>CM057834.1:66465124-67065124 GCA_030068075.1 Paguma larvata | reverse complement strand
GCAAAGGTGTTCCCATGATATCCAATTTTCGTTAAAATGTTTCATTTAACAAGAAGCATGTAAAACAGCTTTATTCTTTTTTTTAATTTTTGGTAAAGTGCTTATTGTAAAGATTGTAATTTACATCCTTTGGATGTATAAATGAGTTGTGTTAGACCCATGACTGCATGAATCATGTATGGGTCAGAAAAGCCCCACACTTGTAGGCTAATTTTTATATTTGATAGCTTGGAAAATAAAATGAAGACAGGGGTCCTAGCAGCTTAAAAATTAAGCATAACCAGAAGCCTGGTTTCTTTAATAGTTTGCTATCAGAGTATTTAAAAACCAAAGATTTAAAAGGTTGGTAGAAAGATGGCTAGTTGTATAAAGAAAGAGGTAATTATGTCAAGAGTTAATGATTATATTTTCTCATGAAGTTTTTCTGGGAAGCCATGGAAATAACATTGTTTTTATGAACAAGTGACATAAAGTTCACCTTTTCTTCCAAAGATTAGTCCATGTATAATGGAAAGGCACAATTGCCTAGGCTCAGGAGATTTTAGGACTGATAGGAAACACAGACCAAGAGTGCCAATAATAGGACAATACAAAGGCCAGAATTGTAGGGTAGAAAAGACCTGGATTTTGGTTCAAAAAGAAAGTAGGAGCCAAATTTCCTTAAGATTACCTTAACAGTGGAGGGTAGAAGACAGTAGAGGAACATAGTCAAGGTGGTGGAGAAAAAAATTTCCAGCCAAGAATTCTGTACCCAGAAAAGTTTGAGAGAACTTATATCTGCCTAAAAAGAAATACTAAAGAAAGTGCTTCATACTGATAGGGAATGGCTTAGGATGGCAATCTGAATCTGTGAAAAGAAACCAAGAGCCCAAGAAATGATAAATATGTAGAAAACTACCAATATATTTTTATAGATATTTTTTCTTTTAATTACTTTAAGAGACATAAACTTACATAAAGCAGTAATCATAACCCTGTGTTGCTGAGTTTATAATCTAAATTGATCTCTGTGACAATAACAGTACAAAGGAGGAGGAAGGAAAAGAAGCTGCAATGGAGAAAATTTACTTTATTTCACAGAATTAAGTCTATTAATATGAGATTGTGATACATTATGACATATACAATCTTTAGCACAAACACTAAGAAAATAACTCTACAGGCATACTTAAGAAAATTACCAGGGAAACGTAAATGGCCTACTATGCAATATTTGACACAGAAAGCCACAAAGGAGGAACATATAAATAAGAAATACATGAAACATCTGGAAGGCAGATTGCAAAATGAAGACCTATTTCCAACAAAATCAATAATTATATTATTGTGATTACACTCTACTCAAAAGGCAGAAATTGTCAGGCTGTATATAAAAAGCACCATCCTGTCAAATACTATCTATAAGAGACAGAATACAGATTCCAAGACACAAAATTTGAAAATAAAAGGATACTAAGATCGTTGGAGTGGCTACATTAGGACAAAATGGACTTTAAGAATTCTTACCAGAGACAAAGATATTTTATAGTAATGAATCTATAGGTCATAAAAATAAAGATATTTTTAATTTATACTTGCCTGACAAGAGACTCAAATCAGAAGAAATAAAAACTGACAAAATCCAAAGGACAAACAGACAAACAACTATAGAGATTTCAATGCTCACTTTCAATAATGGCTAGAACTAATAGACATAAAATTCAAAATGGATCTAGAAGAACTGAACAACACGAGAAATCCATTTAGCCTGGAGTAGACTGTAATAGATTAAGATGCTTGTAACCACCTGCATTCCACCCAACAGAGAAATAGAGAGTCATTTCAGGTACACATGGAGCACTGTCCACGACCATATGGAAACTAGTATGTCCTCTGACCTCAATTAAATTCGATTATATATAAACAGCACAAATAAATGAGAAATCTCCAAATACTTGGAAATTAAATAACATGTTTATAAATAATTTAGGAGGCTAAGAAGAAATCACAAGGCAAATTAGAATTTTTTTTTACCCAGATGAAAAAAGCCCAATTCAAAATACACAGGAAGGATGCGGTTAAGGCAGTACTTAAAAATAAATAGATAGCTCTAAATTACCAGTTAACTAAAAGGAGTGTCAAAATCAATAATGTAAATTTCTTCCTTTAGAGGAACAAAGAGCAAATTAAACCCAAAACAAACAGAAGAAAAGCAATGATGAGCAGGGAAAGAATGAGTAAGGAAAATTCCCAAACTCATTCAAAGAGGTTAATTGTACCTTGCTTGATACCAATACCAAAGACTTTACAAGAAAGGAGAAAAACAGACAGGCATAAACAGACACAAATGTTCCTAACAAAATACTAGAGATTAAATGTAGCAACATATAAAAAAAGATTATATATGAAGACCAAGTGAGATTTATCCCAGAAAGTAAACCTGGTTAACAAATGAAAACCAATTAATGTAATACAGTATATTAATAGAATAAATGCAAAAACACATGATTATCTCAATAGACAGAAAAATCATTCAACAAAATCCAGCAACAATTCATGATAAAAACTTAAACTAGAAGTAGATTACTTCCTAAGCCTGATAGAGGGAGTCTACAGAATGTATTGTCTCCTATTCACCCTATTGGTATGGGAGGGATTCTTACCCTAGGGTTCTGGGGATGACTGAACACACAACGCCTGATCCTTGACAGATGAAATCAATGGCAGTTTATTGGTCACATATGCTCACAGCCCCAGGGAGGAGGACACTCATGACAGTAAAGGCCACACAGTAGTTACAGTGGGGACCAGAGTGAATACCCAGGGGCTCTAAGAGGCAGGCTTTATAGTATCTAAAGGGTGAGTTGCCCCAATGTGTCTGCAAGAGAATATGACTGGCTTGTTTGAATAATTCCATAGGCTGGCAGGGAACTGAAGGCCTGTACTGAGAGATAAGCATGAACTCCACCTGTTCTGTTTGAGAAGGAGGACTGCTTAGTTGTGGGACCTTATCCATGGAACAGAACAGGAAGGAGAAGTTGTGGCTAGGCCATTTGCTGTCCTCCTAATTTTATAAGATAAGATAGCACATAATGCTGAAAATTTTAGTCTTTAAATCACAAACAAAACAAAACAAAACACAAAACCCCACAACTCTCCCCACATACACACACACACAAAACACAACCATATAACTAACATAACACCTTCCAGTGAAGAATGAACATTTTCTTCCTGAAATCAGGAAAAAGGGAAGGATATTCATTTGTACTACTTCTATTCAACATGGTACCAGAGGTTTAGCCATCATAACAAGGCAAGAAGGCAAGTTAAAGTCATTCAGATTAGAAAGGAAGATAGAAAACTATTTTTATTTGCAGATGACATCATGTTATAGGTAGAAAACTCTGAAGAATCTACACACACATATAAAAACTACTAAAACTAATAAATTAGTTTAGCAAGTTTTTGGGATACAAAATACACACAAAATAAATTATATTTCTATAGGCTAGCAATGAATAATCTGAAAACAAAATTAATTCCATTTACAGTATCATCAAAAAGAATAAAATACTTAGAAACAAATTTAGCAAAAGGAACACATACCTGTATGCTATGAATTTTGTTAAAAGAAATTAAAGGCCTAAATAAATGGAGGCACATACATGTTTGTAGCTTGGAAGACTGAATATTGTTAAAATAGAAATTCTCCCCAAATTGATCTATAAAGTTGAGTCAAATCAATGTCAACCCTATCAAAAACTCAACAAGGTTTTGTTGCTGTTGCTATTGTTGTTTTGTTTTGTTTTGTTTTGTAGGAATGGATAAGTAAATACTAAATCTGTTTGGAAATGCAAAGAACCAAGAATAGCCAAAACAATTCTGAAGAACAAAAGTTGGAGGCCTTACACTTTATTTCAAACCTAACTGTAAAGTTACAGTGATCACAACAGTATGGCATTGGTATGAGAATAGACAAATAGATCAATACAACAGATGAGGAAGTTTAGAAATAAACATTTGCCTTTAGTGTCAACTGATTTTTGACAAAGTGCTAAGCAATTCAATAAGAAAACTCTTCTTAGAAACAATGCTGAAACAATTGGGTATTCACAGGCAAAAAAAAAAAAAAATTAACCTAGACCCTCAGCTGAAACCATACAGAAAAATAAACTCAAAATGGATCATAGATCTAGCTATATGAGCTACAAATATAAAACTTCTAAGAAAACACAGAAGAATATCTTTGTGACAGTGAGTTAGAAAAGATTACTTATACATAACAACAAAAGCATGACCCACCAAATAAGAAGTTGACAAATTAGACTTTAAATTTCTAAATTTAAAACTTTTGCTCTTTAAAAAGTATCATTAATAAGAAGATAAGCCACAGATTACTAAGAAAGCATGTGCAAATCACATATCTGATAAATGGTTTATATTCAGTAAAGAATTCTTAAAACTCAATCATAAGTAACCCAATTTAAAAATTGGAAAAAGGTTTGAACAGACATTTTACTAAGAAAATATATGAGTAGCTAGTAAGTCCATGAAAGGATACTCAACATCTTCAATCATTAAAAAAATGCAAAGTAAGGCCACAGTGAGATTCCACCCCACACCTATCAGAACCTAAAAAGAAAAAGAAAAAGAAAACCTAAAAAGAAAAAGACTGTGAATACCAAGTGTTAGCAAGGATGGGAAAAATCTGGAATCCTTTTAGATTGCTGATGGGACTGTAAAATGGCACAGCCACTTTGGAAAACATTTTGGCAATTACTTCAAAAGTTAAACACAACTTACTATTACCATAGTTAACTTACAATTATGTGGCAATTTTGCCCCAGGTATCTACCCAAGAAAATGATGAATATTCATAGCAATATTATTCATAGTAGCCAACGAATGGAAACAATCTAAACGTCTGCTGGCTAGCGAATGGATCAACAGATACAGAACATTTTCATCAAGACAAGGATTCCTGTGTTGTCTTTTTATAACTCCATTCCACTCGCTTTGCTACTGTACCTCCTGGCCTACCTCTTTCCATCCCTTGTCTGCCCCCAACCACCATTAATGTATCCTCCATTTTTTACTTGGTGATTTCAAAAGTGTCATATAATGGAATCATGCACGTACTATGTAACCTGTTAGTTGGCTTTTGTTCACTCAGTATAATTCCCTGGTGATTCATGCAAGTTGCTGCCTATCTCAATAAGCCATTCTTCTTATTTCTGAGTGGTATCCTATGGTATGAATGTACCACAATTTAACCACGCACTCAACGACGAACATTTGGTTATTTACCAGGTGTTGGTAATTATGAATAAAGCTGTTATAGACATTCATTTGTAAGTTTCTAAATATTTATTTATTTATTTTGAGAGAGAACCAGCAGGGGAGGGGCAGAGAGAGAGGGGAGAGAGAGAATCCTAAGCAGACTCCACACTCTTTGCAGAGCCTGACAGGGGACTCGATCCCACCACTCTGGGGTCATGACCTGAGCTGAAATCAAGAGTTAGAGACTTAACCAAATAAGCCACCCAGGCGCCCCTAAGTTTTTATATGAGAAGTTTTTATTTCTCTGAGATAAATGCACAAGAGTGCAACTGCTGCATTGTATGGTAGTTGTGTGTTTAGTTTTTTAAGAAACTGCCCAGCTGTTTTCCAGAGTGGCTTAGAATTATCTTTCAAAGAGTAGTTCTGTTTATTGTTAACACCGACCATACGAGAGAAAGAAAAGTACAGTTGTATTCAAGCTTAGGTCTTTTACAGGAATAGGAAACTAGAATTCTATTCAGACCCTCTTATCATAGCTTAATTCATGAGAAAAGGTGACAGTACAATATTATGAGGTGTCTGTGAAAGAAAAGCATTTTACTAACAAACACAAATGAAGATTTCATAAGTACCTTTAACATGGACCTAGGAGCTCAGTATCAGTAGTTCTTACATGGTATATTGAGGTAGTATTTGGCATTGAGCAGATTCTCAATGTTTAGTCAACATTTTTAAATCAAACATGGGAAACAAATTCCATATATTCCCAATTTGTAGACCTATTTTTCTTGGTTTACTTTTACTAAAGATCAAGCTCTCGGAAATCTAGAGGCATTTTACTTTCCCCCAAAAAGATAAACTGTATCACAGGAGACTGAAAAATAATAATTTCAGATTTCTGAATTTAGAAGGTTCTAAACCTTGAGACATAACATTCCCATTATGAAATCATTACTGCACAGAAAACCATTTTGGCCCACTCTGTTCTTCTGAAGTCTGAAATCAACAGGAGTTATGTGCAGAAAGTCTTCCTGTTTTACCTGCCCAAGACCACTCCCAAACTTGAAGCTCTTCAGTTCATTAAGTATTTATCCCTTATAAGCCATATTTAAAAGTCATCGTGGGAATCAACCTGCATGCATACTATTCAATATTTTCTTCTTTCTCCACTTACCAGCTGTTGAGTTTCCCACCCATTCCAGTTTAGCATTTTATGCTATTCTCTACACAATTCTATCCAACCACATCTGAATATCTGAATGCAGGGAGATCACAGCTTCAAAAACATTTGGTACAGAACAGGTCCCTAGAAATCCTATTATCACTGTGAGGTCTGCTTTGTTATGAAAATCACTTCCAATCCTTAATGACATTTCCGCCTTCGGTCTTCCCAGGTTAGAGCTGCTATACTGTTTTTCTTTGTTCCTTTCACTTTCATTCATTATCAACATTAATTTTCCCCTGTAATATCTGTATTAATTCACTATTGTCACCTGAACAAAAATTTTATTTACATTATTTTTTATAATTAGCCCACCAGTACTCCTTCCTTTTCCACAATTACACCCTTCATGGTGAACTTTTATTTCTCATTAATGTGTTACAATAGTGGCTTAACTGAAGCGGTTATAGCTTCTCCTTATATTCAACAAATATAACACATACTCACTGAGAGGCTACTGTTTCCACTGTGATCTCTCTGCAAAGTCTGTGGTGAGAAAAATGGGTACCACCTTTCCTGCCCTAATGGAGCCTACAGTCTAATGGTGGAGACAGTAAGCAGACATCACACAGATAATTAGTTACAATGTTAGCAAGCATGTGGAAAATATACTAGGAATGTACACATAAAGGGACTCACGGTGGTGTGGCAGGAATTGTAGACGACAAAGAGTGACATTCATCCCGATCTGAAAATGATTTGGAGTTAGCAGAATCAAATAGAAGATGAAGGACATCACTCAAGTAAAAAAGGCTTTCGCAGAGTTAAGAATACACTGAAAGTCACTGGGCCTGGAACTCAGAGCCAAGAGGGAAAATCTGGGGAGGAGAATAGGATTCAGATCATGCTGGGTCTTGTGGGCTCTAAGTTCCAATCAATTTGCAGAGGATTTGAAAAAATTTTAAGCAGGGGATTGTCCTGATTAGATGTGCAGTTTAAAAGAATCACTCTTAGAAAATGAAATAAAGTAACCAGTCTAGCCTAGAATGGAGGAGAATAAAAGTAGCTGAAGGTAGGCCAGTTAGGAGCCTTTTATAGATGCTCAGGAGAGAAATGATGGCTTTCTTGGATGAATGTGTTGGTACCAAAGAAGAAAAGTGCCTTAGAGGTAAAGCTAATAAGATGTGGTTTTAGCCAGGGGTGCCTGGGTGCCTCAGTCAGTTAAGCATCCGACTTTGGCTCGGGTCATGATCTCATGGTTCATGGGTTTGAACCCTGTATTGAGCTCTACACTGACAGCTAAGAGGCTGAAGCCTGTTTTGAATTCTGTCTCCTTCTCTGCTCCTCCCCCATTTGTGCACGTACGCCCTCTCTGTCCCCCCACCCCTCAAAAATAAACATTAAAAAAAAAAAGATGTGGTTTTAGCTAGAGCCATGGAGTGGCTTGGACAGATTTAGGGCATATGACTTCAGTTTGGGACATACTGACTATGGGCTAGAATGTGAATTCCATGAGGATAGGTTTTTTGTCTATTTGGTTCACTGCTGTATCCCAGTGCCTGGGGAGACATTCAAGTGGAGATGTTGAATGGGCAGATTAATTATACAGATTTGTAGCTCAGAGAGAGGTTTGGGTTGGAATTTAAAATGTGGGAGTCAGCAGAATATAGATGCTTTCAGCAGCCAGAATACCAAGCTCCACTGGGGAAAGCTGAGGAGTGGAAAAGGCAAGATCAAGGGTTGGGGTCCAGCTGACTTGCTAACAGCTCTCTGCAACACTCCATGTTTGCCAGTGCATTTAGGGACCATTCTCATCATGCCCAGGTGAGTGAGACCCAATGTAGTCCACGCTCTGAAGGGGTCCTGAAGGTGTTTAAGGTCACAGTGTCTCCCATGAGCATGTACCTTGGGCCTGCCCGACAGGAATACTAAGCCCTTTGTCCTGTGTTATTATTCCTCTCTCTCTACTCCTTTTTTCAGGAGAAATGGGTGGGAAGAATTAGAAAAAGAATTACAGTGTAAATGAAAAATGATTACATGACTGAATTGTCATGGAAGATAGAGATTTTATGCTTTAGCCCTTCCAACAATCAGGTCCCAAGTCAGGCCAGGAGGGTGTACTTTTAGCCAGAAAGCCATTTCAATGTCCTGTATAACTGAGCTGTTTTCTCTACCTGTCTTCATGACAAAGTCCTTCTTTCTTCCAGTTTTTCTGGAAGAAGTGCTCTCTCCTATTTCTCCTTCTTCTTAATGCACCCAGAGCAGAAAGAGGTTTGGCAATCTCCTATATACACTTGATATATCAGTTAACTAAATTTACTGTGGGGATGGGGGAGAAACACTGCCTTAGACGTTTTGTGTTATGCTTTTTACATGACGTGGGTGTCACAACATCTTTGATATACTACTCATCTAATGAGTTTTGAATGTATACATTTATACTTAATTTCTTCTTAAAAATTGTTTAATAAAAGTATATATTTTCATACGATGACCATTGGTAAAGATGTAAAACTTCTAAAACCCAAACTGGTTAGAATCAGTTTAGACTAGTTTTTTAGCATTACTTATCTTCTATAACAATTAATTTTAAAATGTAATTTGCTTTTTCTATCTATGTCTCAATGTCATTTTCCAGGACAATGTGCTTATTAGAATGTAAACTGTCTCAGGTAACCAATATAAATTATTACCAAAATGGAGAAACCAGAAGTCACTGAGAGTTAAAACAAACAAACAAACAAAAACAGAGAAACTTCTGCCATGTCCACAATTAAGCATTTCTTTCATAATCAAGAAAAAAGATTTCTTTTCAAAAGAAAGAGATTACAGATACATTCTATTTAAGATCCTCTTGTCAGTACATGACCAACTAAAAACCTCTAGTTAATAAAGTTCATTGAATGAATGTGACTATTATCATAACTGATTCTATAACATTAGTTGAACAGATTTTAAATGTTCCCAAATGCTATTAACATACTCATTACATGATCTTTAGAAAAATACTGTTAGTCTGATGAATGTGTTGTTAGCCCAGTGAAATGCTGACAGGTTATTCTATAAAATGGGAGTAATGATGCTTACCTCCTAAGACTGCCGTTGGAATTAAATAAATTAATGTTTAGAAAGCATTTAGAACAGCCTTGGACATGCTGCAAGCCAAATTAGTGTTGGCTGCTACTGCTGCTGTGACTACTTATAGACATAGTTCAAGTTTATCTGCATTTGAAATATCTCAGGGTGAGGATTACAGCTATGTTGGAATTATGATTATTATTATTTTGCAATAGGTTATGTTGGTTACTAAGCAGAAATTATGTATATAAATCAAATTATTTTTAAGGGACTAGAAGAGCCACTATTCAAAAAACTTCTTTAAGCACTTAATTGCTCTTCGACGAAGGCTAAAGATGCCCATAAGAAAGTTAAGTTTCTCTTCTGTCACAACTTTCCTCCACCAGCTGTTTCCCTCTGTGACAGCCTGCTTGAGAATGGGTTCTGATATGGGTTAGAAGGGAGTATGCTGTAAGACCAGAGGTGGCCAATGACCTTGGCTAATACATCTTTCAAGCCTGCAAATGGTTTATTTACTTTTTCCATTGTCAGTCATTCTTACCTTTCCTAACATGGTCACATGCTAGTTCTCAGTTTCCTTTCCCACCCTCGTGACTATTCCCTGTGCCCACTCGGAGTTTGTCCTCCTGACCCTCAGCCAGTGTTTGTCCTGGCCCCCCACGATGCTTCCTGGACTATCAGGTCAGGTTGACTCCTAGACCGTGTCTCTGAACTGCTCCACCCTTTCGCTTGACTCCACTCTTTGTTCAGACTCTGGGGCAGGTCTCTCTGTTGCAGGCTGCACCCTAGCATGAAAGATAGTTGAGGAAATTGCTGTGGACTCACAGGTTTCTGTATCTTTGATGAGTTAGGAGTCCTCTTGAACTCTTAGCTTGCTTCCTGTCCTGGATCTTCTTCCCCTCCCTGAATGTTTTACATAAGAATTCAAGGATGAACAGTCATGCTGGTGCCTAGTTATGAATTATTGCTACCTCCTTCAAAGTGATTTTATCCCCCTAACCTCTCCCCATATAATATAACCAGCAGCGAAGAGCTGAGTTAGGTTCTTTCTGGAATGCCATGATAAAGAGGGACCCAACCCTGGCCAGAGTGAATTGACCAAGTTTTTCAGAACAAATCAAAATGAAAAGCCCCCCAACGTGGTTCAATTCCCCGTCATGCACACCAGTGCAAACACCCAGGAGCACAGCACACTGGCCAGGTTTTCTGCCTCACTGCAGTCACAAACTAAAACAAGTTAGCTCCACAGTCCCACCTCCAGGAAGAGCTTTACCACTTTCATGGGATGGTCCAAACTTAAGGATTATCGATGCTTTTGAATCCACATAGATCTATAGCTGTTGAGACAAATCTCAAGAAGCAAGTATAGGTCTTTTCCTCTCCTCCATTGCTCTTTAGCTCTTGAGCCCACTCAACTGGAAAGAAACTACCACTAATTTTCTCAAGTGATGCAACCAACGGAACACTCAGCAACAAAAAGGAGTGAGTTGCTGATACATGCATAGACACTGATGAATCTCAATATAATTATGCTGAGTAGAAGTCAGACAAAATAAGAGTATATACTGTACGATTCTACTTACATAAAATTCTAGAAAATGCAACCTAATCTATGGTACAAACAGTGGTCACATGAAGTTGTGGAGGGCCCACAGAAGGAAAAGGAAGGATAACAAAATAGTACAAGGAAGCTATTGGGGGTGATGGTTATTTTCATTATTTTGACCTTGCTGCTGGTTTCTCAGGTGTATGTGTATCAAAGCTTACCAAACTGTCCATTTTAAATGTGTACTATTTATTGTAGGTTAATAATATTTCAATAAAACTTTCTAAAAAGTGTACATCCATCCCCAACAATTAATATGGTATAGGATATTACTAAATTTCCTAATATTAAACAAACTCTATATTCCTAGAATAAATCTCATGTGGTCATGACGTATTAGTTTTTAATGTGGTATTGGAGTCTGTTTGCTAATATTTTGTTTTTGCAATTATCTTTCATTTCTTTAATTGGCTATTTTATAGCCGATACTAGATAATTCCATTTTCTGAATTCCTTATGATCTAGATCTATTGTTTGCTGTGTTTTCTGACTTTACTCATTAGAGCTTGTTTTCTTATGCCTGGTAACTTTAGACTGAAATTTTTCATTTGTTTTAATCAAATATATTGGAATCCTGAAGGCCTGGAATAGGAGATGCTTTCCGCAGGATCAGTATGTGCTGAGGCCAGGCAACAGGGAACACTTCCAATCTAGGACCACCTTATCTTTCAGTTTGGGATTTTCCTATTTGTGGGTGGTCTAAATTCAAGGCCGAGTGTAAGTTCAAACCCCCAAATCACAAATGGATAAGGGTAAAAATTCTCAGAAGGGATGATACTGTTGTGTTTCCTCTCAGCTTCTCTTCACTGCCTATAGGATTTTTTTTCTTACACATTATTCTGTTGAGGTCGTAGCTCTTTCAAAGGCTTATGGCTTTATGTATGCATGTCCAGTTATGTTTCCTGTTCTTTGTTACAAGAAAGTAAGTCAGGAAAGTCTTACCTTTCATTTCCTTTGCAATTATAACACTCAAGATTCTAGGTATCAGCATTATGTTCCAGGGTAGGGAGGCTTCTATGTTCACTTGCTTCCCTGATTTCAACTTACTGTTCTGTTTTGTTTTTTTTTTTCCTTTTGGCTCTTGGGAATTTAATTTACTTTCATGCAAACTCAGCCATTTTAAAAATTATTTTTGTTGTTTAGGACCTATGTGTATTTCTAAAAAATGGCTTTTCAGAAGATTTGACCCATAATAATGCTAAACATGGATCCCCTACTCTTTCTTTGGTATGAAACCTTTCTCTCCTCTAAAGCAGACCTCTGTGTAATATATAATCAGGTCAGAAAAGTATTAGTAGATGAGTACAAGTCCCATACACGTCTCCTAAGACTATGCCATTAGGCTTTTTAAGATCCCAAGGACCTTCAGATTTTGGTGAATACTTTTTCCGTTATTTTCTAGACTGCTGATTGTGGCCAATGGGGACGGTAGATACAAATATCAAAAGCTGATGGTACTCTAGCATGTTAACAAGGATGAAAATTATGACTTTTACAGTTCTATGATTCTCCCCTCTGGCTCAGTTAGGTACCGGTCATTAGGATTTGCACACTTTATTAACTACTCATTCACTGCATCATGACCAGTGACTATAATCACTACACCACTGAAACAATGAACTCTAACTCAGAAGATCACGGAAGTCCAGTTGGCTTTCTCACGGCAAAACATACCTTTTCTTTAGCATCACTGTGAGTTCAATGAAATCTGAAATATTCTAGATAAATCAAGTCTAGCTCAATAGCTCTCATCGACCTGCCACGAGGGATGCAGGTCATGTGTGAGAAGCAACTGTGCTGGTTCATAGGTCAATCAAAGTTTTCATTTTCCACCTGTGGTGGAAAATCCAAGCCAGAAAGAAGATCAACACCAGTCTTGGTGCTTGACATGGTGAAATTCCTAATGACCACTATTAAGGGCCACACTTGGTCTTAGTTACTAGGTCTTGAATTTGTTTGGCTATTCCTATGAACTTTCCTTATGTGTATGTATGTGTGTTTCCAGGATAGATCTAACCAGGGACAGAATACTCTCATCTGGAAAAGACGGGAACGAAACCAAGGAGAGGGGGCATGGTACTGGTCAGTGCCTATGTCCTGACCCTGCTGTTGCTATGCCTCTCCTCCTCATTGCTGACCTCTTCATGTAGGGATATTCAAATTGTTGTATGCATTAAGATCACAGGGGACCTTGCTAACAATGTTCATTAAAGGTCTTTGTTCCTCTTTAAAACTAGTGAGAAACTGAGGGTGGGGTGGGGAGGAGTTAGTAAGTTTCTCAGGTGACCACACAGGTGGTCCCAGCACCACACATTGAGCAACTCTTCAGTCCTGGGTTCTGGCTTACTGGAATTACTCTCGGCCCTCTGATATTTGTTAACTTTGTTTGCCTGACTTCCTATGTACGTCTGTTTGGACTGATCTATTTGGCCCTTCCCTCCACTTCCCCTCCAGCCTTTATCTAACTGGGCTGTACGTCCTTGCTTCAGCTGCCCTGCTTCTGAGCCCCCCTTTTGCATGCAGGCTGAAATCGCCTCTGCAGCTGATCCTATCTGTGCTGGCTGAGGAATCCAGCTCCTGACCCAAAACCAATGTGTGATTTTTTCAGTCCTGACCATAGGCAATTACAAAGTCTCTATCTGGCAGGCCTCATGAGGAAACACTGCCCTCTCCATTCTAGACTTGGTGCACAGCCCATGCATTAATGTCTCTGAAGGGATCTTCAGTCAAGGACTCAAGTCTCTGTAGCCAGCCAGGCTCCTATGTACATTTGCAGTTCTAGCTCAATAACCCTTCAGCTAAGATGACTTTGTGGAGGCCTCCTTATTCGGGGAGGAGCTTGAAGACACTTTTTCCCCCTCTCAGACCAAGTACGCTGTACTCCTTCACTCCTAGCCCTTATTTCCACCCCTTCTTCCCCTGTACAGGCAGATAGTTCCATGGGACAAAATAGAACCAGGGACAGTCTTCACCTTCTCTGGTTTTAGCCTCTTATACTGTGGCCATAAGAGATTAAAAGCTTCACTATTTCTTCCATTTTTGCCTGTAGCCTTAACTGGCTACACCAACACCTAACAACTCAGCTGTCTCTCCAGGTTAGCTGAGCTCCTGACACTTGAGATCCTGAGCCAAAACAACTTACTTTCAGAAACTGAGAGACGATATAATTAATTTCTGGTTTGCCAGTTTTTAAGCTGCCAATTTGTTACACAGCATTAACTAGCTAATACTATTATCTTTCTCACTTACCTTCTTGTGTACATCTGGACTTTGAACCATTTCGAGGTGTTTTTCACATCTATTATCCCACTCCTTCCTAAATACAATAGCTAACATTTAGCTGTAGAAAACTTAACTTGGTGCCAGGCATTATATTAAGTATTTAACGGACCCTGTCTGAGTAAATTGCCACAACTCTCTGAGATGGTTCATTTTACTACCTCTGCTTTATAGAGGAGACTGAGGTACTAGATGCTAAATAACTTGCCCCAAAATTACATATATACGAGGTGCAGTTAGAATTCAAATCCTATCTCTTACAAAAAACTAGAGCACAGAGAAGAGATACTATTTAGGCAAGGTCACAAGCAGGCCAGTATTGGAGGCAAACCAGGACTCTGGTCCCGATTCCCCTCCATGAGTCTGGGATAATGGCTAAGGACTCTGAACAGACTTGAAAACCATCCTCAGCTGCCATCTGGTCAGAGAGACCAGCTCTGAAGTCTGGTAGCAAGAAGCCTACTCAGGTGGCAAAGTCTTCTGCACCTCTGTGTCTGCATCTATACCCCAGAGACAATAACCTGACTGGTGACCGGGATCAAGTCTTCTCACACCTCTACTACACCAGACAAAACTCACTTCAGTGTGACAGGCAAGATAGTAAGGAATAAAGTACACAAAACAGAGATACGGATGGGACTGTTCCAAGCACACTGTCTCCATGGGAAGATATGCCACACGCAGATACGGTACAACTGCAGAGAAAAGGAGGATTTTAGGTGGATGGTTTTCTGGAATTAAAAGTTCACTAATTTTAGACCTATGAAATTGGCATTCATGATAATTCTAGGAAGCACTGAGCTAAAGCTACACAACATAGTATAATAAAAAACTGTATTTACCCATATATTTACAGGATACTATTGGAAGTGGGGTGCTTAAACTATTTGAGAGAACAAAGACTAAAAACTCTTAAGTTCTTTGTAGCATTTGAAATGCTCTCTGTGGAATGAATTTGACAGGGCTCTAAAGGGGAGTTTGCAGAAAATCAGATTCCTAGGCTTTTCTCTCAGGTCCTGATTTCATAAATTGCCCGTGAGCCTGGGAAGCTAGTTCTTAAAGCACCACTAAGTGATTGTGATGCAATTGATTTATTATTGTTTGGATCTCTGTTAATTATAGCCATGAACCTTTTCCATTTATTATTATCTATTAGTTATTAACAGATACTTTAAGGACTTCCAGTCTCCAAATAATTGAAATTTATAAATGCTTTGTGAAATTTGTGACTCAGTTGTCTTCACTGCAACTTTATTGACTTATCAACATTGCAGTGAAACCAGAATAGTAAAACATCATTTGCAACTTGTATTCCCCCATTCTGCACAGGACAGAGTTCCTGGAACTTGAAGACTTGGCCCCATTCCAGGCTCTCAAGAAAGTCTTTAATCAGTGGAATTTAAGAAGTGCCTACACTACATTATATCTGGACATCCTGGAAATGGTCCTTGTACCAAGCTCATGCCTTGCATCCCAAATCCAATAGAGAAAGCGATCCATTCTTATCCTGGCAAAGCAGTCTTTTTGGGGTCCTTTTCAATTTTGCCAATGGTATTTTTTGTGCGTTCTGATACCAAGGGCTGAAATTCCGCCAATGAGCCAGCAGTGGGTCTTGGAGTTTCTGGCTTGACCTCCAACCTTTACAGCTACAAGTTTCCCCTTTCTTCACTGACAACTTTCTATCATCCATCAAGTAACTTTCTGAATCAACTGCCACACTTGGCTGGGTCTGACTCTTATGACTTTCCCCCCACCAGTTCAAGTTCTGATAGAGACTGTATTTCTTACACTCTTGGAAATCCCCAAGTATACAGGTTTTTTGAAACAGTATCTTTGGCATATTTAAAAGATACTAAATCTCTTTGGTTGTAATCACTTACAAAACAAACACTTCTGAGCAAATTTAAGAAATAAAATGAGTTGGGTGTCTGGGTGGCTCAGTGGCTTAAATGTCCAGCTCTTGATTTTGTCTTAGGTCATGATCCCAGGATCATGGGATGGAGCCCTGCATGAGCTTAGTGCAATCAGTGTGGAGCCCGTTTGGGATTTTCTCTCTCCCTCTTTCTCTACCCCTCCTACATGCTCTCTTTTTCTCTCTCAAAATAAATAAATAAACTTAAAAAAAATAAGATGATCTACTAAAATCAAAACCCTCACATTCTTAACAGAATTTTAATATTCTCTTTTTAGGGGAAAGCCCTTTGTATCCTATTCAAATTCATGAATAATGGATGACATTCAAGATGTCTCATTATGCTCGCAACATACAAATATACAGTTCTTAAAATGGCCTCCTGTCAAATACATACGATTTCTATTTGTCTGCTGTTAATGTAATTGACTAAACACTAGATTCCACTGATTATGCTTTCCCTTGTAAGCCACTTACTTTATAGGCATAAACAGCTGTGTTTATGCTTCTGTGATTTTCGGGTTTCATTATGATGTTTCAGCATGTGATTCAAGAGCCATAGGCAGTATAAGCACCCAGGCACCAGCTGGCAACTTTTTACCAATAAAAGGAATATTCCATCAACACTTATATACATCATGTAGAAGGATATCACATGCATATGTAAAACCACTGCAACCACATTAACAGTGAGATGTGAGCGGAAAGAAAACACTGTTAACTTTACAGGTGATCACTGATCAATAGTCAAAGACCTGAGTTTAAACAAGAGCATAAGCACTTTATCTCCTTCCCCTCTCTCAGCAGAGAACTAAAGAGTTTTGTTTTTTAACTTGGGAGTTTGGTGTTAAGTATTCAGAAGGGGTGGTGTAAGAGAGGCAGGCAGAGAGAGAAGAGAGGGAGAAAAATGACAGAAAAAGTATCCGTCAAGAATTTGAGGAGGGGTGGGGCTCATGGGTGGTTCAGCCAGTTAAGCGTCAGATTCTTGGTTTTGGCTCAGGTCATGATCTCATGGTTTTGTGAGTTCAAGCCCCGCGTTGGGCTCTTTGCTGGCAGCATGGAGCCTGCTTGGGATTCTCTCTCCCTCTCTCTATCTGCCTCTTCCCCAGTCTCATGGTCTCTGTCTCTCTCAAATAAATAAATAAATCTAAAAAAAAAAAGAGTTTGAGGAGAAAATTCATGCAGAGAAATAAGAAAATGAGTAGCAAGGGGAAAAAGACAGGGGAACTAAAGTACAGGAGACAGGGGTAGCAAAGAGGCCCACCCAGCAGGTGTTTGTTATCCAAGACTCTGCGACACTCTATTACAGTTTTTTATTTCTACAGCCTCACATAGAAGAATACTGGAGAAAGAGCTGGATCAAAACCAAGGTTCTGCCATCTAATATCAATGTGACCTATACCACATGACCTCTTAGGTTTCAGTCTCCCCACCTGCAAATAATAGCAGATAATACTTAGCCAGGTTTTGATGAGGATTTAGTGAGAAAACATAGCAAAGCACAGTGGTTAAGAAGCCAGGCTTTATAATCAGACAGCTTGGTTTTAATTTCAGCCCCTAGCTGGACACTCTTAAGCAAGTTAACTAATCGGTCTGTGCTTAGTTTCTTATCTTTAAAACAGAGATAATTAAAACAATCCCTCTGTGCATGTGGCTATAAGGAAGTTGACTGGAAAATACATATAAAACACAGCAAATGGGTAGAACAGTGCCTGGCATTTGGTTAGTACTCAAATATTGACTCTTAGGGTTAAGAGTAGGTACACAAAATGTGGTATTGATGATGATGTCTCCCTCACAGAAGGGTAGACACCATTCTGCCTCTTTTTTTTTATTCCTAGTATCTTGCTGGCCTATAACAAGCACTTATCAAAAGTGTATAATGTGATCGGAAATGATAGAAAGCTTTTCACCTTTTTTTGTGCACTTTCGCGTTAACACTTACTTTGCCTTGTGTAGTATGGACGGATGCTTATGCAGATTTTCACTTGGTCTTTTATTTGAAAAGTGTTTAAGTGCATAAAAAGGACAGCAGTATCTTCTCTTGGTTACAAAAAGTCTTGATAATACTCAAACTCATTTCCAAGTTCAAATTCTATGCTAGGTCCCTTCCCAAAGGCAAATATTTCATTGATTTTGAAGAGTATTTTTGCACACCTTGTATTTGACATACATACATACATAAATAAATTTACATCTGTGGACCTGTGCCATTCAAGTTTCCACCAGAGAAACACAACCTTTTAACATCCATGGGTTAAGAGTGGTAGCCTCTCTTTCATTTCTGATGTTAGTAATTTGTGTCTTCTTTCTTTCCTTTGTTAGCTGGATAGAGTTTTATCAGTTTTATTGATCTCTTCCAAGAACCAACTTAGGTTTTACTGATTTTCTCTATTAGTTTTCTGTTTTCAATTCAACTGATTTATGCTGCCATGTTTATTCTTTCTTCTGGTTGCTTTAGGTTTATATTACTTTTCTTTCTCTAGCTTCCTAAGGTGGAAGCTAAGATTATTATTTACAGGTTTTTCTTGTGTGCTAGTCATTCAACACACTTTCACGGCATCCCACAAATTTTGATAAGTTGTATTTTCATTTTTTTCAAGGTATTTTTAAAATTTCTCTTGAGCCTTCTTTAAGCCATGTTTAATAGTCTGTTGTTTCATGTCCAAATATTTTGGGGATTTTCCAACTCTTTTTGAAATTGATTTCTAGTTTAACTTCATTACAGTCTAAGAGTATACGTCTTTCGCATACGTCTTTCAAATTTGTCGAAGTGTGTTTTAACTGGCTTATCAGAATGTCGTCCATCTGGGTGAATGTTCCATGTGAGCTTGAGAAGAATATGTGTTTTGCTGTTGTTAGGTGAAGTATTTTATGTATGTCCACTGGATATACTGATTGATAGTACTGTTTGGTTTAACTACATTTTTACCGATTTTTAGCCTGCCGGAACTGTCAACTCCTGATAGAGGGGTGTTGATGTCTCCAACTATAATAGATTTATCTATTTCTCCTTGCAGTTGTACCAATTTTTGCCCAATATTTTGATGTTCTGTTATTAGGCAAGTAGACAGTAAGGACTGTTAAGTGTCCTTGAAGAATTGATCCCCTGTGATTATTATGTAATGATGCTCTTTATCCCTGATGATTGCCCTTACTCTCAAGTCCACTCTGAGGTTAATATAGATACTCCAGCTTTCTTTTGACTGGTGTTAGCTGTGGTATATCTTTCTCCATTGCTTTACTTTAAATTATCTTTTTATTTAAAGTGGTTTCTTGTAGACAGTAGACAGTTGGTCTTGTTTTTGCATCCACTATGACAGTTTCTGTCTTTTAATTGATATATTTAGACCATTCACCTTTAAAAGGATTATTGATAGGTAAAGACTGATCGCTTTTGTGACTGTTTTCTATTCATTGCACTTATTGCTGCTGCTATTGTTGTTCTTGTTCTTTCTCTTCTTTCTATTCTTCCTCCTCTTTCTCCTCTACCTTTCTCTTCATCTTCCTCCTATCTTTCTTTTCTACCGTTTATGGTTTCTGCTTTTAATTGAGCATGTTATATGGTTCCCTTTTCTTTTTTTAGCCTATCAATAATACTTCTTAAAAAATTTTTAGTGGTTACCATAGAGTTTATGATATACATTTTTAACTAATCCAAGTCCACCTTCAAATCATAATAGTATACTGCTTCATGGATAATGTGGGTACTTTATAACAGAATATGCCTACTACTTCCTGTCCATTATATTGTAGTCATTTACTTCACACACTCATATGCCATAATCATCAAATACAAGGTTGCTATTATTATTCTGAACAAATGGTTATCTGTTAGATCAGTTAGGAAAAAGAAGAAGCAAAGATTTTACTTTACCCTCATTTATTCCTTCTCTAGAATTCTTCTTTTCATTATGTAGATCTAATTTTGTGTCCTATGTTATTTTCCTACTTTCTGAGGAACTTCTTTTACCATTTGCAAGCCAAGTCCACGGGCAATAAATTCCCTCAATTTTCATTTGTCCAAGAAAGTCTTTATTCCTCTTTCACATTTGAAAGAGGATTTCGCTAGATACAGACTTTAAGGTTGGTGGTTTTCAGCTGTGTTAGGATAGTTCTAGAACAGACTTTCTCTAAAAGCACAGGTCTTACTCTTACATCACGATCTTTCTGGCACCTCATCAGGATGCCTGAGGTGTTAACATTCTATCTGGGCTAGAAACTATAATGTCCCCCCAAGTTACTCAATCTTTACAATCTTTGTTTAAATCTCTCCCTTATTGTAAATACTCTGTGCAGTCTCACCTCATGCATGTTTAGGACACAAAAACTTCTATGCCCCCCCATAACACTGCTCCCCATCCAATTCTTACCCCCCACATGGCAGTCACTATATCTTCTTCCAAGCAGGACTTCCACACACTGCTCGGACTTTATCTTACTGTGCCACAGTAATTGTTGCCAGGCAGAGAGCCAGGGTGATTATGGGATATTATCTGATGAGTTTTCTTTTCAGGGATCACAATCACATGCTGTTCATTGTCCAATACTGAAAGCAATGGCCTCGTATACGTTGTGCAGTTATATGATTTCCTACAGCGTGAAAACTGATCTAGTGCCAATTACTCTGTAATAGTCAGAGCCAGAAATGTTCCTTATTCAATCTTCTATTCCTGATATCGAGCAAAGTTCTTGGCATTCAGAGGCAATCAACAAGAAATCAATACATGAATTAATGTGGCCATCAATGAATTCAGGGAAGGAAGAAAAGAGGGTGAGGGGAGGAATTAATTCTGAGAGCATTTGGGAAACATTAACTAGATAGCACTGTACTCAAGCAAATTAAAAGTTTTAGTACGGAATTTGATTCAAACTCAGAAGAATCAAGAGTTAGGCTTAATATCTTTTGAGAAATAACTTATTCCATAATGGCTGATTTTTAATTTGTCAAATAATATATATTCAAAGTCCTGAGCCAAGATTTCTGCTTTAAAATTCATCTTACATATCATGTAATCAATAAACTAGTTTCAAGGTAAATCAAGGCATAACTGGATTCTATAATATTCTGATTTAGAAGACTTGTTAGATTTCAGTATTCTACTGATAAGTAGTTTTGAGTGTTAGCAACTAATAGGCTAGAGTCACATTTTGAAATCTTTTCAGTTTTGAGGAAATCGTTTTCAGGGATTTTTAAAAACTGCTTCCTATTTCAGATACATATTTCTGAGCATTATAATCAACCAATTATGTCATTAAATATATTTATTATTACTACATGATGAAGTAATCACTTTACTTTTTAGAAATATATTATAGAAGAAGCATTTAACCAGTCTTGTATTTATCCATCTATTTTTAAAAATATATTTAGCTAAGACATGTATAAAGCCATAAGTTTTCTGTTTAAAATCATTTTTCTTCAAGCTATTTATATAATATCAGATGGTTGTCTCTTTTCAATTGAGATTTCTAGGTGCTACAGTTCATTTAAATAAAAGCCATTTCATTTTTTATGGATTTAATTTGATTTCTCATTATTAAGCTTTGTCTTTTACTCTGAAAGTGCGATCTTGCTAATACTTTCTGAAAATGAAATGTACAACTATGTTACCAAAAAGTTTTAAATATGATACTGTTATAGAAGAGAATAGACAAGATAGCTTTTCTTATGCTCAAGCATAGGCCAGTGAACTATATTTTAGGGTAATAAAAATATTTTATAATGAAGAAAATACGATAAGGAAAACAAGAAAGATAGAGATTTGCAGATAAGGCATCAGGATAGAAGGGTAAACACCTCACCTGATTTTAAAGTCTTCAAATACTTACCTGTTCTAAAATCTTAGGGTCCTAGTAGTGGGAGAATTTGTCAAACACTTTTTTTCCTTGAATAACATTTTATTTTCAAGTGAAGATTGAAGGAGACGGGGAATAGTATCTTCAGGTGGTCCTGAAGGAAATAAAAATTATTCATTTATAAAAACTGGATTTCAAGGAAAGAGTATACGAAGAATAGCCTGGGGGTGCCTGGGTGGCTCAGTTGGTTAAGCGTCTGACTTCAGCTCAGGTTGTGATACTGTGGTTCATGAGTTCGAGCCCCATGAAGGGCTCTGTTCTGAGAGCTTGCAGCCTGGAGTCTGCTTCAAAATCTGTGACTCCCTCTCTCTCTCCCCTTTCCCCTCTCATGCTCTGTTTTTGTCTCTCAAAAAATAAATAAATGTTAAAAAAAAGTTTTTTTAAAGAAGAATAGCCTGAAGAAGAGAATGTTAAATAGGAATGGACAATATCCTATACAGGTATGTGTATGCGTTAGAAAAGACCCAAAGACAAATACTAAGAGCACCAAGACAGAGTAAATAGAGAGAAAAGACTGACCTAGAGACTAGATATTCCATAAAACTCATAGCACAGGTAAACTTGCTGATGTTGGCGCTCACCATCTTACTTAATAACATGGCAAAAGCACAGGAAGATGTTTGATCAAAGCACTGAAATAACGCATAGGCTGAGACAAAACAAAGAAAATTGTGTCAGACATAAACCATCACAGCTTAATTTTTTAACCAAATATATCAAATACCAACATCATACAACACAACATTTGTGAAAGCACAGTTGTTGTAATATAAATTGCCAAATGGGAGTAATAAACTAATTTCACTATTTTTTTTTAATATTGTTGAAGAAAAAGCATGAGTGGCTCTCTTTTGGCATGCTAACAGATGGTGGCCTTTAATTTCTCCTCTTCCTGCTTATTCTTTTCTCTTTTGCTTAGTACTGCTCTTTAGAGTCTCCAAAAGGAAAAAAGAAAAGAAAAAGAAAAAGAAAGACAAAGACATTTAATTTTATTGTCTTATGGAAGTGTATTGTGCCTTACAGTCTATTTTAAAACATAATTTAATCAAAGTATTGTTACATCTGGTTAGAGAAGTTATGATTTCTATTGTCTTTTTATTGTTTCTTGAATTTTCCACATTTTTTACAATGATCATATACTAACTCTGTAATCATAAGCAAGCAAACAAATTTAAGGAACTCATGGGTCTATTTCATTCCAGTTAGGAACTTTTTTTGTTTCCACCGTCCCTTTGATGTTAGATCACCACACCCTTACAAAAATCTAATACTAGTTAGTTTTAAAACTGTTTAGAGCATTCCAAATAAAATGCTTGGCTTAAATACTCATTATAATCTGAGCACCTTTGGCAAACAGAGGATCAAACACAACAGCCTATCCAAGGTTTGGGGGAGGAGGGAACAATGAGGGGAAGATTTTATGCTAAAGAGGATACTTGTAAAGATCTTCCAAACATTTTAAGAATTCCCAAAATAACACAGATGGTGAAAAGCGGGGAGAAAACTGAGCTTAGAAAAATTCTGAGGAGAGTTGAAGTGAATTAAAACTATGTTTTTATGTTTATTCTATTTTCAATTAAGGAATATTTCTTCTTTATTATTTTTTTTTTCTGAAAGAGATAGTGGATGATTTTGTCACTGGTGAATCATGAAAGTCTTACTATTAGGACAAAGAACATAGTCCTGGAGTTCTTTGTGTTGTCTTTGAAAATGTGCTCTCCGGAGAATCAACACAAATTTTCTATCATATTCTTTTATATTCCAAAGTTCATTTAGGAGTGTACAATTTTTAATTGTGAATTTTTTCCTTTAGTAACTGAAATATTATTCAGGATATGTTTTGTTGGTGTTTAATCAATGAATCAGGCATAACTTTCTAAGAGTATGATAGTCTGATAATTTTTTCTAATAGTTGAGCACACCAGTATAAGCATAATTTTTAATTAATTGGGTAGCAAATATAAATGCAAATATACAATATACAAACACTATTGTTAATCATTTGACTGCTGTGTTTCAGAGTAGCCCTGCTTATTAATTCAGTAAGATATAAGGCTGCCCCTCTCAACAGAAATACTATACTTACATCATTCAACTATCACTAAATAAAAATAACTACATCATAAAATAACATATTCAGACCAGTACTTTCTAACCAAGGAGGTTATTTACAGGTTGCATTAACTATGAGGTATACATGCACTACATTACTAACAATCTAATAATGACACATATACAGAAATTGAATTGAGATGTTATTATCTCACCAGATACTTCGCCCACTGATGCCTAGAAATCTGTGTAAGTCTAGATTTCCCCAACTCACCTATCAGTCCCAGAGAGCTGCAAGTATGTTGAAAGGAAGCTCAGGATTAATAGACTGAGATTTTCAATGGCTAAAGGCACATATAAATCCTATTTCACCTACTTTTGTACTAAAAAGGCTTTGAGATTGGGAAGGTGAATATGAAGATGCCATTGTTTAGTGCTAGACTCAGCTTACTAATTGCAATGCTATTGGCTAGAAATGTCTGGAAGCACGCACTCACCTGGGCCTGAATGAGCTTTCCACAGATCTCTCCCCTTTCCAAATCCATGTTATGACTGGACCCACCCTTGTAGTTCTTATGCACACACTGGCCAGGGGGTCTGGTTTTACTGGGGTTAAGGATGGCAGTCAAGAGTTTTGTGGGCTCACTCTTTATTGACAAAATTAAAGCATGAGACAGGAATTTAAAGTGTAGGGAAAAGACAAGTAATCCAAATGGTCAGTTACAAAAATCAACCAAGATCTCTAAAACAAAGGAGCCTCAGTGTAGGGAGGACTAGGATCTTTACTTTGTCCTGTGACAGTCTGTGTGTTTATCTGGTATAGCCATATTTGAAGTGGACGCCTCTCTGAAATGGATGTGTCCACAATCAAAGCTTAAGTCAGGCGCTTGTATTACAAAACAAAACAAAACAACTATCAGAGCTCATACCACAGCCATCTAAATTCTACACAAGTATCACTTGAGAATAAGAACAATGATGTCTTTAGGGCCCCTCGCAAATATTCCTGTTCTCTCGACTTGGGGATAAATAGTAAGAATGCACTTCATCTTTAATTCAGGTACGGTCAGATGACTTGCTTTGGCCAACCAAATAAGATCGGAAGTGATCAAGGTCATATTTTGTGATACTATGGTGTCCATCTGTCTTACTACTTTCTCTTATTGGAGAGGAAGGAGGAGTGCCATGTATTATTGGGCCCGCTTAAACGCTGCAGTAAGAACTGCTTAGTGTATTAATTTTTTTCTTTAATAATAAAAAAATTTAAGGTTTTAAATTTAAGGTTTTAAGTTTTCACTGGGTCTCAACCTTTTGTAAAGTATAATGAAGCATTCTTTTCATTGCTTTCTAAAGGTTTATAAATTTTCTTTTGATTTCCTCTTTGATGTAAGGTTTATCTAAAAATGAAATATTTATAAAGTTAGAATTTTTTTATGTTTGTGTATTTATTTTTGAAAGAGAGAAAGTGCATGAGTGTATGAGCAGGCAAGGGGGAGAGAGAGAGAGAATCCAAAGCAGTTTCCAGGCTCTGAGCTGTTATCACAGAGTCCAACCTAGGGCTCCAACCCAGGGACTGCAAGATCATGACCTGAGCTGAAATCAGATGCTGAACCAACTGAGACACCCAGGCACTCCAAAGAATAAAATATTTAATTTCCAAGAGTTATTATAAAGAAATGATACAGAAATATATGAGACAAAATTTATTTTCTATTAAAGAGATAGAAAATAAGTTTGCACACACCCTATCTGCTACATCACATTTTTAAGTTATATATTTCCAATCATGTATTAAAGTCTCACACTACAACTTTATTTTTAAAAAGGTTCCTGTGTATCTGATAGGTTTTGTTTTATATATTCATCTATGTGGTTTGGTTCACACAGAATTGTGACTGTGCGTTTTTCATAGACTTTAGCTTTTTCATTACAAAATTACCTCTATATTTTTAGTGTTTTTGCTCTAAATTATACATTATCTTATATTGTCTACATTTTTTATCTAGTATCTCTTTTCCCACTTCTATATTTTCAACATTTCTTTAGTATTTTAAATGTGTTTCCTACAAAGAATTTACAACTAGGTTTACTTTTAAACTCAATCTGATCTTCTCTGCCCTTCAGTTGAGAAAGTCCGTTTATATTTAGTGTAATGACATTTAGTTTAGTTTTCTATCATGTATTTGACTTGTTTATTTTAAATTGATTTTCTATTTTGTTTTTATATTTTATCAGATTGATCAAGTTGTACCTCATTCAATTTTTTTGTCTTATTAATTTGAAGGTTATTCTATTTTTAAAAATTGTGTTAAAATTTATTTTTTCTCCTCTGGTCTTATATATACAGTGATGATATCCAGATATCAATGATGGCATCCAGATAGCCAACAGACACATGAAATGATGCTCAATGTCACTCATCACCAGGGAAATACAAATCAAAACCACACTGAGATACCACCTCGCACCGGTTAGAGTGGCTAAAATGAATAAATCAGGAAACTATAGTTGCTGGCGGGGATGTGGAGAAACAAGCACCTTCCTACACTGTTGGTGGGAATGCAAACTAGTGCAGCCACTCTGGCAAACGGTGTGCAGGTTCCTCAAAAAAAAATGAAAATAGAACTACCCTATGACCCAGCAATAGCACTGCTAGGAATCTACCCAAGAGACACAGGAGTGCTGATGTGTAGGGGCACATGTACCCCAATGTTCATAGCAGCACTTTCGACAATAGCCAAATCATGGAAAGAGACTAAGTGTCCATCAACTGATGAATGGATACAGAAGATGTGGTATCTATATATACAATGGAATACTATGCAGCAATGAGGAAGAATGAAATCTGGCCATGCGTAGCAACATGGATAGACCTGGAGGGTATTATGCTAAGTGAAATAAGTCAGTCAGAAAAAGACAGATACCATGTGTTTCCACGTTTTGAGAGACTTAGCAGAAAACCATGAGGGAGGGGAAGAGGGGAAAGGAAAAAAGACATAGAGAGGGAGGAAGAGAAAACATAAGAGACTCTCAAAGACTAAGAACAAACTGAGGGGTAAGGGGGTGTGGGGGGGGAGAGTGGGTGACGGGCACAAAGGAAGGCACTTGTGATGTGCACTGGATGTTGTATGGAAACCAATTTGACAATAAATTATTAAAAAAAAAAAAGAAGAAACAAAATTGATAAAACCCTAGCCAGACTTCTCAAAAAGAGAAGAGGACCCAAATAGATAAAATCATGAATGAAAATGGATTTATCATAACCAATCCCCCAGAAATACCAGCATTATCAGAGAATACTATGAAAAATTAAATGCCAACAAACTGGACGACTTGGAAGAAATGGACAAATTCCTAGACACTGACTCACTACCAAAACTCAAACAGGAAGAAATAGAAAATTTGAACAGACCCACAACTAATGACGAAATTGAATCAGCTATTAAAAATCTTCCAAAAAGTAAGAGTCCTGGGCCAGATGACTTCCCAGGAGAATTCTACCAGACATTTAAAGCAGAGTAAATACCTATGCTTCTCAAACTGTTCCAAAAAATAGAAACAGAAGGAAAACTTTCAGACTCATTCTATGAAGTCAGCATTATCTTGATCCCAAACCAGACACAGACTCCACAAAAAAGAATTACAGGCCACTATCCCTGATGAACATGGATGCAAAAATTCTCAACGAGATTGACTAGCAAATCAAATTCAACAGCATAAACAAAGAATTATTCACCATAACCAAGTGGGATTCATTCCTGGGCTGCAGGGCTGGGTTCAATATTCGCAAATCAATCAATATGATACATCACATTAACAAAAGAAAGGTTAAGAATCATATGATCCTGTCAATAGATGCAGAAAAATCATTTGACAAAATACATCATCCTTTCTTAATAAAAAGCGTGAAGAAAGTCAGGATAGAAGGAACGTACCTAAGCATCATAAAAGTCATATAGGAAAGCCCACAGCTAATATCATCCATAATGGGGAAAAACTGAGAGCTTTCTCCTTTGGATCAGGAATACAATGGGGATGCCCACCCTCACCACTGTTGTTTAACATAGTGTTGGAAGTCTTAGCATCAGCAATCGGACAACAAAATGAAATAAAATGTATCAAAATGGGTAAAGAAGAAGTCAAACTTTCACTTTTTGCAGACGACATGATACTCTATATGGAAAACCTGTAAGACTCCACCAAAAGGCTATTAGAACTGATACATGAATTCAGCAAAGTCACAGGGTACAAAATCAATGTACACAAATCAGCTGCATTTCTATACACAAATAATGAAATAACAGAAAGAGAAATCAAGAAACTGATCCCATTCACAACTGCACCAAGAACCATAAAATACCTTGGAATAAACCTAACCAAAGATATAAAAGATCAGTATGCCGAAAACTATAGAAAACTTATGGAAGAAGTTGAATAAGACACAAAGAAATTGAAAAATATTCCATGCTCATAGATTGGAAGAGTAAATATTGTTGAAATGTCAATACTACCCAAAGCAACCTACCCATTCTATGAAATCCCAATCAAAATTGCACCAATATTCTTCTCAAAGCCAGAACAAACAATCCTAAAATTTGTATAGAACCACACAAGACCCCCCAGTAGCCAAATAGAGAACCCAGGAGACTGGACCCACAAACGTATGGCCAAATAATATTTGACAAAGCAGGAAAGAGTATCCAATGGAAAAAAAAGACACTCTCTTTAGCAAATAGTGCTGAGAGAACTGGACAGCAACATGCAGAAGAATGAAACTAGACCACTTTCTTACACTATACATAAAAATAAACTCAAAATGGATGAAAGACCTAAATATGAGACAGGAAACCATCAAAACCCTAGGGGAGAAAACAAGCAACAACTTCTTTGACCTCAGCCCAGCTGCAGTAATTTCTTGCTCAACACATCTCCAAAGGCAAGGGAATTAAAAGCAAAAATGAACTATTGGGACCTCATCAAGATTAAAAGCTTCTGCACTGCAAAGAAAACAATCAACAAAACTAAAAGGCAACAGATGAAATGAGAAAAGATATTTGCAAATGACATATAGGATAAAGGGCTAGTATCTAAAATCTATAAAGAACTTACCAAAGTCAATGCCTGAAAAACAAATAATCCAGTGAATAAATGGGCAGAAGACATGAATAGACACTTTCCCAAAGAAGACAGCCAGATGGCCAACAGACACATGAAATGAAGCTCAACGTCACTCATCATTGGGGAAATACAAACCAAAACCAAAGATACCACCTCGCACTGGTCAGAGTGGCTAAAATTAACAACTCAGGAAAAAACAAATGCTGGTGAGGATGTGGAGAAACAGAATGCAAACTGGGGCAGTCACTCTGGAAAACAGGGTGGAAGTTCCTTAAAAAAATTAAAAATAGAACTATCCTACAACCAAGCAATAGCACTACTAGGAATTTATCCAAAGGTTATAGGAGCGCTGATTCATAGGGACACTTGTACCCCAAAGTTTATAGCAGTGCTTTCAACAATAGCCAAATTATGAAAAGAGCCTAAATGTCTCTCAACTGATGAATGGATGAAGAAGATGTGGTTATATGTACAATGGAATATTACTTGGCAATAAGAATGAAATCTTGCCATTTGTAGCAACATGGATGGAACTGGAGGGTATTATTCTGTGTGAAATAAGTCAATCAGAGAAAAATAGATATATGTTTTCACTGATATGTGGATCTTGAGAAACTTAACAAAAGACCATAGGGGAAATGAAGGGGAAAAAAAATAGTTACAAACAGAGAGGGAGGGAAGCAAACCATAAGAGACTCGAAATACAGAAAACAATCTGAGGACTGATGGAGGGGGTTTGGAGAAAGGAGAAAATGGGTGATGGGCATTGAGGAGGGCACTTGTTGGGATGAGCACTGGCTGTTGTATGTAAGCGATTAATCACGGGAATCTACCCCAAAAACCAAGAGCACACTTTACACACTGTATGTTATAAAAAATAAAATAAAATGCAGAGAACCAGTGAAGGTTGATAAGGGTCGGGGGTGGGTTAAATGGGTGACAGGAATTGAGGAGAGCACTTTTCGGAAGAGCCCTGGGTGTCATATGTAAGAGATGAATCACTGGGTTCTTCTCTCTTTTTTTTTTTAAACATTTATTCCTTTTTTGAGAGACAGAGAGAGAGTGTGTGAACAGGGGAAGGATAGAGAGAAAGGGAGACACAGAATCTGAAGCAGGCTCCAGGCTCTGAGCTGTCAGCACAGAGCTCAAAGTGGGGCTCGAACTCATGAACTGTGAGATCATGACCTGAGCCAAAGTCGGATGCTTAACTGACTGAGCCACCCAGGTGCCCCTCTGGGTTCTACGACTAAAGCCAAGACTACACTGTATGGTAACTAACTTGAGAATATATATGTACATATATATATATTAATATATAAAAAAAGAAAATATCTTTTAAAAATATCTATGTAGTTATTTAAATATCCAACACTCATGGATAAGATGAAATCTTAACACCTGGGGTAAACAAGTGAATTCTGTTCTTAAAAACAGTGATTTCCTTTTAAAAGTAACTTTTCATTTTTAGTTGGATCCAGATAGCAAGTTTTCTTATTCCTTCCAACCTTCATCAAAGTAAAAGAACCTATTTCTAAAAACAATAAATTATTAACAACACTAGAAAACAATATGGAGGATCAAAACTTTTGAGAAACACCTGAAAAATGAAAAGTAGACAGGGTCAGATCTCTGGAGAAAAAAATAGGAAATGATAGCTCAAAACAACCCCAAAGAAAAGATTGCTGTGGCTATAGAGTTAGTTTTAGAAAAGTTTCAAGTTCACAGTCAAAAGACCCAAGGGATGAAAAGGGGTCACTTTGTAAACTTCAAAGTGGCCAAGGGGGCAGCTGCAGTTGGAACACTGTCCACTCCCCTGCTTGCCCTTGCTGAGCAGAGTGTTTTCTAGATGTGGGACTCTGCTTGTTCTGGGTTTTTTTGATGGTGGGTGGAATGGGAACTAGCTGATAAATGATAGGAATTGTCCCTCTAGTATCAGCAAGGCAAAGCAGTATCCCAGTTAGTTTTACTGTTTTACTACTAACTTTACTGCTTAACACACCTCCAGGAAATGAGTCCCAGAAGATTACCCATGGGATTACCCATGGCTCACCCATTTCAGCATTATGCCTTGCTTTCTCCTACAATTACCAGAAGCAAGCTAAACAGAATTGCCAGACTGTCAGATTGAAGGATGAGAGGTAGTAGCACTTACATTTCTAATGATTCTATGTGAAGTTTCTCTGGCTAGACTAACATGTCTGACCTCCTCTGTACCAAACTGTGCACACACTTTTCCCATGACTTAGCCTATTGATATCATGTCTGCCCAAGGATTAGGAATTCCTATTTATTTCTTGTTAATAGTATCCCTATGAATCTTGTAAAACAGAACAGAGGGAAATCAGTATCAGTGTAATCTGAAGTTAGTACAGCCTAAAGATGTTAAGAATGATGCTACATTAAATAGTAAAGGAACAGTTAGTGTTTTGTCTCATTTTAAAACAAGCTTGCTCAGAGGACATAACCAATCTAGACTGTTCCCATCTCTATAACCATCTCCAAAGAGGCGTATCAGTTCTGTCTCTCCATTACCGTTTACATACATCTGGAGGATAGTGTTCTGTTCTTTCTAGCAGGAAACTCATCTGGGAGAGGCACTGCAGCAGTCCAGAAATGCTGGAAGCACAGGTCTTCATCAGAGCTTTGTCTGACCAAGAGGTCTTTGCTCTCTCCTAGGGTAATTGGTAGCCACAAAATCAATTAGTCATGCATGTTAAACATGTGACTGTATGCCCAATGGGAGCCCTGAAGGTCCCACTACGATCTTGTTATCAGTCCTAACTGAATGTGTCTATTGATCAGAAGACAAATTTTATTTAAGACAACAAAAAGTAACAGAACCAAAATTTTCAGTTTGATTAATCCTAATTCCTGCCCTTCTGGTTTGGCAAATTCCTTTCTCTGATTAAAGAGCTCTTTCTAAGATAACCGCAAAAATGATAAACACACATAATCCTCTAACGCCACTATATCAACGTGTTTCTCCAGTGCAATTCTCTAGGTGCTTTTCTCTATCTTGTTTCCATTTCTTATCAAATGATCTTTCAAAAAGAAAATGTTATCTGAGGACAGTAAGGAGATTGGGAGGTAAACTGTGAACCTTAAGAATTAGTATAGGGGCACCTGGGTGACTCAGTTGGTTAAGCATCTGACTCTTGATTTCAGCTCAGGTCATGATCTCATGGTTCATGAGATGGAGCCCCACGGAGGGCTCTGTGCTGACAGTGTGGAATCTGCTTGAGATTTTCTCTCTCCCTCTCTTCCTCCGCCCCTCCCCTGCTAGCATGTACACGTGCGCTCTCTAAAAATAAATACATAAACTAAAACAAAAAAAAGAAAACAGAATTAGCAGTACAAAGGAGAAAATAAAACATAGTATGGTTCTATTACGCATCTTGGAGATAAGTAGTGCTCTGTGATGCATGATAAACATCTGGTAAATTTAAAATAATCTAATGACAAATTGGTAACTTTAATAAAAAACACTCTGTTAAATGGCTTTTTATTTATTGGCTCTCCAAATTCCATTTTTACTTTCTAACAAGCATATCAGTTTCTTTTTTTCCGTGTTGCACTGGACTTTATTAAATGCATACTGTCTAGGAGGATGATGTGTCCTGATGACCTCTCCAGAGAGAGCTGTGATGACTTCAGAGAGTGCTTGAAGGGACAAGTCTGTGCTCTCCACTGGAGTGGTACTGAGGCCGTGACTGTCTTTACTCCTGGAGTTGTGGCCACTGCTGAAGGGAGCCATATTCTGATGTCTGGAGGATGCAAATGACTTTCACAAAAGGATACATGTATGGCAGCCAAGGCTACCATAACAAAGTACTACAGACAGGGTGAGTTAAACAACACAACTTTACTTTCTCACAATTGCAAAGACTAGAAATCCAAAATCAAGGTGTTGGCAGGGTTGGTTTCTTCTGAAGTTCTCTCTCCTTGGCTTGTAGATGACTGTCTTCTCCATCTGGTCTTCCCTTTGTGTCTGGTCCCAATCCCCTCTTCATTTAAGGATATCAGTCATATTGGATTAGGGCCTAATGATATGATCTCATTTTACCTTATTTTCTTCTATAAAGGCCCTATCTCCAAATACAATCATGTTCTGAGGTACTGAGTGTCAGGCATGGGGGAGGGCAGGAACACAATTTAGCCTCTAGTAGTAGTCTTTTCCTCTTTAGTGGAGGGTGTTCAAACAGTGAAATCTACTCCATGTTCAAAATTTGCCAGAGTCAGGATCATTTATTGCAGGGTAGGAATTTTACAAGAGATGGGAAGCTTGTACTAACAGAATTTGCAAAAGGATTCACTCTTAAGCTGACATGACAGCAATTTGGCAGTCCGAGCTCCCCACTTGTTCGTCTTTTACACTGGTATTACAAGGTCAGGAGACGAGGACTATGTTAGCAGAAATAAGTACTAGTTACTTTTCTTCACTTCCCCAAATTTACCTTGACTTTCCTAGACTCTCAGTCTCAGGACACAAAGCCCTTTCTGTGTTGGCTCCCTCAATTTCCCTTTTTCTACACTCCAAGTTTCTTTGTACCTTTATCCATCCTATGTCCTTTCCACCTTCCCAGTACCATAGCTACTGTGTCCTTGCTTCCATGGTCAGTCATAAACTCCAAAACCTTTTCCATCGATGATTCTTTCCCATTGCCACTGTCTCTCCCTCACCAGGGAGGGACGACACATTTCTCCTCCACTGTGTATTTCTCTTTGGTTTGCCAAAACAAGCTTGGAATTCTAGTATTTTTGAAGTAAAACAAAACACAACTCCCCAAACAATGTGCTATCCCTTCTCTTCATTGCCAGAGCTCCCAGGATAACCATATACTAGAATTTGTCAGTCTTCCTCCTTAGTCCTGGTTCAGAAACTGGCACTGTCAACGTGTTCCTGAAGCACTTTCCTCCTGTGGTTTGGGCCTGCATGTGCTCACTCTCCCTCCACAGCTCAGCTCTTCATCCAGTCCTCTGGCACTGCGGCCTCTCAATATGAGATCTCATCTGCTCCATGCCTCCAATATAAATCTTTGCTTAAATATTTACCAAGTCAATATAATTTGCTTTGACCTAAACTCCCGACCACACTGCCAGCTGTTTCCTATGCAGCTCCACCTGGATGTTCACCTGGCACTTTCAAAACAATGTGAGCAACAATGAATTGTTCATTTCTCCAATTTTAACACCCATTTTTAACAAAAAAATTGCAATTTTTTAAAAACCAAGAGAGAAATGTAACAGCAGCCTATAGATTAAAGAGACTTAAGACACGCATCAACCTTGTGGATCTTACCGTGAATCTGATGCAAACAAATTAGGAAAAAATTATGATATGATCAAGGGAATTTGAACACTGACTGGATATATGATAACATTATGGAATTCTCGCTAGATTTATTTAGTGCGATGATGGTATTGAAATTTTGTTTTAAAACAGCGTCTCTTCATGAGATATATACTAAAATATTTATTGATTAAATTATGTGATATATGAGATTTTTCTTTTAGAGCCTCAGTCAGAAAAAGGAATATGGTTACATACTTGAAATAAGACTAAAGAGGCTTTACAAATCAAGAAAAGGTTTAAAAATGAAATTAAGTTAAAAAGTTACACTTCCTTCTCCCTCCCCTAATTCTCTTGGCAGATCTTTTCTCCTTTATTTTTGTCATTTTGTTATTCTTCACCTTCTCCCTCCACCCCCAGACACATAGGAAATGCATTCACCCCACTTTGCTTTCCCTCCAAAGTATACTTGTTTTCTTTCTTCTCTTATTTTTCTAATCACCACCTGGGTTCACAGGGACTCTTTTTTTTTTTTTTCATCTATAATAAGTTTCTATCTCCTGAACCCTGGTTTTCCCAAGAGTAGAGTTTATTCTAACCAGAAAAAAATAATATTCTAATTCCACTTGTTTTCCCAAACCATTACCTACAGGTTTATTTTGAGAAAATAGAACCATCTATGGGGGACTTGCTACCTAGAATGAAGCAATTTTACCTTGGAATTGGTGAGAGTGAGAGTGGGGAAGAAGTTTAGAACCTTATTTGCCATTTGCATTCCAAACTTGGGTTCTACTTTCCTAATAACTATTCAATAGTCAGACACAGCTGAGTGTACTGGTTAAAAACCAAACAGCTTCCCAGCTCCAGGGTCTCTGTTGCCTAAGTAAAACAAGAAAATAACTGTGCTTACTCTACAGGATCATTATAAGGATTAAATGAGATAACATGTATAAACTGCTTAAAATACTGCCTGGTGCATAGTAAGTGCCATATAAAGTCAGTAAAAAACATAACTCCTTTGAAAAGTTAGCAAATTCTTCTGTTAATAGGAACTGCTACATTTCATTGGTTTTCAGAATGGTCACATTTTAAAAACAAACTGGGTTGTGAGGTTTTTCCTAAGTTTCCAAAGATAGGTGCATGCTAAGAGATGTGTAAGAAAATTTTTTGAGAAACAGAAGAAAATTAGGACTGCTCTTGAAATTGTTTCCCTAAAAGTAATAAGTTAGGCTTTATTAGTGTTCAATATTCAGAGAGACACCAGAGTCCTTATTCCTTCCACTCATGAATCCGTCCATATGACCGTATCACAGGAGAAAGTCTTAAAGAAGGAGTGAGCATCCTACAGCAGTGGAGGTAATGGGGTGTAACCATGATATTCATCCTCATTCATTCGCTTTCAGTGTGATACAACGTATTACAGCTCTGTGTGCTGGGAAAGGGAATTCACAGATTATATTCTATAATCTTAATGACGTAGACTTCACAAAATGAATAAACAGTTTAAAAAGATGTCAGCAAAGAAAACAGGGAATAAAGACGGACCTAATAATGTAAATGTAGACAAACTGGAAGAAAAAGGCAGACTTGATACTTCTATTCCTAGTATTAGCCCTTGGCAGCCATATTACAAGGCAAAAACAATGATGATGGAATTAGATTTTGACGAGAAGTCAGAAAGAAAAAGAAAGAAAAAAAAAGAAAGAAAGAAAGAAAGAAGGAAAGAAAGAAACATGAGAATATGTTTCTGAAATATTAGAATGTACATCTACACTTGTTAACGATAAGCCTCTAAATTCTAAAACTCACAGAACTCTTGTTTTGTCAGTCAATAAAGAAAAACTGCATCAGAGAAGATATAGTTATTTATTTACTTATTTACTTATTTATTTATTTATATCCAAGTTAGTTAACATATAGTATAGTAATAGTTTCAGGAGAATTTAGTGACTTATCAGTAACATATAACACCCAGTGCTCATCCCAACAAGTGCCCTCATTAATCCTCATAGAGAAGATATAGTCTTAACAGTAAATGGCTTCTTAGCTTGAAAAATGTTTTGCAGGAAAACTATGTTAGGTAGAACTGCTACCTTGACAGAAATAATTTTTTAAAAATTATTCTTGGTCAATATAAGTACTTCGGCAAAATAATAAAGTTATAAGTGAACATAGTACTAAAGCATAGAGCAATGTAATTAATTATATAAAAATGAATGTAATATCCTACTAATATTTTGTAAAGAGATGAGCAGCTGATAGTGAATTTCAAAATTTTAATCAGAAGTTCACTGGTTACCTCACATTTAAGAAAGCTACCAGATTTAAAGGTGGTGGAGATTTCTATTTTAAAGGGACAAATCTGTTGACTGCCTCTATGATGACACATAGCTATTAAGTAGTTTGCTGGCCATCAAGTGTTTTCAAACACACAAACACACCTAATCTGCCTGTCCTTTAAGGTTTAAAAAAAAAAAAAGGACCCAATTTTTTGAAGGAAACTCTTACAAAATAAATTGTGCCACACAAACAGTATTTTGAAAATGTTTCCCGTGCTTTCCAGTCTTTGAGGCAAAACAATGTAATTTATCACTGACAAATTTTTATATCTGAATACTTAAAAAAATTAGAAACAGAACTTTATAATTTGTTTTAAAATCTTTCAAATAAAGAAAATTATTGGCTTTTGAACCCCTATTTAAAATATATAAAAATGCAAAACTATCTAATTTAGTTTACAAAAGCAAGTTATGGGCATTACAAAAGATGAAAATTTACTAGTCAAATTTCAACAAAAGCCTTTAGCTTACTACTGAATAGAACTGAAAGTCACTTAGTAAATACGTCCAATGATGTGCTTCTTCCATTTATATCTAGAGTTCTTAGGTCAGTGTTTTTCCAGCTAAACCACTATTAAAATGAACCATCAAATAAAGTGAAAGAGATCCAAGCATTTAAAAATAAGGAAGCATTCCAATTACACTACTCTCACTAAAAATATTAGTATAATTGTAATCACTCACGATACAATGATATCATAATATTTTTATAAGAGCAATAAGATTTTTTATACCATGAATATATGTAAAGTATCTCTTAAAATAGTTTATTTCAAATTACTTCATTCAAAAATTTATATTTTAGGAAATTATTTATGATACGCAAAATAATGTGTTGTAAAGCACATGTGTATGTGTATATATACGTGTGTGTGTGTGTGTGTGTGTGTGTGACATCCAATTAATTAAAATCAAATTCCACTTCTGACAAGACACTGTGAGAAGCTCCACAGACCAACTCCCTAGTGAAATAGGCGAAAATTATTTTAAAACAAAATTTAAGTTGGGAAATGGTTTTAAGTGCATACAGCAAATAAAGAAAATTTTTTTTCAGGATTTGCTGTAACTCTGTAACGACAGAATTTATGATATTTGAACTAATACCTGTGTCTTCCCTATCTTCTTAGAGCTCAGTGAGACAAAAACTACTCTCCAGATTGTACATAGGGTTCCCTCTCCACCACATTCCAGCTAGAGGGCTATCATCTCAGGAGAAGCAGGAGGTGAACATTTCTCATTCTGCCCCCAGTTATCCATTACTGAAGCTAAGTTCTGGAAGACTACAGTTGAGAGGTGGGGGTTCCTTTCTTCCACCTATTACCCACTGGTGGGATATGGGCATTATCTTGTGTGCAGTATGCTAGCAATACGAGGGCCAGGATCACCCTTGTCATGACTCATTTGTAGTTTTTAATCAGGGGTTCCAAGGAGAAGCTGAGAAGCTGAGAAGACCAGAAGCTACTGCCATCACCTCCACTAAGCAATCAACTCCTACAGTGAAGGTATCACTCTGAGAGAAAAGCAACAATGTTCCCATCTCCAGCTCAAGATCTGACTCAGAGAGTTTGCTCAGAGTGGGAACTGGGATATAGAAGAACTCCAAATATCTTCCGAAAGTAAATGACTTCATTTATAACAGACTGTCAAGAAGTTAAAGCCTAAGCATCTTCTCAAAAACGTCCAAGGTGGTGATGAAAGGTAATTGGGAAGAGGCTGATAGATTCATAAGAGATAAAAAGCTAAACTGCACATCACATAGTTTGTCAGAGGGAACAGGCAGCTGGGATGAGGTACCTGGGAGAAGCTCTCCTGGGCTCAGTAAAAATCTCAGCACTAATGTAGAGTGCTGAATTTGACTGTATCAGATGATGATGCAATTTATGCCCTAGGGCATGTTGAAATTTACAGCAACCAGACAACACTACTAGCAATTAAGAGATGGGTGTGGTCAGGAAGAAGACGACTAAGAGAACCATGCCAAAACCCAGGGCAACTACTGCCTATTCAAGTCTGCACCTTCCTCTTCCTCTATCACCCTGTGGAACAACACCAGAGACTTCTTACTGAGGGAGGAAATAGACTTCACTAAAAAAAGAAATCCAGCCAGCCACTAAACAAATAAGCAAATAACAATAACAAGCCCTGGTGTTGATGAGAGGAACTAGTACCCAGAATTGCTGCAATATATTTTCTAAAATGTCTAGTTTCTAACAACAACAACAACAACAAAATATATGATTAATAGCTTTAACAATGCATATGACAAAAATTGCCTGTAAGACCAACCAGATGTTGAAATTAACAAAAACTTCAAAATAGTTATTATAAATATGTTCCAAAACTAAAACAAATCATAACTGATGAAGGGAAGGAAGGTGGTGAGTATGGAATAATAGGTAGAAATGCCAAATCACTATACTGTACACCTAAAACTAACAGGACGTTGTATGTCAATTATACTTCAATAATAAAAATTCTTAAAAAAAAGAAGGAAAGAATGATAACAATGTTGCATCAAAAAGAAAAGACTAATAGGTTAAAAATTATAAAAAAGAAAAAAACACACTCTCTCCAAATAGAGTACAGTTGAAAAGTACCATAAATGAAATGAAAATTCACTGTATATAATAAAAGAAACCTACAGACCAATATCTCTAATAAACACAGTCAAAATTCCTCAACAGAATATTAGCAAAATTGAATCTAAAAATATCTAAGAATTATATACATTTATACTGGCGATTTATACTGGGTATGCAAGGCTGATTTAATAATTGAAAATCTTGGGGCGCCTGGGTGGCTCAGTCGGTTGAGCATCCGACTTTGGCTCAGGTCATGATCTCGCGGTCTGTGAGTTCGAGCCCCGCGTCGGGCTCTGTGCTGACAGCTCAGAGCCTGGAGCCTGCTTCGGATTCTGTGTCTCTCTCTCTCTCTGCCCTTCCCCCACTCATGCTCTGTCTCTGTCTTAAAAATAAACATTAAAAAATTTAAAAAAAAATTAAAAGAAAATCTATTGATGTATTCCATCACCTCAACTTCATAAAGACTATCTACAAAAACCCTGTAGCTAACATCATATTTGATGGTGAGGAACTAGAAACTTTCTCACTAAGATCAGGTTCAAGGAAAGATCTGGTTGAAAGGCACACCTTTTCAACATCATACTGGAAGTCCTTGCTAATGCAGTAAGGCAAGAAAAGAAAAGAAAAGGTGTACAGGTTAGGAAAGATGACATGAAAACGCCTTTGATCACAGATGACATAATCTTCTTTGTAGAAATTCTAAAGTGACAAAAAAACCTCTCAAAATCAATAAGCAATTATAGCAAGTTTGTAGAATACACGATTAATATACAAAAGTCAATTGCTTTCCTATATACCAAAAATAAAGAGTGTGATTTTTAAAACACATTATGATTTCATTAGTACCCCCTAAAATGAAATCATTCAGTATAAATCTAACAATACAGGGGCGCCTGGGTGGCTCAGTCGGTTGGGCATCCGACTTCGGCTCAGGTCATAATCTCGCTGTCTGTGAGTTCGAGCCCCGCATCGGGCTCTGTGCTGACATCGGGCTCTGTGCTCAGAACCTGGAGCCTGCTTCACATTCCATCTCTCCCTCTCTCTCTGCCCCTCCCACACTCATGCTCTGTCTCTGTCTCAAAAATAAATAAACATTAAAAAAAATTTTAAAATTAAAAAAATCTAACAATATATACATATGATCTATATGATGGAAACTATAAAACCCTAATGAATAAAATCAAAGAATGATATAAATGGAGACATATTCCATGCTCATGGGTAGTAATTCAATATTGTCAAGTTGTCAGTTCTTCTGAACTTGATCTATATATTCAGTGCAATTCCAATTAAAATCCTAGCAAATTTCTTTTTACTGATATGTGATATCAACAAAGTGATTCTAAAGCTCATATGGAAAGGCAAAAGATCTATAAAAGTCAACAAAATGTTGAACTAGAGCTAAGTTGAAGGACTGATGCTATCCACCTTCAAAACTTACTATAAAGCTACAGTAATCAAGACAGTGTGGTATTGACTAAAGAATAAACAAATAGATCAATGGAATAGAATAAAGAGCCTATAAAAGAACTCCCATAAGTGTACTCGACTATTTTTTTGGCAAAGGAGCAAAAGTAATACAATGAAGCCAAGATAGTCTCTTCAATAAAAAGTGCTGAACCAAGTGACATCCACATGCCCCAAAATGAATTTGGACACAGACCTTATATTCTTCACAAAAATTAACTCAAAATGGATTATACAGCCAAATTTAAAATGCAAAACTATAAAATTCTGAGAAGATAACATAGAAGAAAACCTAGATGACTTTGAAATATGGTGATACCTTTTAGAAACAGTACTAAGGACATGATCCATGAAAGACTGAAAAGTTGGACTTCATTTATATACTCGTAATTTATATGTTTATATAATATATTTATAAAATGGGTTAATACCCATTTTAACCAATTTAAAGCGGGTATGGGCAAAGGCTCTGAATATAGATTTCTCCCAACAAAAATGGCCAATAAGCACATGAAAAAGATATTCAGTATCATTAGTCATATGATAAATACATAAAACCAGATAACATACCATTTCACACCCACTAGGAGGGTTACAATTAAAAAGTCAGATAATAACAAGTGGTGGTGAGAATGTGAAGAAGCTGAACTCTCATACACTACTAATGGAAATGTAAGAGAGTGCACCCAGTTTGGAAAACATTTTGGTAGTTCCTTAAATAATTATACATAAAGTTACTATTTGATCCAGCAATTCTACTACAATGTGTATATCCCAAAGGAATGATGACTGTATGTTCATACAAAACCTCATCCACATATGTTTACAACAGCACTATTCATGGTAGCCAAAATGTCCATCAGCTGATGCGTGGATGAATAAAATGTGGCATATTCATACAATGGAATATTACTGAGCTAGGAAAGGAACAAAGTACTGATACATGCTATAACATGGATGAATCTTGATGATGTCACATTAGGTGAAAGAAGTGATTCACAAAAGATGAAATATTATATGATTCTATTTATTAGAAATGCCTAGAAGAGGCAAATCTATACTGACAAATTGTATATTAGTGGTTTCATAGGGCTGGGAGAAGTGGAAAAAAATGGGATAATTGAAGAATATAGAGTTTCTTTATGAGATGATAAAACTGTTTTAAAATTGACTCTGATAGTGATTGAAAATATACATCTTAAGTGGATAAATTATATGGTGTGTGAATCATACCTTAATAAAATTGTTTTTTAATAAAAAAGTGGAAATTATGTTTGATAAATTTTGTTGCTGATGGCACATAATCATAAAAGATTGCGACCACTTATTAGATGCTCTTGATGGATGGGTATATTAAAAATATAATCTAATTCTCGACAACTGTAGCACTCTTTACAAGTTATAAAGTTGCCTCACTCATAATTGTGGTTGTTAATGAGCCAGTACATGTTCTAGGAAAGAAAGGTGAAACTCCACAGATCAAATTGAAACCAATTCCAGCCTCATTATATGCAAGAAATAAACAGGTATAGTCTAAACAGTATAAACTCGCATCTCTGTCATTCTAATTTCCTTCACCAATTCCAATATCTTGGCCAGGCAGTTACAGATCAATAGATGGACTTGCCTATTACCAATTTGCTTGTGTTCTTATTAGTCAATAGTTGGGCTTCTCCCCCCCCTTGGTCCTTTGCTTAAATTATATGCATAGTTTGTGAACAAGACTATCTAGCATAGAGGTTGGCAAACACTTTCTACAGAGCCAGGTAGTAAATATATTAGGATTTCTGAACATCAGGTCTCTGTCTCAATCACTTAACTCGCTGTTACCAGGCAAAAGCAGCAGTAATTTGTTAATGAATCAGCATAACTGTGTTCCAATAAACTTTAGAATGAACACAGAAATTTGAATTTCATATTATTTTCAAGTGAAAAATTTAGGGGGTAATATATAATTCTTATTTTGATTACTTTCAACCATTTAAAAATATAAAAGCATTCTTAGCTCATGAGCCTTACAGAAACAGGTGGCTGGCTAAATCGGACCCATGCTGACCCCTATCTTTGTGACTGAGTGGAGAAATAACTAAAAAAGAATTTCTGAAATAATTTTTAAAGTTTAAAAACAATTATTTTCCTCAAATATCCCACTTGGGCCTCTGGTTAGATATTGGGAAGAAAGAAATCAAAAGCATTGCTCTATGGTTTTGATATTTAAAATCTCTTAAAAAATAAAACCTCTTAGATCTAATTATGTACAATAAAAATTAATTCCAGCATTGACTGAAAACATAAATATAAACAAACAAACAAACAATCCCCCAAGCTGCTTGGTAATCTGCTTGACAAGCTTGTAAGTTAAAAATTTATTCTCATCTTCTTCAACTGAGTGAATTTTATAGTCACTATAATCTTCAAAACGAGACACTGGGGGGAAAAGATTATCCAACCATTCCCAGGGGCCAATATCAGACACTTTCTTCCTTTTCTCTCTCTCTGGCTCTCTCTTTGATTTATGATCATTCATAACCTTACACTTCCATTCACTGTGCTACAGAGGTTGTAGCTAAGTAACATAAAATTAATTGCTTTGAAAAAGGTGAAAAAGTCAACCCACCAAATTATAATTTTACTTTTTACAAAGAAGTTTGACTGAATTTTCAAAAATGAACTGACATTAATTATCCATCACACGTATGCACAGCAGGGACTCAAACTTGTCTTTTGTTTCTGCCTATCCTTCTGGTAGCTTTGCCTCTAGTTGAAAAATTACATTTCCTTTAATGGCTTGAAAATCAACACAGATTTTCTAATTTACTCTTACTCTCAACTTTACACAGACATACCTAGATCTGAATGTATACTGCTAGAATATAAAGTGTGTCTTTCTGATAGTTTTACCACTGTAATAGTATGAGGAAAGTCCAGGGACCATAGAATCTAGAAGAAGGACAATTTTAAGACAAATTTTCTTTACTCTTTTGGTTAACTTATATGTGATATGAACTGCACATGTGTTTATTTAACGCAAAAAGATGAAATGTTACTCATGATAGAAAAAAATAATTAAAGCTAGATGAAATTGATATCTTCTCCACATATAATCTAATAAAGCTATAAGAAGGGAAATCAGGGGCACCTGGGTGGCTCAGTTGGTTGACCATCCAACTTTGGCTCAGGTCATCATCTTAAGGTTCAAGACTTTAAGCCCCACATCAGCTCACAGCTGTCAGCACAAAGCCTGCTTTGGATCCTCTGCCCACCCTCTCTCTGTGCCCCTTCCCTGCTTGCACTCTCTCAATAATTAATAATTTTTTAAAAAGGGAAATCATATTGATATATACTGCGAGGCAATCAGATTATGAATCACATCATATTTAGTTCTACTGAGAGACGCAGTTACATTTGCTTTCCTTTGGTGTGATAATACCTATGCCTCTTTTCCATGGGCTTACTGAAGTGTATTTTCACTTTCCTGGTATCATTATCTTTTTCTATCTTCAGTTTTTCTCTAGGCCTTTTGGACAAATTTAGAACAGAATGTGCTGTAACCATGGTGAGTCAGGGGTATAATCAATGTAAAATGAATGATCAGAATGAGTTTTTTTAATGCTTACAATAATCCCTTCAGTATATTGTGATATCTTTATGAAAATGGTTAATGAGATTTTAGAGCTAAATGACCCCCAGTGGGAAAAATGCAAAGAAAAATGTGATGGATATAAGTATATGAGTTAAATTCAAGCTTTTCTGGGCTTCAGAAAAACTAACAGGGTCTACTGAATTATGAATTTCTTCCCTAGGCAAGTCAGGCTCTAACTTTGGGAATTTCTATAAGAAAACAACAATCTTGCATTATTTTCAGTCTGAAGCCAAAATATTCTTTTGAATTTTGGTTTAAAAACTTACATAACATCCCTGCAGCCACAAGATACCAAGCTCAGGGATGCTGCACAAATCTAATGTAGACACATTTAAGTGCTCCAACACTGGCAAAGATACAAATGGGCGTACATGTAAGTAGTTAATTGAAACCATCTCCAACTGTTCTAGACATTTGGAAAAAGACCCAGTCTCTGTGATTTAGCCATCTAATATACAAACGCCTGGGTATTCACACCCAACATGTGTTCTCTCGACCCATGTGTTCGAGTCATTTATAGTTGCTAGCACTGATGCACACATCATAGTTCCAATAATAAATCAAGAGAAATAAAACCATTTGATGATGGTCTAAAATTATTACCAAGAGCTCTCAAACTTTTTATAAAGCAGGGAAACTTTATTTTTGAACGAAATTATACATGGAATTCCCAGAGTAGAGAGTAGATTTTTAAAAATAAGAGCTTACTGAGGGGCCTGGGGGATTTAGTAGATTAAGCATCTGATTATTTTGGCTCAGGTCATGATCTCACGGTCATGAGATCCAGCCCCTTGATTGGCTCTGCACTGACAGCATGGAGCCCACTTGGGATTCTCTGTCTTCCTCTCTCTGTCCCCTGTCCCCACTCTCTCTCAAAATAAATAAATTTTTAAAAAATTAAAAGATAAAAATAACGGTTTATTTTGTAAAGTACATAGCAGGTAAGATAGAGTCTCTAAATTAGGATTTACCCACCAATGCCCAGCCCACTAGCTGTTTTTATACAACCCACCAATGAAGAATGGTTTCTACCTTTTTAAGTTGCTGTACTGTATCAAAAGAAGAATAACATTTCGTATTTCATGAGACATGAAAAATATATGAACCTCAGATTTCAGCATCCATAAAGTTTTATTGAAACACATTCATGGTCATTTTGTTTATGTATTGTGTATGGCTGCTTCCACATTATAAGGGTGAACTTGAGTAGTTATGACAAACACAGTATTGTCAATCAAGCTAAAATGTTTTTAATTGGCCCTTTACAGAAAAAGTTTGCCAACCGCTTCTATAAATGAGAATATTTTAACTCATTTCCTAAAAAGATTTTACAACAATTTGCTTTCCTCTTACACGTGGGTAAGTTATCTACTGTTATCTACTGTGCCAGTTGTAATGTTCCTGAGAATTGCTCATCCCATCTACTTGAAGGCAAGTTTCATCATTGGCAAGTTGGGTATGTGACTTCCCAGTTCTGTGCTTGGCCCTACTGAGAATTCTGAATGAAAATACATTGTAACTTCTGCTTAAAGAGCTTAAAAATCTAGCTCAAGAGAAAACAGATGTTCCTGGGGTACCTGGATGGCTCAGTCGGTCTGGTATCTGACTTTGGCTCAGATCATGATCTCACAGTTCGTGAGTTCAAGCCCCACATTGGGCTCTGTGCTGACAGCTCAAAGCCTGGAGCCTGCTTCAGATTGTGTGTCTCCCTTTCTCTCTGCCCCTTTCCTGCTTACGCTGTCTCTCTCTCTCTCTCTATCCAAAATAAGTAAACATTAAAAAACAGAAAGACAGAGAAAACACATGTTCTATTCTACTTTGAATCAAATGTGAAACAACTCATTTCTGTGATTTCTATCAGGAAACCCTCATACTAGGTTTATGTGTAGAGAGAAAATCAAAGGAAAATTGGGGGAAATGGAAGAGGGAGCTTCCATTAGAGCAAAGAAAATAATTTCAAAATGAATATCGAAACTCACTGTTCTTATAGCATTCTACCCATTGCTTGGCTGGTCTCTTTACTCTCCTCTATTCTCTCCCTTTTCCAATTCTGTCTCTAATGCAGAGGCATCAGGTATTTTTCTCCTGCTTTAGCTGCTACTGACCCATACCCTCAAGGTCCCATTTTTCACTTCAACGAGCTTATCAAACCTTTGTTCTTTCACTAAGAGAAACTTCATGTCACTTAAGATACTACTTTGAAGGAAGGAGGGAAGGGAGGGAGGGAAGAAGAAGGAAAGAAAGAGAGGGCGGGAGGGAGGAAGGAAGGAAGAATTAAAGGAAGAAAGGAAGAGAAGGAAAACAACATCTCAACTGAGAAAGGGAAAGGAGAAGGCAAGCATGCCATGGGCCAGCCACAGCACTCTCAAGTGTCCCCGAAGGATGAATGGCGTTGGCAAAATGATGACTCGAGAGAGCACCGAGGCTTCTGAAACCAGGCAGGCGTCTCTGCCCTGTTGATCTCTGTATCTTTATTTAAAGGTAGTAAATGACATTACATCAAAGAGTACTTTCGTGACATTACATCAGTAAGCATAGTTTGATATCTTTAGCAACAATGTGTTTTGATCAGCTAAAAGGCAATTTCCTCAGTCTTGCGTGTTGTTTTTCATTATTCTTTTTTAGACCATAAAGGAGACAACCTTATCTTACCTATTTTGTGAATCTGCTCCTAAGTTAATTATCATATACTGTCTTTGAAGTAGGATTAGGTAAATTTATGGCAGGGGGAGAAAACAGGATGTTTATAAAGAAAGCAGAGTTGTCATGGTGATCTTGAGCAAGCAGATGGTGCATACATTGTTACCTTAAGACCTATGTTAATCATCTTTAGATAGGTTAGGAATCATTCTGTCTAGCTTTCTAACTACAATGGGAGAAGTGTAACTCACCTGGTAAAGACATAATTCCTAATGCTTGTCTAAGTTCCTTCGCTTATGAATGAGTGAATTTACACAATAGGGGCCTAACGTCTATATAAGTTACACTAATTTTTAGCCAACTCATAACTGCTATTCTGTATGATCAATTTGTGTAACCTATTCCCAAGAGGCAACTTTGAGGTTACTTCTGGCCAGTTTACTCTCGTTTGGATGTTTTACATCAAAGCATCACACTCCGGGGGTCCCCTTTTTTATTTAAATGTCATAAAACAAAAGGACCTTACATCCCTTGAGGCCAACCAGAGCAGTTCAAGAGATCCAGGCCTGAAAGGTTATTTGAAGGACATAGTATCGGGTGCCAGTTGTTCGGCAGGAGACCTTGCAACATCTGCCTTTTCCACACAGGGAGACGTCTCAACCCGTTAGCCCAAGATGGCTCCCAACACAAGCATCCTCAGTGAGAGAAGCACAAGCAAAGGTTTGGAGACAGGCATTGGGCAGTGAAGAAACAAGCTCAACAAGAATGGGGTTTAAATAATAGAGTTTAAAGGAAGAAAGGTCAGACAAGCAAGCAATTATGGCCCAAGGACCTGGCAATGAAGATAAAATTTAACAAAGAAATAGAGAATCATTGTAAGTTTTTGAGCATAGGAGGGGCATGATGAAATTAGCACTTACCGAATGTGGATACGGAGGCCATATTTAAGGGGACACAATTAAGAGTGTGATAAGAGGATGGTGTAATAGTCTAAGCATAATATAATAAAAGCCTGAACTTCAGTGGGGCAATGGCAATGAAGAGAAAAAATGGCTCTAAGGATATTCTAGAGAAAAAAAATTAATGTGACATGGTTTTGGGAAAGGATATTATAAGATTTGGGCCTGGATGACTTGAAAAATGGTAGAGACATTATCAAATACATTACTATTTTAAAAATAAATGTATAATTTACAACTTTCCTACTTTCATAATGGAATCCAGTCTTCTTATAGAAAAGGCACATACATATATACACAGGTAAGTTCAATTAAAACAGAGATCTAAGTTAATAGGAAAAAAGGAAACTCAGGGTGATACAATCCTCTGCCTGAGTACCAAATTTAGCTCTGAACTCCCTTGCAGCTGAGGCAGGTGGCTTCACAGCTGTGACTATCTATATCATTCTTTCCAGAGACCATCACCTGCCTGGTAATAAATTCTGAAAGAAATCGCACTGATCTTTACTGAGTATTATACAGGCATACCTTGTTCTATTGCATTCCACTGTATTGCACTTCTCAGATACTGTGTGTATGTGTGTGTGTGTGTGTGTGTGTGTTGTTACAGATATTGCATTTGAAGGTTTGTAGCAACCCTCCATCAAAGCAAGTTTATCAGCACCATTTTTCCAACAGCATTTGCTTACTTCACATCTCTGTGCTACATTTTGGTAATTCTCCCCCAAAATTTCAAAGCTTTTTCATTAGTAATGTATTGTTATGGTGATCTGTGGTCAGTGATCTTTGAAGTTACTACTGTAATTGTTTTGGAGTGCCTTGAACCATGCCTATATAAGACAGTAAACTTAATCGATAAAGGTTGTGTGCATTCTGACTACAGATGTGGTGGAAATAACAAGAGAACTGGAGCCTGAAGATGTGACTAAGTTGCTGTAATGTCATGATAACACTTTAACAGATGAGGAGGTACTTCTTACGGATGAGCAAAGAAAGTGGTTTCTTGACAAAGACTCTCCTCCTGGTGAAGATGCTGTGAAGACTGTTGAAATGACAACAAAGGATTTGGAATATGACATGAACTTAGCTGATGAAGCAGCAGCAGGATTGGAGGAGATTCCAATTTTGAAAGAAGTTCTACTGTGGGTAAAAATGCTATCAAACAGTATCACAGGCTATGGAGAAATTACTCATGAAAGAGTCAATCAACGAGGCAGATTTTACTTTTGTCTTATTTTAAGAAATTGTTGGGGTACCTGGGGGGCTCATGGGTTAAGCATCTGACTTCGGATCAGATCATGATCTCACGGCTAGTGGGTTCGAGCCCCACGTCAGGCTCTGTGCTGACAGCTCAGAGCTGGGAGACTGCTTCAGATTCTGTGTTCCCCCCCACCCACACACACACATACTCCTCCTCCACCAACCTCTGTCTCTCTCTCTCCTCTCTCTCTCTCTCTCTCTCTCTCTCTCTCAAAAATAAATAAACATTAAGAAAATTAAAAAAAAAGAAATTGCAACAGCCACCCCAACCTTCAGCAACCACCACCCTGATGTGTCAGCACCCAACAACAATGAGACAAGACCCTCCACCAGCAAAAAGATTATGACCTACTGAAAGTTCAGATGGTTAGTATTTTTTTTTTAGCAATAGTGTTAAGTTAAGATTTGCACAAGTTTTAAACATAATGTTACTGCACATTTAATTGATTACAGTGCAGGGTAAACAAAACTTTTAAAAGTGTTTTTTATTTATTTTTGAGAGAGAGACAGGGGGAGGGGCAGAGAGAAGTGACACAGGATCTGAAGAAGGATCTGTGCTGACAACAGAGAGCTGGACGTGGGGCTCAAACTCATGAACTGTGAGATCATGACCTCAGCTAAAGTCGGACACTTAACCAACTGAGCCACTCAGGTGCCTCTAAACATAACTTTTATATGCACCAGGAGACCAAAAATTTCATTTGATCCACTTTATTGTGATATTCACTTTATTGCAGTAGTCTGGAACTCAACCTGCACCATGTCTGGGATATGCCTGTAACAGATACAATCTCAGTAGTGGTTCCTTCAAAGCTACAGAAAATCTTCTTTGTATGACTGATGCATTGATCGTGACTTGAGAGAATCTATGGGCGTGGTCTTAAGTCATAGTGCTGTGAAGTCTTTTCTAAATGAAATGAGGCTGATATGGATTAAGTAGGGGGTAAAGGTCTGCTCACAACTAGGACATGGAGCTGGGCTGAGGTGGAGAGGCAAGTCATAGTATATCCCTTCTAGGGCTAGAGACATTCAACCTGAATTCTGGAGCAAAAAGAGAGATACAAAGACCTGGTCCAAGAGTGAAGGAATAAATGGACAAAGTCTAAGAGTGAAGCTAGCTGGCCATGTTTCTTCAGGAATCTCTGTCATTTCCCTGTCTTCTCTGGGGTCTCAATGACAGAAAACAAAGAGTCTATTACCTTGATAGGATCCTCACCAGGTTAACCCAAACCACCTTTCACCGCAACAGGAAATTATCACTTGTGCCCTCTTCCCAACTCGTTCCTTGGCATGTGGGAGGTGAAGGAACACCAAGTGTGTAAGTATGGAGGAAGGGTGGGATAGGGCAGTCACATGCTCCACCCATAGATGACCAAAGAGGAGCATGACCCCATGGGAAATCTTAGGATGAGGGTATTCTATAGTCGCAATTTGCCTCTATTTCAATTGCTACCATTAAAATGCTTTTAAATACATCCCTTCAAATTTTTCAGAAAAATACAGCAAATCCTAGGCTGAAACAAAATGTTTGCCCTCAAATCACCCTGTCCTTTCTGTAACAGCACTTATCACACTGTAATTGCTTGTTTTCTCATCTGCTTTCTGGCTGAATGATGAATAAGTTTCAGAGGGCGAGACCTTGTAATCTCGTTCCTCACTGTATCTCTGGCACCTATCATTTGTGCTCAATAAATACTTGTTGAATAACGTTGAACAAAAGCCTTCCCACATCTCTCTCCTTTAGAAGAGAGATGCACCAATTTCTTCCTAGGCAAAGAGACTGTCTCTCATTCTGACTTCAGAGGCTTGAAGCTGGATGTTTGGAGTCAAAATTATTGTCTAGTATTTTGTTTTATTAATTTTTAGTAGAGTTGTATTAATAATAAGGGTATATATCAAATATTCTTTTCTCTCTAATCTCTATTTCCTACTCTTTAGTTCTTTCAAAAACCACAAAAAATTCCTGTGCTTCATAGAAATCCCCACTACGCTTTTGCCTACATTTTAAAGAAAACTAATGACAACATGGCATTTATTGGATGTTTGCCATATGCCAACTTCCATTGTAAACACTTCATAAGTATGAAACCATTCAAAACTATCCCCAATTCTATGATATAGGTAGTTATTATCTCCATTTACAAATAAGGAAAAAGAAACAGAGAATAATTTTAAGAGGTGCCCAAGGTCCAGGGCTGTACATACAGCTGTGCAGATTGTACACCACAAAACTCCAGTGGGCACCATTATATACTCTATACTGCTGTATGCAGTTGCTTTGCCAAGGCCACAGAGCTAGTAATCAGTGCAGCTAAGATTCTAATCCGGGCACTCTGACTCCAGCCCCTACCCTTAACCATTACACTAATCTAGGGCTTTTTCCTTTCACACAATTTGAGCCCCTGTGGGGTTATGCTTGGCAATACCACCCTCTCAAAGCTCACTGTTGGTGAGTTCTGACTCTGTCAAGGTCACTTCTTTTATATTATTTGAAGACTACTTGTTACCATGCATATTGGTTTCATACTCTAGTTAAATAGAACCTCCAAGTCGCTAGAGCTATGAAGGGTAGGTCATGGGCAGAAGCTGAAGAAATATAAGACTTTTTTTTAACCTTTCCTCATACATTATAAAACATTTTTTTTATTAATGCTAGGAGGATGCCTGAGGTCTCCTGTATGTTCTTAATGCCAACATAGCACAGAATAAAAATAAGATTAGCCGAGTTAGACTGTTCCAGACCAGTGGTTCTAAACGTGTACTTATGCTAGAAGCAGCAGCATCACTTGGGAGCTTAGTAGAAATGCAGAATTTAAGGCCCACCCCAGACATACTGGATCACAATCTGTATTTTAACATGATCTGCACAAGATCCATGTACACATCAGGTTTGAGAAGCACTGCTCTTATCTCTTATTTGCTGTGCTGTGATATAATCCCTCGCCCTTCACCTCTTAGGTCCTCCAAGTCCCCAAACCTGTAATACTACTCTGTTAACTGCAAGAGCCTTGTACTCCTATTACTTTGCAGGATTGCAGAAGAGCAGGCTGTTCCATATTTGTGTTGGTGGGGGGGCAGACGGAGGAGACTAGCTGCAAGAAGCAAGCACAGAGGAGATCAAGAGCTTGGTAAAAGCAGGAACTCAAAGCAAGAGATGAGGAGAAACACAGGCCCCCAAATCTTCAGTAACGTGGGAAGGGATAGGGTTACTGGTTCCATGTACAGTATGGGGATGATAGCTATTATCATGTTAAAGGAAAAATGACTATTCCATGCCATTCATTTTAAAGGAAGAAAGCCCTGAAAAGTAGGAGAGGAGGACTGGGAACAGATATCTCTAAATTTGTACTCAACTCCCTGTATGTTCTATATGTCAAACTTGGTTACTTCCTCATTCTAAGGAAATGCATATATATTTCTAGAAATAAATCTTTTTTCTGAGATTCCTGGTTTCAGTTAATTTGTATTTATAACTAAAATCTCCATATAATGAAAATCCTAACTTGGATAATTTTAGTAAAGATCTCTCCATTAACTTCAATATAAACAAGGGCAGAAGCAGGACAAGTGACTGACATATTTGTGCTACAGCCCAGGCAATGAATGGATGCCTCAAATGGATAATGAGATTATATTTGGCATATCAGCTCTAAATAGCTTGAAAAAAATCTATTGGAACAAACTTGAGCTTGTCAATCAGAAATTCTAAAACATTATGAATTTGATCAAGACTCATTTTCGTTAACTAGTTTAAACAGTACCCTTCCTCCCACCCACTTAGGGAATCAAGTATCCTAAACAGTACAAGTTTAAGTTTATGTTGAAGAAATGTTTGCTTTGTAAGCAATGGGCTTGATTTCCATTTCAGAAAACAGTATGGCACTTTCTTAAATAGTTAAATATATACTAGCTATATGATGTGGCCATCCCACTTTTAAGTATTTACCCAAGATAATTGCAGGAAAATAGGCATGCACAGATAGTACATAAATGTTCGTAACAGATTTGCAAGAACCCGAAGTTAGGAAAAAACAAAACAAAAACAAACAAAAAAACTCCAAAAATGTCCATTAACAGGTGAATGAACAAATAAATCATAGACTATCCATATAATAGATTACAACTCAGCACTAAAAAGCAGAGAACTATTTATATACATTAACAGCATGGATGAATCTCAAGTTAAAAAGAGTATCTATTGTATCATTCTATTTTATAAAACTCTAGAAAATGCAAACTAACTTGTAGCGATAGAAAGCACATTAGTGGTTGCCCGGGAAGCAGGGACTTGGAAAGTGAACTACAAAGGGGCATTGCGAAAATTTTGGGGGTGATGGGTGTATTTATTATCTCTATTGTGGTGATGGTTTCACGGTGTATATTTAAGTCAAATCTCCTCAAATCGTACACCACAAATATATGCCATTTATGTCAATGAACCCTCAGCAAAACTGTAAGAAAAACATGAGACCAAAAGCTGTTTTAAAAATAATTATCAGGGGTGCCTGTGTGGCTCAGTCAGTTAAGCGGCCGACTTTAGCTTGGGTCATGATCTCATGATCTGTGAGTTCAAGCCCCACGTCGGGCTCTGTGCTGATGGCTCAGAGCCTGGAGCCTGCTTCAGATTCTGTATCTCCCTCTCTCTCTGCCCTTCCCTTGCTCATGCTCTATCTCTATGTCTCTCAAAAATAAAATAAAAATGTTTTTAAAAAGTTAAAAAAATAATTATCAACCATAAATTAATCACAAAAAGGACTAAGTGCTAAATATGTTCAACATTTTTAAAGCAAAAAGGAACTGTATCCTATTTCATAGATATCCTTCCCATCAATCTTGCCTAGCAATGGAGCCTGCTTTATTTCAGCACATTCCGGCGCTCATCGGGTAGACCACTGTCATTTGGGATGTTAGAGGGCTCTCTTTGTGTCTACATAAATTTTTTTTTTTTATTGAAATGGGCCTGAGAGCAGAGGTCATTCTCTATGGTTGTGAGAAAAGAGATACCGCCACTTAAATACGGCATTTTGTTTGTCAAAAGGCTGGTTGAGTGTATGCTACACGCATTGCAAGCTCATTTATGAAATAAGATAAATATGTGGGAGCACTTTGTAAATTGTAAAACACCCGAGACGCAGACGTTGTTACCGCTACTGCTTCTGCTGCTATTAATTAATTAGGATGGTGACTGGTGATTATGAATTCATTTGATCAATACAATTAGCTAATTTAGCAGACTCAAAGTGCAGAGTGAACCGATGCATTAATAATAAAGTTAACATGAAACTGATACAGGAGTAAATGAGATATATGCTCCGTAGGCACACATCACAAATGGGTGTGACCAGCACTGCTTCTTTCTTCTCTAAAAGAACTACAATATTTACACATATATACACAGGTATGTGTTTGGGGGGTACATACATATGGCAGCCCCAGAGATTATTAAGACTATAAAGAAATAATAAAGTTAGGTATAAGCTCTGGTCAATGAATCCCATAAACACCTAACATGAGGTCAAATAAACCACTCTGAAATAAGAACCCCTCTCATTGGGGTGCCTGGGTGGCTCAGTTGGTTAAGTTTAAGACTCTTAATGTCAGCTGAAGTCATGATCTTATGGTTAGTGAGTCAAGCCCCAGGTCGGGCTCTGAGCTCACATCACAGAGCCTGCTCAGGATTCTCTCTCTCCCTCTCTCACTGTCCCTCCACTGCTCTCTCCTCTCCCTTGCGCTCTCAAAAATAAATCGTAAACTTAAAAAAAAAAAAACTTTCTCATGCTTTCCCACACGATGGAGAGTATACTCTTGAGACAAAGATATCTCACAATCTCCTGTGTTATAGAATCCTCTGCAGCTTCTCTTTCTACCTCCTACATTTTACCTTTCCTGTTTTGTTCCCAACTTCCTCTCTCTAATTCCCTCTGGTCGGCTGTGCTCTTGTAGGATAAATGAAAAGTTCAATTTTCTCTGCCTCTTTCTCTTCCTGGGCTTTTTCTTTCCTGCAGGGATAATCTATGTCAGTCAAATTTCCACACATCTCCTTCTTTAACAAAATTTTTTCAGAGCAATGTCACAATGCTAAGTTTTGCCAGAATTTGTTGTTTTTCTTGCTCATTTTGAGGACGGTATACGCGAAAAGATCTCTGAGGACTTGCCTATTTGCACATTCCAAAGAATTTGAAATGAAAACACTTCTTAGCTGAAGCTTTAAAAACCTGGAATTATCCCTGCCTCATACCTCTCTTGTATTTCTGAGCCTGGAGAAGGTCTGGGATTACACCTGATTAACCTTCTCAATTCACAATATAATGGATTTTTAGAAAACAAACAACCACTGTAATAATAATTTAATTAGTGGAAGCTTATAGACCCCTCTACTTGTTTGTAGAGGAACAAACAAAACTTATATTTTTAACGTTAAAGTCTATGTATATTACTGCTCTTTGTTGTAAGGCACAAGCAAAAGGTAAAACATCTGTCCACCATGAGCACGATCCACAAGTCAATCTAAGTCCATGTGATTTCCCTTCCAAATATTCATTTCTATAATTCCCATTACTGGAATCAAGCCCAGGCCTTGGTTTTACTCATGTGCAGAATGTATAGTTATCATAAGAAAGGTCTGCTGTGCGACAGGCACTTTACATACACTTTTATTAATTCTCACAGTAACACTGCAACTAAACAGTAAAGCTTTTACTAAAGATAAATGGAGGAAAGCTATTATTTTTGTCTGCCTAACAGCCTTTGTTCCTCCCCTGGGTGATGTGGTTCCCCTATGTGTGGGAGATATATCCTGCAGTCTCCCCAACTGGGTCCTATTCAGTCTATGCTGATAGAGACCAAAGTCTCAGCATCCTGCAGGTCCTCTAGGATGCGGGGTTATGCTTCCTTCAGTCACAAATAGTGACCTCTTTGGTCATCAGTTCCCAGGAGAGCAAGCAGTGTGCATGGTTGGCCAAAGAGATAGATACTGCTAATCCAACAGGTTTGTGGGAGAGGAGTCTTCCTCTTTTTTAGGCTAAGAGGGTATCTTGGTTCTTACCAGATCACATGGTTCTTATAGTGGTTCTTTGTCATCTTTTGGGACATTGCCCCTTCCCCACCCATTTTCACAGTACTAATGATAGTGCCCTTACCCCTCCTTCCAGGCATGTTTAGGTCAACCACGAAACCACACACTCCTGGCCAAAGGGATGGTCCAGGACTGCCCTAAAAACAATGACACAACAACAACTGTAGCTTTGCAATGACCACTATTTCAAATGTTGTAACTATTTTAAGGCATTCGATCCTCACAACAACCCTATGACATAGGTCCCTATATTTTGTTCATTTATCAGATGAGGAGATGGAGGCACAGAGAGGTTAAGGAACCTAAGATTATAAACTCTTTTCTCAGAATTTAATAACTGTAGCTAAGGAAGGAGCCTGTTCTTGCTGTTGAAGGAACTAGGAAGAAGTTAGTGATCGTAGCCACCTCCATTACTCCATAGTGAAAACTACCCTGCACCCCGCTCTTCCTCAGAGAGGAAAAGAAAGTTCCCAAAGGTTTTAAATCTCTAGTTCCATTTCTTGAGTATGCCCCCCCTCCACACACACACGCACAACACAGTTGCCTCCCGTCCTGTTTTCCCAACAGTTGGCTACTCAGCTTTCCCTTAGCTTTGGGAGTCATCCAGTAATTGTCCAATAAATTTGTTTTTTTAACCTAGACTTAATTTTCAATCACTTGCCAGGAAATGATTACTGATCAACACAAAAAAAAGAAGGCTCAGAGAGGCTAGGCTTTTCTGATTTGAAAGCATCTGTCCATCTCACCTGACCACAAACACTCCTCAGTTGGCCTGCTGTCCAAAGAATCACCTCTGCAGCTCCTTCTGCTCACCACTGCACAGGTAGCTTTCTTAAACATGGTTTTCATCACTCTCCAGTTTTTCCAATAGTTTCCCACATTTCCCGATGCATCAAATGCACACACCTCTGCCTAGTTTTCAATGGCCTCCAAATCAGGCCTCATTTAAGTTGGAAAATCTGCCTGCCATCTCCCACCCATCAAAGACCTAGCCCAACCCATGTCATTGACACTTCTGTGATTCCCTCACTCAAGTCCTTTCAAATGACAAAATCAAACTCATTCATGACACAGTTCAAGTCTTGCTCCTTTCCAGAAATCCTGATTACTCTAATCATTAATAATTTCCTCAACTAAGAATATTGAAACCACTTTGTTTGGAAGTTGATTTAACAAGGCAAGTGGAACCAGTATATTTGTCTTCATATTTATAAATAGTTTTATTTCATTTGTTAGCTATTTCATGAAAATACTGCTGATTGGGAAGTATAAAATAGGAGTTATTTTAAAAAAGAAAAACTGTAGAATAGATTCCATTTTAAGAAACTGTGAAGCTGATTTCCTCAATATTTTTTTCTTTCAGTGAAATGGCTCATGTTTTAGTTTCTGTTCAGTGAAAAACACACCAGAATTCAGATAAAAATCCAACTATGAAAAATCAGCACTATAGTTTTCTCCAAACATCTATTTCTTAGCTGAAATGTATTGCCTTTCCTATAAGGAAGGAGTTCAAAGCCCTTCCTCTGAGCGAGGTGAGCTGCTCCCCCAGTGGTCTTCAGGGAAGCTGGGTTTGCATCCCTCACATCCCAAAGCAATTCATTCCATAACACACTCAGGAACGCTGCAATCCAATTAGTAATAACAAAGCCCACTGATGCCAGCATCCACAACCATCATTGTCCCTCAAAATGCTATTTATATCTCCCTTCTTCTGAACTTCAGTCTATGTAATTTTTTTTTCCTTTCTGTAAAAGTTGCTTGAGTCCTTGACTTGGAACCATTTATATTCAACTTAAGATCTCAACTTTTCCTACATAACACTCTATACAAGCCTCGTTTGACTTGTTCTCTAATTCCCATAACATCCAAAAGTGATTTTTAAAAGGTAAATCAATAAAACATTTAGAAGATGATATACGAAATACTCTCATGCCTTCAGGATAAGAAAATGCCTTCTTCAACAGAATGTAAAAAGTACTAATATTAGGTAGAAGCTAGATGTGAGCAGTGGAAGGAACACTCCCAGGCAGACTCCCAAGTCCTTAATGGGGGTGGGGGAGGATTATTGACACAGGAGAGGGAAGGGAGGCAAGAAGAGTGATAAATAGAATACACATTAGAAGCCTGGGGCACAACATCGGGATCCTGCTGCTTCCAAGACTTTGGGGCTGACAGATTAAGAGCCACAGGTGCACAGCATGGCTCTCCACCCCCATTGGAGAAGGACTGCCATGACAGTTCCAGTACAAATCTTGTCAATGGTTGAAAATGATTGGAAACAGCCTCCATGAGAAACCACCCCACTATATGTCACAGCTCCTCCCAGGCCAGAAGTCCAAATAGTATCCAATTCCCAAACAACCTCTGGGCTAGTACCATGTTGGAAACCTGTCCACTCTCCCATCTTGAAAGTGTTCTTTTCCTTTAAAAAACTGTTTTGTGCTTGCTACTTTCCTTCTGTCTTTTTTAATTGCAGAATCCTCACATACACCTTTTCCTAGGGAATCCAAGAACTGAGACTTCCATTCATACCATGCAGACACTCCTACTGGTAACACTTACAGCAAAGGGAAAAAATGACAAATTTGATTTTATTGAAATTAAAAAAGTATGTTAATCACAAGACTCATTTAAGACAGTAAAAAGTCAAGCCATAGGCTAGGAGGAGATATGTGGATACATAAAACTACAAATCAATAGGAAAAATCAACCCATTTAAAAAAAAATGAGCAGGAGCCTTGAAATAGTACTGTACACACACACACACACACACACACACACACACACACACACACAAAATCCAGATTGTGAAAAGTGACAAATTTCATTAGTAATCAAGGAAATGCAAATAAAAATGCAACTAATCACCTACTGAAATAGCTAAAATTCAAGACTCAAAATAACATGTTCATATAACATACCACCTGTGGAGGCATAAATTGTTGCTGTCACTTTGAGAAAAATTTGGCATTGTCTACAGAAGTTAGAATATTTATTCTATGACATAGCAATCCATATATATATATACATATATATATGTATATATATATATATATAAAACTCAAAAAAAAATATGTGGACAGAAGTATACATAGAAACATTCACAATCATCAAAACCTGGCTATAACTCAAACGTCCATCACCAGTAAAATGGATAAATTATGATATATTCTATAATAGAAAACTCCACAGAAATGAAAATAAATATCTACATCTAACAGGGTGCCTAGGTGGCTCAGTCAGTTGAGTGTCCGCTGGATTTTGACTCAGCTCATATTCATGAGTCATGTGACTGAGCTCAAGGGGCTCCATGTTGAGCATGGAGCCTGCTTAAGACTCTCTTTCTCTGCCTCTCTCCTCTGCTCACACACTCTCTCTCTCTAAAATAAAATATATGTATATATATACCTACATCCAACAATAGAGAACTTTAAAAATACACTGCGGAGAGGGGTGCATAGGTGGCTCAGTTGGTTGAATGCCTGAGTTTGGCTCAGATCCTGATCTCACAGTTCATGAGTTTGAGCACTGCATCGGGCTCTGTGCTGACAGCTCAGAGCCTAGAGCCTGCCTGAGATCCTGTGTCTCTCTTTCTCTCTGCATCTCCCCTGCTTGTGCTCTGTCTCTTTCTCTCTCTCTCTCAATAAATAAATAAACATTAAAAAAAATTTTAAAGACACTGTGGAGCAAAGAAGTCAGAAAGAGAGAATTGTGTGATTGTATTTACATGAAGTTTAAAACTCAGGTAAAACTAAACCATAAAGGTAAGGATAGTGGTTACTTTTAGATGAGGGGATTCATTGAGATGTACAGTTATGACCTATATGATCTGTACAGTTATGATTTTCAACTCATTATATTAAACTTCAGTTAATAATATATTAAAAATTATTGGTACTAGCAATTAGAAAATCGTTGGAATTCTCAGAACATTTTCAATAGAGTAATTTGGCTAAAACCAGGTTTAAAGTTTTTATAGAAGGTGAAAGTGAGGAAGAAATAGAGGCAGTTGGTAGATAAATGTTGAGAAGAGTGGAGCAACCAGTAACAGCTCACCCAAACATAAACAACGGAGCAGACTGTTTATGTGCATACTAAATTTGTGGATCACTCAGTCTTTATTTTCACTTCAGTGAGAATCTTCACAAAGTTGCTCTAGTTCCTATTATTTAAACTAACTGACATTAGTTAACCATAAACTGAATAATGAACATTTATAATCCTATCTACAGACACAAGAAGCCTTTTCAGTTTAAGAAGGAAATGACCAATATTGAAGCAAAATAGTTTTGATTTTAAATTAATAATATATCCCACTTAAAAAGTTGTTTTTAAAATAGTATTGCAAAGTGAGTTTTAATGATCAATACAGTTTATCTTAAGTTCCAATAACAATTCTTCAGTATTCCTGTTCTATTTTTCACATTCTGGGTAAGATGACTCAGCAACACTTACTGTAATTAAAAACTTAATGTAAATATAGGAAATACACTCCATTATAAAAGTTAATGCAGAGGCAAATGGAACAAAATAAACTTTCATTAAAAAAAGTAATTAATAAGAACTTTGCTGTCTGTGTTCCTAAGTGTGATTTCCTCATTAGAATTAGTTTTTCAGTCTTCCATTTTGGAACTTGCTTACTTTCTTTTTATATAACACAAAGAACCATTATCATTTAATTAAAACTATGCCATTAAATAGCTGACCTTTCACTTCATAATACTTGGTGCTACATTTGATTCAAGTTCCAACTTTAAAGCACTCTTAGCTGGAGGCAGAGGTATATTTGTGAGTCTCAGATGCAGGGAGCAGACTTTAATGCAGCTCTTTGTGAATTAAGGTTTTCTGCCTAAGTCACGGAGTCAGACTGCTCATCTTAGGAATGGTGTCCCTTGGGATGGACTGCTGCAACCCTAAGTCACAAATTTGATTGAGAGTGTTAAATCCCATGGTCACAAAGCTTTCCAAAATATTTTGAAATGTTGATTAAATTTTCACTTCCATAGAATCATAATTTATGAAGATATTCTCCAAATGAAAGTCAAATGCATTTGAAAATATGCCAAAAGTGTAAACTTATTAACACAAACTCTCTTTTTAATGTTATAAGGTTAAGATTACTGGATCAAAGGACATGATAATTTTCCAAGCTATAATTATACAATCTGGTTTCCTTCCAAAAATATGAATAGCAGGTTGTTTTCTGTGTGCTAGATGCTTTTTTATTTGGGTTTTTTACTTTTTCTGGCATTTTATTGTTGTTGTTGAGGAAGAAAGAGAGAGAGAGCGAGGGAGGGGGCAGAGAGAGAGAGAGAGAAAGACAGAGGGAGAGAATCTTAAGCAGGCTTCATGCCCAGCACAGAGCCCAACACAGGGCTCCATCCCACAACCCTGGGGTCATGACCTGAGCTGAAATCAAGAGTCAGATGCTTAACTGAATGAGTCACCTAGACACTCCTCTTTTTTGTCTTTTAAATTATACTTACAATGTTAAGATGAAGCCATTGCCATACATTAATGTATTCATCTCTCAAACACATGAAGCAAAGTGTCTCCAAAGCCCCCTGATGAGACTGCTACAGAGATCCTGAAACAGCTTTGATTCTTGTTCCTTCTGAAATCTGGTGAGCACATTCTTCTAATACATTCATCTTTTACTGGTCTGCTGCTTTCAACCAACAACCTCCAATTGATATACCTCGCTACCTGTAGAACATCTGCAGATAATTCACCTGTCTTTCTATTTGGACCTTAAGTCACAAAGCAGTAAGGATGAATTAAGACAGACCCAAGACAAGGGAGGAGTTAAGATGGTGGAGAAGCATGGAGGCTCTGAGCTTGCATTATCCCTGAAATGCAGCTTGATCAGTGCCAAACCATTTTGAACACTTGGTTATTGATCTGAGAATTAATGCAACGATCTGCATAACTTGAGCCACAAAACTAGGCAGGTACAGAGTGTAGACAGGTGAGCTGGCGGAGAGAAAAGCCATGGAGGGTAGAGAGATTTTTTTCAGACAGCAAGAGAAAGAGAGAGAGAGAGAGAGAGAGTGCAGTGCATTGGGATCATGCAAGAAAAGCACTCCCCCTGAAAGTAGCTGGAGAGAAAGAGAGAGAAACAGTGAGACCACTAACAGGGGACTGAACAAGAAATCTGTTCCCTAAGACCATTGATGGAGAGAAAGGAGAGGGTTTCAATACCACCAGGATTCTGTAAACAGTGGAGCACATGGTTTGAAGTTTCAGAGCTCGGTGCCTGGCAGTGCTCTGGTAAGGAAGTAGGGAGAATCCCCAGGAGCAGGCAGGGTGGTCTGAGGAGTCCATGTGCCACAAGGAGAGAAGAGGTTGCCCTGCTTGGAGTGCATTTGGTGGAGGCCATAGGGCCTGCCCACGGGCAAAGGTCCTGGTGACCCCGGAGAGCAGCCATGTTTGCTGGTATTGAGATAAAGATGCCAGAGTGCAGTAAAACCTGGCACCAGCTGTGTGTTGTGATTTGCCATATTCTCTGAACCTCTGCCACTGTACTATCACATGACTATTTTCTGGGGCCAGTGGGCACCCAGCCATTGCTCAGTAAGACCGTCCCCCAGAAAGTCAGCACGGGTCCAAGTTGCAGGAATCTCTGAGGTGTGGGGTTTTGTAACACAATGCCATCTGAGATAAAACTCTGGAGGGAGGTGCTGCCTGGCAGGGGGACAGCTTGGACACGGACACAGTAGAGTCAGGGAGTGGACAGAAGCCTAAGACAACGGAGGGGTGCTTGAGAGTCTCTATGCCAGAGACTAGGGAGCTGGGTGAAGCCATTTCCACATTTCCACCTCTCCCCTCTCCACACACACAGGGATTCACCCCAGTAAGCTAAGCAGTGCCACCTAGTGGAGAATGGAGCTGTTACACCAAGCTCCACCCACCTGTGCCCTCCAAGCACATTCCCCAGAAGACCAGCCACCTGCTCCACTTGCTTAGTGTATGGACTATAGAGTGCTTCAGTTTCAGTTTTAGGTGAAACTGGATGTATTTCATTTGGGTTGTATTCTGTTTATTCACTTACTTGTTCATTTTCTTTACTTCTGTTTTTGCTTAAATTGTTTTCTTTTCTCTTTCTCTTCTCTCTTTTTCTTAGATACAGAAAAGAAAATTTATTTTTATTTTTTTCCTTTATCTTTTTTCTAAATTTTTTACTCCATTTCATTTCTTTTATTCTATTTTATTATATAATTTTTTTAATTTCTCAATTTTTTTCTTACCTTTTTTTCTTTCCTTTCCATTTTTTCTCTATTCTATCATGCTTATTTCAACAAGAAGACTGAAACACACCTAGGATCTAGCTTCCTTTATTTAATATTTTGTTTTGTTTTTAAGTTTTAAATTTTTATTTTTAATTATATATATTTTTTCTTCTTCCAAAATGGCAAAATGAAGGAATTCACCTCAAAAGAAAGAACAGGAAGATAAGACAGGCAGGGACTTAGTCAACACTGATAATAGTAAGATGTCTGAACTAGAATTTAGAACCATGATAATAAGAATACTAGCTGGGTTGAAAAAAGCATAGAAAACACCAGAGAATTCCTTTGGAGATCAAAGAAATAGAATCTAGTCAGTATGAAATTAAAAATGCTATAACTGAAATGTAATCTCCAATAGATGCCACAACAGCAAGGACAGACGAAGTGGAGCAGTGAATCAATGATATAAAAGATAAAATTATAAAGAATAATGAAGCAGAACAAAAGAGGGAAACAAACACAAAAGATCATGAGACAAAACTTAGAGAACTCAGTGACTCATTAAAAAGGAATAAAATCCGGGGCGCTTGGGTGGCTCAGTCAGGTTGGGCGGCCGACTTCGGCTCAGGTCATGATCTCATGGTCTGTGGGTTCAAACCCCGCAATGGGCTCTGTGCTGATGGCTCGGAGCCTGGAGCCTGCTTTGGATTCTGCGTCTGCCTCTCTCTCTCTGCCCTTCCTCTGCTCATGCTCTGTCTCTCAAAAATAAATAAAACTTTAAATAAAAAAAAAAAGAATCCTTTAAAAAAAAGAAGGAATAAAATTCAAATCACAGGCTTCCCAGAAGATGAAGAAAGAGAAAAAGGGGCAAAGGTTTATGCAAATTATGTTGGAAAACTTTCCTAATCTGGGGAAGAACACAGACATCAAAATCCAAGAAGCACAGAGATCTTCCATTAGATTCAACAAAAACCTACTGTCAACAAAGCATAACATAGTCAAATTCACAAAATACAGACAAGGAAAGAATGATGAAAGCAGCAAGGGAAAAAAGTCCTTAACCAGTAAAGGAAGACAGATCAGGTTCACAGTAAATTTATCCATAGAAACTTAGCCGACCTGAAAGGAGTGGCAGGTTACATTCAACATGCTGAACTGGAAAAATACGCAGCTAAGAATTCTTTATCCAGCAAGGGTGTCATTCAAAATAGAAGGAGATAGATACCATATGTTTTCACACATATGTTGATTTTCAGAAACTTAACAGAAGACTATGGGGGAGGGAAAGGGGGGAAAAAGTCACAGAGAGCAAGGGAGGTAAAACATAATAGATTCTTAAATACTGAGAACGAACTGAGAGGGTGGGGAGAGAGGCAAAAGTGGGTGATGGTCATTGAGGAGGGCACTTGTTGGTATAAGCACTGGGTGTTGTATGGAAACCAATGTGACAAAAAATAAAAGAGAAGAAGAGATAGAGTTTCCAAGAGGAAAAAAACCAAAAACCCCCCAAAACAACAACAACTGAAGGAGTTTGTGGCCACCAAACCAGGCCTGCAGGAAATTTTAAGGGGAACTCTTTGAGTGGAGTAAAGATGAACAAAACAAAAATACCAAAAGCAATGAACACTAGAAAGTACCAGAGAACATCACCAGAAACTCCAACTCCACAGGTAACATAATGGCACTAAATTCATATCTTTCAGTGTTCACTCTAAATGTAAATGGACTAAATGCTCTAATCTAAAGACACGGAGTATAAGAATGGATAACAAAACAAGACCCATCTGTACACTGACCTAAAGACACCTGTAGAATGAAAATAAGGGGACAGAGAACAATCTATCATGCTAATGGTCATCAAAAGAAAGTTGGAGTAACCATGTGTATATCAGACAAAGTAGATTTTAAAATAAAGACTGTAACAAGAGATGAAGAAGGGCATTAAATTATAATTAAGGGGTCTATCCACAAAGAAGATCTAAAAATTATATTCATGCCCCCAATGAAGAAGAACCCAAATATAAAAATCAATTAATCACAAACATAAAGAAACTCATTGATATAATACCATAATAGTAGGGGACTTTGACACCACATTGACAGCAATGGGCAGATCAACAAAGAAACAATGGCTTTGAATGACACACTGGAACAGATGGACTTAAGAGATATATTTAGAACATTTCATCCTAAAGCAGAAGAATACACATTCTCCTAGAGTGCACATGGAACATTCTCCAGAATAGATCACATACTGGGCCACAAATCAGCCCTCAATAAGTACAAAAAAGCTGAGATTATACCTTGCATATTTTCAGATCACAATGCTATGAAACTCGAAATCAACCACAAGAAAAAATTTGGAAAGACCATGAATACTTACTTGGAGATTAAAGAACATCTTACCAAAGAATGAATGGGTTAACCAAGTAACTAAAGAAGAAATTAAAAGGTACATGGAAGTCAATAAAAAGGAAAACACAACAGCCCAATACCTCTGGAATGCCACAAAGGTGGTCATAAGAGGAAAGTATATAGCAATCCAGGCCTCCCTAAAGAAGGAAGAAAGGTCTCAAATACACAACCTAACCTTACATCTAAAAGAGCTGGATAAAGAACAGCAAATAAAGCCCAAAACCAGCAGAAGAAGGGAAATAAAAATTAGAGCAGAAATCAATGATATCGGAAAAAGAAAACAAAAAAACAAACAAAAAAAACTCAGTATAACAGATCAAGGAGCTGGTTCTTTGAAAGAATTAACAAAATTGACAAACCTCTAGCCATACTGATCAAAAAGAAAAAAGGAAAGGACCCAAATAATGATGAATGAAAGAGAAGAGATCACAACCAACACTGCAGAAATACAAACAATAGTAAGAGACTATTATGAGCAATTATATGCCAACAAATTGGGCAATCTGGAAGAAATGGACAAATTCTTAGAAACATATAAAACACCAAAAATGAATCATAAAGAAATAGAAAAAGAAAGAAATAGAAAATTTGAACTGACCCATAACCAGTAAAGAAATCGAATCAGTAATCAAAAATCTCCCAACAAACAAGAATCCAGGGCTGAATGGCTTTCCAGGGGAATTCTACCAAACATTTAAAGAAGAGTTAACACCCATTCTTTTTGAAGCTGTTCTAAAACTTCCAAAGTCCTTCTATGAGGCCAACATTAACTTGATTCCAAAACAGACAAAGATCCCACTAAAAAGAATTATAGGACAATTTCCCTGATGAACATGGATGCAAAATTTCTCAACAAGACACTAGCAAACCAGATAAACAATATATTAAAAGAATTATTCACCACAATCAAGTGGAATTTATTCCTGGGATGCAGGGCTTGTTTAATATTCACAAATCAATCAATATGATATATTACATTAATAAAAGAAAGGATCAGAACCACATGATCCTCTCAATCTTAATTTCTATATCTCAATTTCTAGATATAGAAAAGGCATTTGACAAAATATAGCATCTTTTCTTGGTAAAAACCCTCAAGAAAGTAAGGATAGAAGGAACATACCTCAAGATCACAAAGGCCATATACAAAAGACCCAAGGCTAATATCATCTCAATGGGGAAAAACTGAGAGCTTTCCCCCTAAGATCCAGAATATGTCCACTGTTACCACGGCCACAGTTATTTAACATAGGCTTGAAAGTCTTAGCCTCAGCAAGCATACAACAAAAAGAAATAAAAGGCATCTAAATTGATAAGGAAGAAATCAAACTTTCACCCTTTGTAGTTGACATGATACTCTATGTGGGTAACCTAAAAGATTCCACCAAAAAAGTGCTAGAACTGATACAAGAATTTAGCAGTCACAGGACATAAAATCAATGTACAGAAATTGGTTGACTTTCTATACACTGATAATGAAGCAAACAAAAGAGAAATCAAGGAATTGATCCCATTTACAATTGCACAAAAAACCATAAAATACCTAGAAATCAACCTCTATTCACTGAAAACTATAGAGAGCTTATGAAAGAAATTGAAGAGGACACACAAAAAAAATGGAAAAATGTTCCATACTCATTGATTGGAAGAACAAATATGGTTAAAATGTCGATACTACCCAAAGAAATCTACATATTCAATGCAATCCCTATCAAAATAACACCAGAATTCTTCATAGAGCTAGAACAAACAATTCTAAAATCTGTATGGAACCAGAAAGGATCCTGAATAGCCAAAACAATCCTGAAAAGAAAACCAAAGTTGGAGGCATCACAGTTCCGAACTTCAAGATGTATTACAAAGCTGTAATCAAGACGGTATGGTACTGGCACAAAAACAGACACTTAGATCAATGGAAGAGAAGAGAGAAGCCAGAAATAGACAGACAAACATATGGCCAACTAATCTTTGATAATCAGCAAAACTAAAAGGCAACTGATGGAATGGGAGAAGATATTTGAAAATGAAATATCAGATAAAGGGTTTAGTATCCAAAATCTACAAAGAACTTCTCAAACTCAAAACCCAAAAAACAAATAATCCAGTGTAGAAATGGGCAAAGGACATGAATAGACACTTTTCCAAAGAAGACATTCCGATGGCTAACAAACACATGAAAAGATGCCCAACATCAGTCATCATGAGGGAAATACAAATCAAAACCACAATGAGATACCACCTTGCACCTGTCAGAATGGCTAACATTAACAATTCAGGTAACAACAGTTGTTGATGAGGATGCGGAGAATGAGGGACCTTTTGCACTGCTGGTGGGAATGCAAACTGGTACAGCTACTCTGGAAAACAGTTTGGAGGTTCCTTAAAAAATTAAAAATAGAACTACCCTGTTATCTGGCAATAGAACTAGTAGATATTTATCCAAAGCATACACATGTGCTGATTCGAAGGGGCACATACACAATTGAATATTATTCAGTCATCGAAAGAATGAAATCTTGCCATTTTCAACAATGTGGATGGAACTAGAGTGTATTATAGGCTAAGTAAAGTAAGTCAGAGAAAGACAAATATCATATGATTTCACTCATATGTGGAATTTAAGAAACAAAACAGATGAACATAAGGGAAGGGAAGCAAAATTAAGATAAAAGCAGAGAGAGAGACAAACCATTAGAGACTCTTAAATACAGAGAACAAACCGAGGGTTGCTGGTGGGTGTTGGGTGCGAGGATGGGCTAAATGGGTGACGGACGTTAAGGAGGGCACTTGTTGAGATGAGCACTGGGTGTTATATGTTAAGTGATGAATCACTAAATTCTATTCCTGAAAACATTATTACACTATATGTTAACTAGGTTGCATTTAAATTAAAAAAAAAAAGACAGACATAAGACAGAGAAGTGTGAGCAAGTAAATATTTGGCTATGGGATTCCATTTCTTTGAAGACTTGACTAAGTAGGGATGAATGGACTTACAGAGTAATAGCCTCAAAGAAACTGGCCACTGTCCAAATGTAAAAAGGCTGAGAGGAGGTTAAAAAAAAATTGCTAAGCGTTTGGACACTCCAAACGTGAAAGAAATTGGGGCACTCCTTGAGTATAAAAGTAGTTTAAACATGATAAAAACAAATTAGTGTTTTATAGAGTAGGCACTAGAAAAATACGATTTATCATCTTAAAAGGCAAAATTTCAGCATGATGAAGGCAAATATATAGTAGAAATTTTCATTAGAGAAATAATCCAATAAATTTTTCTGCTTTCTCAGTAGTAGTACCTTTTTGGTCTCCATTTGGGAATTATTTATCTTTATATACTCAAAGAGTCATCACCGTTAATTTAAAAATAAAAATAGATTTGACTATTGTTAAGCAGAAACAATAGCCCCAAAATGGAGTCACTTGCTAAGCCCGACCGACTTCATACCTAACCTAACTGCAGTTTCACCCTATCCCAGGAGTAGAATTTGAAACCAATCAGCGTGGAATTTCCTTATCAGCACTTGGGATATAAGTCTGCATGGTAAGACCTCCTGCCCTTTCCCCTAAAGGAAGGTGACCTTGCCTGACACAATCCTGTCTTTTCTTTTGTTAATAACTTTCTTGACCTGCCCCATTTCTGCCTATAGAGGACTTTCATTTTTTAGGTACTCCTGGGAGCACCCTTCTGTTTGTTAAATGGAATGTTGATGAATAAAGCCAAATATGTCTTTAACTTCACAAGGTTGGGTTTTGTTCATTAACACTGCATATTGATAATAGGAAAAAGAAAAAAAATAGTTTAAAATATTTATGGAGCCTAAACTCATAAAGATCTAGAGTCTTTGAGGCAGGATATTTTGATATCCTCAAGAAAATTTACATCTGTCAGACTCCAGAAATTCCAGCTACATTGGCTCAGTCTCAAGAAGGCATCTTCTTCAGGGATATGACTGATAATAAAAAAAGCAGAGTTGCTGCACCATTTTACATCACCACCGGCAGTGTATGGGTGGATCATTTCTCTGCACCATTACCAACACTTGGCAATGATTCCTCATTGCCCACCTTCCCGTCCACAGTCCCAACCACTGCCATCCACAAGAGACATACCTCTACCCCAGAAGAGTCTTCAATGCTTACAATGATCTACCCATTCAGACATGAAGTGAGACCAGGGCCTGCAGGATGCACAGGTCTCCATGGTTCTGAAGGAGACTGGTCTTTCTTCCCATCCTCTAAAGCTTTGCAAGTTGAAGGAAGCTCCTGATATTGGTATAACTAAGACTCCTGAGAATCCTCAGAGTTTCCACCCATCTTCCAATGCTACCACAGCAACCTTGTCAAGCAAATGAGGTGCGGGATCCAATAGCCAAGAAGAACTAAGATAGCACCTCACAGTCTGAGCCAGCTTCCAAGAATGCATCCATAGATAAGAGAGTAGATTCATTGGTCAATTTCATACTGCTCAGGTATCAAATGAAAGAACCAACTGCAAAGGCAGATACGTTGAAGATTGTCATCGAAGAGTATGAAGACCACTGAGATCCTCCTGAGAGCCTCTGAGAACATGGAGGTGATCTTTGGCCTTGATGTGAACAAAGTGGATCCCATCGACTGCAGCTGTGATGTCCTCATCTAGCTGGGGCTCACATATGATGCGGTGCTGCATGGTGAACAGGGCACATCCAAGCCCAGCATCCTGATATTTATCCTGGGTACGATCTTCGTGAAGGGCAACTGTGCCACTGAAGAAAAGTCTAGAAAGTTTTGAATTTGATGTGGATGTATTCTGGAAGGAAGCACTTTGTCTTAAGCCCAAGGAGCTCATCACCGAAGATGTCATGAAGGAAAAGTACCTGGAGTAACAATAGGTGGCTCTGTAGTGATCCTACACAATTTGAATTCCTCTGGGGCCTAAGAGCCCACAACGAAACCACCAAGATGAGAGTCCTAGAGTTTCTGGCCAGGATTCATGGGACCAATGCAAGCTCTTTCCCATGTCAATTTGAGCAGGCTTTGCAAGATGAAGAATACAAAGTCTGAGCCAGAATTTCAGCCAAGCCCGTCTCTACTTCTGTGTCCGCGGCACATTCTAGTTCCAAGACCAGTCATTGCCTTTGCCCACAGTGAAGCCTGAGGCAGAATCTTCACTTTGTTTGGAAAGGGTCGTTAGTGATCATAGAATTGAGGACTGAGTTAGGGTGGAAAGGAACACAGAGCACATTGTCCTATATCTCCTATTTGAAATGTGTAAGTTGGAAAAAAAATTTTTTTAGAAAATTTATACTTTTTATTTTTTGATGTATGTACTGTTCAAATATTGTGTCTTTCAATGTAGGTTCAATTAGCTTCAAATTCTCCAAGCTTAAGAATGATATTGGTCATGCATTTAATGCTGTAATGAGCCTTAATGGGAAGAGTTTTGTTTTGTAAAGGAAACTGTGAAACGATCCATCTTATTCTGTCATCTAGAATAAGAACATGGCATTGCTTTAGGCATTTCTTTGAAACTATGAAGAATTCTGCTTTAAGATAGTTGGTATCAATAGAAAAAACAGAGAAGAAAATCTAAAAGATGCTCGAATCTTGGCATTCTTATTCTTTTTTATTTTTTATTCCATAAAGTTAAAGGGTACATACATGGATTCGCTTAGCTCTTTCAAGAATGCATAAGAAATAGATCTTAATAAATTAGAATTCATGCTTACTGGGGGAAAAAATAATGGAGAATTTTATTTTCTCTTACAAAAATCTTGACAAAACACTGAAAATACAATCATGAAAAGATATTAGGTTAAAATAAACACAGCAAATTTTCCTGGTTTAGTAAATAAAATAGCAGTTAACTTTCTTCCAAGGTACAGCTATTTAGATAGAATGCATTTTAACAATTCCAGACAGTACCATTTATGCCTCCACCTTCCCAAGTGTACCTAGCAATTTGCATACAGCATTTGTTTCAAAGAGCAAGGGAAAAATAAACTAGTAACTAAAAGCAGAAGAGGAAGCTGTTGGATTCAATGAGAGTTTTGCATTTGAATAGTTAGTGTGAATCTTCAAGCATTATACTGAGGGAATATGAAAAGAGTCTTATCTTAAGTAAAGATAACTTACAGTTGCTTGGATAGCTTAGTCCAAGGGCCGACTTTGGTTCAGGTCATGATATCAAGGTTTGTGGTTTCCAGCCAAGCCTCCGGGCTCTGTGCTGATAGCTGAGCCTGTGTGGAACCTACTTTGGATTCTGTGTCTCCCTCTCTCTCTGCTCCTCCCCCGCTCATTCTCTCTCTCCCTCTCTCTCTCTCCCTCTCTCTCTCTCCCTCTCTCTCTCTCTCTATCTCAGAAATAAACATTAAAATAAAAAAGTAAAGATAACTTAGGTTGCCAAATATTTTTTTTCTCTTTAAAGCCCAGAAATTTTATGGAAAATTTTCATTTGAATTTCAGGCAAAATTTCAACAGAATTTTTGCTTTAAAAAAAAAAATCACAAATCTATGTCTCCAAACTGCAGGGTAATAAAATGTAAAGACTTCTCTGAACTGTCATCTCTTTATCAATAATTGGATTCTGCAGGATGTATCTATTTGAATTATTTTCACGAAGTCCATGAGCCAGGTTGCAAATGTATATAATTTGTATTTACTTTCTTCTCTCACTACATCATGGGCCTTCTGATTATCCTAGTCATGACTGTATTTGGTACTCAAGGCCAGGCATACAGCACGCAGGTCAATGCACAAGCAACTGTTCATATTAAGAAAAAGTATTAGATGAGGAAAAGCCTCTTCTATATCTTCTAGAGAGGAACTGTTGTGTAAGTATTTAATATTTAGCATGTAGCATTCATCTGAATCAGTCCAAGTGCCTAAAATGAAATTCATCCCCTGCAATTCTCAGGGCTTACTAAGATTTGCAGATGTCCAGAGGTAGTCTTGTGTGCGGAGTGGGAGGGGTAGGAAAGACCATGGACTGGAAAGGAGGACTGTCCACTTGAACAAGGAGCTGAAGGCTGTGATTCACACACACACACACACACACACACACACACACACACACACTGATGATTTAAACCTAGTAGGTCCACACTGCGCAAATGAATACAGTTTCTGAGATGGATGATATCTGTTATAACCTGTCATTCAGTATACTCCCTAAAACCATTGCGAAAGAGTCATTCTTTATTCCAAAGTAATCCAGAACTAGGCAGAAAGTGGATTACAAAATGAGATCCTGCCCTTGGGGGCTTACGTGGTAGTAAGTGGCAGTTTGGTGTAGAATTTAAGAAACCCATGCCCCAAGCCAAGGTGAAAAAACAACACAAAGAGCAAATAACAAAGAATCAGCATTGCCAATAGAAAAGGGTCCCAAACTCAGACCTTACATTTTGAGAAATATTATCTTAAACCAGAACAATCCAGAACAAAGTGGAAAAAAAAAAAGCCAGGAACCAATATGCTGTAAAACCTGTTGAGAAACAGTATAGAATAAAGAAACTGCTGAAGAAAGGAGACAAATTCTGAAAAACAAAACCAAAACAAACCATTAACCTTCCTTTGAGGGACCAGGCTGGTAGTGTGGCCATCTGTGAGAAAGACAAAAACACCCCAAGATGAATCCTTCTTCCTTACTATCAGAGAATAGAGACTCAGCCCAGGCTGAAAGAGTCACACAGATTCTTCTGCCAGCAGAAGAAAGGCAAAGAAGGCGTAAGGAACAATGTTTTAAGGATATTGATCTTGATTATACATACAAGCTTGTCCAGATGGGAGAAAAAAGAGAATAAGGGAAAGCCCTGAGGCCACAGAAACTGTGAATCAGCTAAGAAAGAGGCCTCCCAGGAAAAAAAAAAAAAGACCCCAAGTTATAGACTGAGTGGGTTTGGAACATAATTTCAGGTTAAAAGAACACAGACTGGATATAGCTGCCCAGGCCTGAGTCTCCTTCCCTCCCCAGGCTCTCAGATCTTGGTGTGGGTGCATGTTTAATCCAACAGATTGAAAAAAAAAATTAATTAAGCCTATTTTACTATAACAGTGAATTTTTTTGGAGTAGCTTCAATTCTTCTCATCTGTTACAGCACTTACTTGTCACAGGAATCAGCCACTTCAGGACTGTTGAAGTCTGTAACATCCACAAAATGCTTATTAGTTGGCATATTTTACAAACCTATTAAAGAAAAAGAACGACACCTTAACTGCATTAATGTGAATTGCTAACACTTCATTAATGATGCCTAAATGCAATGATCACTTAGTGACAAAAACATAAGGAATTTTTATCTCGAAAGTCATTACTGTTTTAAGTTATGAGTTTGTTTATGGTAACTAATTGTATACTTGTTATTATACAAAGTCTATTTCCATGGTACAAAAAGCTGTTTTACAATTACAAGCAATCTAACAAATGAATCTGAATAATTTGATGGTAATGTAAGCATCCAGTGGTTAGTCTTTTTATCAGGCTCATAGCTTCACTGCAGTAAGAAACATGATTGTTCAGAAATACAGAGGAAAATTTTTACGCTCATGGTTACTAATTTTTTCAGACAATAGCAGGTTGAATTTTTCTACTAATAACTCAATAAAAGCAAAGTAAGTTGCTTTATTAATTGAAGCCAGGATTTTAGCAGCCAGGGGTTATGATTGGATGGTTTTAATAACTCTCCATTCCACTGCATTGTCAGAGGGTATTTATTTAATTCTATTACTATAGTGTGTGTAAAACCTACACGAGGGAACATTTTCTCTTGTTTTTCCACATTTCTCTCTTCTAGAGATTGAGAACATTGTCATTGGTATTCTATAACTCTCCATTCTGGCAATTATTAAACCTCAGAGTTAAAGTCAAATCTGATGCTCCAAGTACTCATTAATTGAAATTACAATGTTTCATGTTGAAGTGGTTTCTTATTCTTTATAATACTATTAGAGAGAGAGAGAGAGAAAGAGACAGAGAGAGAGAGAGACAGAGAGAGAGAGAATAGAGCATCATTTTATAAGGCATCTGAAAATTGGAGAGTTGCTTAGACTTTAAAGATAAATTTCAGATACTACAAAGTCATGGAAAAGATCAATGTGTGTGTAATATGGAAAGATCTTTAAGACAAACTGTTAACAAAGCAGGTTGCAAAACAGTATGATATCTTCTTGTTTGGATTTGAGTATCTTCAAAAGGATGTGAATCCTCTTGTATTAACCACCCGCTTACACGTCTTGGAAGTATATATCCAAAACTGCTACTGGCAAGAGGACTGGAAATCAGCAGTAGAAATAAGATTCACCTCTTGCCCCTGACACCCAGTGTCTCTGGTTCTTTCTACTGCTTTCTCTGTCCCACGTCGGTTGCCTTTACTTTCCCTCTTACTATTCTCATATGCCAAATGTTGGTAAGCCCCAGAGCCTATGTTAAGCTCCCTTCTCTTCACTCTCCCAGGACCACAGTAATCAATATCCTCAAAAGCTGATAACTCTCAAGTCGAAATTTCTATTCCTTATATCTTTCAGAAAATGTTGAATCATATAGCAAATTAGCCACTTAATATAACCACATGGTTCACTAATGGCATCTCAAACTTAATTTGACAGTCAAAACAAAAAAATAGAACTCTTGTTTTTATCACTGAGTCCTTTTCAGCTGAACAAATTAAAGCACTCTTCCCCCAGTTACATAAGCCAAAGTCCAGAAATTATCTTTGATTTCTGTTTTATGATGACACCCAATATTCAATTTCTCAAAGTCTTTCCAGCTTTATCTTTAAATTTTCCTTTACCCATTCATTTTCTTCTATCTCTTTGACTAGAGTTCATATCTAATCAACTATCATATCTCATGTGAACTTATCAGACTCCCTGCTCCTGCCCATTTCCCTACGGTCCATTTTTCCCATGGTACCCAGAATGACCCAACTCTTTATCTTTCTCCGCTTAACGCACTCCAATGGCTTCCCATTGCTCCTGGGACGAATCCTTACTTCTTATGCTGGCTAGAAGCTAACAAGCCTGGCCTCCACCTCGCTCTATGACCTCATCTCAGATTGTTCAACTCCTTTTCCATTTGCACTGGCTTTATTTTGGTCCTCAATTAGACCAAGCATATTCCTACTCTTGCATCTTTCCATTAGCTGTTTCTTCTTTCCAAAATATTTTTTTTCTTGTCATTCAAACCTGTAACAGAGACTGGTACTCAGAGGTGGAATGTTGTCCTAACAAAAGCCTACAATTACTTAGCGCTGTGATGGCAGGAAGAATGGACACAAAATCTGGTGACTCTTGATCTGCCAGAGCAAAACTTTTGGTAACAGTGTCTCCTGTGATAATTTGGAAGATTAATCATATGCCTATCATACCTACAGCTCCAAGGGAAGTAGCTTAAAAAACCCAGAATGTCACTATGCATTTGCAGCTCCATGCCACTTTTTGCCAAGTTATTATAAGAGAGAGATGACATCAGGCAAGGACTGGCCAGTGTTCTATAGGTAAAAGAACAGAGTATCTGTAAGTCTGGGGCTTGAAAAAGTTGGAGAATCATAATAGGGTCTTCAAATGCCAAACAAACGGAGATAAGATTGTTTGAATTCAAATAAAGGAAAAAGCAATGATTCTCAACTAGGCACAGTTCAGCCCACCAGAGAATAGTTGGCAATGTCTAGAGACACTTTTGGTTCTTGCAACTGAGAGAGAGGGAACTACTGGCATCTATTGAGTTGAGTCCAGGGACGCTGTTCAACATCCTTCAATGGACAGGAAAGACCCAGGTGATACATACTTAACCAAGACCTGAAACCATAAAACTCTTATAAAAAACACAGGTGAAAACTTCCTTGACATTGGTCTTGGCAATGATTTTATAGATATGACACACAAGCATAAGCAACAAAGCAAATATAAACAAGGAAACTGCACTAAACTAAAAAACTTCTGCACAGCAAAAGAAACAATCAACAAAATGAAAAGGTAACCTAAAAATGGGGAAAAATATTTGTAAACCACATATCTGACAAAAGGTTAAAATCCAAAAGTAACTCATACAAGCCAATAGCAAAATCACCATCACCATCATTATGGGCAAAGGACCTGAACAGACATTTTTTCAAAAAGGATGTTTTAGGGGCACCTGGGTAGCTCAGTTGGTTGAGCATCCAACTCTTATTCAGTTCAAGTTGTGGGAGCCCATGATAGGCTCCGTGCTGAGCATGGAGGCCACTTAGGATTCTCTCTCTCTCTCTCTCTCTCTCTCTCTCTCTTTCCTTTTGCCCCCTCCCCTGTCAGGCATTTTAAAATAAAAAAAAATTTTTTAAAAAGGATATCCTAATGGTCAACAGGTACATGAAAGGGTGCTCAACTCCATTAACCACTGGAGAAATGTGAATCAAAACCACAATGAGAGATCACTTTATACCTGTTAGAATGGCTAAAATCAAAAAAGAGAAGAGATAACAAGGACTGGTGAGGATATGAAGGAAGGGAACCCTGTATACTGTTAGTAGGAAAGTTAATTAGTACAGATGCTATGGAAAACAGTATGGAGCTTCCTCAAAAAACTAAAAATAGAACTACCATATGATCCAGCAAAACCACTTCTGGGTATATATTCAAATGAAACCCAATCACTATCTTGAAAAGATCTGCACCCCCACATTCACGGCAGCATTATTTACAATAGCCAAGACATGGAAACAACCTACCAACAAATAAATGGATAAAGAAACACACACACACACACACACACACACACACACACACACACACACACACAGAGGAATATTATTCAGCCATGAAAAAGAAGGAAATTCTGCCATTTGCAACATAAATGAATCCTGAGAGCATTATACTAATTGAAATAAGTCAGAGAGAGAAAGATAAATATTGTATGATCTCAACTGAACTCACAGAGACAGAAAACAGATTGGTGATTGCAAGGCATGGGGGGTGAGGGTGGGGGAGATGGTTGAAGGTATTCAAGAGGTAAAACTTCCAATTATAAGATGAATTAACTCTGGGGATGTGATGTATAGCATGGTGACTATAGATAACAATACTATACTGTATATTTGAAGGTTGATAAGGGAAAAGATTTTTTTTGATAAGATAAATATTTTTAAAGTTCTTACAACACACAAAAAATTGCAACTCTGGGAGGTGATAGGTGTGTTAACTAATCTTTGCATGGTAATCATTTTGCAATATATACATATATGAAATCATTACAAAGTACATCTTAAAATTACACTGTGTTGTGTCAGTTATATCCCATTTAATCTGAACTTAACTGGTTCAAAATGCCAGCAGTGCTGAGATTGAGTAACCCTATGTAAAGATGTGTGGCAAAGATCGGATGAGGTTTTCCTGCCTACCTAATAACACAGGTGCAAGAACTATGTGGCAATAGATTGGACTGAAACTAAAGAACTAGAAGTCCCAGATTTCTAAGTTTTTTTCAGTTGAGCTCAGGGGAAGCCCAGAGGATTACTTCTGATTGGCCGGGAATTGCATTTTCCACAATACCAAAAGGTAGCTTCGTATCCTGCAAAGTGGGTTTGTGGCAAAAACAGGACTATTTGCAACTCATTTCATGCTTTATTAATGGTCAGGTGCCATCCGAGTGACAATGAAGCAACAGGTATAAAAATTAATATTTCTTTTAGACATTTTCCAACGATACTTAAAATTGAAAAAGCATGTTAGTATATTACACTTTGAGAGTTTATGTGATACACCTTTACATCAATCACGTACTCAAGGTCTTCGTATTCTATTTTATCATTTTTGTCTAGGCTAACACTATCATGAGGCAATGATTTCTAAATTTATCCCCCCCAATTTATAATTACTAATTTTCACCTCATGTTTCATATTAGGGTTAAAACTTAGATAACAGGAGGTGCTTGGGTGGTTCATTCAGTTAAGTGCCCAACTCTTGATTTCAGCTCAGGTCATGATCTCACAGTTCATGAGTTCAAGTCCTGCATCGGGCCTGTGCTGATAGTACGGAGCCTGTTTGGGATTCTCTCTCTCTCTCCCTCTCTCTGCCCCTCCCCTGCTCATGCTTACTTTCTCTATCTCTTTTTCTCTCTCTCTCTCAATAAATAAATAAACTTTAAAAAAATCTTTAGATAACAGAAGGAACATGTATTGATTTAAAATTTATGTCAAAAACTTTTTGAAAATTACATTTACCTTTTTATGATCTTCATTCTCATCAAACTCCTTATTTTCATCTATAATAGACTTGGGGATGGCTCCTCTGAATATTAAGGCACAAATGTGAGAAGGATTCAACCCAAGACCATAGTTCAAATCATAAAAGGCTCTTTTGTTTTCTTTGCATGAATTCCACATGAGAGCCCTAACACAGCACACATTCTGAAAAACATAAATATTGTGAGAAAAGTGGTCAATCGTTAGGCTTTATAAAAAATGGAATCAAAACAAACAGAAAAGAGATACCAGGCAGGCTAGTGGAGCATAGCGGAAGGAGCCCCACTCTGGGATCTCACAGATCATCATTTTTGTCCCACAAGTTACAACTAAGAGGGCTGTACTCATTTGCAGTCATGCAGGTGTTTCCCTGGAAACTGAGGAGCACCATTCACATGGTCTGAACTTAGATCACGTGAACGATGCCTCTCAGTGTTGGTGTCATTTACAACCCGATAGTCCGAGAGCCCAGGTTAATGAATCGGTTCCCTGGATCTGGGCTTCCTCATTTGCAAAATGAAAGAAGTAGAACAGGTATCTTTCGGGCTTCTCAAGCTGCAGACTTAACAGTGACCTTCTCCATGTGTTTACATTCCTTACGTTCATTAGCTCTGCTTACCTATTTAGAAAAATGCATATACCATCTGGCAATAAATTATTAATAATGTTAATGTGACACTTTATCAATCTATTTCAAGTGAAGTTTTTAAAGGCACAGTTTAAGTCAAAGTATAGTATATTCTTATTGATTATAATAATTTCTAACTTACTCAAGTCTCCCTAAATTTCATTCTTGTATCCCAAGGTGCACCATTTCTACCGACTTAAAAACTAGTCAAGGAGATATATAGTGGTACAGACATACATAAAAATAGGAATAAGTAATAACAATATCTAAAAAATAGCAAGCAGAGATGCTAACGAAAAGAATCATAGGAATCATTATTAGTCACTTATTTCACTTTTAAAATTTGTCAACTATGTTCAGAATGTCCAAAGAAATAGCTTTGCTCGTCTCACTTGCCCTAAATCAATACAGAGAATGTCAAGAATATTTTTCCATAGCCTCTCTGTACATTTTATTGTCAAGGACAAAATGGATAATAAATGCATTCAATATTCTGATTAGTATTCATTTACATAACATGTTCATAAATGGTTACAATTTACTGAAAGTCACCACAGGACATGCTGAAAATCACACACATTTATGAAGTTAGAAAAAGCTGTTAAAATGAAAATGAGGCCCTATAGCTCAGGGGTTAGAGCACTGGTCTTGTAAAATGAAAATGGGCCACTGGAGTAATCTAAAAGCATTGATGGCAGTAAAGGGCCTACTACCTGAAACTAGACCAGGAGAGGGGCTTTGGACATAGCTTGACTGGAGGTAAAGATGGGCAGATACAGAAGGGCTAGAGAAGAAAGTAGATTATTAATCTGAGTGGAAAACTGGCTTTAATAATTCTTTACTTCTTTGAATAGAAAAATAATAAAATATTTGAGAAGGTTTTAACAAAGCTTAGTAAGATAAAATACAATTGTTTCCCCCTCAAAACTTAATACATTAGCTGTCTGTATTCCCTGGGGAAGAAAGTGAAGATTACCAGGATTTTTGCCTCCTAGGCTAATGTATTAGGTATCTATTGCTGAGTAACTAATTACTGCAATACAAAGATCCTGGCCAAGGCTGGAGGTTCAACTAGGGAAAGATGAACTTCCCTGCTCATGTGGTTGTTGGAAGCATTCAATTCCTTTCAGCTACAGGATTCACAGAGGCTTACTTGTTTAAAAACAGCAAGTGGAGAGAGAGACAAAAGTCTACTGGCAAGACAGAATCTAGCAAAATGTAACATAATCATTACAGTGACATTCCATTGTCTTTACCATATTCTACTGGTTAGATTCAAGTCGTAGGTCCTGCAAGAAAAGGTTAATCATGGGGACCACTTTAGAGTCCATTTGCCACAGTCTAGCCTCTGGCCATCAATGATTCATATCTCTTCCACATGCAAAATATGTTTTCCTCTTCCTAAAATTACCAAGAGTCTCAATGCATTAAAGCACGAACTCAAAGTCCAAACTCTCATCATCTAAACCAGGTCCAGGTACAGATTAGGCTCCTGGGTACAACCTATTAAGTACAGCTCCTGAGAAATAATTCCTCTCCATAGGTAGATCTGTGAAACTAAAGTTATCTGTCCCAACATACCCAACATGCAAGGGTGGGATAGGTGTGGGAAAACAGCTCTAGACATTCCCATTCATAAAGGGGGGAAATGGAGGGTAAAAAAGAGTTACTGGTCCATAGAAGTTCAAAAATCAATCTAGCCAGACAAAAGTCAGGAGTTCCTTTATTAAGGTTTAGCAATTCTCCATGGCCCAGTCATCTGGGATCTTGGTTCTGCCCTTCAAATCATCCTTCCTTTGTCCTAAAGGATAGCAAATGTTTATAGCCAAGTAGCTCTATCAGTCTAATTGCTGACAGGAGAATGCTGGGAATCTGACAGCCTCCTTTCATTTTGTACTCTCTCTTTCCACCTGAAATAGAAGTGTTTTCGCTGAAATAATTTTCTCAAAAATTTTGTGTGTCTCCCATGGATTTCAATGGGGCTCATTCCATAAGACAAAAGCTACATCCACAGATCTTTCCAAGGTAAACTTTTTTTGATCTTTGGCTCCCATTGAGATGCATGAAGAACAACAAACTAAAGCCTGCTAGAGTCCCTTCCTGATCATTTCTCTACTCCTTGTTCATATCCTATTTTTCCACCACACAGGAGAATTAGAAATCCCTCATCTCTGAGCCTATTTCTTCCATTCTGTTTCTTCTAACTGGAATGTCTTTGGTCCACTTCTAATTGTTGGTACATGCACACATGGTTAAGCTGCTTAATACTCAGGAGTGGAAGTCAGCTCTGCTCTCAACTCAGCCTGCTGTCAAAATATTGGGTTCTACTCTACCTACACAGATTCTTTCTATCTTGGGATCTTAGCAGAAAATATAACTTTGGCCCATCTGCTACAAGAGAGCTATCTATGGGAAACCATAGGAAAGATAACACAGAATATGTGTTCTTCTAATTATATTCCATTTTATTCTTGTTTCAATTCATATCTTTGGTTTCTGGTTCCTGACCTCAAGTACAGGAACCTCAAGTACCACGTTCCCAGTTTGGCTCCTTTCTCACTAACTTTAGAACACTTATCAGAGCTCAATACTTGCTTCTAGCTCAAATCTGGGCCAGAACTCAAGATAGCTCCCCTCCCCAGCTTTTTCCTCCTAAAGTTTCCTGTCTATGAAAACCAAAGAGTCATCTCTTTGGAGCATCATGTCAGCTTTATCTGCACTCTACCCCAAGTAGAGAATTCACTAAGTCATTCATTCACTCAACTAATGTAGCATGAGTCCTTACTTTCTGTATCTGCTTGGTATACAGTGATGAACAAGACATGGTCTTTGTCCTGAGTGACTGACACTTTAGTGAGGGAGACAGATGTAAGCAGATAACAGCCAAATGTTTATAACATGCTACAGAAGAGATATTCAAGCAAAAGCTTTCTGGACTGAGGAAATTAAAATATTTTGCTGTATCTGAATCAGAAGTATATAAAGGCAAAGTTAAAAAATAAAGTTAGGAGAATTAAAGGTGGCTGACCAGTTACTAGTTTTTATTTTTTCAACTTGAAAGAAATCTGGATCTTCTGTAGGCAGTAGAAGGCCACCAAAGTTACTTTCATATGAAAGTAAAACTTTTTCATTTTTGTTTTAGAGAAAGAGAGAGAGAGTGAGTGGGGAAGAGGGGCAGAGGGAGAAGGTGGGAAGAGAAGGAGGAGGGGGGGAGGGGGAGAGGGGGAGAGGGGAAGAGGGGGAGAGGGGGAGAGAGGGAGAGAAGGACAATCTTAAGCAGACTCCACACTTAGCACAGAGCCCAGTGCGGGGCTCAACCCCATGACCTTGGGATCATGACCTGAGCCTAAATCAAGAGTTGGACACTTAACCGACTGAGCCACCCAGGTGCCCCTAAAAGTAAAAAAAGTTCTAAGTACCATTTGGGAAAGATAACTTTGGTAGAAGACTATCAAAGGCTAATACAACAGTCCAGATGTAAAAATAAAGAAGGAATCAACTCAAGAAGCATTTTAGAGATTTAGTTGACAAAAGGTGATAGTCTCTGGATGAAGGAGAGGGGAGTCTGAAATAGCTCTGAGGTGTTTCTCTTAGGTAAGTTCCTGAAAGATGGAACTATGAATCAAGATGAGGAACAGAGGAAGAGGTGCAGAATTGAGGAGAAAGGCTCAGGAATGTGGAATCTTGTATGAAATTGGATATAACATCAGGGTTTGAATTCAAGCTCTTTATGCCATTCTCTGCTTAACCCAATAAGGAGATTTCTCTCTAGGTTAGTTAGGTTTTAGGAGATCTAGGAAGTGAAGGATAGAAACAAAGTGACCTTCATTCATCTTCCAAGAGATGAAAGACTTGGATTTAAGTGCATCTCTTCTGGCACACATAGCATGGTTTTCCTAAGTGGTAAAAGACAAATAAACTAACGAACAAACAACCATGACCTCCTTCATAAATAGTTGTGTGTTTGAACTTCTGTGTTACGTGTGTTCTGGGCATATGAAGATGCTGGCCAGTGCATTTTTAAGATTCCAGAACTTTAATCAAGCTGAATGTATAAAAACATTTATAGGAAGCAGGTGACATTTCAAAATAATGCCTTTTTCTTAATTACTGCTTATGTGCAGTGACTATAATGTTTCTCGTGGAAACTTAATTTCAAAGAGGAAACAGGTTAAAAATACAGCCCAGTTCAGAGGGAAATGATACATACTGCATGAGAATATTCCATTCTTGAAAATACTGGTGTGTGGAAGAAAGTTTCATATTTACAGCTAACACTAGAGCCATTCTGGAAATAAGTGAAGAATATCATTTATACACTAAAAATTAAGATTTTTGTTATTAAAACATTATAACAACATTGCAGAACATTTGAAAAACAGAGAGGGAAATACCTAATCTCATCATCCTTAAATAAGTTACTATTTTATATGTTCTCTTTTGATCTTCTCTACATAATTGTACATAGTAATAAAAACAGCCTACACTCTATTTCATATTTTCACATAGGATTCTATCTAAGGCATTTCTGTGTTACTATGTGATATTCCCTATCATTTCTACTAGTCACATGATCTTCTAAGAAGTAGGTCCTCCCTAATTGACCTGGTATGTATTATTGCTGGATATTTTTTATTTCAGTATATTTGCCATTATAGAGAATCCTGCAATGAACATCTTCCTCAGGAAGATATTTTCCCCTTATTTTAGTTTAGCTTTCTAAGGTAAATTCAATAAATTGGCTTGCTAGTTAAAATAGCATGCATCTTTATATGGCTCTTGATTTTTACTGCCATATTGTTCTTCAAGAGAGTGGTATTATTCATCAACCCACTTGCACAGTGTGAGTACCATTGTCAGAGTGCCTGGGTGACTCAGTAGGTTAAGCATCTGACTCTTGATCTTGGCTCCGGTCATGATCTCATGGCTTGTGAGATCGAGCCCTGCATTGGGCTCAGCACTCACAGTGTGGAATCTACTAAGGATTTTCTCTATCCCTCTCTCTCTGCTCTTCCCTACTTGTGCGCTCTCTCTCTCTCTCTCTAAAACAAAACAAAACAAACAAACAAAAAACCCACACACAAAACATTTCTATTGTACCTTCTCAATCATCTTCTTCAATCTGAATGGAAAACAACTTATTTCCCCTTTTAAATTGAATTTTATGATTATAAGCAACCACAACATCAATTTGTCTCATGATTACTATCCACAGTATGCCACTAGAAAGTAATACTGAAAGGATTTTGTTTTTCTCCCTGCTATATCTCTAGCACCTAGAAAAGTCTGCCACTCTCAATCCAGGTTTCTCCTATCACTTTCCTCTACTATCTATAATTTTCTTTTTTTAATTTTTTTTATTTTTTTATAATAGTTTATTTTCAAATTGGTTTACATATAACACCCAGTGTTCATCCCAACACGTGCCCTTTTTAATGCCCATCACCCCCTCTCCCCCCTCCCTCATCCCCCTTACCCTCAGTTTTTTTCTTAGTCTTTGAGAGTCTCTTATGTTTTATCTCCCTCCCTCTCTGTGTCTTTTTTTCCTTTCCCCTCTTCCCCTCCCCCTGGTTTTTGCTTAGTATACCATCCAGCCCCTATAATTTTCTTAAAAAATTATTTCTACAAAAATATATTCTACAAAATATATTCTACAAAACATTTTTGTAGAATATTGTACAAAATATTTTCTACAAAAATATATTCTACATAATATGACAAACCTGTTTAGTTTTCATTTGTTATTTAATTCACAAATCAGAGAACATTTTTGACTGTGAAAACCTGAGCAATATGCTTGAATTCCTCCCACACAGTTTAAAAATGCTATTTTAGGCTGGAGTGTCCAATCTATTCTTCCCAATTTGCATGAAATTGAGATTAAGCATTAAAATACTGAGACATTAGATTGTGCATTCAATAAAGTCTCTGGGCCTGATGTTGAATCTGGTGGAATTCTCCAAGCTGGACATCGAAGTCTGAGTCAGCGTGAATCTGTGGGGCTAAAGAGTCCTCAAATCCAGCTTGTGCGTTATTCTGTACAAATCTACTAAAACGAGGCAACCGTTTTTATCATCAAAATCCACGTGGGAAAAGAACCATGAAAATACTTTTCTTGTGCGGCTGGCTAGAAATAACAGCTTTGGAAACAGAAAGCTGAGTCATCGCCTAGCTCCACCGCTGACCATTTGTGTGACTTCTAATAAGGTATTTAATCCCCCTAAGGCTTAGTTTCCACATTTGTAAATGACAATAATATTATTTACCTTGTGAGGCTGTGAGGACTGAATGGGACCCACAAGAAAAGTAGCAGCACAGTGCCTTACATAATGGAGAAACCCAATAAATCAGTTAGTGCCTTCCCTCCACTCCTTTCACGGTAAGGTAGTATAAGGATTTCAGAGGAGTGAGTTTGAATCCTACTTTTCTCACTTCCAGCTTCACACCTTGGGCATGTTATATATCACTCTGTGCTTCACTAACCCATAGTGCCAGCCCCCTAGGTTTCTTGTGAAGACTAAGGGAGATCATTTATTTTCGGTGTTTAGCACTTTGCCTGACAGATGCTAAGCGCTTAGCAAAGAGTATATTATTAGTAAGGGTAATAATAATATCCATGTAAGTAAATACATGATATTGTATTTATCATACAATAAATGATAAATTTATCATTTATGAGAAATGGAGATAAATTTATCATTTATGATACGTGGAGAACAGTCAGAAGGGCTAATTTCTCCTTGAGCTTATGATATTAGACACATATTTAATGTAAAACAAAAGACAAATTCTGTTCTTAACAAAAGTATCTCATTTACATATTTGAGAGTGATATCATCACTTTCAGAAACACAGACGATGCTATGGTTGGTAGGATTTGTACCTTTCTTCATTTTCCAAATTCTCGACACACAGTGTACATGCCCTCAACAAGCTGAAAAATATTTACTTAAAAAAAAAACACGAGGCAGCATAAAATATTCAGACAAATGGTTTATAGTACTGCTGATGGGAACCAAGCAGAGTATATTGTGTTTCTGGCCTGGAGTATTTCATGTATTTTACATGATGTCATGTACTGCTGCTGGAAACATATTGGCTGTCAGTCACCTTCAAATAAATGTGTTGTGATAAAAACCAGCACATTATAGTTCTACAATGTGCACATTTTTGAAAATTCTAAGCAACAGCTTCCCAGGTTTACTTTTGGTAGGGAGGCGATCTTGTAGCATTTAATTGCTGTATGACTTTCTTGGGGAAATTCGGGTTTTAGAGAGCTACTGCCAGATGAAAATGTCTCACATAGAACAGAAAGATAAAAATGGTGTCAAAGTACTTAAGGTTTTTTTGGGTTTGGTTCTGTTTCACTGAGTGTGTGTGTATGTATGTGTGTATGTATTTTAAAGTAGCAAACTTTAGGCTAAGTTTAAACTACAAACTTAACCCCAAATTTTTGGGGTGCCTGGGTGGCTCCTAGGTTAAGCGCCCTACTCTTGCTTTCCGCTGAGGTTGTGTTCTCGCGGTTCGTGAGATCGAGCTCCACCTCGGGCTCTGCGATGACAGCTCAGAGCCTGCTTGGGATTCTTTGTCCCCTCTCTCTCTGCCCTTCCTCTATACACACACACACTCTCTCTCACTCTTGCTCTCTCTCGCTCTCTCTCGTTCTTGATAAATAAATATTAAAAAAAAAAAACCCAGATACTCTTTCTGCCCCATTTCTTTCTAATGTCATCCATGATGTCAGGTTTAAGTTGCCTCAGTCTCTCCAATGCCATTGAGAACAGAGAAGTCCAAAGACACACAAGCTGAAGCAGGGTTGCAGTTCTGTAATGCACATCGCAGCCCCAGCCCTCACGAGTCCAGAAGCTCAGGAGCTGGAAATTGGAGTCACGTTCTTTTATATTACAAACTAGCTTACACTTCTTTCTTGAAACAGTGACACACACTTCCTACAGGAGGAGCCCAGGTAGGAAAATCACAAGGCTAGCTCCAGTAGCTGGTCTCTATGGTGATGGGCTAAACCTCCCCAAATTATACAAAAACTCATTCTTAAAATCTCAACAACTGTTATTTTCAATATTTCTCAATGCTACAAGTTATGTGTCACAATTTTAAAGTCTTTAAATAGATCTCCATTTCCAGAAGGAATATGTAGTTCTTTCTGACACTACAGATTCTAAATATACTCTTATTATATCTAACAGAGGCATTGAAACACCCAAATCACTGAACCAAATAAATCAGGCACAGCTCATTGTACTCATGGAGGATTAAAAACAAACAAAGAAACCTCTTCATTTGGTTCAGGGTCTTACTCCATGATGTGCCGCTGGCACAAGTTGAGTCTATGGAAGTCAGAAGAAAGTGGAAGGCTTTCAGCTGACTCTATCTGTTGTTCCAAAGCCACAGCAAGACAAAAAAGTGGAGACCTAGATTCAACTCAAACCTCCAGGCCCAACTTGGAGCTTCTCTGCTGGGAGTCACTCAAACGCTCTGTGCCTCATGTTTCTCCCCAACTCCCCAGATAAGATGAAATGAACCAGGATGAATTCCTGAGGTCCTTCTCCTTGCTGACATTCTGAGGTTCTCCAACTTTGTGGGTATAGAAGTTCTGGGCAAGATTTTGGGGGCTTGACCCAGAAACACTTAGAGAAAGAACAATTCACTCTGTCTACCCAAAACAAATAGTAACATAGCATAAATGAAACAACATAAAATTTAAAAATAATTAATACAAAATGAAGTGTAGGAGTATTTACTGTTGTTTATACTTAATATTTATAATAGTTCGTGGAGGTCATCAGTTACTATCTACTTCCCAAATCTGTTTTTCCTCATTCATCACTAGCTTCCATTTCTTTGAAAGACTTAACCATCTTTATTTTGTGTTCTTCTTTTGGGCAAGTGTCTCCTAGCTGAGGTCTTAGTCTTCCTCTAATTCTCCTCCTCCCAACTTTATGACTGTTTCTGATTTTAGCGTTCTCTTTTTTTCTTCCATCTTTAACTATGTCTTTACCATAAGGTTCAACTCCATTTTCTCTAGTCTTCTTACTGCATGTGCACTTGCTTGGAAAAAATTGTACTTCCTTCTCTATTAGCCTACCTTTTTCATATTAAGGATTCTCCAATCCTATGCACAGTACAGGTTTCAACCCCAATCACATATGTCTAACTGTCCAGAGGACAGGTATCTTTATATCCTGACATACATCACTCTAACATTTTCTTCTCCAGTTGCCAAGAAAAATTCAGGCTGAATCATGTCCCCAGTTCTCTCATTTTCACTAATAACACTATTTTTATCTCAAGCCTCTAGCCTCGAAAGCTTTGGACATCTTTTTGTAATTATGCTGTGGTTAAGGGGGAGTCAGGGTGTCTGTTCACAGTTCAAAGTGAACAAGTTGTTCCACCTCCTTGTGACTCAATTGCCTCATTTGTAAAATGGGGACGATAAGAATACCTACCTCATAGGAGATGTGCAAGAGATAAAATGCTGCTAGATTGTAAAGTATTTAGCACAGTGTCTGCCATATACTACCTGCTCAGTAAAAAAAAATAGCTAAGCAAGTGAACAAAAACACCTGAGTATATTAATGCCAGGAGAAACAATAAGCCCTACTAAAAAGGAAATGGAAATGCAATAATCATATACTGTGCGTGGGACATCTGTGAATAATAATTGTGTCCTAATGATGCAAATACTAAATATGGACTTAACCAAAAATTGTGAAATAATCACATTGGGAGATGGAGACAGAGCATTACGTGCAGAGTATGTGCAGCTGGGAGAGTGACTGTGTGTGTGTCTGTGTGTGTGTGTGTGAGAGAGAGAGAGAGAGAGAGAGAGGGAGAGAGAGAGAGAGAGATTGTCTGTGTCTGAAAGAGATGATTTAAGAGAGCTAAGTCATCATCTCCCAGAGTGGAAAGCCAATATGTAATGTGTATAAGAGAAACATAAAAAAATAGTGATATAAGCATGCTATTAAGAAATATAGAGGTAAATGCGAGGAGAAAATCATTAAATAGACTAGGAGGAGGAATTAGGGTGGGGATGAGATATATCTAAAGGATACTCTTTGTTCCTTAAAAATCTTACACTACATAGTATTTCACTTAAACACTATATCCAAATATTACTTTGATAAAAATAGAAAAATTTACAGTAATTCGTTAAATCATGGATTATGTGTTTAGAGGTCATATAAATCTTAAGAAAAAGCTGATATTTGAAGAAGGTATTCTCTGTACATTTTAATTCCCCACACTGAACTTGCAGTCTAAACTAAAACTGATTCAGAAAATGGTTAGGAAAATTCATGATAAATTTAAAACCAAGGCATAAAAAAAGTAGGGAAGTCTGACAGCTTAGCCTTTTTAGATATCATGAAAAGTAATCATGATATCTGAAAAACATCCCTCATCACTGTTAGGAACAGAAAGCCAGATTTAAATCTGACCTGCAATTCAACCAGGAGTGTTTCTTCAAGTGGTGGTTAGGCCCAAGATGGTTTTGGTAATATTGTCCAAAATAATCTTAGCAAATAATCTTTTCTATTTAAGTACGGCACTTGACATTTTTATTGTTTTATAATATTTCCATCAGATATCATTGCCACCAACATATCTGGAACAATACTTATGGTAGCCAATTATTCGTAAAGCATCTTGAATCTCTTTTCTCTGTGCTAAAGATGTAGCAGTTGTGCTACAACTTTAGCACAGTTTAAAGAAATCCCTTAAATATGTACTGCCTAATAAATTTAGATGGGTTTGTTATACTTCCCTAAAAAACAATGAGATCAACAAAATTTACAGTAATTGATTTAAAAAAAAAAAAAGGAATTCAAAATCTCCAGTTAATTTTTAGTAATTAGTGATTTAGAAGATGGTTTGGAGGACTGGGAGAGCCTTAGCTGGAAAATGCCTTGGGATCTTTGCTTTGTTATGGCCTATTCCAATGAGCTTTTGAATACCAATCACATCTGCGAAGCAGAAAAACCCCATCTCTGCTATTGAGCTCTGAAAGAGGGAGGTGACTTTCTGAGGAGGAATACCACTAAGATGCTAAGTCAAGTGCTGGTTGGCAAAATGAAGGTTTTCATCATAGAAGATACTCAGAAACAATTCTTAAAGAACACATTCAAACACTTGGTATAGCTTTTGTTCCGCCTCTTTAGTACCTTCAGGAGGAAGAAAATAAGTTAATCAAAAGAGTTATTCTGACCTGAACATGTGAATAAATGAAAATCATCTGGAGCTCCTCAAAAAGATGAGTGCTTCTAAAATCAACACTGGTAGTGCCAACCAAAGAAATACAACAGGACTTGATGTGACTTCTTTTCACACTCAGGTCACAAGGATGCCGGTGAGCACATTCCAGAAACAACCATGAAACAAGTTTGTTTGCTTAGATGTTTCTTTCCCCCTATCTAAGATACTGAGTTTTGAAGTATCACAATGAATTAAGAATCTATGCATTGCTTTCTTGCCTGAAAGTCACCACCATCTTGGTTCCTAACTCTCCCCTTACCCAGTGAGTGAAACAATATTAAAGAACTCTAAACCTGCCTCTGTAATTCCCCACATTAAAATTTGCATTTGTTTTAAATTCAGACTCATATTTAAAAGGCTTTTTTCAAGGTTTAAAAGAAGGAAATACATTACCAAGGTGATTCATTCATGCTTAATTCTCCAACCTGGCTGCTCGATGAAATTGCCTGGGAGCTTTCAAAAGTGCTCATCCTGGGTCATAGCCCCAGAGATTCCAATGTACAGCCAGGGTATTCAAACTTTTATAAGCTCTTCAGGACAGTCTAATGTGCAACCTTGCATGAGAAGCCCTGCCCTGGAGAACTGGTGCTCTCAACACTACCAAGTTTGTATGCTTATCAGCCTTATCTGGCTGCACACTCGTTGAGCTGAGTGGATAGGTTTGGTTTTTCTTCTATGACTTTGAATTCTGTTTTGTTCTATTCTTTGTGAAAGTGAATCCGATAGAATGATGCTGAGTAAATCATTTAAGAGAGGCCTACAAATAACACATCTGTTTCTTATCCAGTCTCACTGGTTTTTCTGAATTACAAACCAAAAAAACCCTATTCTGTATTCATAACAGCTCTTAGTTCTTAGGAACTGGTTTTTAGGATAATAATAATCAACAAAACTCAGTAATGAAAATCATAATATATACTTTGCATTTTACATTCCAGAAATTCAAATCTATTTTCAAAGACCATCTTATTACTACCCCTAAGAAGACTCTTTGACAAGATAGTCAGAAATCTCCAGCTGAGTGTAAGGAATGTCAGGGTTGAATACCTGGCATATTTCTACTTGGTTTAGAATGTTCAGTCCTTCCTAAAATTGGAAGGAAAAGGGGAGTTTATTGGTTTGGTCATATTAATTTTTAGAATTTTATTTTCACCCTTAAATGACATGGCAGAGCCTTATTTTAAGAGCAATGAAAAGTCGCTGAAGTCTCGTTCATAATGACATGATTTATTTACCCAAAGGAAAACTGGAAGAGGACCAAGTAGAAAAACATGAGTTCCATTTTGGGCTACTGAATTTGAAATGTCTTTGAGACACCGAAGTAAACATGTCAGTCAGTTGGCTTCTCTGTGAGAAGAGAAGGAAATTTGTACGCTTCCACAAAGGGAAGGTAAGAGAAGTTGTCAGCAAGGTGAAGAGGACTTGGGAGAGAAGAACGGGAAGAATGACCAACTCCAACATTGCGGTCAGCCATGACAGGAGAGCAACTAAAGCAGAAAAACTTGCAATAAATACACTTCTAACCCAATCTCCAGCCAGACTTCTATTTATTTCCCGTATAAAACTAGAAGTGGGATTATTAAGTTAAAGAGCATTTTAAGCCTCTTGATTCAGACTGACAGCTTTCCAGAAATATCACACCAACTTTCCCCTCCCCTCACCAACACTATGAACTTGATCAACTTGGTTGATAAAAATGTCATTCCATTGTCTTAGGCAACTGTTTGAAATAATTCACATTACGAAGCCTAAATGGTGTTGCTACATAAATGAGACAAAGAGACTCCCAAATGCAGAATTGTATTTAAACTGGGACTATGTAACAAACATCACAAATACCCAACAAACCTGGTGAATTCAACTGAAATCAAAACGTGATTATGTTTTCCCAGTTTCTAATAAATGCAGGTTCCACTATTGGCTTCTTCCTCTGTGTTAAGTTCCCAAGACCGCTCAGCTGGCTGGTTGAGGCAGAGCCCCTCTAAGAATCTCTCCTCCAGCAGCCACTACCAGGATGCTGCTCAGTGGGATGGAAACTCAAGACTCGTGTTTCCAAAGTTAGCTTGGAACTTCACAATCATCTTAATAAAAGTTTTTAATACTGCTTGGAAAATGTGTAACCAATGCCTAAGATATTTCTTTGTCAATCAATCAGTATAAATTCACATATAAATTTACTGATGTGTACTCTATTTTCCAGTTACCCCAAGAATAATGCATCATGCTCCTGAATATATTGTGATTAAGTTCAAAGCCTTTAGGGTTCACTGTCTAATCTTAATGTGACTAGATCAGGGTTTATTCCAACAGACATCTTTCTGGTTTTAATACATAAATTAATTTTCTTAAAGAATATTGCAGTTTCTTATATTTATAGTTTTAATTGAGTCCTTTTGGGATATTACAGACTGAAAGGAACCTTTTTACATGGATCATGTTTTAAAATTGGTTTTTGTTCTGGTACCTGTGGATCCTGTTGCTATTGCTAGCTCTACTTAAAAGGTCAACATGACTCTGTGTGTAGAAACTGAGGGGCCTCCAATCTTCACTCAATCAAGATGGATGGCTTGGCCTGTTTTGAACTTGTTCTAGTCACTATATGTTGCTTCAAGTTTCTGCCTTCATGTTATACATTTGTTTCTAGTTGCTGTCTCTGGGGAGTGGGTAAAGACTTCTGCGTGGATTTGAATCCTGACATCACCCCTCACAATCCACATGATCCCAGAAAGACTCTTCAATCTCTCAGCTGCCTCAGTTTATTCGTACGTATGTAAGTGATAAATACTATCTATCTCACATTGAGTAGGTAGTAGACATATTTATTGTCATTTTGCCTGGCTGTTTTTTTTTTAAGTTTATTTATTTATTTTGAGAGAGAGAGAGAGAGAGAGGAAGAGAGAATCCCAAGCAGGCTCTGCACTGTCACTGCATAGCCCAACATGGAGCTTGAACTCACAAAGTGAACTGTAAGATCATGACCTGAGCAGAAATTAAGAGTCAGAGCCTTTACTGACTGAGCTACCCAGGTGCCCCGCCTGGCTGTTTTTGTCATTGCTTATTGTTGTAACTGTTTTATGGGGGATGGTGGGGTGGGGGGTGAGCAGTGTACCACCTACAGCTGCATCCAGCTTACAACATGCCCACAAGAATAGTGACTCATTCTTTCTGATTTGTTGGCCCGGCTGACTGAGATGCTGGGATCTTGGTGCACCCTGGCTTGCCAAAGAAAAAGCAAGGATTATGAGACTCTCTGGCACTCATTTCCCAGAGACCGTAAGTACAGCATATACCCAGGAGTCCTCTCTGGGTATCCTACCAGTGTTCATGTGTTTACATGAATCTGGGCATGTAAAGTTCAATTCCCTGCCTCCTACGAAATAGATAAGTCATAGAATCCCCTTTCCCACTCCCTCTCCTCCTCTCCCGTTCTCTCTCTCTCTCTCTCTCTCTCTCTCTCTCACACACACACACACACACACACACACACACACACACACACACACCTGGTGGGACAATGAAGAAGGAATTTGAGAGCAAGTCTGAGGCTGGGAGGCCATTTGGAAAATTAGTGCAACCATCTCTGGACATTTGAGGAGTGGGGATGGGGGTGGGAGAACAAGTAGGGAAACAGAAAATGATAGGTTTACAGAGGTGAGAAGCATGAACAAGTACATTTCACGTGTTTTTAACATACCATTTCTAAAGCACACATGACATTGGAAACAGCGTCTAGGGCTATAATCATGATCTACAGGGCAGAGAGGGCTTTGTGGGGACCGGGACTACCTTGCTGGCCCAGCCTGCATCCCTCACATCACTGGAGCCTCGACTCTGCTGCCCATGGGGTCCGGTCTGCGATGGTAACCTCAGTCAGGAGCACGTGCTGGCTGACCAGGGTAGAATTGACCGCCTACCCATGCGGAAGTGTTTGCATTTTAAATAGGTAGCTTAGTGGTAGTAGGTGAATTTCAGACTAAAGTGAAGAATTTCAGGCAAATAAGGGGGGGGTGGTGGGGTGGGGAGGGGAGGGGGGAGGGAGGGAGGGTGTTGGGGGTCTGGGGGAGGGGGACTGCCTCAGCTACTGTCGTGGACCTGCTGGACAGGAACATGTGACTCATATCTGACAGGGATATCTGCCCAGGGCAGGTGGCAGGTGGAGACTGAGAGGAAGTCATTGTCATCACAGCCCCTCCTGGGCACTTACATCAGCATCACAAAGGAACCAGCTCACCTGGGGAGGGGCAGGAGCCAGGGTGGAGGACAGCGCCCCTCTAGGAGGGCACAGAGACCCCAAAGGCAGGCCCTGCAGGCGCAATCTGAATTCTAACACAAGCAGGCAAACAAAAACTCTTTCCTTGAAGCACATCCATACCAATATTTCCAGTTATGAGCCTTACTGCTGTCCCCCATCTATTAATAATAAAAGACAAAGCTGTGTTCCACTTGCTGTTTTTTTCCTTGCTAGGAACTCCCTCTACCCCTTGAGGTGAGGCTTGCCAATGGAAGGCTTCTTCCCCACCTTGATTTCCCTGGAAGCTGCCCCAGTCCTGTCTGATCACCTTGCCCTGCTCATACCTTTGGGAACCTTTGAATGTTGCTTTTGCTTCTGGGCAGAGCCCTGATTGGTAGACCCTTATTTGCCTGAAATTCTTCACTTTAGTCTGAAATTCACCTACTACCACTAAGCTACCTATTTAAAATGCAAATACTTCCGCATGGGTAGGCAGTCAATTCTACCCAAATTAGAAATGTTCCATCATGTTGGCTTTTCCTAAAAAGCCAAGAAGCAGTATCAGAGGGAAGCTGTACAGAGGAATCAGTGAATCCTGATGGACAAGGTACTTGGGGAGGAAAGCCCGGCCCACCTACGGTCACTCCGTGCAGGGAATTATAGTTGCTGCAGAAAGCATGGGCATATGAGGCTCCAGCGGAATGGGTAGGAGCCCCAGGCTCAAAGGCTCCTTTTTTGTCTCACCAAACCCAGAGAGCGGATGTGACTTCTATGGTCAGGGAAAGAAACCACAGGTTATGATACAAACACTAACATGTTACAATCAAAGTGAACTAAAAATAATCACTGAAAAGCAAATTAACACTTCATCAAAATCTGCAAAACACAGAGTGAGGACTCCGTTCACAATCTGCAGCAAAACATGATAACCTCTACTCCACCTGCCCTTTCCACACTTCACACACACACACACACACACACACACACAGGATTGCCCCTTCAGATCGTCTTCTCACACACATCACACTCCCCCAAACTCACTGCACCCCAACCCAGAAAGAACAGGTCTCCTTTTGTTTTCTTTTTCTGTATTCTCTGACTCCTCTGGATGAAAAGAAATGTTGGCTTCACTGGAATTCCTTGATAAATTTTTGCCCAAACTGTCAAGAAATAAATGTATCCTTAGAGAAGAAAAGAGAGAGGAGAGAAAACAGACTTTATTTTTTGATAAGACAAGGGTGTTGACTGTCCTGTCTTTCTTATGTTCTATTTCTTTGTGGTTGGTTGCTTTGTACTTTTTTTAAAACGCAAGACACATATTCCAACCTTGTTAACATCAGAACAGTTTCCATTTTCATTTGGATAACTACATGATGTTTGATTTTTACAGTCCAGGAAGCTAGTGACCACATAATCATCTTCAGTTCCTAAAATTAAGCAGATAGATAAACAAATAAGCAAAAAGGGAATTACATTTACCTGTGGATATACTCACAAAGTTCTAGAAGAGAGTGCAAATATAAAGACTTGTGGAATCAGTGGCAATGGCCCATGGGAACAAAATCGTTTTTAATCAGATTAAAAAAATACATTTTAGAAGGAACTGACAGGGACTTCAGTTGCTCCTGATTTGGTGTAAAAGATTGACTGGACTTCCTTTGGATTAACCAAGTCTGGAACTATTGAATGATCCTAGGAGAAAGGCCAGAACTGTACTTTTTAGAAGATCACGCCATGCTGGAAGGACATGGTAGGTGTCCTGCCATTCCAAGCAGGTGAAGACAAGCAGGTACGTAATGTGTAGATGCAGTTTCTCAGGATGCTCCAAACTGAAATCCATGTCAGTGACTTCCTCTATTCTCCCCTGTCAGCTACCTCACTCACCCAGGGATCATTTTGGAAGTCAATACCATCGCTATTCCAAATTACTTTTTTCTCTTTTGCTTTTCCTCTGTCTGAATCTTCTTACTAATTATTTAGCTCAAAAATATATTATATTCAACTTGTAAACTTCCTTATATATTCAGGAATGGGGAAAATATCTATTGAGAGAGAGTAAGGTAGAGAGAAGAATGAAAAAGAGAGAGAAGGAATATAGAAGAAAAGAGAATGGTAGTTTTCTGTGCTGCCTTTGTCCTCCACTAACACACAGAATTTATTATCACCATGCTCAGAGCACAATATGCCTGCGAGAAAGAAAAAGGAAAGAGAAAGAATTATCCTTGGAGTAGTAATCTATTCTCATAACTTCAGCTGTCATACTTCTGTGGAAGATCCCACAATGTTTATCTTCAGCCACAAGCTTTTCCTGGTTTCCTATCTCCACTTGTCTGTCTACTAGATTATTTCCACTTGGAGGTCTTACTGTCACTTCAAAGCGATCATTTCTAAAATCATTTTAACTGGCTTCATTCCCAAACCAACTTCGTTTTCTTGCATTCACATTTCTTAATAGCACCAAAACTTTCTAAATGACTCAGTCCAACCCCCTCGTGCCATCATTGGTGCTATCTTCCTCCTTCGTCTCACCTCCATATCATCAATGTTTTCATATTCCTGATATTCCCCTCCCTCTCCTTCTATCCCTTCCTTTCTATTCTTAACCCCATCAGGCCTTCATCACTTCATGGGTACCTGGAGTTCTAAAGATAAACAACTGCACAGTTCTATCTGGGCTCCCCTTGATTCGGGATAATCTGAACTGAATGGAAAAATCACCAAAGAGAATTAAAAAAAGAGGTAAAAATGGTCAGGATGATGATAACAGTTAATGTTTCTTGAGTACTTACTGTTTGTCATGTATTTCTTAGAAGCTCTTTACATGGATTCACACAGTTAAGGCTCACAATAAAACTCTACAAAATGGACACTATTTGTACTTTCCTCATAAAAGGTAGAGAAACATGACAGTGGAAATAAAATCTGCATGGTGTTCTGGGAGTTAGAGGACCTGACTTCAAGGTTTCAAAATAATTTTTTGGCAAATCATATAATCTCTAAATTCCTTTTCTTGGAAATAACATAAGATTCTACTTCATAGATGAGATGAGAAATTTAGTATGAAATAGAAAGGGAATTCTGGAATTCTCCAAATTCTTTTCTATTCTCCAAGAGTCATTCATAAAGACACAATGATTCATTCATTCAAACATTCTTGAGCACCTACGATGTACCATTACCAACAAATGGTTGTTGTGTCATTTATAGAGCCTTCTCACTTGTATCAGCTCTTCCCTAATTATTGCTAAAGTCTTACCTGAGGCAGATAACAGGCCAAAGAAAAGAAGAGCTAAGGAAAGGAAAGGAATCTTCATAGTAAGGCCACTCAGAAGCAACTAAGTATCTCAAAAAGATAAACCTATATAAATGGAGGTGATTTCAAAATCTGAATCCCTGTACTTTGAGACTTTCCTGGGTGAGCTGAACCTTATGTGCCTTGGTCTTTCTTAGATTTGTGGGGACCCAACTCCTCACACCTTCTGTATACTTCCTATTTTTTCAATCATATTATGACATGTATAAGCCTTTATTACATCTTTACGACACTTTTTACTCACCCATGTCCCTATTCGCTATTTCAGTGACGCACCAACAGGACTTAACTGGGAGGCAGTTTTATCACTTGAAGGATCTCTAACTTGATGGCTCCCTTAAAGGTGGCACCACCTTTCCTGGTGCCCATCCATGGTACTCCCTCCCCACAGAAGTCTCCTTCTATCTAAAATGAGGTTAATAAGAGAACATCCCATGTTATTTGAATCTGGCTGGTTCCTGAATTAAAATAGGAATTAAGACACTACCTAATAGCTATCTCATGGGAGTAACATGGAGTAAACAAGCTAAAGCAAGTATGATGCTATACAACATGAAACATTTTAAGTGCTATGCAAGTGTTTGCTATTGTTATTAGGGCTATATTTTACCCACTAGATGAGAGTCTCAGCACCTTAACGTGCATCCACCCTCCAGTGTCAATGTGGTGGCAGGGGACAAGGATAGCCCCCGTTCTGGGCCTTCTCTGCTGGCTCTGTCTTACTGCTATTCACTACATCCTACTCATTGCGTCCCTCTCTGAAAAGACACTAAAGACAGAGGACATTTTTGTCCTTTAAGGAGAAGACAAATGTCATGTTTCAGATCTTTAATAGGTTAAACAGTAAAGTAGAAAGTAAAAACAGTGAAATAGAAAGTAAAAAATAAAACCAATGAACCCAAACAAATTAATGGCTTACACAGGAAGTCCCTTTGTGGGCAGGGACTATATCTATTCAATTCACCAATATACCCAGAAAGCAGCACAGTGCTTAACATAGAGTAAACATTCAACACATTTTTCTTGCCTAAATAAATAAATGGTGAACACCATGAGATGTTTCAGCAGTTTACCTCAATACTATGATTGAAGTCACAAAGGAGTAGGAACGTCAGACAGTTTTCCTGTGTTTTCTCAGATCTAGCCCTGCTGCCAAAAGGGAAGACAATAAAAAGAAACCCACCTTCTCTACACTCCTCACCACTGGCAACTCCACTGGGGAACATTTATGAATGGCAGATATTTGCTTTAAATTCTTTGATACTCTTCCTGGGAGGCTAATGTTTTAAGTTTTGTTTTCAAATTTAAAATATATTTTATAAGGTCAAAGTTCACACGCGAGAAATATTAAACACGCACTTAGGATGATATTTAAAAAATATATATATATATTTTTTAATAATACATGTTAAAATATTACAGCTCATTCTTACTCTCTATGGGTCAACCATTTTTCTTAGTCTTACACAGTTTTAGCAACATTTATTTGGCACTTTTTTTTTAAACCCCTGTAATAACATGCCTAAAGTAAAAAAATAAAAAAGATAATCTATTCTTAATAATCATATATATATATTTCTCAAGTTCAAAATGCCTAGGGATGAAGAGGTATTTTGGGATTTTTAAATAAATAAATAAATAGATCAATAGATACAATTTTGAGCTGGAGACTCTGCAGCTGTTTTTAATCAAAGACTTGATGCCATGATGCAGACAAACCATCCAGCTTAGGTCAACCCTATAGAATGGGGATTCTGTGAATCAATACGTAAAGCACCAATGTCAAGGGCTTTATTGTAGTTTCAAATACCTTAAAACAGATAAGGACCACCTTTCTCCTGCGCACTTTTTTAAACTGAGGCTTCTGACCTGAATAAAAATCCATCAAAAAGCAATTTTTATATTAAAGAAGAATAAAACTCTTCCCACAGTCAGTCTTCTGTTCCTCTTAGCACTATCTTGGATAAAGCTTTTTTTCCTCAGACTCATCAACATGAAACTGTATAAATAAATTGTGACTCACTCATCAAAAGAAGTTACAGAGTAGTTAAAATTTATAAACTGAGGCTATATGTATTTTCACAAATAAATCTTAAGCATAATTGCTAAGGAAAAGGAAAAGCAATTTCCAAAAAGACACATATAGTATGATCCAATTACATAAGTTTTAAAAACTACATAAACTCAGTGTTGCTTGTGGGCACATATAAACGTAGTAGATAGAAAAGCATTTCTACTACAATTTAGGGCAGTAGTTATTTGTGGTAAGGGATTCATAAGGGACTTCTTACCTGAAATATTTTATTTCTTAAATTATCTGAAGCAAATTTGGCAAAATGTTAGGATTTTTCCAAGTTGTATGGAGAATATAAGTATATCCTTCTCTACACTTTCCTATTTGCTTGATATAATTTATAATTTTAAGAAAAAATAAAGTAAATAATAGCTCAGATCAAGTAGGTAGAAAAACAATAATAAAATACCTCAAGAGAAAGAAAAAAAGAAATTTATAAAAGATTAAATTTAAAAGATTGGAATAGAAACCATAAAGGAATAAAATTGGTCAATAAAATCAAATGATCACAATCTACAAAGTCCTATAAAATAGTAAAAGCTTTGAATCTTTTTTTGAGAATAAAAGAAGAAAAATAAACACTAAGCATAATAAGAAAAGAGATATATCTATAGAGGACATTGTTTAAACTCTAAAAGAATACGAAACTTTCTAATACTGATTAACTTAAAAATATAGATGAAATTATGTAAGTTATATATTATGTTATATATAATACACATTATCAAATTGAGCCAAATAGGAAAAAAAAAGCATAAATATAGCAATAACTGTAAAAATAATTGCAAGTGTTATCCAAGCTTTCACCTAAAAATAGGCTCTGGTCCCAGATGGTTTCATAAGTTTTACTAAAGCTATAAAGGGCAAGTAATTACTATGTAATGCAAATTCTTTCAGAGCATAGAAGGCATGCAAATTTTTACATATTAATCTATACAAGTAGCCTAATTTTATATCAAAATTAAATAAGGATAGCTCAAAAATAGATTATAATCTCATTTAAAAATATAATCATAAAATTTTAAATAAAATGTTATCTAACTGAATCCAGCAGCTTATATTTTCAATAATATATCAGAACTATCAGGGACATTAGTCATCCTTCTAGCTTACTCAGTATCTGATAACCTTTCTGTTTTTCAGGGAGTTCCTAATCTTCCATCAAAGAGGTTGCCCATGCCATATATTTTCCTTCCCAGTTTCCCCTTAAGTTAATGTATGAGGTACATGACCTAAGCTTTGCCCATCAGATACCACCACTGAAGACTTTCAGTTGGATCCAATGACATAAAGAAGCAGGGACTTCTTAGAACTATTTGTTGGGCAGTAGAGTCAACATCCAAGTACAAAAATGGTGTGGCCAAAGGGCATATCAGCTGTCCAGCTTAGGGAACAAAATTTAGGGTGTCAGTGCTCAGTTGTTTCTGCAGTAGGTCTTTGCTGGACCAGTTCTAGAAAATAATGTGAAACTTTGTTCTGGACCATGTAGCCTACAAGACTGATTCTTTAAATTTTCCAGTGATTCCAGGAGTTTTGAGACCCCTTTTTTTTTTTAAGACTAAATTTTTATTATTCCCATAAGTTCAAATTTTTCTTAAATATTTCTTTTTTTTTCTTTTTTTTATTATAATATAACTTGCTTTTCTACTTAACTTAGCATGAGTTGGTTTTGTTGCTTGTAACTAAAGCCATATACTAATATGTTGACAAAATAGAACTTATCCAAGTAATTCAAAGATAACTTAACGCTAATAAATCAGTTGATGTGATTCACTATAGGAACAGATTAAAGATTATAATGATGAAGACCATGATGAAGCTCAGCACCTCTTATTGATGAAAAACAATATAACACAAAATCTTATCAAGCTAGAAATAGGAGGATATTTTTTTCATTCATAGAAAATATTTACCAAAAACAGAGAGCAAGCACCATATTCACTGTGAACACATTGGGAGTACTTGCACTAACGTTTTTAACAGGATAGAAATGTCCACCCTCACCAGGGCTATGTATTTAGCCATGAACATGAGACCTTGTCCAACACAATTGGACAACTAAATAAATGAGATAAATAATAGAAAAGTAGTCAATCTGTCATTCTTTGCAAAGAAATATGATTGCTTACTTAGAAAATCAAGACAAACTCACTGATAAACTGTTAGATTTTTAAAAGGGGTTTAGTAACACAGGCAGATATGAGATTGGTGTATAAAATTCTATAGCACTGTGATATACCAGTAATAATCAATTGTTTTAATGGGGTAGAAAAACTACCATTTATAATAGCAAAAAATACGTAAAATATATAGGAAGACACTTATCAAAATATTCAAAATGTTACTTAAGGGATATAAAAATATATTCAAATAAATACAGAGTTTCAACTTATTCTTGAATTGTTTCTTCAAATTGATCTATTCATTTAATATAGTTTCATTCAAAATCCCAAAAGGAATTTTGTTTTGTATATAGGTTAACAAGCTGATTCTAAAGTTCACCTGGAAGAAAAAATACCCAATAATAGTGAAAATGTTTGCACAAGAAAAGGAGTAAGAGAGGAATGACCCTAACACTTATTCAAATATACCATGGATCCTTGACAATATTTCAAGGAAATAGACTAAAGAGTCTAGAAATTGCTCTTCAAATACATGAAATGGAGTACTCAACAAAATTGATGTCTAAAGTCTATGTAAAAATGATGAACTCTTCTAAATATGGTGTGACAACTGGCTATACTTTAGAGTGGGGGATAATTAAATCTCTTTTCCCTGCCAATAGTAAATAAGCAAAAAAGTATTTGAAAACAAATGAGAAAAATTTTAAAATCTTAGGAAAGGAAGGAATTTCGTAAGCAAGACATAAAACCCAGAAATTGGCTGAAATATTGAACTATGCTGAAACTTAAAACTTCCATGTGGTAAAGGATACCATGAAGAAAGTTTTAAAAAGGGGGGAAGCAAGGATAGACTATAAAAGAATATTTAGCAGTATAGAACACATGAGGATAGAGGTTTTCTAAAACACAGAAGTAACGAGATATATTATTTGCAATAAAGTTGTTTCTAGAAATAACAAAATCTCCACATGAGGGTTTTTTCTTTGAAATTTGTATTTCTATAAATTATTCTAAAATATTTTAGATTGTTATTAATGGGAAAAATGAATTTCCATGGAAAATTAGATAAAAACTGGTTTCCCTGAAAGTCCATTGCTTGAGCTAGGAGGTTAGGGTTATCTATTGCAGTGATGCACTTGGTTAAGTCTGCATGAAGAACAGTTCCATCTAATTAGCAGGTGCAGGCCAGTTGACGACCTTTTGGTAACCGGCAGTGTGAAAGAATGTCAACTCTTACATCTGTGGGAGGTGTTGAGGGTGGTAGTTAAGGACAATAGTCATTAAACAGTCTTGCTTCAAATCTTGGCTCTATTCTTGTTCCTTTACTAGCTATGTAATTTTAAGCAAGTTGCTTGATTTTCTAGTTTCTATAATTGGAGTAATAGTATTATCTAAGTCGTATATTTGCTGAGAGAGTTAAATGAGATGGTATGTTAGTTTCCAGGAGCTGCCATACAAAAGACCCAAATTGGGTGGTCTAAAATAACAGGGATTTATCGTCTCACAGTTCCGGAGACTAGGACTCTAAAATTAAGATATTCGTCAGACCATGCCTTCTCTGAAACCTGTATGGGAGAATCCTTCCTTGATTCTTCAAGCTTCTGGTATCTGCTAGTAATCCTTGGTGTTCCCTGGCTCATAGATGCCTCACTCCAATCTCTGCCTCTATCATCACATGGCCTTTTTCTCCCTGTGCTCCTCTGCTCCTCCTAGAGAATCCCTAATGCTGGATTAAAGCCCACCTAATCCATCCAGTATGACTTCATTTTGTCTAATTATATTTGCAACTATCCTACTTGCAAACCAAGTCATATTTTAAGGCACTAGGGATTAGGATTTCAACATGTTTTTGTGGAGGCACAATTCAACCCATAAGAAATGGTATTTGAAAATCCCTTTGCTCTCAACGTATAATCAACATTTGCTACTGTCTCGAAGGCAAAAAAAGGGCAACAATTTTGATATAAGCTGACATTACATTATTTTAGACTTGGCAGCCACTTGGTAAATGTTGTTGATGTGATTGATGGTTTTGTATGTATTTATATTTTTATTTTAGGAATTTAAATAAACTCAAAAGGTATTCTTTTATAAATTTTTTTATTTATTTTTTTTGCTGTAATTGCTTTTTTTTCTTAATAGTTTATTGCATAATTTTTTTAATGTTTGTTTATTTTTGAGAGAGAGACAGAGCACAAGTGGGGGAGGGGCAGAGAGAGAGGGAGACAGAATCTGAAGCAGGCTCCAGGCTCTGAGCTGTCATCACACAGCCTGACATGGGACCTGAACCCACAAACCGTGAGATCATGACCTGAACCAAGTCGGTTGCTTAACCAACTGAGCTACTCAGGTACTCCAATTTAAAAAGTATCCTTAAGTACAAGAAGTAGTCCTCTACTTCTCTTGTATGGTTCAGAGTTTACAAAGATATTTTATAAGAGTTTAAATGCCAGAGAATAAATAAACATACTTTTTTAAGCACATTTCTAAAATTTTAAAGGCACATACAATGTTATAAAACTTGTTTATATTTACAATAAAAAAATCTGACAACTCCACCTTCCTTGAGGTCAGAAGGGGCTTCTTCGCCTTCTTCAGTGGCAATGTTTCTATTAATTCTTCTAGTAATTTTTTTATAGTCCTAACAGATTCTCCCATAAGCTATCCTTCCCTAGGTTGCTATGTACTTGGCAGTGCTCATCTTCCATTTCCCAAAATGAAAAGAAGAATGCCTTTCCTTGTAAACACTTTGATAGTGACTTTAAAATACAAAAATCAAGGGCACCCAGGTGACTCAGTCAGTTAAGCGTCCGACTTCAACTCAGGTCATGACCTCATAGTTCATGAGTTCGAGCCCCGTGTCAGGCTCGGTGCTGACAGCTCAGAGCCTGAAGCCTGCTTCAGATTCTGTGTCTCCTTCTCTCTGACCATACCCTGCTCCTGCTCTGTCTCTCTCTGTCTCTTAAAAATAAAATAAATATAAGAATCAATGGGAGAAATGTCAAAATTGAATTAAATCATAAGATTTATCATGATGAAAATCTTCCATTCAGAATTAAATGTCTGTAAGCATTCTGGAATCCATTGTTAAGTTCAAAATCAGTTCACTTATCAGACTAGGAAATATATGTGAAGAAACCCTTTGTATTGAAATCTTATTATATTTCCTTAAATGTACTTCTTAGAGTTATATCTGGGACAAAGTGCAACTTTAGATCTGAAATTTTTTTCAAAACCAGTAAATGGCAAGAGACAGACTGCAAAAATTTGGGAAAGGTACACTAATGAAGAAAATGTTAAATAAGCAAATTTAACCATTATATGCTAATCTTAAACATATAATGCCACAGAGAGGGAGGGAGACAAAACATAAGAGACTCTTAAATATTAAGAACAAACTGAGGGTTGAGGGGGAGTATGGGAGAGGGTAGAGTGGGTGATGGGCACTGAGGAGGGCACTTGTTGGAATGAGCAGTGGGTGTTGTATGGAAACCAACCTGGCAATAAATTGTTAAGATATATATATATATATAATGGAAAAAGGCAAACAAAATCAAGATGGAAGGCAATGTGAAAAAAAGAAGAAAGAATTACTGTCTTTGGATAGGTACAAATTAGGCATAACAATTCAAGTAGAGGAAGATGACCTTACTAGCAAGATACCTCCCACAGAATTCTATGAATGTTAAAAGGGAGGAAGCCAGGGAGAAGGAGCTGGAAGATGAGGAAAGTGGCATCAAGAAGGAAAAATCCTAAGATCTTTACATTCATTTGTTTTAGCAACAGTTAAGACACTAAAGCCATTAAGGAAAACTGAAGCCTAGACTAAAAATGATTGACTCTGTTAAAAGGTAGTAGAGAACAATTTTCCCAAATGTACCCAGGGGTTTATCTTTCTTTAATCTTTGATGTCTGATAGAAGTTGTCGACCGACAGCAGAGTACACTTAAACCAGAAACTTGGCAGATCTGGGTTATAGGACTTGATTCTGTCTCTTACCAGTTCTGTCTTCTCAGCTAATCCATGAAAGCTCTGTGGTTTCCAGTGCAGCCATTAATGATTTGTTTCTCTATGCATGATTCAGAGTGTGCATATCTAAAATCTAAAACTGTACGACTCTGAGTTTATGGATTTGTTCTTTTAATGGAGATAGATTCTGTGAATATATACACATGCATGCATGCACGTGCACACCCACACACAAGTGATAGTCAAAATATTTCACAGCCAGTTCAGCATCAACTAATCATGACAGAGGCAGTATGCAAACAACCAATATGGTCAGACCAACACATGCCCTGAATATCAGCTCTACAAGGAAAAAGATGAAAATATAGGTAAGCTGATTTGAGTGTAAAGGTGGCTTGTTCACACTTTTAGTAAGCCAAATCTATATTTGTATCCTAAAAATGCAATCCATGTATAATTGTTCACCGGTAGTATCTTTCCTGCATTGCAGACCTAGGGAGCAGGAGGAAATATATATAGCTTCCCAGAAGAAAGGGAGGGAAGGAGGGAAGGAGAAGCATCTGCACTTCAGGATCATGATTCCTACACGTAGCAGAGTTTCTGATTAGACCATAGCCATAATTTGGAATTGCTTAGCAAGAAAATACTGGTTCCCATCCTCTGACCTATATAGGCACTAGGGAACCTCTTGGGGGGACAAAAATCTTACACCATATATCAAATTCAGATGTACAGATTCCAAAGACTCTTCTGATGAACAGGCAAGAATGAGGGGAGCTGAGAGAACCCAGGTGAGTCCCTTGGAGAGAATCCTCCCTTAGAGAAGGAAGAGTCTGACATGGGGCCAGATTTAGCTAGAAGAGAAGAATGGTTCCAGATGCAGGTAGGTTCCAAGGTATAGCCGCAAGGCATTGTCCTGGGAGTAAGAACATGGCCTCTGGACCCTTCGGATAGGGGCTTCTGAACTGCCTCCAGCATCACCTCCTTTGTGACCTTGGCAATTACTTAGCGTCTCTAGACTTCAGTGTCTTTACCTGTAAAATGGGGATGCTAATTGTCACAGACCATGTATCGCAGGGTGGCCGTGAGGATAAATGGAGATATTGCATATAAAGCCTTTAGAGAGAATTCAACACATTTTAACCGTTGTTACCCAGGAAGCTCAGGTAGATTTGGAACAGGAAACACAAGTTGTTTGTGCATAAACTGAAAACCCTAACAATAATAACAGTAATAACTGCAACCACCATGAGAACAACCTCACTATATATTCTGTATCATAGGGACCCTGCTTAGGGTGTCCCACGCGCACTCTAGTCAGTCTTGTCCCTACTTAAGAGAAAGTATTTTTCTTTTCCCTTCCAAGAAGGTAGCTTGGGGTTGGAGAATTTTTGGATTTCTATCACTCTGTGGGAGAATGTGAAGCATTTGATGTAAAGGCTGAGGCCCCCAGAGCTGGATTGTCTGAGGGAAAAGAGCTTCTAGCATTGAGCGAGGTGGAAATGGCCGACCTGAGGGAGTTGGGGAACAATGAAGGAGCAGAAAGGGGCACCTGTTCCCCATTCCCATCAACACATCAACTTTTCTCATTAAAAAGGACAAACCATCATAAGAGAAGAACATCTTTATAAACAGGTTGAAGAACTGTCTGAGAGGTGATGACAGGATTGGATACAAGAACCATCTGGAAAATGATTGAGGCTACATGGCACTGCCTAGGGTCCAAGTCACAAAGGCAAGGGTGTCACAGATGAAGAATGCCTGGATTAAGTTCGAAGATGGAAGTAGGATAAAGATCATACAGAATCGGGGGCCAGATCAGCAACCCGCAACAACACAGGAGAGAGCTATACAACCCTAGGTGCATCTGGTCTGCAGGCTACCCAACAATGGAGCCAGTAAAAGACTGACCCTCTGAGAGGGGTTCAACTCAAGGTGATTATTTTGAGGTTTTTTTCCTATGTCATGACTTGATATAAAAAATACCATTTAGGGGGCACTGGGATGGCTCGGTCAGTTAAGCGGCTGACTCTTGATTTCAGCTCAGGTCATGATCTCACAGTTCATGAGTCCAAGCCCCACATTGGACTCTGTGCTCACAGCATGGAGTCTGTTTCAGATCGTCTGTCTCCCTCTCTCTACCCCTCCTCCACTTGTGCTCATTCTCTTTCTCTCTCAAAAATAAATGTTAAAAAAAAATTCTTTTAAATGCCATTTATAGCCAAAAGCCACTAAATTGTTAAAAATGTCATAAGCAAGTTCTCAGAATTAATAAGTCAACTAGAAACAAGTGTTTGCTCTTATCAAGAGTTAAATATGCAGTTTGGGTGAGGATTTGGGCCCATTAGATATATAATCACAAAGACACTTTTGTTTTTGGATGGGAGGATTCACTTCCGGTTTTGAAATGCAAAAATTGCCATCTTTATATTTTCTAGTCTACTCTGTGTCCTTATGTGATACGAGTTCACAAGTAAAAGCAGTTACCATGGCAGCCAGAGACCTTCCTTTCATAAAAGATAAAAGTCAGTAGTAATGTTTTAGACCCATTGTTTTCAACTCTGTTCCTTCTATAGATGTGTCTTCCCCATTAATATTACAGCATTAAGATGATCCACAACACACTTAAACCCTTTGCTTTGAATATCAAGATGACTCAGCCACCCTGTCCTGTAAATAATAAGGTTTCGACATTTACAGATTACTCCTGTCAACTAAAAAGCGGTTAAAGTGAAAATTGCACAGTCCTGGCGGGCATTCATGTGACCTAAGGTTTGGGTTTTTTCTTTGGATTTATAACCCTGACAGTTAATTTTGTGGGCCTCCTTTAAAGCCTGTCATTTAGCACAAATTGACATTTAAGCAGCTTTTTAAAGCCCTGGTATAAAAATGTTAAAACGGCCTGGGTTTTTTTTTTCCTATTAACATCACCTATTATTTATTATCATAGTCAGAGAAGTGAATCATCAATTTCCCCCTTTCAACATTTTCTTAGGAATTGGAGGCAGTGGGGAAGATAGGACATCTTCAGTCAATTTTATTTCCTTCTTTGAAAAGAAAAAAATTAGCTTCTTAGATTAACATTAAAATCTTTTCTACAAAAGACACTGCAAAATGAAGAAAAGATGTCACTGAGTATTGTGATACATTTAACACCACAGAGTTAGTGTCCAGAATTTTTATACATTTATATTATATTATGTATAAAATTATTTATATAATTTTACATATAATATAAAATGGTATATTACAAAAACATATAATATGTAAATATACATATATTTCTACAGATTATTAGAAAAAACAACTCAATAGGAAAATGGGAAGGAATATAATAGTAGCAATTCACAAAAGTGTTTGAATGGCCATATAAAGGGGTATCTGGGTGGTTCAGTCGGTTAAGCTTCTGACTCATGATTTTGGCTCAGGTCATGATCTCACTATTCATGAGTTTGAGCCCCACTTTGGGTTCTGAACTGACAGAATGGAGCCTACTTGGAATTTTCTGCCTCTCTCTTTCTCTTTCTCTCTGTCTCTCTCTCTCAAAAATAAATAAAAATTTTAAAAAACCATTTGTTTGAGTGGCCATATGAATAAAAGATGCTTAATATTCCTAGTTATTAGTGAAAGTTGAATTAACACAGTGAAATACCATTTTATTCTGATGAGAGTGACAAAAACACAAAATTCTGGGAGAGGAAGGTAGTGGTTTAAACTGGTCTCTGCTCTCATGTTCGCTGGCCCTACTTTCGATCCAAATGCCATACTGCTTTCCAGCCAAATGGCCCTGGTCTTGGAGGGTGTGTGCAGGGTGCGACTCTGGTCAGTCCTCAACATGGAGAGATGAACCTAAGGCGCACCTGGGGACCAGCAGGAAGAAGGCAAACCAGTAGCTGAGGGTTCTAGAGAAATCTTGACCTGTGGAGATCCTTGGCTCCCTATTCTTTGGGCTGGTTGAGAAGCTACAGAGGAGTCAGGCAGATGCCCACGTCTCTCTCTTGAAAGATGGGAGAATGATACCTTTGGCCGGTGTTTTGTTTTCTTTTTAGGGACTGTATTTTCTTTTTAACTCCAAGAGCATAGGGCTTAGTTAACCTGAAGGGATGCATATTTATTACAAAGGGCCACAGAGGGACTTCAGTCACCTCGGTATAGAACTCAGTCTCCTGGGTTACCTGGATGGCTCAGTGGGGTAAGTGTCTGACTTTGGTTCAGGTCAGGAATCTCCCAATTCCTGAGTTCAAGCCCCACAGTGGGATCCACACTCACAGTGTGGAGCCTGCTTGGGATTTTCTCTGCCCCTCCCCCACTCACACTTTCTCTCTCAAAATAAATAAATAAATTTTAAAATAAATAAATAAATAAAAAGTTCAAATTCACTTAAAAAAAGAGAAGAACTCAGTCTCCTTGGAACGAGAAAGAATAAGGCCCTGGTTGACAAATATGGGTAGGTAAAAAGGAAGTTGCTACATGTAGTTCCACTATGTCATCATGCACAAACATCATAAGGCAGCAACACTGGTCTTTCATTACAGGATGAGGTCTCTGTATGCTTATTTCTCCCACAATGTTGTGATTCAGGAGAATGGGCCTCTTCTTTATTATTTTTTAAATTTATTTTTTTTTAACATTTTATTTATATTTGAGAGAGAGAGAGAGAAACAGAGGGCCAGTGGGGGTGGGGCAGAGAGAGAGGGAGACACAGAATCCTAAGCAGGCTCCAGGCTCAAACCCACAAACTGTGAGATTATGATCTGAGCCAAAGCCGGATGCTTAACCGACTGAGCCACCTAGGCACCCCTGGCTCTCTTCTTGAAATCAGAATTTTCTTGGGTGGAAAACATATCCCCACAAGGTTTGGATAAGGCAGGCCATTACCTGTTCAGTATTTCAAGCTGAGAAAGATGAGTTAATTCTTGAGGGAAACAATTATATGTTTGTGCTGAATTCAGTTGCTTCAATTCAAAAAGGCATAATAGTTAAAAGCAAGGATATCAGAAAGGTTTTGGATATTATCTGTCTCTGATAAAGGAACAATACAGTAGGCAGATTAACAACATCTGGGAGCTGCCTAGCTATGGAAACAATGAGATACTGAATGATACTTATGACCCGTCTGTGACATTCAAAGAGCACAATTGAATTCATCTATCTTTAAAAAAAAAAAAAAAAAAAAGATGTGAGGGCAAAATAAAGGTATTTCGAGATATTTTAAACTATTTTTCTAAATAATTCTTAGCTTGAAGCAAAAATCCAAAATTACAAATAAAATGAACAGCAATCCTACACTCTCCATCTATGGCATACAGCCTAAGCAATACTCAGCAGAAATGTACATTCTAAGTGCATTCATCAGAAAACAAGACAAATAGAAAAGAAAGAAAATAAATACATTAAACTTTCAACCTCATGATAATAGAAAAACAATCAAACCAAACAAAAAAATTAGGAAGAAATTTAAAAAGATAAAAACAGAAATAGATTAAACAGAAAATAACCCCAAGAGGCAGACTGGATTAATTAAAATAAAATTAGTTCTTTGAAAAGCCCAATAAAATATACAAGCCTCTGGTAATTCCTATGATAGAGAGGGAGAGAGAAAAATAACACCAGAAATAAGAATTAAAACATAGCCAAAAGGGTGCCTGGGTGGCTCAGTCAGTTAAGCACCCAACTCTTAATTTCAGCTCAGGTCATAATCTCGCAAATGTGAGATGGAACCCTGCAGCACGCTCTGCACTGACAGTAGGGAGGATGCTTGGGATTCTCTCTCTGCCTCTCTTTTGTTCATGCTCACTCTCTCTCAATAAGTAAACTTTAAAAAAATGTTTTTTAATTTCCAAAGATACAGATAATATTCGTAAAATCCAAAAAATTGTATCTAGCAGTTACATCATTAAACTTAAAATTCTAGGAAAAAAAGAATTGTTTGAGACATGTAAATTATCATAATAATATTAGAGACAATATAAAACTGAATAAACAGCCATAGAAAAAACTGAAAACTTAATTTAAAAAAAATCTACTGTTTAAAAAAAGTATCAGTCCTAGACCATTTTATGAGTAAATTCTACATAACTTTTAAAGGGAAGATTTTTTTCCCCGATGTTTTATTTAAATTGTTTCAGGGCATAGAATAGATATAAAATTCCCTTACTTGTTCTATAAGGCTAGTATAACACCGAACTGAGTAAACACTGCCCCAAATACCCTTTTCTAAATCTCATATAAGATAATGAAAGTAAAAATATGTATTTTTTTAAAATTTTAATATTTATTTTTGAGAGAGACAGAGCATGAGCGGAGGGAGAAACAGAGAGAGAGAGGGAGACACAGACTCTGAAGCAGGCTCCAGGCTCTGAGCTGACAGCACAGAGCCTGATATAGGACTTGCACTCATGAACCATGAGATCATGACCTGAGCCGAAGTTGGAGGTTTAACCGACTAAGCCTCCCAGGATACCCCTAAAAATATTTTTCAAAAATTTCAAATCATAACTGTATTACAGGAACTGTATTATCATGACAGAGGAGGACTTCAAAAGTGGCTAAATTATTAAACAATGAGAAATGTATTAATTCCTTATAAATAGAAAAACAGAAAATCTATGTAATTCTTGCAATAGAGGTTGAAAAGGAGTTGAAAAAAAATCTCGAACCTATTTCCGAAATAATCTCGCAATCTAGGAATAACATGAGAAGAGGGTGCTCTGTAAGAAATTAATGTGAATCTTGTTCCCACTCCTTTAGACACGTTAGAGAGGAATAAAAGATAGTTTTACCCCTTTTCAAGAGGATAGCCAAGCCATGGCCCAGGTTTTCCTTACCCCAAACTGGGATGGAGCTTTTGTGTCTCCAAGTTAGTAAAGGAGAAGTTACCTCTCAAATACTGGCTGGCTACCCTGGGGATAATCAGGCTTTGATTAGGATATCTGGTTTAACCAAGGGATTTAAATTAGACTATCCAAGAGAAGACAGAAAAGGCTTTTGGCTTGCAGAATCTGAAAGGCATGAACACTCTACTGAAAACTCAAATAGGGAAAACACTGCAGTTTTTAGAGAGGGGATGATTTGAAGGGTGCAGAATGACCTGAGCCAAATGGTGTGTCACTCTGGCTCTGAGTTGGCAGGGATCCTGTTGTTCCAGGGATAGATGTCAAGGCATGTAGAAGCTGAGCCAGCGGGACTGAAACCCTGGATGTCTGCTGAGAGCTCCAAGTGCTCTGCAACATACTTTGCACGCTCATGTGGTTTATGTGTGCGCACACACACTTGGGTGCATATACACACCCATGTGTGATGTTCTGGCTTTGGCTTATCAGTTATCACGATGAATGCATAGTTTTTGTGATGTATTTTTAAGACTAGGAGAACTAATAGGAGAATTTTATCAGATGGCCAAATATAAGATCAACATATGGAAGTGACTGACTTTCCTGAATGCTGGCATTAACCAATCCATGAAATAATGAGAAAAATATTCACTGACACTAGCAATGAAACCTATTACACCTGTAGGAATAAACATCATAAAAAATGTCAAACCTATGAGAAAAATGGATAGGTAAGACAAATTTCCAAAATATTCGAGAAACTTAGTCATGATGAGACAGCGATGCATCTGATTTAACTGAGAGAGTTCCTCCAGTTGGAGGAGTTGTCCAAGTGTAGACAATTCTTAATGCTTAAAAACTAAGTCATGTGCGGGGCACTTGGGTGGTTCAGTTGGTTAAGTATCCAAGTCTTGATTTCAGCTCAGGTCACGATCTTGTGGCTCACGAGTTTGAGCCCTGCATCGGGCTCTGTGCTGACAGCTGAGAGCCTAGAACCAGCTTCAGGTTCTGTGTATCCTTCCCTCTCTGCCCCTCCCCCACTCATGCTGTCTCTGTTTCTCAAAAATGAATAAATGTTTAAAAAATTAAGAAAAAACTAAGTCATGTGAAATGATGTTCTTGATAAAATTAATGGGGGGTAGTAATTTAGTGGTTACATTTTAAGGCTTAAGTTTGTTTGGTGCTAAGTGAAAAGTACTGGTCACTGCTATGTCCACTCTTCATTATTCCAACAGAGAATTAAGTGAAGGGTGTCAGATGAGAATAAAAGGTAACTTGGTGGATCTCAAAATGTGGTCCTCAGATCAGCAGCATCAATATCACATAGGAACTTGTTAGTAAAACAAGCTCTCAGTCACCTCTCCAGACCTATTGAATCAGAAAGTCCATGGATGGGGTCCAGCAACTGTGTTTCAACAAGCCCTTCACGTGCTTCTGATACCCAGTTCACAATCAAGTTTAAGAATCACTATACTAAGGTAAGCTCTCCGCCATTCAAGTGCAACCAGTTAGTGGATTTAATTTAACCAGTTATCTCTTGTTTATGCACCAGCAGAAAAGAGGAAGCATGGCAGAAAGGAGAATTTAAGAAAGATTTTGTTATTTCTCAAATACATGTATGTAAATAATATTTAATATAGAGTAAATGAGTGAAAATACTTCTTTTATTTTAAGGAAAACAGTCCTATTTTGGTCTCTGTTGCTTCTTAGGCTTCAGAGAATCAATGGAAGCCACACCAGGACCAGTCTTCACAGTGACAAAGCAGGAAACTTTTGATTGGTTATGACTTGAGGAAGATGCTCCTGGCCTCAAACACATGTCCAACCAGAGGCCACATAACTAAAAGTCCACCATCAGAGACTAACTTTTTCCCCCTCAAGTGAAGCATTTGTCTGAGTATTCTTAAAAATTCAAATCCCCTCTGGAGGAATACACTTAAATTGTCACCAATCTGATTCAAACATGAATTCCTTAAAAATAAGCTTTTCTCAACAGGGGTTGAGAAAGCATATGCAATAAGGCCCTGGTCTGTCTGGGTGGGAAATAAAGCTGATAAGGAAAGTGAGGGCATTAGTGTTTGGAAATAAATTTCTACCTTTTCATCCACCATATACTTACATTCTTCAGAATCTAATTCTGGCTCACCATTAGATAAGCCCTCTACTCCCTCAATGCTTCAAATTCTCAGCTGTTAAAAGTCTCACAAGTTTAGGGTTTTAAAAATGTTTGGCAGTCTTTGAGTGTTAAATATGCGAAGAAGGAAGGAAAAAAATCACATCAGTTTATGGGAGATAATCATTCTGGCTAACTTCACTCATTACTCCTGTTATTAGTACCAATCTAAAGACCATCTAGAGTCCTTGGTGAAATTAGAAAAGTCATTTGCTGGCACCCAAGTATTATCTCCTGGTGACAGCTTTTTTTACCCAGTGAATGAAAAGGTTGATTTAATTATAGCCAAATATTAGTGGATACTCAAAGCCCTGATTTATTATTGTGGAGACTGAAGCCTTACCTGGTGGAGACAAGTCTTATTATTCAGGAACCTATACTGCTCTTCCTGTTTAGTTTACATATTGTTGTATTCTTCAATATTCCTTTAAGATGAGAAGAAAGAATTCCTTATATTTTCTTATAGAACTGAGTTAAGTGGTTAATTAATAACTTGGACAGAGGCTTTAAACCACTTTCCCTGCCGCCTAATGAAGAATAAGATGTCTCAGGATTTTCTTTCTATTCTTGGCAGCAGAGCTGCTGAAGAGATAAACAACCAGAGCAGCTAACATAAATCACGCTCGAGGAGATAAACTGCCTGACCTTTTGGGGAACCATTTACACTTGTGTAACACTGAAACCCAAGGCGCTCAAAACACTTGGGGGAGGTTACTGTGCACACACATTTTTAAGTATTTAATCTTGCCACTCATTAAGTGAGGAAATAGGAAAAAAGAGTTATGAATATACTCCCCTGGACCTAATGCCGGAGTAGGGAGAAATCAAAGAAAGCCAAATCTTCTTGTATCCTAGTTTCATCTGTTCCTCTCTCATCTTTTCCCTTTACAGGCAGAGGTGGGTTTTTTTTGGTGGCAAAGGTGCTCTTGGGCAGCAATTTTTTATTCTCTATGCTCCCCACACAGCACAAATCTTGTTCCTCAGAAGCTGGCGCTACCATTCACCTGTTGCTCAAGGCTAAGCCCTAGAACCACCTGGATTGGTCTCTTTTCCAGCCCCCTCCTCAGCCCATCAGATCAGCCAAGTCCTACCTTTGACATATACACATCAAACCCAACCACTTCTCGACACCCTCACTGGTACCCTTTCTATCCTGCCACCAACATCTCTCACCTGGACCCTGTTTCTTCGCTTGTTTCCTACAGCCCACTCATCAGGCAGAGTCTGACTCATCTAAAATATAAGTCAGATTTTATGACTACCCTGTTTCAAACTCTCCTCCAACTTCTGACTATAATTACAATAAATTTCAGATTCTATCACAGTTCCTAAGGCTCTGTCTCTTTATCCTCATCATGTTCTCCTTGTCCTCTCAGTGCAGACACACCAATTTCACTGGTCCTCTCTTGGGTCCCTCAAACACACCTAGCTTATTAACTTCCAAGAGTCCCTCCCAGAAAGCTCATCATCCGGATCTTTGCCCAACAGCCACCTTTGTATTATTCAAATCTCAGCATACATATTACCTCCTCAGAGAAGAATTTTCTGAAATGCCTGCCCACACCACAGCTCAGTCATTTGATCACCTTATTTGTTTAAATTTTCTTTGGATCACTTATCATACATGACATTTTCTTATTTATTACATCTCTATCTCTCCATACTGGACTAGAAATTTCATGAAAGCAGGGACCTTGTTCCCTCATGCCATAATTCCTACAGCCCAGAGCAGTGCCAAGGACAGAATGACACTTGATACATATTTGCTGAATTAATGAATAAATGAATAAACCCTTCTGACTCAACCCAGCCTATTAAAGTTTCAATAATATATGTGATGCTAAAAACAATCAATTCAACAAATATTTTTATGTGTCTACCAATAGTCAGGCACTATTCTAGGTGTTTTGTTGGAGTTAGCTTGCATTTACCTACTAAAGTTGAATAAAATAAGGTTTTGATCACAACAATATACCAGTTAAGTGCCACTTGAAGCAAAGCCCAACTTGAACAGCACAGGCTACTGATGTGAATGTGGCCACTGGGGCTGCCAGGGCACCACTAAAAACCACAATCTTATCCTTGCTTCTGGAAAAACAAATCACAGAATACCTTTCCTTAGGATGGTGGAGCAGAAGTCCATCTACAGATATGCAACAGTAAGAAGACAAAGTTCAAGTCCTAGGCCATTTACAATGCGTGTAACTTTATACCTCTGTGCCTCAGTTACACATCATTTAAAGCTAAGAATATCAACAACTTCCCTGCCTACTTCGTAGAGTTATAACCATCAGAGAAATACTGTAGCTAAGAACACTGCATTCTGAAGACATATGTGGTTTAAGATTATAAACATGTATATATGTTCACTGTTATCCTCTGTGAATATGTATATGTTCACATATACACAGATAACAGTGAAAAAATTTATGAATTATATTTACCACTTACACTCAATTAACTCAAGTTCAATACAAACTATTACTCACAAGAAGTAAAAGTAATTGGATCTTTCTGAACACATTTGTTTATAATAGACTTCCCCAACAGAGCCTCATTTCCAGGGCCCCTTCATTGGACCTGTCCTTGTACATGAATCCCCTACCTAAGAAGTCTCAAGCATTAGGGATGTCTATAGCTACAAACAATGTCTCTTTCCTAAAGAGAAAAAGCTGAGAATATAGTCATGACTGCAGTGACATGTTGAGTAGCCTAAAATTCCCCAAACTATTCCTTTCTAAGACTAAATATAAACCACTGAGGGGGATACCAGTCAGGTAGAATAAGCATCATACTGAATCCCTAGTGTTGGTACAACAGGTCAATAGACCAGGATGGTCCCCTCTGATGGAACATTATGTATGTAGAGAATTCTTAGGCCTCTTTGGATGCTGTGTAGATGCTCATAATCAATGAACTTCTCAACTCACATAGTTTTTCCAGCTACAGATTTGATAAAATGGAGAGAAGAAAGAAAAGTCTAACGTTAGCGACTTATTGACAAATAATCCTAGACAAAGCTTAATGACATATTTTTAAAAGCTTTCTCTTGACTATCTTACCTTGGAGGCTTAATCTACTGTTGCTCTGTATTTCCAGTTGAAAGTCATCTGTATTTCATCAATTATTAGGCACCTGTTTCATTTGACTATTTCTTTTTTTTAATGTTATATTTATTTTTGAGAGCAGGAGAGACAAAGCATGAGCAGGGCGGGGTGCAGAGAGAGAGGGAGACACAGAATCTGAAGCAGGCTCCAGGCTCTGAGCTGTCAGCACAGAGCCCAACACAGGGCTCGAACTCCCAGACTGCGAGATCTTGACCTGAGCCAAAGTCGGACGCTCAACCAGCTGAGCCACCCAGGTGCCCCTCATTTGACAATTTCTTGAGGCTCCTTAATTATTTAAATACTCAGGAATATAAACTAAATAAACTTGGGTGAACGTCCAGCTTAAAAAGCCTTTTAGCAATGTTCTCAGATGTGCAGTTAGAAGAATTGCACTATAAAGGTGCCAGAAATGTGTAAAGAGAACAAAAATCTGCAAAGGGAAAAATAGAAGGTAATTCCAGTTGAAGTATCCATTAGAACTGCTTGAGAATATAATCTAGATATTAGGACTCAACCTTCTTTCTGTCTTACATGCCCAAGCTCATCCTCTGTAACCTCACTCCATCTAGACCTTGCAGGGGCTCTACAGTAACACTGGTTTATGAGTGACCAGAATGTATAAGGAGATTCTTGGTGAAAGAAGAGGATAACTTCAGAATCAAGAACCTTGGTACCTGCTGATTGATGCTCCATTATGGTTTTGCAGGAGCTTTCAGACAACATCTCAATTCTGGGTCTGTATCCAAATTCCAGAGCCCATGTTGGGTGTCTGTTGATCTAAATATCTATACAGAGTCACAATCCCTATGTGGTCCAGAATGTGTGTGTGTGTGTGTGTGTGTGTGTGTGTGTGTGTGTGTGTGTGTTACAAAGGAGAACAAAAAGTTTTATTAGAAATTAAGAACCACTGATCTCCATTATCTGTGTTCTTCTGGTTCCTAAATTCTTTCTAGTTTGACTCACTGCCTTGCTTCAAACTCAGTCTTCAGGGTGTGCCCAGATATAGAAGCACAACCTCACTCTGGCCTGTTCAGACAGCTCATTTCATTCCAGTCCTTGTCTATCTTTATCCACCATCCCCCTGGGTACCTTCGTAGTCTCCTACTTCTCCTGAGTCTACTTTCTTCTTTGCACACTTTGCTATAGCTTTTGTCCTTGATCCTAATGTCAAATGTTGATATGCAAATTCATGGTTCAACCATCCATGCTAATCTTTGACCCAGTTCTTATGACCCTACTCAGTGTAAATGCTATTTTCTCTCACTGATTTTAAGTACATTATTCTAAACAGATTTCACTCACTCATCACTCAAATACTATTAATGAAAAAAAAGTATACATTTAATAAAAGTTTTAAGGTTTTGATACAATGTGCTAGCAGACCTGTTGATTTGGTCAGGAAAAGGACTTTTCACTAAATGTTGGTAGTTTAGACATAACATAAACCAATCATGACAGGGGTTTTGCATTAGCTATCATGGTCCATAGATAAATGGGCAAAATACTTAGGAAATAAGGAGCCCTCAGTCCTAATAGGTAACTATTGGAAAATGCCCAATAGATTTATAGTATTATAGTGAGCATTTAGATGACCTGAAAGTCCTACCTGTACAGATTAACTATTTCATCCAAAACTCAAGAGGAAATGTATCTTTAAATTCAGTAAAAGATCATACATCCTCATAGTTTGATTTCTGGCTTTCATATAATGTACAAATGATATTATATACTGCCATAACTAGTAACTTTCTTGAAGATAGCATCCATGTTATTAGCCAATTAAAGTTGAATAATCTGAATTGCATATATAATATAGATTATGTAATATATATAATAAGAATTTTCTTGTTTTAAATAATGTCCCTGTGTGTTTTAAGCAGAACTCTCAGACTTCCAAGATTCCTGTCCCCTGGTTATTCAATCAGATGCTAATGCTATAAATCCCTGTTATAAAGGGATTTTTAACATGTAAAGCCCTAAATCAATTGACCCTTAGAGGCAGAGGATATATGGACAGTCCTGACTTCATTGCACAAGCCTGTAAAAGCAGCGTTTTCTCTGCTAGTAGTAAAGTTCCAGAGATGTGAGCATGAAAAAGAATTTGATGCACTACCCCTAGTTTGCAGGTCCACCTGCATACAAGGACCAGAGAGCAGCTTTTGAGAGCTAAGACAGACACCCCACCCAACAGCCAGCGAAGAAATGGCAATCCGCGTCTCATACCTGAAAGGAACTGAATTCTGCCAATATCCTAAGTGAGTTTGGAAGTATATTCTTCCCCCAAAGTGTCTAGATTACAGATCTCTCTTTCCCTGCAGGCCAATGCCTTGATTTCTGGCTGTGAGACCCCAAGCAGAGAACTCGCAGGAGCCTCTGCTCTATTTCTGACCTACCCAACTCTGCTAATAAATGGGTGTCATCTAAGCCAATAACTTTAGTAATTTGTTAAACTGCAAGATATAACGAATATGCTATCCTTCTGGGACCTTACATCCATGTTTCTTTTGTATCTAATATTTTCATGCAGCTTTACACAAAGACTCATAATTCGGCTTACAAGGAGAAACAGCAAGGCCACCAGGTGACTTTCAAGAGAGGTCTGGTGATCATTCTGAAGAATGATCATTGGTTGAGTCACAATGAGCTATTGTAGGAAAATGACTCACTTGGCTTCAATAACAAGTCTAAGTAGAAGAATCAGCAAAACCAGCTAACTAAAATGACTCTAACAATCATTTTCTAAACTGGGAAGCATATTAGGAAGTTTTAACAGAGGTGTCGAATGAGATTAAATGCTCAATTTTAAAGCAAACAATTTTCTAATAAAAGCAAGAGATTGTGAAAACTATCATCGGATGATTTCATGGAAATGTGCAGGTAAATTCATACCGATGGAAATGCAAAAGTAGGTTTCAACATTGTCACCCAGCACATCTCAACATTGCTCAACTGTGTTTACCTTTCCCTGACATTCTGCCTTCCCCTCAAGAGAATAAACATAATTGGGGGATGAGGAAATTGGTGGTCTCCAGGGATCACAAAGAAAGTGCATTAATCAGAATTCCACTGAAAAGCAGTACAGAGCTGTTTCCACTCATGGTCTGGAAATAGCTCAGCATGATTCTCCAATTAAAAATTAATCAAGTGAATAAGACCCTGCAATACAAAACAGCAAAAGAAAATTAAACATCTCCCAGGGGAAAGCCTACAAGTCATAAAAAATTAAAATGTAAAACTGTGAATATTTACAAATATAATTTACAAACTTAAGGTTGTTGATGACTCATGCCCATGACAAGATCACAGGTCTGTAGGGAGCTTGAAAACCTTTCAGAGGTCAAGCAGAGCTTCTCACCCCTGAGATTACATCAGAACCACCACCTGGAGGATAATGGGGGCAGTTAATAAAACACAGACTCTCAGCACCCACACCAGAAGTGTTGGCTCAGAACGTCTGGGATGCAGATGGTCTAGCTTCAGTAATTGTGACAAGTAATCTGAAGGGATTCTGATGGGCATCTTATCTGAGAATCATTGTAATAACTGCCATCTTCACAATTGTCTACAAGTCTGGGGCCCTCACAGCATAACACACTGTTTATTGCTCTACTGCTTATTCAGAAAGTGAAGTTGTATTTGTAAAATACTCAGATACTTTCCAATTTTTGTTCCCAGTTACAAATGAGATTATTCTAAACAGAACTAACTTTGAGATAAATATTGGTGAATAAACTTTTCCCATTGCTATCTCCTTCATTCATTCATTAATTCAACAGGTAATAAGAAGCTATTATATGCCAGGCACTGTCTTGGAGATTCAGTGACAGGTAAGTAAGAAAGAGTCCCTGGTCTCAGCCTGATGTCATTAATAAGCAGATGTAATACAATATGATGAATGGCAGGATGGGAAAAATACAAGCAGCAGAGAAAGTGTCGGCAGGAGGAACAGCACGTGTAAAGCCTAGAGTTAAAAAGGAAGCTTAGAATGGTACAATAGGGTGTGTCTGTCTGTGGATGGATGTCTGGGTGTGTGGACATGCACAATGAGTGTTAAAGGAAATAATGAAAGATGAGACTGGGGAGAAAGTGAAGCCAAATTATGACTTCTTAAAAATAATCTCATCTTGGCAAAGCAGGTTGGTAAACTTGCCCAGAGCCATTATCCAACAGACTCTATTCACACAAATAAAAATAGTAAGACTATTACTGTAATAGTCAGACTATTACAAGGTGTGTTTTAAACCCACTAAAGCCTTCTAACAGCTCAACACTTACTGATTTAGTAAGTGTAAATTCTGTGTAAATTCAGAAAGATTTAGGACTTTTTTCCCCTTTTTCCATTTGCCTTACAGTTTTCAGGAAATGTTGTCAGAGAAGATAACTGAAGATAGTATGTGCACATTGGCATACTCCCAATAATGTCATGCTTCTAACTCACAGTATTCATGGACTTCAGAAGTCATGATCCAACTTTCCATACAAGGCAACAAACTCTTTTAAATTTTACATATTCTTGGGGTGGAGGAAGCACCAAATAGAGCTGCAATTCCCTCTGAGTGGTTTCTTCCAAATTTAGGAAGCCATCTCGTCTAGTTCAAGATAATGCTCTTCTGAACTAGAATGGAGATTTGACCCATAGGTCTAGAAATAAATAATTTAGAGTGAAAAAAAGGTAGGTTATATCATCCAATATGTATAAATGGAAGAAAAAGTGTGAGAGTGAATGAAGCATTTGATATGGCAAGAAGGAAGTAACTGGTGTCATTCAAGGGAAGAAGTGATGCTGATATTTAGACTAATAAAAGTGAAGACCAAGTGAACTGATGTAAGCAAGAGATCAAGCTTAGCCCATGATCTGGAAATGTTTCATTTGCTCTTCAAGAACAAATTCACTCTTCAAGCTTCTTTTCCTTTCTCTCCATTCTGGTGGCTGACTTATATGAATTGTATCAACGGGCTGTATTATCTTCTCACTTCCAGTTTGGGTTCAGCCAAGGGAAGGCACTAGTAGAAGATCAAAGTAAGGGAGAGGAAAGTGAAACTAGGTATCTGACTGCTTGGCTATGATTTGATTCTTTCCCTTTGCCAAAGGCCACAACACCTGCCAGACAGACTCACCTACAACTGCGTTCTCTCTCTGGAATTCTGGTAACTTCTCTCTTGTCTTGCTATTTCAAGGCTAGGACGATAGTGGCTTCCTACTATTGCTAGCTTTGTAGTGCTTCATTCCTTGCTGGTTCATTTTGACTTTGCATACAACTTTGTAAACAGTTCTTTCATTTAACTCTTCTCCACTACTCTAAATAAGCCATTTATTTCCTGTCTATATCCTGACTGATACAACCTGCCACGGACTGCATGCTTTTTATATTGACAAGGGAGAGTTATCCTGACTCTCAGAAACAGGTCAAACAATAACTATTGTTATTAACAGTTACATAGAAATTATAGTTCACATATGCTGTTTTCTCATTTTTTACTTGTGACTATTAAAGCTGAGACCTCACTCACTCTATACATAATGAATATACATAATGAATGTAATAGTAATATACATAATGAATCTAAATGTGGATATTTTCTACCAAGTCTAATATTCTTCAGAATCCAAGAGCCCAGGGGCACCTGGCTGGCTCAGCCAGAAGAGCATGTAACTCTTGATCTCAAGGTCATGAGTTCAAATCCCATGCTGGTGTAAAGATTACTTAAAAACCAGTAAATAAATATGGGGCACCTGGTGGCTCAGTTGGCTGAGTGTCCAACTCTTGATTTTGGCTTAGGGTCATGGGATCAAGCCCTGTGTTGGGTTCCACACGGAGCATGGAGCCTCCTTAAGATCCTCTCTCTCCTCCTCCCCCAACTTTTCCTCCCCTCTCAATCTCTCTATCTCTCTAAAATAAAATATAAATAAATAAATCTTTAAAAAAGAATTCGAGAGTCCAAATGTTGTATAGTCTTTTAAAGTTGAATGAATTAGAACCTCATTATATAAATTGGCTCTGTTTCCTTCATCTGGGCTCCATGTTCTTCAAATTAGCTAATACTCATATTTTAAGCTTTCACTCCTGTTGGAAAATTTCTAAAGGCAAATTGTCTAAAGAGGCAGGGTTATGAGTCAGAAATCAATTATCAGGGGCACCTGGGTGGCTCAGTTGGTTGAGTATCTGACTTCGGCTCAGGTCATGATCTAGCCGTCAATGAGTTCGAACCCCATGTTGGGCTCTGTGCTGACAGCTCAGAGCCTGGAGCCTGCTTCAGATTCTGTGTCTCCCTCTCTCTCTGCTCCTCCCTCACTCATGCTCTGTCTCTCTCTGTCTCAAAAATAAATAAACATTAAAAAAAATAATGTTTAAAAAATAAAAAAGAAAGAAATCAATTATCAGCTGGTAGATATCTAAGTTATTTTTTAATAACTGAATCAATTAAGAATAGAAGTCTTCCAAACCAGTTTTTTGGTGTCATATAGATGGATTTGTGGTAACAGTTTTCCCTTTTCTCAACTAGCTACTTCTTTATATAGACACAATCCAAATCTCTTTACTATGTCACTAAGCAAAACATGCAGAATAATGTTTTTTAACAGTTAAATTTTGTCGTTCTCAATAGTGGAGGACAAAGATAAACTATCTCTATGACAAAGTTGATAACCAATTTCACAGGATACTCAATTCTCAAAATAAGTAACTCTATGATGAGTATACACAAAGTAGAGTTCAGAAATACACTAATATACTGGCACAAAAACAGAGACTCAGAGCAATGGAACAGAAGAGAGAATAGAATGGATCCACAAATGTATGGCCAACTAATCTTTGACAAAGCAGGAAAGAATATCCAATGGAATAAAGACAGTCTCTTCAGCAAATAGTGCTGGGAAAATTGGACATGCAGTGACATGCAGAAAAATGAACCTGGACCACTTTCTTACACCATACACAAAAATAAAAACTGGATGAAAGACCTAAACATAAGATAGGAAACCATCAAAATCTTAGAGAAGAAAGCAGGCAAAAACCTCTTTGACCTTGGCCACAGCAACTTCTTACTCAACATATCTCTGGAGACAAGAGAAACAAAAGCAAAAATGAACTATTGGGAACTCATCAAAACAAAAACTTCTGCAGAACGAAGGAAACAATCAGCAAAACTAAAAGGTGACCAATGGAATGGGAGAAGATATTTGCAAATGACATATCAGATAAAGGGTTAGTATCCAAAATCTAAAAAGAACTTATCAAACTCAACACAGAAAAAACAAATAATGCAGTAAAGAAATGGGAAAAACACATGAATAGACACTTCTCTAAAGACGACGACCAGATGGCCAACCAACACATGAAAAAATGCTCAACATCACTCATCATCAGGGAAATACAAATCAAAACTACGATGAGATATCACCTCAAACCTGTCAGAATGGCTAACATTAGCAACTCAGGAAACAACAGATGTTGGCGAGGATGCGGAGAAAGAGGATCTCTTTTGCGCTGCTGGAGGGACTGCAAACTGGTGCAGGCACTCTGGAAAACAGTATGGAGGTTTCTCAAAAAATTAAAAATAGAACTACCCTAGATCTAGCCATTGCACTACTAGGTATTTATCCAAGGGACACAGGTGTGCAGTTTCGAAGGGGCACATGCACCCCAATGTTTATAGCAGCACTATCAACAAGAGACAAAGTCTGAAAAGGGCTCAAATATCCATCAAAGATGAATGGGTAAAGAAGATATGGTATATACATACAATGGAATACTCCTTGCCAATCAAAAGGAATGAAATCTTGCCATTTGCAACTACATGGATGGAACTAGAGGGTATTATGCTAAGTAAAATTAGTCAGAGAAAGACAAATATCATATTACTTCACTCATATAAGGACTTTAAGATACAAAACAGATGAACATAAGGGAAGGGAAGCAAAAATAATATAAAAACAGGAAAGGGAACAAAACATAACAGACTCTTAAATATAGAGAACAAACAGAGGGATGCTGGACGGGACGTGGGGGGGGGATGGGCTAAAAGGGTAAGAGGCATTAAGGAATCTACTCCTGAAATCATTGTTGCACTATATGCTAACAAACCTGGATGTAAATAAACAATTAATTAAAAAAAGAAATACACAAATGATATTTGAGCAGATAATTTGTGCCGTTATGGTGAGGACATTGTTATTGAAGAAAGATTCTTATAGTAAAATCCAGGGAGTATGGCAGATTTCCCTCTAAGGTAAGAGAAGGTAGACTGGACCGTTAAAGTTCAGCTTAGATTACTTCTATCAAAGCTGGGTCCCCCCCTACACACACACAGACACACACACACACACACACACACACACACACATTCAGCTTATATCCCAAGAGCCAAAAGGCTTAAATCATTGAATATAAAAAAATTAGATTTATTCAATCCGTATCTCCTTCTTTTTCTGATCTAGGTATATCAAAAATAAAATAATTGCACCCCCCCCCTTTAAATTACACACAATAAAGATACCATCTCCTTTCAGGAGTCAGAGAAAGACAGATGAAAAGAACCATCATCACTGGAAGGTATGTTCCAGAAGTAAAAGAAGGAAATTTATGACCTGAAGATATGACATAACATGAATAGAACCTCAACTTCCCACTGAGTGGTTTACCCCAAATTTAGCAAGCCAAGCTCACAAGTTCAAGATAAAGATTTTCTAACTAAGTTTGAGATAAAGCTTCTCTAGAATGGAATGAATATTTGAGCTATAGTTCTAGAAAGAAATAATTTAAGGGTAGGGTGAAGAGATGAAGGAGACTGTCCAATATATAAATACAATATGTACAATAGAAAGAAGAAAGGGGCACCTAGATAACTCAGTCAGTTAAGCTTCTGAGTTGATTTCAGCTCAGGTCATCATCTCATAGTTTGCGATTTCAAGTCCCACATCAGGCTCTGTGGTGACAGCATGGAGCCTACCTGGGATTCTCTCTCTCCCTCTCTCTGCTCCTCCCCAACTCACATTCTCCCTCTCTCTCAAATTAAAAATTAACTTAAAAAAAAAAAGAAGAGAAAGCATGAGAGTAAAAAAAACATGATTTTTCAATAAGGAAGTAATGAGTGAGATTCAAGGGTGTATCTTATCAGGGGGACAGGTATGTACCAAACTATTATAATGAGTGGACAGAAAGGAAATGAAGATAGTGATCAAAGCCCACTCACACACAAAAGAAGTGGTGAAAAGAAGGAAAAAGATCACTGTAGTGACTGGTTTATCTATAGGACACTATCAGCTAGTTTGGCAGAATTATATTCTTAACTGATTCAATTATCATAATCGGTAATGGTTTTTGACGTCTACCTACTCATGATTAGCTCATGATGAATTTCCAATCATTCAGAAGTTTACTTATGAAAAGGAAAGAACTATAACTTGTGCTACTCTGCATCTCTAGGACCTAGCAGCTAATGCCTGGCAAATGGGTGTCCAGTCCATGTACCTCAAGTCAATCACTAGTTCAATCAGTGACAGAAAGGGCTTAAGACCAAGGGAAGATTTTTCATGTTAAAAGAGAGGTGTGTACTTTCGAGAACAAAAAAGATAAAGCCAATGGATAGAAGAAAGCAACCATGTTAAAAGACCTGGATTAAAAGAGAGACACAGGAGAACGTTCCAAAGGGTGATGGCCAAAATGACACAAAAGCCTTCCCAAGACCTCTCCCCACTGTTCCTAGGAATTGTTTCCATGCCTCCTTCTCTTCATTGCCAATGATCTTCCTTCCCCTTCAACTTCCCAGTGCTTCCTTTCCTTGTCTTTTCCTCGCTTCACTTTTCTCTTTTACTTAGCCACAATTTAAAAGTGAAATAAAAATAATGTTAGCTCTTATAAAATTATATTAATAGTTATTAAACTATTCTTAAGGTAAAAGCAGTCAAATTATGTTTTATATTTATTTAAAATGTTTTATATTTATTTCAAACTTTTTTTGTGTGTTTTGCTCTAGAATAAATATTTTCTTCTGGGCAAAAGGCAATATAAGAAAAACCTCATCCAAATTTAGACTCTTAGGAAAAGAATATGATTTTTGGTAGAGAAGGGTGCAGTTTGTGGTGGAAAGCATTATGATATGATCATAGTTTAAAACAGGGGCTCCAGAGTTTGGCAGATCTGCCCTGAAATCACAAAGCCACCATTTACTGGCTGTGAGACTTGGCAAGTTTCCTCATCTATGAAGTGGTGCTATTATCTTTCTCTATAGACGGGCTCTAAGTTTTAAATAAGGGAAGAGTAGTTTGACCCTAGTTCCCAGCACAGAGTAAACACTCAATAATGGTAGCCATGGCCATTATTAGCTACTTTACATGTCCTAAACTTCCTGGACAGAGGAATTGAGCCAAGAAAATACTCGTCTAGACATTTAACTTCTTACAGCCTCAGTTTGGTAAATTTGCCATCAGCATTATTCTCATTATGCTCATCTAAGGTTAAAAAAAAGAAGAAAAGAAAGAAATCGAATCAAATCCACTCTGTTGCTAATAGGCACAGAATTAACTACTGATTGCAGCCAACTGCCCCAAGATGTAGCAGTGCTGGAGAAACAAAAGGTGCATGTATTGATTTGACAGTTTGAGAGACAAATAAGCTCATCAATTTTAATTTAACTTCCCAAGCATGTAAGCTGTCACTCAAGATCATTGTTATGCCAATTATCTGGCATTAAATATTGTTATGATTTCTGACATCAAATCCATAGTAGAACACAGTTTAGAGTGACAGTTCAGTGGAAAATTCCCAGTACTTTCCCTCCGCAATCTGGGCCGGTGAGGTTTAATTAAACAGCCAAATTACAAGCTGCCTCAGAAGATTCTGTAACAAAATTGCTGGCTAGCCTTTAGTGATAATGGTGCTACAGACCACTGCTTATTGTCACATGAGCTTACTTGGATATGAAAGGATTGGTCACTGATTCAGTAATAGAAGCCAAGACTTTTTATTGCTGTCATTTCTGCTGTTTATATTGACAATGAAAGAACAAGATTTAGTCTCAGTTGTTCTCATAAATATGCCCATCATGGGAAAGCATGCATGGGGATGGACCCATACACAAAATGTCACCCATTTGAAAATCTACCGAAGGCTACATAATGTATAGTCTTAAGGACTTTGAATTCTATTTGAAATAATAATGAAAAATACCATTTGGTCTCGGCTCAAGCAAGTCATTTTTGAGCCTCCCTGTCCCTGGTTGCCAGCTCAGTCCCAAATGCTTGTAGAACAAGAGAGCCACCCAGGTCTTCAGTTCTGCTCATGAGTAGGGATGCAAATGGGGCATCAAGCTCCCTGCTTCAGCAATAGATTGCTCCCCAGTGAGTGCTCTGGATTTTTAGAACTAGAAAAGCTTATCTGAGGATATTATCACTCCTTTCCACCTATTAGCTCACAACCTTCTCTTTTTTTAAAACTTATTTATTTTGAGGGGGTGAGAGGAGGAGAGATAGGGAGAGAGGACCCCAAGCAGGCTCCACACTATCAGCACAGACCCCAATGCAGGGATCAAATTCACAGAACTGTGAGATCAACACCTGAGCTGAAACTAACAGTCAGATGCTTAACCAGCTGAGCCATCCAGGTGCCTCTAGCTCAAAACCTTTTAAATAATATACATTCTTCAGTACTTTTCTTTATTCTCTTTCACACATCTCTTTTAAAGTCTTTTGAGGCTTCAGTCTACTTTTTCAAACTGGTATCAGTCCTCTCTTGTCCCTTCATTTGTTCAGACTGCTGCCTAGATATCAACCAAATAATCCAACTCTCTTCTTTTCTTTAGTCACAGTGCCAGCAGGTTACTACAGCTCTAAAACTGAAGGTATTTATAGGCTATATGAATAAGCAATCTCTGGTTCAGGTCAGAGTGTGAAAAAATAACCAAAGCAGATTTCTTCGTATTATAATAAATGGGTTTAATGGAACTCCTTTTTAAATAAGATATCTGAAACTTCTTCTTCCACCATTACCACTCAGGAATGTCTAAGGTGGCCTTATATCCTTCTATTTACTCTTTACTGGGATCTCTTCTCTCTCAAATATTTAGAATGAAAATGTGAAAAAAATATCAATGGGATATATTATCACGCTTCTTATTTAAAAAAATTATAATCATGACAGTGAGAATTGTCAAGGTGGTCTAGAAAGAGAAAAATTTGTCCAAGAATCTTACTTCTGGTACCAAATCTTTCACCCAATATTCTAGTGACAGTCATTCAATTATTCAAGCAATACACATGAAATAATCTTTGTCTGACAATGAACATTAAATTACCATAAAACTTTTACCCATTTGTAAAATAGTTGCTCATTTACAGCTCCAATGCCAAACCTTATTCCTATTTCATTTTCTCCCATAGTATTCTCCCATGAATACATCTGCCTTGGTTTGAAACCATCAACTCTTTTTAACTGTGCAACTACAGGCAGGTTTCTTAACCTCACTGAGCCTCAGATTCCTTATTGGTAAAATAAGGATGGATAATAAAAGCACTTACTGAATAGACCTCTCATGAAGATTCAACAATTAATATGTGTGATGTATGAGAACTCTGCCTAGAACCAATGAAGGAGTCTATTTGGGCTAGATACTCGAGGATACCTGTATTACAAAGGTAGGAACTTGGTGTTAGGCCTGGGACAGTGCTCAGGATAGACATGCTCAATAAGTAAATGCTAAATGAATGAACCAGAATATTCAAGTACAAAACTGGTTCATAAAAATCATTTTTATTGAGGTGCTTGGCTGGCTTAGTTGGTAGAGTGTATGACTCTTGATCTCAGGGTTTTGAGTGCAAGCTCCATGGTAAGAATAGAGATTACTTAAAAATAAAATCTTTTAAAAATTATTTTTATTAGTTTTTCATTTGTTTACTTAATATTTATTCAACATCTCTTATGTACATTTTTCAAATACATTTCTGTTAAAGTAATCCACACAAACAAGGACAGAAAGTAACGAAAATATAGACTCTACCAACATTGGGTAAGGTGACAAGTTGCAAATTCTGCCTCCATCTATTAATTCTGTGAGAAAACTTGGTCTTTAAGAAATTGCCTGTGGTTCCAAATTGCAGACCTAATTAACCAAATAAGAAAACATGTGTTTAAGATTTTCACTCCTAATAAGTACAACCTAAATGCATTTCTCCCTATTCTTCCTTGAAATAAACTTGTAATAGATTATTTCTATCTTGCACAAGATTCTTTGGGAATAAAATCTAGCTGATGCACCATGAAGTGTTCAACTATTTGGTAGTTCTAAATTCATATGTCAGTGAGTAAATAATTGTGTACTGTTCATATAGAGCTGAGTCAGAGAATGTATACCAGTTCAAAAATCTCATAATTCTACATACCAGGTTAATTTAAATATGCATCTTAATCAGTTTAAGCCACAAGAAAATGACTTATAATACAATGTCCCTCAAATGTCAGTGTTTTCTACTCAAAAATATGTCAATTATTTCTCATGTCTTATTCACACATGATAGAAAATATTTGTTGAACACTGACAATGAGCTAGGCCCTCTACTAGAGATTGGGGATAAAATAGACATATGAGGGCACCTGAGTGGCTCAGTAGGTTAAGTGTCCGACTTCAGCTCAGGTCATGATCTCACCGTTCCCGAGTTTGAGCCCTGCGTCGGACTCTGTGCTGACAGCTCAGAGCCTGGAGTCTGTCTCAGATTCTGTGTCTCCCTCTCTGTCTGTGCCTCTCCCCTGCTCATGCTCTGTCTCTCTCTCTCTCTCAAAAATAAACATTAAAAAAATTTTAAAAAATACAGATATGGTAACTGCCATCATGGGATTTACAATCTAGTTCAATTTATAGATAGTAGTTTTGTATTTGTATTTTAAATTTTGCGATTTTAACTCATAATATTATATAATTTAATTTACCTTCCATTGTCATAAGAATAGGAAAATGAAACCTTAATTAAAAACTTCAATTTATCCAACCATCATTTAATTATTTCAAGTCATCTGAAATTACCACAACCCAAAACAAATTATTAGTTTTGGTAACTCATAAGCCTGAATATATGTGACAAAATAGGCTCTTATTATAGAACTCCCAACTATTTTTATATTTATGGATTTTAAAGGAAAGAAAAACTTAAATTTGGATAAAATGTAATAAATTCACACTAACCGGAGGGAGGACAAATCTGGGGTTCACAGCATACAGACCTATAGTTACACTGTTGACTGGCAAGGGAGTAAAACAAGCAGCAAGGGCTGCAGGTCTTAGGAAATGTTCATGAGTTCATTAGTAAATAATTAATGATTTGTCATTAATATATTCATTGGTACTATTCAAATACTATAAACATAGTTTATAAATAAGCTTTTGAAAATAGCTTATTGGACTAAGGGACTTAATTGAATAAACTACCCATTTTCTTTATTTACATGATTAATATTCATATCAAACATGTTTTTTTAAATGCAGAGTTATCTCCTCACTCCATTCTGCAGGTCAGAATTATCACCAATTCCAATGAAGTCTGTTAATGAGGTGTTTGTTTTTGCACAGAGTGCTATTCAAACCATTACTATACTTCCCAAGTAGTTTATAGGGACTTTTTTATTACACAGTCAAGTATATTTACAGGGACAACATGCCCTTGTCTGTTTACTATTTCTCTTTGTTTATTTACTCAATGATTTGTGAAGTGCAATACACTGCAAAAACTCTCTTAGTAATTATGGGAAATTACTAAGGTTCCTCTGTATAGTATTTCTCATTATACTGTAACAAGAGTTCAGAGAGAAGTCAATTATGTAAACTAAAGATTAAGACTGTGTCCAAGTAATGACAAAAAGCTTGGTAAATCCATCCAGTGTAATTTCAATTAGTTCAGAAAAAAAGAAAAAAACTTGCCCAATGTTTGGTTGATCATGTAGACCAATGATTGGAAATCTTTTGGAATCAAAGGCCACCTTGAGAATTTAATGATAAGTTATGGATCCTCTCACCAGAAAAACTGGTCAAGGTGAAGAACTTATGGTGGGGGGGCGGGGAACGTGATTTTTCACTTTTCAACCAGTTGATGTTCATCATCAAATAGTCTTCAAATGTCAATGCCTTCTTTTCCAAGCTCTAATTGTTTCTACCCGTATACTTATTAAAGAAGCTTTACCTGACCCACGAGTTCCTAATTATAAGTTGAAATTATGCCCCGGAGTTGCTTTACTCCTACTCTCACCTAAATGCCTACACAATTCTAATGCTTAGAATAGTAAGGATCCCAAGATATCTCATAACTGAGGTAAGTGTTCTGAGACCCTCTTGGCCCTTCTCAGGGTGGAGACCACCTGTTAGTTATTCTATCCCTCCTATTTTGGAAGTCTGCAGGTCTTCTATGGTCATTGCTTTTCCCCCCACATCCTTGAATCTGACCCAGCACCTCCCACCACCCTCCCTCCAACATGATCCTCTTGAATTCTCTAAAATCCCTAAGCAGTGAACACTGTACCTTCAACATATCTCTGAACATACCCTTCTCCTCTTTGCCTTAAAAGAAACCAGGCTATATTCTAAGGGTGTTGCTTCCCCAGCAATCTTTTCAAGTAGAAGTTCTTCTCTCACATGGCCACAAAGAAAAGAGTTAGAAGACAGACTGTCCTCCATGTTTTCACAGCAACCTCAAATCATTTCCCCCTCACTTCTATTGCTTTGAAGCTCATGCCGGTCAGCTATGTTAACCACTCTACCTCCTTAATGTTATCAACTCAACTCTAAGTTATTCTCCTCCTTTTCTTGACAAGATTAAATCCTGGATCCTACATCCTAGATCAGAGTCTTTTTTAATCACCCCTACTTTTATCATCATTCTTAGTGATGATAACATCCACATGGATGACAGTCACACATCTCAGTTTAACTGTTAACTTCAGGGACTGTTTCTTCCACACCATCTCAGCCATCCATTCCCATAACCATATTGTGGGTACTGTCATTTTTCATAATCTCCAGTTTCAAACATAACATTTCTGGCCACTACCTTTCATTTCTTTGAGCTTACTTATTCTATTAACAACCTCTTCCACTGCTACAATTTTTAATCTTGGTCTTTTACTTTTTGCTGAAATACCAATCTCCTATCTTCAATTACCTTTTCTCCAACTTTAGATGCTATGGTCCATTGGTCCATTAACACTATCAATCCCTTGACACACTCTGCTCCAAGTGTACTGTTCTAACAAAACCCTGATTGAACATGAATATCCACTTTTACTTTGTCTTGAGTGAACTAGAGAAAATCATTTAAATTCATGAATACAAGCCTCAGATGGGCACATAACACTTCCTGGAATATCTAGTATGTTTTCCTAGTAAGCTCACTTTTCCACTATGACAATTATATCAAACTTCCTCCCCTCACCAAAATCTTCTATACTGTAGACATCATTAGATAGAAACTCTCTCACATCCTCACCTCCATATATAAACCTACATGGGTCAACACCTGTTTCTCCACCTTTCTTCCCATTACAATGGAAAATGTGTCACTCTGCTCCTCAAAGGTTAATCTCTCCTTTGGGCTTTGGAACCCAACAAATCACTCTTGCAAGTTAGCCAATATGCCTCTCATAAATTGTACAGACTGGTGAGGATGCCTACAGGCTTATGGATTCCAAATGCCAGAAGGACTGCTCTGTCTAAGCTATAATGTCAACCAAACCCACTATACTTCCCTGAAGTATCATGTCTGGATCTAATTATGGAACTACCCCAAGACACAATCCATATGTACCAGCCATGCAGCAAACCTGGAAACCTTGTTTCTCCACCTCAAGCTAGGTACCTATTTTGTATAGGAATTGGCAAAGAAGCCCTGAATCCCCTATGATGTGGGAATTGAGGCACCAAGCTTTCCTCCTTGGAAGGGCATATGAAGATTTTGACCAAACTTTACAATATCCTATTCTTATTTTACACCAAGACAATTTGTCCATATACTTTCCAAATTCTTCTGATACTTATTAAAATAAAAAATTTTAGAGCCAATGAGGAGATTAGAAATTATTTATTCAGGGGCGCCTGGGTGGCTCAGTCGGTAAAGCATCCGACTTCAGCTCGGGTCATGATCTCGTGGTTTGTGAGCTCGAGCCCCACATCAGGCTCTGTGCTGACGGCTCAGAGCCTGGAGCTTGCTTCAGATTCTGTGTCTCCCTCTCTCTGCCCTCCCCCACTGAACAACTCTATCTCTCAAAAAAAATCATAAATATTTTTTAAAAATTAAAAAAAGAAATTATTTATTCATTCCCATTTTAACTAGGCTAACATCACACATTAGAGAGTGAGCACTCTATCAGAATCATGTCATCTAAGACAGAAACTATTTCCACTGTGCTACTTATAATTGTGGGCTCCATGGAGTAATATTACCCTCAAAGTACTATTTTTTGAGCATTTGACAAAAAGGACTATGAAATAGATTTGTAGGTTCACCTAGCAGGTTCCATGTGGTTACTCATAATGTCCACAATAGCAGACTAGAAGCCATTCAGCAGTGTGTAAAAGTAACAATCGAGGAGTGGATCAACTTCTTACATTACTTCTTCTGAACAGTAATCTCTATCATGGCCTGACTGTGAAAGAATTACCAATTCTAAACAACTTTGGCCTTAGGAGTTGCATTTAGACAGTTGGAAATATCTGGGGATGGTATGCAAACACAGGGAATTTTTTTTTTGCAAACACAGGGAATTTTTACACATTAAGTTAATATTTTAAAAAATAATAAAATAAAATTAATTTCATCTTATAGTTCATCATTTAGTCAACAAACATAAATAGAGTGCCTGCTATTGTTGGAAAGTGTGCTAGACACTGGATTTACAGACACAACTGTGATAAAGCCCGGCTCTCAGGAATTCAAGATCCCAAATAGAGGCCCTTGTAACACACTGGTGTAGTGTGGAGGGCTAGCACAAGTAATATGCTGTTAATAACAAAGTACTGAAGTTAGTGAAATAGTTACTTTAAAAGATTAGAAAGGACTCCATTGTCCTTACAGTAATTTTGTACTCATTTACTAGCATCATGATGCCCATTCCTGAGTAGGAATAGAAGGGGTAGAATTATGATTCATAAGCCGCCAATAATCTACATCTTATCTTGCCTTTGCTATGGTCCATCATGTGGATAAATCCATGGGAATGTGTCAACAAATGAAATCCATCTATCAGGGGTCAAAGTAGAAAAAAGTGTTGACTAGCTCTAGCCTGGAAGTGGGAAAGAGAGACATGCAGATAGACAACAATTGCAGTATAGTCTATTAGGTATAACCATATGCACCTGGTGTATGCATGGGAAGTTTTGGACATGCAGAGAAAGAAAAAATATCAGAGACAACTGTGCTGATAGGAGACATTGGTGTTAGGATTAGAGAAAACCATGCCAAGACATAGCTAACAGGATAAGTCTGATCAGGAAGGGCCAAACCAGGAGCTGGTGTGAAACAGCTTGGGCAAGGCACGAGTTTAGAGTTCTCGATTCCATCAACCTCAAAATGAAGCAGAGGTCAGAATGCAGGCTATCTAGTTACACTGGAGAGACCTAGCAAGGTTCACGATCCAGTGTAGAGGCTGCAACTTCCAGAGATACAAATCCAGCAGGGACCAGGCAGTGCGCACAGCATAGCCAAAACCTTGGTGGCACCAACAGAGTTCAAGATTCAGGTTCAGCGTTTGGACAGAGAATCTGGAGAGAGTCTCTCTGTAGCTATCATAGGGCATAGAACCACAAAGCAACTGGAGCGGGATGTGAATAAAACCAAGATAGGACTGTCTGATCTCTGTCCTAAGCTCCAGTTTTGGTACATGGTAGGTAAGGGATAGTAGCTGTGTGCAACTCCACAGAGTCAAGGAGGGAGGAGAAAAAGAACACAGCGATACCCCTGCCACTGAAAATCTCACAGTCTGGGGGCACATGGGTGGCTCAGTCGGTTGAGCATCTGACTTCGGCTCAGATCATGATCTCACAGTCTATGGGTTCGAGCCCCACATTGGGTTCTGTGCTGACAGCTCAGAGCCTGGAGCCCACTTCCAATTCTGTATCTCCCTCTCTTTCTGCCCTTCCCCCACTCGTGCTCTGTCTCTCAAAAATGAATATTAAAAAAAAATCTCACAGTCTGAAAAGGAAGAAACATGCACGCAAACAAGCACCAAGATTCTGTGATAGAAGTTTGTATAAGGTGCAGAACAGAGTGCAAAAAGAGGGAGTGGCCAATTCAGAGTGGAGAGTTTGGGTAAAGGTTTCAAAATGGAGGTGATCAATGAATAGACTTGGAAGATCAGTAGGTGTTTGCCTGGCAGACCTTGAAAGGAAGGGACAATTGGGAAAGACATTCCAAGCAGAAGTAGCAGCATGAGCAAGAGGTCATTGGACACATGGAGCAGTCTGGAACGCCCAGGGACAGCATTTCTCTTGAGCATACATCTATGAGTGGAATTGCTAGATCATATGGTAACTCAACATTTAATCATTCAGGGAACTACTAGACTATTTTCCAAAGTGGTTACATCATTTCATAATGCCACTAGGGGTGTATGAGGGTTTCAACCTTTTCACATCTTCATCAACACCTGTCAATATCAGTATTTTTTTAATTATACCCACTCTACTAAATGTCAAATGGTAAAAAATGTTTAAGTGGAGAATAAAAATGTTAGTTTCGTAAGGATAACTCTGACATCAAGATGGGAAAAGAATTAAAGAGTAAGAGTAGAGACAAAGAATTCTAACAGAAAATGAATCTGTGTCTCTTTTATTGACTGCTTAGGAAAGATAAATAAAAATGGTACCATTGCTCCAATACTTTCTCTACAAATCAGAGTCTTGACTTAACGTTGTTTCCTTTAAGAATTTTTTATCCTAATCATAACAATTATCATGAAGAAATGGGGGTCAGTTTTTGAAAATATGCCCCAAAGGAGGCCCTACCTACCAAGTTTCCAGTTTGTTCTCCAGCGTTCATATCGCGCCCCCTACCCCCATCCCCATGATACTTCTGGACACAACTAGAGGCAGTTTAGTTTAAAATGCATTGACAATTCCCAAGGGTCAGGCAATTGATAGCTTCTAGAAGATGGGAAAGAAAGAGGAGAAGACTCTAGCAATTCCCTGGTTTCTGGCTGGGGTGACTGGCTAATAAAATGGTTCTTGTTACTAAGATGCAAAAAGCAGACCAGAAGAGGGGAGTCAGGGACAGATGAAGCATTTGGATTTAAGCACATTAATGTTGCTGTGTCGGAGTACATCAAGGGGGAGTAGTTTGGGGGTGGCTGGATAGAAGTCCCCAGGGTTGTAGTTCAAATCATCTGTTTCAAGTGTTTAAACTACGTGATACACAGAAGCTCAATATTTGCTAATTTAAAATGCCTAAAATACACAGTCCAGCTGGCTTTTAGCCATAGTAAATTGAGTTTGAAATTAAGAAACTAGCCCAGGTACTCAAAGGAAATTTGGGGAGGTGTCTCAGTAAAAAACAAATTACAGCTATGTATTTCTCCAGTTCTCTTCTGTTCTCTACTGGTGACTTACACCATGTTTCAAAATCCAAAACCAATTACAGACTTCCCCTGATACCTGAATTCATTCATTCACTCAGTCAGTCATTTGACAGAAACTTACTGAGTATGAGGTACTGTTTGGGGGCTCAAGATGGCAAGTTTTAAACAAAATAGACATGGCCTCTACCCTTCCCCCCTCCTCAATCCTCTGCCATGGAGGAACCTCCATGGTTTTCTGACTCGAAAGGTAACCATCTAGCATCTGGGAGTTGACCTAATTGGGAAGATTTTATTTCCAGCATCAAATAATTTTTTAAACATAAATATACATATATAATTGAAGTATAATTGACATACAGCATTATATTAGTTTCAGGTGCAAACATAATGATTCAGAATAATTTTTAATAACTGTTTAAACCACCTTAGAAAAACACTTTTAAATGCTTGGCAGTTCTCATAGGACATTAAGCTTCATGAACAGCATTAAAAAAATGGTTACAAAATGGTTTAAATCTCCAAAGGATGGATTTTTAATTTTCTAAAGCAAGGTAAGAAGTGAAAATCCTTGTTAAAAAATGGAAATTCAGACTAATGTTACACACAAGACTGTAAACACCACAGTATGATTTGCCCCTGGCTCAAAAAGAAAAAAAAAGGGAGCGGGGGCAACATTGATGTTTGTAGATTTTTCTTTTATTTAATGATGCAATTTCAGCGACAAAAATAACTAAAACTCTGGACTAGTTCATTAACACCTTTTTAATCAAAAGAAAAAACACTTTGCTAAATTTTTATTGAAGTATAATTTATATATAACAAAATTCACTAACTCCTAGTATACAACTTGTTAACTTTTTTTTTAAGGTTATTACTTTGAAGAGAGAGACCCAGAGAGAGTATGTGTGCAGGAGGGTCAGAGAGAAAGGAGAGAGAGAGAGAGAGAGAGAGAGAGAGAGAGAGAGAGAGAAAATTCCAAGCAGGCTCCACTCTGTCAGTGTGAGGAACCCAATGTAGGGTCTTGAACTCACGAACCCATAAGATCATGACCTGAGCCAAAATCAAGAGTCGATGCTAAGCCAAGTGAACCACCCAGATGCCCCCACAATCTGATGACTTTTGACACATATATACAGTGCTGTACCCTTCAAAATAATCAAGATATAGAACAGTGCTGTCCAACAGAACTTTTGGCATGATGGAAATGTTCTGTATCTGCCCTTTTCAATGTGGAACCCACTGACTACAATGACTATTCAATACTTAAAATGTGGCATAGAGACTGAGTAACTGAATTATTAACTTTATTTAATTTTAATTAATCTTAATTTAAATAACTACATGTTACAAGTGGCTACCATATTAGACAGGACATGGCATTTCCATCACCCCAAAAAGTTCCTATGGCTATCATCTTGCGATGTTGCTCCAGTACCCTCTAGTGACAAAGCCTAGCATTACACTAACTGGCAAAGAGAAATGTCTACAGTTTGCAGCTCCCGTGTTAACATTGCCAGGAATAGAAGGAGAAAAAATGTGTATGTTTAGTTGTAATGAATTCCAATTTATCCATTTTTTTCGTCATGCTTTTTGCATCTTGCCTTAGCAATCTTTGACTAATTAAAGATTGTAAATATTTCCTGTTAGAAAAGTTTTGTATTTTTAAGCTCTTACACTTAGTCTTATCATCTAACTTCTGTTAAAAACTTTATATGGTGTGAGGTATAGACGAAAGTTACTATTTTTCATATGGGTATCCAATAGCTTCAGCACTTGTTGAAAAAAGCCATCTTTTCTTCCCTCCGTTGAATTATATTAGCACATTTGTCAAAAATCACTTACCATATATGTATAGATATATTTCTAGACACTTTGGTTTCCAAGCCTATCCTTATACCAGTTAAACTGTGTTGATGGTAAGTAGTTTGATAGTAAATCTTGAAAACAATGAGAATGAGTTCTCTAACTGTTCTTTTTCTTACTCAAGAGCTATCCCATTTTGCTTACTCAAAATTTGTTTGGCTATTTCAGGTAATTACAAGTCCATATAAATTTTAGGATCAGCTTGTCACTTTCTATTGTTTTTAAATTTCCCAATGAGATATTTATAGGGATATTATTAAATCTATAAATCAGTTTGAGATTTATTGATATCTTAATTTATGCTGCATCTTCCAATCCATGAACATATCTCTCCATTTATTCTAATCCTAAATCCTAAATTCTAAAATTTCTCAGCAGTGTTTTGTAATTTTCCTCAGTTGCTATTCTGGGCACTGGAAAAACTCACAATTCTGACCCCTCAGGTTCATCAGGGATTAAACTCTTCTCAGGCCTTCATCTATTTTGGACATTTTCCACAATCTGTAATAATGTTTTTTAATTTTATCAAGCTTTTATAATCATCTGTTTGGAATTTGTGGAATCACTTCACCTCTGTATTATTAACAAAAGCAAACTCGGTGACATTTTATTTATTTATTTTTCTTTTCTTTTTTTTAAGTAGGCTTCATGACCAACACAGGGCACGATATGGGGCTTGGTCACAACCCTGAGACGAAGAGTCAGAAGCTTAACTGACTGGGCCACCAGGTGCCCCAGTTTTGTTTCTACTTTTCCAGTCTTTTCACCTTTCATTTATTTCTTTTTAAGTTTTATTTATTTAAGTTATCCCCATACCAAACATGCGGCTCAGACTTATGACCCCAAGATCAAGAGTTGAATGCTCTTCTGATTGAGACAGCCAGGCATCCCTCCCTAACATCTTAATATAGTAATTAACCAACCTAGAATAAAAATTTGAGATTTTTCCTGCTCCAAGTTCTATCAACTTTTTCAGGGTTTAAGCTGTTGAATATTGTCTATCATATTATGATGTTTTCTGTACTACAACATCTTAGTTTTAGTCAGCTATAGTCTGATATGGGAAGAAAATAAACAGCCAGTTTCTACCAAAGTTGTTATATTTTAAATTACCCCTATCAGAACAGACTCACTGACCTAGCAGAAAACCAGGGGGGAGGGGAAGAGGCGAAGGACAAAAGAGAAAAAAAAAAAAGCCACAGAGAGGAAGGAAGACATGACATGAGAGACTCTCAAAGAATAAGAACAAACTGAGGGGAAAGGAGGGTGTTGGAGGGGGGAGGGTGGGTGATGGGCACAGAGGAGGGCACTTGTTGGGTTGAGCACTGGGTGTTGTATGGAAATCAATTTGACAATAAATTATTATTTAAAAAAAAAAAAAGAACAGACTTACTGACCAGGAAACTCAAAAACTGTAGTGATTCTCTTGAAGTACTAAATTATTAAGCATTGAAATATCATCACTGGGGGGCGCCTGGGTGGCTCAGTTGGTTAAGCATTCCACTTTGGCTCAGGTCATGATCTTGTGGTTTGTGAGTTAGAACCCTGCATCTGGTTCTCTGCTGTCACTACCCAGCTGAATTCAGATCTTCTGTCCCCCTCTTTCTCTGCCCCTCCCCTCCATGCATGCACTCTCTCTCTCTCAAAAATAAATAAACATTAAAAAGAAAAAAGAAATATCTGCAGTGGAAGATGAGACAGTGAGGAGAGAGGGGAATCCAAATAAATATTTTGAAATATTATCTGAACTGTTTTATTTCTTACTTCAGTATTTCCTCTTGCCCTGCAATCCCTCTCCCCCATTTCCCCGTTCAGAGGGCAGTAAGAACAAAGAACAAACAAACTGCCTTCAGGTTTGTGTTGTTATAGCAGAAACGAAGCTTGAAAGAAATGAGTTAATACTCGGCTTTTGGGGTGCAACTTACACTCAAATATTTAGTCAGAGTAAATATTCTTATTTAACTATTTTGTTTTATTAAAAAATATTTGACTAGGTAATATGTGTACCTAGTACAATTTTCATAAAGTATAAAAGAGTCTATAGTAAATAAAGTCTCCTTCACTCCTTCTTCCCCAGGAAGTTCCCTCTCATGTTTTCTTCCATGACTTTAATAGTTTTATTTTTTACCTTAAAGTTTGATTCATCTGAAAGTATTTTTTTCAGCTTTACTATTACTGACATATATGTAAACTTAAAGTGTACAATATAATGATTTGACACACATATATATTGCCAAATAATTACCACAATAAGGTTAGTTAACACATCTATCACCTCACATAATGATTCTTTTTTTTTGTAGTGATAATATTTTTTTTTATTTTTTTTAACGTTTGTATCTTTTTGACAGACAGAGACACAGTGCATGAGCAGGGGAAGGGCAGAAAGAGAGGGAGACACAGAATCTGAAGCAGGCTCCAGGCTCTGAGCTGTCAGCACAGAGCCTGACGCAGGGCTTGAACCCACAGACCATGAGATCATGACCTGAGCCGAAGTCGGCCGCTTAACCGACTGAGCCACCCAGACGCCCCTGTCATGATAATATTTAAGATCTACTCTCCTAACTTTCAAGTATATAATATATAATTATATATCTGGTGTACAGATCCTCAAAATCTATTCATCTTATAGCTCCAAGTTTATACCCTTTGACCAACATCTCTTCCTTTCTCCCACCTCCCTAACCTCTCCCAAACACCATTCCACTATTTCTATGAGCTTAGTTTTTTTAGATTCCACATATAAGTGATGCCATATAGAAGTTGTCTTTCTTGGATTGAGTTATTTCATTTAGCATAATGTCCTCCATCAATGTTGCTGCAAAAGTCAGGATTTCCTTCTTTTTATGGCTGAATAATATTACTCTGTGTGTGTGTGTGTGTGTGTGTGTGTGTGTGTGTGTAGCAGTTTCTTTATCTTTTCATCCATTAGTGGACACGGAGGAGGGCTCCATGTTTTATCTGCTGTAAATAATGCTTCAGGGAACATGAGGGTGCAGATGTCTCTTTAGGATACTGATTTCATTTCCTTCAAAAATATACCCAGAAGTGGAAATGCTGGATCTATTTTTAATTTTTTGCAGAACCTTCCTACAGTTTTCCACAGTGGCTGTGCCGATTTACATTTGCCACCAACGGTGCATGAAAGTGCCGTTATCTCCACATCCTCACCAAGGCCTTCCATCTCTTGTCTTTCTGATGATAGCCACTCTAACGGGTGGGAGGTGTTACCTCCTTGGGGTTTAGGTTTGCGTTTACCTAATTATTAGTGATGTCGAGCATCTTTTCATGTACCTGTTGGCCATCTGTATGTCTTTTTTGGAAAAAATGTCTTTTCAGCTCCTCTGTCCATTTTTTAATCAAATTGTTTTGTTGATATTGAATTATAGGAGTTTTTATATATTTTTGATATTAACCCCTTATCAGATAGATGGTGTGCAAATATTTTCTCCTATTCCATAGGTTCCCTTTTCGCTTTTCTGAGTGTTTCCTTTGTTGGGAAAAAGCTTGTAGTTTTATATAGTCCCACTTATGTGTGCCTTTCCTCCTTATACTTTTAGTCTTAAATCCAAAAAGCAGTGCCAAAACCAATGACAAGTAGTTTTTCCCTATGCTTTTCTTCCAACAGTTTTACCATTTTCCCAGTCTTACATTTAGGAATTTAACTCGTTTCGAGTGAATTTTGGGGAGTGGTATAAGATACGGGTCCAGTTTCATTCTTCGGCATGAGAATAGGAAGTTTTCCCAGCACGATTACTGAAGAGATTCATTTCCCCATGGAATATTCTTGGCTTCTTTGTCAAATATTAGTTGACCATATATATTAGAATTTATTTCTGGGCTTTTTATTCTGTTCCATAGGTCTAGGTGCTTGCTTTTATGATAGATGACAGTATCGTGATGTTTCGATTCCTACAACTCTGTAACAAAGTTTAAAATCAAGAAATGTGATGCCCCTCACTTTGTTCTCTCTCAGGAATGATTTGGCTAGTTGGAGTCTTTTGTGGTTCCATACAAATTTGCAGATTGCTTATTCTAGTTCTGTGAAAAATGCCACTAGAATTTTTATATAGGTTGTATTGAAACTATAGATAACTTTGGGTAGTATAGACACTTTAGCAACATTAGTTCTTCCAACTCAAGATACAGCCTATCTTTCTATTTATTTGTTTTCTTTAATTTCTTCCATTGGTGTCTTATAATTTTCCATGTACGGATCTTTCACTTCCTTGGTTAAATCTGTTCCTGTGCATTTTATTATTTTTGTTGCTATATAAACGGGATCTTTTCCTTATTTTTTAGGTCATTTTAATGTATGGAAACACAATTGATTTTTATATGTTGATTTTGTATCCTACAAATTTAGTGAATTCGTTTATTAGTCCTAATAGTGTTTTGGTGGAGTCTTTAAGATTTTCTGCATATTAAATCATATCATCTGCAAAACAAGACGATCTGCTTTTTCCTCTCTGATTTGGATACCTTTTTTTTGTTCTTGCCTAATTGCTCTGATTAGAACTTCCAGTACTGTGTTGAATGGGAATGCTGAGATTAGACATCCTTGTTCTGTTCCTGGTCCCAGCAGGAAAGCTTTCAACTTTTCACTACTGACTATGTGATGTTAGCTGTGGTTTTGTAATAAAGCATTTCAGATGAGATATACTTCTTTCCCCCAATTTTATATCATTGCTTAATTTCATTTCATGTTGGTTTTGTTGTTATGTGGTGACTAAAGGTAATTTTAACTTAGAAAATACTTTAATCACTTCCTTTAGTCACTCAAAGAATGCCTACTATATAGCAGGCAATACATGAAGTACTGAAAAATGGAGATGCTTATTTTGATGAAATTTTTACTCAAAATTTATTCTATGATATACTATCTCTGGAAACACAAATATTTGTCAACAGCTTTACCTCTGAGGAGGGAACTTTATTTTTATAGTGTACACTTTTTCACTTTATGAATTTGTATCCTATGTCTGTGTATTACTTCCTCAAAAATTTTGGTTTCTAAAATCCTATGTAATCCATAAGTCCTCTAGAAAATAATTTGTAACATGTAATGGGTTTTAATATCTCTTTAAAAGTTGTTCTACATTGTAGCAAGTTAAGAAATTCTAACAAACTTTTCTGTTTATTCATCTTAATTTTTTTTTAAAGAAATGAACCTGTTGTGTACCTTGATTTGCCAACCAGCATAGTTCATTATTGGTTACAGAGGATCTTATGACCCTTAAATTGTTCTTAATTAACTGTGACAACTCCAAGGGGAAGAGCCTAGTGTATAGCATTCTCCTCTACTTGAAAATCAGCCTACTTGTACTTAGCACCAGTTCTTCCAAAGCTCCCCCATGGCTCTCCAGCAAGTCCTTCTTCCCATGTTAATGTAGCATCTCAGTCCCTGTGTCAGTGGAAATTATGAGGCCATTTTTCATCGAATCCCCTTGCCCTGCAGCACTCATCTCCATCAATAGGAGCTGTAGCTGGGAGGAACTCAGCAAGGTACTGAGGAAATGAATCTTCTGTGAATACTAAATATATTGAGACTAACCACTGAAAGAACACCTGATTAACAACTGTTTCACTTGCTTAAAATGAATTTAAATGTTTATCACGCTCAGATTCTAACAGAAAAGAGAAGACAGGTCAAGTATCACACAAGACACTTGTTCTGAGGGTGGTATAAAGGGGTAGTCTAACACAGAGCGTTCAATGCCAAAGGCTTATTTGGTTTGCAGTAACTCACAGAAAGGGGTTCAGATCTCACTGCAGTGTGTTGAGGATTGAAAGAAGTCAACGTGGAGCAAAGAGACTCTTTGAAGGATTGGATTAAGGCAGTATGAGTGGGATAGAAAGGACAGGCCAACTATGTTACATATTAAAATGTAATGACCAGGGGCACCTAGGTAGCTGAGTCAGTTAAATGTCTGACTCTTGATTTCAGCACAGATCATGATCTTTCAATTTGTGAGATGAAGCCTTGTGTCAGACTGTAAACTGACAGCACAGAGCCTGCTTGGGATACTCTTTCTCCCTCTCTCTCTCTCGAAATAAATTTAAAAACTTAAAAAAATAAAATGGGGGCGCCTGGGTGGCTCAGTCGGGTAGGCGTCCGACATCGGCTTGGGTCATGATCTCGCGGTTTGTGGGTTTGAGCCCCACGTTGGGCTCTGTGCTGACAGCTCAGAGCCTGGAGCCTGCTTCGGATTCTGTGTCTCCCTCTCTCTCTTCCCCTCCCCTGCTCATGCTCTGTCTCTGTCTCTGTCAAAAATAAATAACCATTTAAAAAAATAAAAAAATAAAATAAAATGACCAGTTAAAATAAATGAGACCTGAAAACTGACAGGCAGTTAAAGTATAGAGATCAGTGAATGCTGGCTGTTACTAATATTTTGGCTTAATAATACTCTATAAAAATATCAACTATTAGTATTATTAATAATATTGAGAATAGTGAGATAGGGATGACTCCCAGGTTGCTGGACTACGTGCCTGGTAAACAGACATGCCTTCCACTGGGCTGAAAATACAGAAGGAAAACCAGGTGTGGGTGAGGGGTGGGAAAGATGAAAAAGATGCTAAGCTAGAGGGGCCTGGGGGAGCAGCCAGCTAGAAAACAATGCGTGTGAGGTATATGTGACAACTGTGGTCAGGAGAGGGGTTGAGGCCTAGAAATATAAATTTATGAGTGGTCACGAATAAATGGTAGTTGACACCATCAGAGTAAATGAGGAGAGGAAAAGGAGAAACACGTAGAATGTAGAAAAGGGTAAGAAGGAAGACCAGAGAATTTAAAGGGAAACCAGGAGGGGACAGTGACACAGAACAAAACAGGAGTCTTTGAGAGACAAAGGCCTGATCAGGAGTTCCTTCCTCATCAGATCGATCCGAGAGAAGTTTTGCCTAGAAAAGCGCAGGGTTTGAGGTCTTCTCTAGAACTTCAGGTCCTAAGTGTCCAAGAGCAACCTCTGGGTACACCTGAAACCACCCACCAGCCTTCCTGGAGCTCTCCATGACAGCAATGGCCTCGGACAGAAAAGTCCTCCTGTGCTCTATTAGCTCAGGTCAGCCAGAAGTTTCATGGCTTCCATAAAGCAGAGAAGAGTTGATCCCTCTGTCCAGCAGCTGGCACAGGTCAGCTTCATGTAAGTGGGAAAAGTTTTAGAAAGCATGGAATCATTTAAGGTTGACAAAACAACCTGCCTGTTAACAAATGAATTTGAGATTATAGCTACACATTGGAAGTATAAAGCTGACACTCTCAAACTCTTCTACATTATAGGAGTAATGCCTTATTTGTGTAAGCGAATTTTCTAAATAAAGTTTACTACTGTAGGAACTAAGCCTTTAATTATAGCCACTTGTTATGTAAATCTCACTAAAATTTTCTTTAATTTCCCAATATGCAATATACTGGACATAATATACTCTTGCTTATAAACTCCAGATCATTGTTGTGATCATTATTTACTGTGGTAAAAGATGGAAAGGATGAGAAGTAGCAATAAATTGTGTACTTATTTTTCATTATTGTGCATTTATTGCACTATGTGCCTGATGTAAAATACTTAACGTTCTCAATGATCCTGTACATTAGGCATTGTTATCTCCATTCTGCAGATAAAGACACTAAGAATTAGGAAGGTTAAGCTGTCCAAAATCAACTATATATTTTAGCCAGATTTTATATGTAGTTGTATCTGATTCTAACTGTTCTATTCCCCTTCCTATGCTTTCCCCTCCAACTTTTGGTGGTTGTTTCTTATAGCCAGTTCTTGCTGGGGGTTCCCTCAAGGACTGTTTACCCCAATGACTGAACAGGCCAGGTTGTTGAGCTTTTACAAGAGGATTTAGCTTCTCTCTTGTTACAAATGACCACTTCCAGTATATTGGCTTCAGCAGTAATCCCTCCCTGATCCCGGTATCTTTTTTTCTGAAACCTAGGCAACTTCCCAGGGAAATTCAAATTACCAATTTTATTAAGTGAGTAACCTAATTTAATACAATACTTATGAATGGCTTCATATCTCTCCTGTGAATTCTGTTTTCATTCCTTCTTAGAGAATTTTCTGTACTGTCATATTTGCAGCTGGGTTGAAGAAAGGTAAACTTTTTTTTCTTTCATAATTGAGTTTTTATTCGTTGTTCTGAGGATCAATACAGACATTTCAATTTGCACACAATTCTTAACCTATATGCCAAAAATCTAAAAAATCATATAATTGTGATTCTTTTCTAAAAGTTATTCCAGCGCCCTTACAGTTTAAAATCTGGATACAAATTTTCCTCAATAGTATATCAAGTACCAATATATTCAAATGTTGATATGCTGTAATATTGTTAAGTCCTATTAAGTCAAATTTAATACCATATACGGTTCATCCCTAAATTTTCAATCTTGCACGGGACTGAAGAAAGGTAAACTTAACCAAAGTCTAAATGTTAGATAAACTAATGGGACACCTGTGTGGCTCAGTTGGTTGAGCATCTGATTCATGGTTTCGACTCAGTCATTATGTCACAGTTTGGTTTGTGAGTTCAAGCTCCACTTCCAGCTCCTCACTGACAGTGCAGGGCCTGCTTGAGATTCTCTCTCTCTTTCTTTCTCTGCCCCTCCCCTGTTCATGTGCTCTCTTTCTCTTAAAATAAATAAACTTTAAAAATTTTAAGTGTTATATAAATCACTTAGTGTGCCCAACAAGAATTCCCTGCAGTCATTTGTTCATATGGGGGCCATAGTGACCTGTTCAGAAAACGGCAGTTACCCAAGTCAGGCAGTCAGATTTCTTGGGGCTCTCGCTGGCTAGAGCTAGCAGGAAAGAGATGCCCCTGTCACAGGAGCTAATACAAGATGGATTCGGGGCTTTCAACCACTGTCTGAAGACAGCTCACTGCTGTAGTAGACAATAATTGCCCCTCACAAAGAGAGCAAAGACAAGCAATGGAGAGAAAGAGGATCCATACAGCCTTAGTTTCTGGATTCAGTTATTCCTAGCTCTGCAACTGCCATGATCTTACAAACTTACAAACCTCCTGCTCTTTATCTCCATGTGTTTCTGTCACTAATAGACTCTTGACCAACACATGCAGGCATTGGTCAACAGTGGCAGTTCTTAACTTAGCCAAAGTTGCACATTAGAAGCATCAAGATTGTTTTTGAAATCCTAATGCCCAGGATGAATCCAAAACCAATTCTGTCAGAATTTCTAGGGGTAGGAACCAGGCATTAGTATTTTTATAAAACTCCCTAGGCGAGTCCAGTGTGAATCTAGGATAAGAATCATTGTTCTGGAACAACATTTATTCTAAGTAGTCTACCAAAAACCAACAAAGGGTGAAGCTTTGGAAACATTTTCATTGAAGTAAAATCCAAAAGAACAATTGTCATTATTCCCTGTACTATTCAAGGTATACTAAAAAATCATAATTTATTCAAGAATACTTTTAAAAAACGTTGTATGAAGTTTAAAAATAGAATGTGGACAAAGTTGTCACCTTTTGGAGAAAATATGATTTCCACATATCAGAAAGGTAGGTGGATACAAAAATCAACTCATGTATGAGGTGTCAATTCTCTTCAAATAAATATATATAATCAATGCAAATCCAATAGGACTTCTCACAGAACTTGACCAGCTCACCCTAATATTCACTTAGAAAAATAAAAGAACAAGAAAAGCCAAAATGAGTTTAGAAAATAATGAATGGAAGACTTGCCCTCCCGGAGAGAAATTTTCTTTCTTTCTCTTTTAAATTATATTTTACACACATGTGCATGCACACATACACACACATATTTATATCATGTATATCTACTCACACTCCAGAGATGAAAGGATTTACCAATGCAGTAAATAGCAAGTTAAAAACAACAGAAAGGCTAGAAATAGGCCAAAACATACCCAAAAACATTGATAGATGACAAAGGTAAAATTATAAATCAGTGAGGGGAAAAATGGACTAGTCAATAAATAGTACTTTATATGGGGAAAAATAGATTATTATTCCCACAATATATAAAAGATAAATTCTAGAAGGTTTAAAACACTCAATTTAACAGCAAAACATTTAAATTTTAGAAGAACAAATAGAAAGTGTTTTCGTTGTTTTAAGATTGGGAAGAATTTCTTAAACAAGATTAAAAGTACAAACTACAAAGAAACTCACTGGTAAATATGGCACCATTTAAATCTGTAACTTTTATACAACACAATACCCAAAAAGAGAGATAAGTAACAAAATGAGAGAAAATTTTGTACCGTAAAAGTCAACAAAATATTAATATCCAGGCAATCTAAAGAACTCCTACAAATCAAGAGGAAACCCAACAGAAAAACAGGCAAAGGATGCCTTATATTTCTGTTTTTTTATCTGATTGCTGTGGCTAGGACTTCCAGTACTATGTTAAATAACAATGGTGAGAGTGGATTCCCTCTTGCTCCTGACCATAGAGGGAAAGCTCAGTATTTCCCCGTTGAGAATGATATTAGTTGGGGGTTTGGGCTTTATTATGTTGATACGGTATGTTTCTCTAAATCTACTTTGTTGAGGGTTTTTATCATGAATGGATTATTATGGGCAGAAGACACTAATAGACATTTTTCCAAAGAAGACATACAGATGGCTAACAGACACATGAAAAGATACTCAGCATCACTGATCATTAGGGAAATACAAATGAAAAGTACACTGCAATATCACTTCACACCTGTCAGAATGGCTGAAAAGAAGAACACAAGAAATAACAGGTGTTGGCAAGGATGTGAAGAAAGGGGAACCCTCCCGCACTGCTGGTAGGGATGCAAACTGGAGCAGCCGCTCTGGAAAACGGTGTGGAGGTTCCTCAAAAAGTTAAAAATAGAACTACCCTATGATCCAGCAATTGTGCTAACAGGTATTTATCCAAAGAATACAAAAATACTAATTCAAAGGGATACATGCACCCCAATGTTTATTACAGCATTATCTATTGTGGGAAATAAGTTTGAGAATTCTGTATGCTTGCACCAATGAGTTAACAAGGCTTAGGAAGAAAGCTCTCACAGGGCGAAAGCACCCAAGGTTAGCTAATGAAAAGGGTGCCTTGTTAGCCTTGAGGCAGCATGCTCCAGCAATCTTAAACTTTGGAGGTAACAGCTATTTAGCTATATCACCTACAGAGAAACACTGTACATCTGGTGTCTGGTGCCAGTATATCATTGTGCTTTAATCTCAACTTCAAATGCCACTCATTCCCCAAAACCCTTGCACACTTAACAGTCACCATTTTATTGTTTTCTTCTGTACATTCACCATGTATGTAAAACCTTGACAGCTTGATAAATACAGAGTCAAAACCCCTGTATCGGGACTCTTGTCTCCTCCTGGACATTAGGGTCTCTCATTTTTATTTCTGAGTCTGCTCTCTTGCTGGACAAGAGAGAACTCCAGACTCAAAGTCTGCAACAATCTATAATAGCCAAATTATAGAAACAGCCCAGTGCCCATTAACTGAGGAATGGATAAAGAAGATGTGGTATGCATATATATATATATATATGCGCATATATATATAGTGAAATATATATATATATAGTGGAATATATATATAGTGGAATATTAGTCATAAAAATGAATAAAATCTTGCCATTTGCAATGACACGGATGGAGCTAAAGAGTATTATGCTAAGCAAAATAAATAAGTCAGAGAAAAACAAATATAAAATTTCACTCATATGTGGAATTTAAGAAACAAAACAAATGAGCAGAGGGAAAGAAAGAGAGAGAGAGAGAACCAAATCAAGACATAGATGCTTAAGTATTGAGAACAAACTGATGGTTACCAGAAAGGTGGGGGGTGTGGGGGGTGAAATAGGTGATGGGGATTAAAGAGTGTACTTGCTGTGATGAGCACTGGGTGTTGTATGTAATGTTGAATCACTAAATTGCACACCTAAAACTAATATTACACTGTATGTTAACTAACTGGAATTTAAATTAAAACTTAAAAAAAAAGAAAGACAGGCAAAGATTAGTGGGAATAGGCAAATCACAGATGAAACCCCATCAACAAATGTATGAAAAACATAAATTTAAAATGAGATATATATTACTCCCATCAAGTTAACAAAAACTTTATAAAATGACAATCACAAATTCGGGGAAGGATATGAAAATAGGAAACTCTCATAAGCAAGTGGTAACATAAGTTGCCAAACCTTTTAGAACAATTTCCACTTGTCCTAAAACCCAGTGATTCTAATAGCAATATATATGCTAGAGGTACTATAGCCCACATGGACCAGGAGATATGTGCAAGCATGTTCGCTGCAGCCTAATTTGTAACAGAGAAAAAAGGAAGAGAGAGAGCAATTTAAACTTATAAATTATGGTATATTTATACTGGAAACTATGCAACAGTTAAATGAATAAACTAGAGCCACATGCATCAATATAGATAAAACTCAAAAGCATACTATTCTCTCTTCATATTAAAATATTCAAAAAACAGAATAAAGGGAAGTTTTTCAACCCATTTCAACCCATAAAAAACCCACAGCTAACATTATATTTAATCATGATTGATTGATGCTTTCCCTTTAAAATCAGGGAAACAAGGCACCTGGGTGGCTCAGTTGGTTAAGCAGGTTAGGCCTCAGACTCATGATCTCAGCTCAGGTCTTGATCTCAGTGTCCTGAGTTCAAGCCCCATGCTGGGCATCAAGCCTACTAAAATAAAATAAAGTAAGTAAAGTAAAATAAAATAAAATAATCAGTAACAAGACAAGATGTCCATTCTTGCTACTTCTATTCAATATTACACTGCAGGTTCCACCCAAGGAAATTATGCAGGCAGGCAGGCAGGCAGGCAGGCAGGCAGGAAGGAAGGAAGGAAGAACAGACGGACAGATTGGCAGATGGATAGGCATCCAGATTGGAAATAAAGAAGCAAAACTATCTATACTCATAAATGACATGATCTTGCATATAGAAAATCTTAAGGAATCTTCTAAAATCAAGTAGGAATAAAAAACAAATTTAGTGGGATTGCAGGATACAATATCAATATACAAAAATCAATTGTTTTTATATACGCTTACAATGAACAATCTAAAAATTAACAATTTTATTTACAAAAACATCAAAAAGAATACCAAGGAATAAATTTAATAGAAGGAGTGTAAAACTTATAATCTGAAGCTATAAAACATTGTTGACAGAAATTAAAGAAGATCTAAATAAACAGAAAACAACCCATGTTCATGGATTGGAAGGCTCAACATTGTAAAGATGGCAATACTCCCCAAACTAATATACAGATTCAATACTTACTAGAAGCCCAACTGGCTTTTTTGCAGAAATTGAGATGCTAATTCTTAAATACATATGGAATTGCAAGGGACTCAGAGCAGCCAAAACAATAATAAAAAGAACGAAGTAGGATCACACTTCTCAAATTCAAAACTTACTACAAAGCAATGGTAATCAAGACAGTGTGGAACTAACACAAGGACAGACACATAGATAAAGAGCATAGAATTGAGAGTCCAAACATAAATCTATTTATCTATGATCAAATGATTTTTGGCAAGGATGCCAAGACCATTAAATAGGAAAAGAATGATCTTTTCAACAAATGGTGCTGAAACAACTGGAAAGCCAAGTACCTAAGAATGAAGTCAACCCCTCCTTCACACCAAATACAAAAACTAACTCAAAATGGATCAAAGACAGAAATATGAGACCAAAGATTCTTAGGAGAAAACAGAGATAAATCTTCATGACCCTGAATTATGCAACAGATTTTGAGAGAGGGGGAAAGGAATAAACAAACCGGACTTCATCACAATTTAAAATACGTTTTAAAGGATACCATGAAGAAAATGAAAGGACAAACTATAGAATTAAAGAAAAATTTTTGTAATTCATATATTTGATAAGGGACTTATATCCGGAATATATAAAAACTCTTATTAGCTTAATAATAAAAAGGCAAATAGCTCACTTTAAAAATAGGCAAAAGACCTGAACAGGTTCTCTATAAGGAGGACATAAAAATAGCCAATAAACACACACAAAAAAGATGCCCGACATCATTACTCATCAGGAAAATGCATATCAAAATCACAATGAGACACCCACCAAGATGGCAAACATAAAAAAGTTATATAATAACAAGTGTTGGAGAGGATGTGGAGAAATCACAACTCTCATATGATACTGACAGAAATATAAAATGGTACAGACACTTTGGAAACAGTCTGGGATTTCCTCAAATATTTAAATGTGGAGTTACCATAAGACCCAGCATTTTATTCCGAGGTTCATATCCATGAGATATAAAAACATATGTCCACACAAAAATTTGTTCATGAATGTTCAAAGCAGCATTATTTTTAATAGTCAAAAGCTGGAAACAACTCAAATGTCCATCAATGAGTGAATGGATTAACAAACTATAGTGTATCCATATAATTCAATTATGTATGGCCATAAAAAGGAATTAAATGCTGATACATGTGACAACATTGATGAGCCTTGAAAGCATTAGACTAAGTAAAAGAAATCAGTCATAAAAGATCATATATTATGATTCCATTCCTATAAATGTGAACAGGGAAATCGAAGAAACATAAAGTATATTGGTGTTTGGCTAGGATTAGGGGTGAGACAAAAAAGGAAAGATAGTTTGGTGATAGCTAATGGGCACAGGTTTTCTTTCTTAGATGATGAAAACATTCTAAAAATCATGGTAATAGCAGCATATATCTGTGAATATACAAAAAATCCACATCAAATTGTACACTTCCATTAGGTGGATGAATTATCTCAAAAAAGCTGCTAATAACAAGCTGCTATTGAGTTAAATAACATGTAAGGACATGATATTTATGCTATAATATCATTTATCTAAAGTTTACAAATAGAGGAAACAAAATTTTAATGTTTATGAATACAATATACATCTTAGAAATAATTTAGGAAGGAACACTTTTATTCAACATAGTCCTGGAAGTTCTAGCCACAGCAATCAGACAAAAGAAAAGAAATAAAAGTCATCCAAATTGGATGGGAAAAGTAAACTGTCACTATTTGCAGATGACATGTTGCTATATATATAAAACTCTAAAGACTCCACCAAAAACTATTTGAATAAATGAATTCAGTAAAGTCGCAGGATACAAATTAATATGCAGAAATCTGTTGTTTCTATATACTAATAACAAAGTAGCCGAAAGAAAAATTACCCCATTTATGATTGCACGAAAGACAAGTAAAATACCTAGGAAAAATTTAAGAGAGGTGAAGGACCTGTACTCTGAAAACACTGATGAAAAAAAGTGAAGACAATACAAACGTATGGAAAGATATTCCATGATCATGGAATGGAAGAACTAATATTGTTAAAATTTCCATACTACCCAAAGAAATCTATAGATTCATTGCAATCCCTATCAAAATACCAACAGCAGTTTTCACAGAACTAGAACAAACAATCCTAAAACTCTAAAATTTGTACGGAACCACAAAAGACTTCAAAGAACCAAAGCAATCTTGAAAAAGAGGAACAAAACTGGAGGTATCACACTCTATTACAAAATACACTACAAAGCTATAGTAGTATAGCTACTATACCCAGTACAGTGCCTGGGTGGATCAGTCAGGTAAGCATCTGACTTGATTTTGGCTGAGGTCATGATCTCACAGTTCATGAGTTTGAGCCCTATGGTGGACTCCGTGCTGACGCACACAGCCTGCTTGAGATTTTCTCTCTATCTGCCCCTCCCCCACTCACACATTCTCATGCTCTCTCTCTCAAAATAAACATTAAAAAAAACAAAAAGCGTGATATTGGTGCAAAATTAGACACAGATCAATGAAACAAGATAGAAAGCCCAGAAATAAACCCATGATTATATGGTCAATTAATCTACGACAAAGGAGGCAAGAATACATAATGGGGAAAAGGCAGTCTGGTAAACAACTGCTACTGAGAAAACTGGGCAGTTACATGCAAACGGATGGAACTGGACTACTTTCTTACAGCATCCATAAAAATAAACTCAAAATGGATTAAAGATCTAAATGTGAGACCTGAAACCATAAAACTCCTTAAAGAAAACAGAGGCATTGGCGACATTTTTCTAGATATGTCTCTTGAAGCAAAGGAAACAAAAGCAAAAGTAAACTGGTAGGACTATACCAAAATAAAAAGCTTTTGCACAGCAAAAGAAATCATCGACACAACAAAAAGGCAGCCTACTGAATGGGAGAAGATATTTGCAAATATACCTAATAACTGGTTAATATCACAAATATATAAAGAAGTTTTACAACTCGATGACAAAATAAATAATTCAATTTTAAAATGGGCAGATAATCTGGGAATCCTTCGCTCCTCAGGGAGTCTGCCTCCTTGTTGCACCCCTGAGCTTAGGGAGGGATTCTGCTCAGTGGAAGAGGATTTGCCTCCTAAAGAGACAGAACCCGTTGCCTTCACTGCTGCTTCCCTTTTAGCTCATGTCAAGCTTGGCCAAAGTCAGGAAATGGAGTGGCAATTGCTCTCCATTCTCTTCTCTTCTGCCTCAGTATGCCTTTGTAACATCAGCTGGTGTCCTGCAAAGGGCAGGGAAGCACCCACACATCCACAAGTCATGCTGGTCAGAGATTCCCTGGGTGTTTGTCCTCACCTGAGCCTGTTTTGTGTGTCTGTGTTGTGGAGCTTGGGACTCCAGAGAGAAATTGGGAGTGGGAGGGGTAAAAGTTGTCCTAAGAATGCTTATCGTTCTTTGGTTATTGGGATCTGTTCTTGGGAAGGGTAGGGGGTTGAGGGAAGCGTGACCTTGGGTCTTCATCAATAAACTCATTTATACACAAAAATAAATAAATAAAAATAAAAAATGGGCAGAGGACCTGAACATTTTTTTCAAAGAAGATAAACAGATGACCAAAAGCCATGATGAGATGCTCAACATCACTGATTATCAGGAAAATGCAAATCAAAACCACAATGAGATAATACCTCATACCAGTCAGGATGTCTAGTATCAAAAAGATAAGAAATAACAAGTGTTGACATGGATGTGGAGAAAAAGAGAACTCTCATTCACTGTTGGTGGGAATGGAAATTGGTACAACCACTGAGGAAAACAGTATGAAAGTTTCTCGAAAACTTAAAACTAGAAATACCATATGATCCAGTATTTTTGCTACTGGATATTTACCCAAAGAAAACAAAAATGCTAATTCAAAAATATATATGCACCCTATGTTTATTGCAGAATTATTTGCAATAGTCACGATACAAAAGCAACTAAAGTTTCCATTTATAGATGAATGGATAAAGAAGATGTGGTAAAAATCATACAGTGGAATATTACTCAGCCATAAGAAAGAATGAAACCTGGACATTTGCAACAACATGGATGGATTTAGAGGGTATTATGTTAAGTGAAATAAGTCAGAGAAAGACAAATGTCTTATGATTTCACTTAAATGTGGAATCTAAAAAACAAAAAAAAAAATGAACACACAAACAAAAATCAGAAATAGACCCATAAACACAGAGAACAAACTATCTTGTGCCAGCGGGCAGGAGGCTGGGGGGATGGGACAGATACGTGAAATGGATTAAGTACAAACTTCCAGTTATAAAATAAATAAGGTTAGGAGTGCCTGGGTGGCTCAGTTAAGTGTCCAACTTTGGCTCAGGTTATGATCTCACGGTTCACGAGTTCAAGCCCCACATCGGGCTCTGTGCTGACAGCCCAGAGCGTGGAGCCTGTTTCAGATTGTGTGTCTCCTTCTCTCTCTGCTCCTCCCCTGCTCATTCTCTGTCTCTCTGTCTCTGTCTCTAAGATAAATAAAAACATAAAAACATTTTTTTATAATAAAGAAGTTACAAGGATGAAAAGTACAAGATAGGGAATAGAGTGAAAAATATTGTAAGGGCGACTAAGTAGCTCAGTCTGTTAAGTGTCAGATTCAATTTTGGCTCAAGTCATGATCTCACAGTTCATAGAACTGAGCCCCATGTGGGGCTCTGTGCTGAGTATGGAGCTTGCTTGGGATTCTCTCTCTCCTTCTCCCCCTGTCCCTCCCCTGCTCTCTCCCTCAAAAAAGAGAAGAGAAAATACATATTGTAATTACATTGTATGGTGGCAGGTGGTAACTCCATTTACTGTGTTAAGTGTGGCATAATGTATAGAAGTGTCAAATCACTTTGATATATACCTGAAACTAATATAACATTGTCAACTATACTTTATGACAAAAAAATTTAAATAATAATAACTCAGGCAGGAAGACACATTTTAAGGTAATGCGTTAGTTTTGGGAAAGATAAAAAAGAAGTGAGTAAAACTGCAAAGGGGGCTTCAACCACATCTGTAATACTGTATTAAATATCAAAGCCAAACAGAATAATTATGTAAAAGTATAGTGGTTTTCTTTAACATTTTTAATAAATCCTTTTTGTTAGCTTTAGTAAGAGCCAACTTACTAAAGCAGCAATTATTCTAATTGCTAAGTGGATACTGCCAAAGTTTATCTTAAGAGAAACAGAAAGTCTATGAGCTACCTCGACTTTGTATATTTTAAACAGAAATACGGACCTGGGTCTATAGTTAATTAGGACTCGCTGTACTTTACATCTTTTGATCTTCTTAGTCTCTTTTCCAAACTCTTTGCAGTCTCTACCCTACTTTACTAAAGACCTTTGACCAAAAATAGGTGTAATATAATCTAACAAATCTCTAACCAGTGGAGTGATTTTCATATTATTTTTGTCCGGTCCAGATTCCGACACTTTTCTCCCACAAATAACCTGGACTAACAAGCTCAGGCTCAGTCTGCTGATATATTCTACTAGGTTTTCGTGGTTAATGCTGAGCCACAGACAACAACTGTGGGTACCGGCATGTATTCTGATCTAGAAGCTTTAAGACTGAGAATTTACTTTGCTAGATTTCTAAGTCTCACAATATGGAAATGACAACTCCTCCAGAATATTTCAAGTGCCTCTTGCAAACAGAGTCAAAAATCCACTCTGGATCTCCTGTAACTATGGTCCAGTAGTTTTAGTGGAATTCTTCAAAATTTTGTTGTCTCCTGTCTCCCTCCTTCTCCCTCCCTCTCCCTCCCTCTCCATGCCCCTGGTATGTGTGCCTTGGTTCTCAGACAGACGCCACACTGCCTTGGCAGAAGAGACCATCAGTAGACTATAGATAATGCCTGAAATGTCTTTGCAACAGATTTTCCCGGTTTCAAACTAACAAACAAAAAAGAACATTTTTTTTAACTGTGCTGGCTTTCCAGAGAAAACCCACAAACTTGCTAAGGGACAAATATTTAGAAGATAATATTTGCTTTCCATAAACAGGATTTAAAACTCTTTTTAGAGTGCCACTAAAATGTTTTTGAAAGTGTTTCTTTCATGGCTAATTTGTATTTTGCATGAATGAGTCGTTGTTTCTTTCCAGTGACCAGAAATATACCCTGGGTCAATCTGGAAAAAGAGAACAGAGTCATCGGGAGTGATTTAATGTCATCATAAATACAACAGATATGAATGGCCTCCCAACTCTCTAACAGACATATGTCAAAATAAATACCATGTGAGCCAACCCCTCCTCTGCTCTTAAGAAGACTGAAAACACATTAAATATTTGAGTATTTGTGGATTTTCAAGGATACCATCTTCTCTCTGTGGAACAGGCAGAATCCTAGACCTTAACGGATCCAGCAAAATGAGAGGGGGGTGTGATTCTCAGTCCATGTGGGTAATATCTCCAGCCATGGGAAGACAACAGTCTTTCTCTCTCTTTTTTTTTTTTTAAGTTTGTTTATTTTGAGAGAGCACAAGTAAGGGAGGTAGAGAGAGAGAGTTAGAGAGAAAGAATCCCAAGCAGGATCCTCACTGTCAGTGTGGAGCCTGATGCAAGGCTCACACAGTTCGAACCCACGAACTGTGAGAGCATGACCTGAGCCAAAGTCAGCCATGTAACCAACTGAGCCATCCAAGTGCCCCAGGCAACTGGTTTCAACAGTAACTCCATTCTCTCTCTGCCAAGTTTGGACAAGGAAGCCTTTACCACTGTCAGAAGGTGAAATACTTCATGATCAGGCCTCTTCACGATTTTCCTAAGGCCCTGCAACCTCACAAGGTGGCAACTGTCCCCCCACAGGGGCCCAGCTGTTGTCTTCAGACAGATCTGGAAACTTTCCATTTCCCTTCTCCGTCTGAAAGGCAGGTAGATGGAATGCCTCTGCCTACTTCCTACTTCAACTCTTCATCCTCCCCCCACACACGCAAAAGTCTGTCTCCATTTACCTTCACCACCCCCTTGCAATGTCCCCCCTTTCTAAGACATACATACAAAGACAGTTTACACCCTGTCTCCCTCACTCCCCAACAATCTCTCCCTCTTGGGGAAGTAGGAGAGGAGGCAACAGTGGAATTACACTTTTCCTCTAGCAAGTTAATGAGGCAGAAAGAGAGATTTGTTTTAATAAATGACAATTTTATAGAAGACATAGACTACTCCATGTCACCTAACAGCCTAAATTTTGATTAAAACATTCCCCATTAGATCCAGTTCTTTTGATGATGGCACCATCTGCAGAGACCATTCATTCATTCACTCATTCGAAGGTGAAGTTTTAAGAGAGCAGTTGTAGGGTCCAGTTGCAGTAAGTTAAATATGAGATGCTGAATGGTGAGATGAAGTAGGGAATTAAGTATAGAGCATGGACATATGTATAAATCAGGAAACCTTGTTTAGAGCCATAGTCATCAATGAGAGGCTATGGATTGAAGGAGAAGATGACCTCAGACCAAGGCCTGAGGCACCCTCCAGCAAAGCAGACTGAAGAGGGAGGGCTTCAGGAAGAGAGGTAAGTAAATGTGTGGCCACAGAGAGCTGAAAGACAGAGCTCCAAGAGGGAATATATGGACAGCTGTTTTCGGTCCAGCTACTCAAACATTTCCTTTATAGGAATGGGAGAAAGGCCTTGGGAATTTGCTCTTTCCCATTAAGAATTTAGCCACCACTATCGTACGCAGGCAGATTACTTAAGCTGATTTAGCTAAAACTTCAGAGAGGACATTGACCCTGAGGGAGCTGGATGAGATGGGTATAATTTGGTGGGAGGAGAAAGGGACGAAGACTCTGGAACAAACCTTCCATACAGGCAGTCCTGGGTGGACATGAAAGTAATCCTCATCCATCCCACACCTTTATCTCTCTGTATATGGGCAAAATGACAGTCTCACTGCCAAGGCCTTCCCCACTGCCTAATTAGCCGTCACATTCCTGTGGCTTCCACAGAGCTCTTTGAGATTTTCTTTGTAGCTACTAAGCATCAACATTGCTGCAGAAGAATCTGGCCTTTCTCCCTTTCTGAAAAAAAAGTAATAACTTCTAGATGTTAAGATCTCTACTGAAATAATCTTTGATTTAAAAATTAAAATCGATTTATATACCTGGTATAAATAATAGGGCCCAAACTTCTCATGAAAAGCAAGCATCTCTGGGTGCCTGGGTGGCTCAGTCGGTTAAGCCTCCAACTCTTAGTTTCAGCTCAGGTCATGATCTCATGATTTGTGGGCTCAAGACCTGCATCAGGCTCTGCACTGATGGTGCAGAGCCTGCTTGGGATTCTCTCTCTGTCTCTCTCTCAAAATAAATAAATGAAAGTAAAAGAGAGAGAGAGGAGAGGGAGAGAGAGAAAGAGGGAGAGAGAGAAAGAGGGAGAGAGAGAAAGAGGGAGAGAGAGAAAGAGGGAGAGAGAGAAAGAGGGAGAGGGAGAGGGAGAGAGAGAGACAGAGACAGAGAGAGAGAGAGAGAGGGACAGAGGAGAGAGAGGGAGAGAGGAGAGAGAGGGAGAGAGGAGAGAGAGGGAGAGAGGAGAGAGGAGAGAGAGGAGAGGAGAGAGAGGAGAGAGAGGAGAGGAGAGGAGAGGAGAGGAGAGGAGAGGAGAGGAGAGAGAGGAGAGAGAGGAGAGGAGAGGAGAGGAGAGGAGGGAAAGGAGAGGAGAGGGGAGGGGAGGAGAGGGGAGGGGAGGGGAGGGGAGGAGAGGAGAGGGGAGGGGAGGGGAGGGGAGGGGAGGGGAGGGAGGAGAGGAGAGGAGAGGAGAGGAGAGAGGAGAGGAATTCTCTATTTTTTTAAACAAAAGTTAGGAATGTAGACAATAGGCTTCTCTAAGCCTCATGACACCCCTGAAACTAAAAGAGTGGGAAGGTCTATATGATTGCATATTGCTTGATTTTAAGACCAATGCTTAGAGATATGACTATTGGGCCTCCTCAAAATGTCATCAACCTTTTGTCTTCCCCTACAGTCATTTTGTCACAGCCTATATCCAGAGAGAATAACTGGAAAATTCAATTATCTCCTGAATTTGGGACATGCTAGGCAGCCAATCTAAATAAAAATAATAGCAAAAACTCACAAGAGAATATGTGTAGCAATGTAAATAGTCCTATGGGGAAATGTAGTAAAATTGAAAAGAAAAATGCTTTATAAAAATGAAATCATGCTGAAAAAGCCAGTGCTAAATCTCTGATAAAACATAAACTATTAAAAAAATCCTATAATCTCTAGTTCATGTCTGGTCTTCATAGAAAGCTATAAAAGAGTTATTGTCCTTTTTTTTACACATACTAGCCTAGCATCAATATAAGTGACTTCCTAAGCTCAGTAAGAGTCCCACAGAGTCACCACCATAACCCAGTCCCATGAAGCTTGGAAATTAGTATAAGACAAAAATCATTCTTGGATCCCGTACCACACATTTTCATTCTGAAAAACATCATCGTACCATATTTTAATGAATACATAATTCTCTAACACGGTTTCCAAAGTGTATATCATGGTAAAGCTTCAGTGTATTTGACAATTTGTTACCTCAACTGGCCTCCTCTAGTGTTCATTACTGTTTTAGATAAAAATGTAGTTTCTCCTCAGAAATGAAAGAGAGTGGACACCCCCTTGTCAAGATATCCATCTGCCTATGAGTTGCCAGGTTATTTTTGAGAAAGAAGAGGAAAAAATATAAAACAAAGAAAACAGAAGTTGTTTAAAAAAAAGAAAAGAAGGGGCGCCTGGGTGGCTCAGTCGGTTGAGCATCCGACTTCGGCTCAGGTCATGATCTCACGGTCCAGTCCGTGAGTTCGAGCCCCGCGTTGGGCTCTGTGCTGATGGCTCAGAGCCTGGAGCCTGCTTCTGATTCTGTGTCTCCCTCTCTCTCTCTGCCCCTCCCCCACTCATGCTCTGTCTCTGTCTCAAAAATAAATAAACATTAAAAAAAAGAAAAGAAAAAACAAAAGAAAACCTGTTTCAACTGGGCTCAAACATTTGAGGCAGTAATTTTGTAGAACACCTCTCAAATGGAACCTGCTGCTGCCTCACCTTTATCTTAAAAACAAAAATTTCTACCTAAATCTCAGGTGCATTAAGATCACTTTGGCCAGCCAAGTCAGCTAGATCACTTGGGTTTCGGATCTTGCATCAAACAAGAATTGCTTCACAGGCAACTCCATGACAGTCTCAATAGGATATTTAACATAGAACTCAAATGGGAGGAGATGATACAGGAAACTCCATGAATGTCTACTCTGTTCAATTAGACTAAATACTCAACAACAAGAAAAGGGGATCAGAAAAGCAGAAATGAAAATAAAGAGGAGATTACTTTGGAGAAATGAAGGTTCTAGAGTGAGCGCATGCAATGACACTGAGCTGCCACCAGGAAGCTGAGAGGGAGAGATAAGTGAGGATGTCATTGACTTTTGCTGGACTGTGCAGGGGAAGGTGACCACTTCCAGGGAGCTGCTGAGCAACAGATGGAGAGGCTGAAGAAGATTCCTCTGGGTGGTCAGGAGCTTTTAAGGAAAATAGCTCCCTCTGTATATCAATGATGGTTGGCCTGTAGGTTGAGTAAGGTACCTACAGGAGTCAGACCAATTGATGTGGGCATTAAGGTGAAACTAATTTTAGTGACCCCAATAAGCTGTATTATTCAAGAAAATAAAATAAGGGCAAGCAGCAAGCTTTGGTATATTAACCAACATGTGTAAACCTTTTACAACTCTAGTTGTAACTAAGCAAAGTAATAACTAAGTAAAGCAGTAATAGTAATAACTCTAGTTATTACCAAGTTAGTAATAACTAGTAATAACTAAGCAAAGATCTGAAAGATATGAAAGAGCAAGCCAAAGGAATGTGAATTTTATTAGAAGTTTGATGGAGGAACACCTGGCTGGCTCAGACAATAGAGCATGAATCTTGATCTTGGAGTCCTGAGTTCAAGGCCCATGTCAACATGGAGAACAGAAGAAGAAAGAAGAAGAAGAAGAAGAAGAAGAAGAAGAAGAAGAAGAAGAAGAAGAAGAAGGAGGAGGAGGGGAGGGGAGGAGGAGGGGAGGAGGGGGAGGAGGGGGAGGAGGGGGAGGAGGAGGGGGAGGAGGAGGGGGAGGAGGAGGGGGAGGAGGAGGGGGAGGAGGAGGGGGAGGAGGAGGGGGAGGAGGAGGGGGAGGAGGAGGGGGAGGCGGGGGAGGAGGAGGAGGCTTAATGGAAAGTCATTGCAGAGCTTGAGCAAGAGAGTGAAATGCCTAATGGTATTTTTTTAACGTTTATTTATTTTTGAGAGCGAGAGTGAGAGAGGGGCAGAGAGAAAAAGAGAGAGCAAACCTCAACCAGGCTCTCCATTGTCACTACAGAGCCCCATGTGGGGCTTGAACTCATGAATCATGAACCATGAGAACATGACCTGAACAATAATCAAGAATCAGACACTCAACCAACTGAGCCATCCAGGCACCCTGACTCACAGTATTTTTTTAAGTTTATTTATGAGAGAGAGAGAGAGAGAGAGAGACAGAGACAGAGCACGAGCAGGGGAAGGGCAGAGAGAGAGGGAGAAACAGAAGCCGAGGCAAGCTCCAGGCTCCAAACTGTCAGCACAGAGCCCGACGTGGGGCTCGAACTCACAAGCTATGAGATCATGACCTGAGCTGAAGTCGGACACTCAACCAAGTGAGCCACTCAGGCGCCCCTCACAGTATTTTTTAAAGGTTACTCTGGCTGCTACAGGAATAGACTTTAGAGGGGCAAGAGAGTTTGCAGGGAAAGCAGTGAAAAGGACAATGACTCAGGAAAATGGGACAAAGTGAAGGTGATATATGGTCAGAGTCAGGATATGTTTTGAAAATTGGGTGTAGGGGTGATAGATTGAATGAAGAAAAGAGAAGGGACAAAGATGTCTATTAAGTGGTGTGACCTTAGCAATTAGATAGAATGAGGTACCATATACTGTACTGGGCAAGACAGGAAGAGGAGCAAGTGTTCGTGGGGTTTCAAAAGAGGGTAGTCAGCAGTTTTGCCTAAGACACTTAAAGTTTGAGATGCCCATTAGACTTCTAAATAAAGATGTCAAAAGGCAGACGGTATCCAAATCTGTAGCTTAAAGTGGAAGCTGGAACTCACTGGAGACACGATTTAGAGATCATCGATTATGTGTAACATGTCAACATTAGAATGAAGTGTCCTACTCTGTCTACTTGACCAATAAAGCTTCGCATTCTATTTACTTTCCTACTGCAAAAAGGTACCCAAGGCAAATTTAAAGACTTTCTGCAAATAGTAAAGTTTACCAGTATCTGAAGATCCTCCAAAAGCCATCTTTTAAGGGACCATCCAGGGCTTTTCCAACTGACTCTGCTTTTTGAAAAGTGGGAAACTGCCTATGCCCCTAATCTATTCATAATTTTAGAAATGCAGAAGTGTCCTGAACTCACCTGCTTACCTGGCCACTCTTAGAGCTATGGCTCAGATAAGCTCGCACTGGTGCTGTGATTTAGCTAGCTCCATGTGACCTCCTTTCCACTTTCTATTTAGTATCCACACAGAGAAGAGATTTAAAAATATTCAGAGATCTTGCACAGATATCAAGGGCAAAAATTCAGCCAAGACTCAAAAAAGACCTAGAATCAGGAATGGGAAAATCATCAGGACTTTCCATCCTTCTTCCTTTGCAGTTCTTTGCATTTACTTTGTTTTTCCTTCTCAGGAAAGAGACTTTCTCAGGGTTTACTTTGTCCTTCCTTCCTTCTTTTCTGGTCCATATGGAGAGATATGGCCACCACACAGATAAACCCAAGTCACTTATGTAATTGACTACAGCACTGACTTTGATTCTTTTTCACCACTCACCACCCACTCCTCAGGCCTTATATCCAAGTCATGAGCCCTGTGACTGAAGTTCCACCAAGGGCAGAGTGCATTTATCTGCATTGTAACATTGGGTTCAACCACTGGCTTATTAGTCAACAGAAAGAGGCAGAAGTAAAAGCGTGCCAGTTTCAAACCTAGGCTCCAAAGGCCTGCTGTATTTCCCCCTGCACCCCTGGGCCGACCCATTGCTATACATCTTAGTCTGTTCAGGCTGCTTTAACAAAATACTATAAACTGAGTCACTTATAAACAATGAAAATTTATTTCTCACAGGTCTGGAGGCTACGAAGTCCAAGAGCAAGACACCAGCAGATTTGGGATCTGGTGAGGACTCACTTTCTGGTGCGTAGACCATGTCTTTTTGCTGTGTCCTCACATGATGGAAGGTGCAAGGGATCCATCTGGGATCTCTTTGGTAAGAGCACTAATTCCATTCATGAAGACTTCACCCTCATGACCTACTCACCTTTCACAGGCCCTGCTGCCTAATATCATCTCCTTGAGGGTTAGAATGGAAACATGTGAACGTAGTGGGGAGCACAAACAGGCACATCAGAGCACCATGAGTACGTGCCCAGCCTGAGCCACTGGTCTGAGATGAGGAGAAAAGGTGCACATAGCAGAGCTGTTCATTTGGGTCCAGACTAAGTCAGCCAAAATAAGCATAAACACTGATGGTCCTATATCCGCGGGATTTGCAATGATTTTCCAGCATTATTGTTTCTAAATTTAACTGATAAGTGGTACAATTTACGGTCATTCACAAAGCCTTATCCTTGTCTGAATCCACCTGTGCTTTCTGAGGGAAGAAACTACAGTAGATTCAGTTTGGGTTAAGTGTCCACCCCTCTGGCTACAGGACATAGTCAAGTCTACTAGGACAAACCTGTCTGGTGGGGGTCACCCCTATGGATCAGGAGATGGTTCTCAGATAAAAGTGGGGGGAAGGGTGGTTATTGTGTGCTGAGCAGGCTCCCAAAAGGAGTCTACTTCTATTTTGTGTACAAAGTGCTCCCTACAGTGAGAACTTCCTGAAGGTAAACATCGTTTCCTGCAACAAAAACCATCTCCCGCAAGAAAGTTCTGAATTTCAGAAGAAACTTAACCTTGAAGAAAAAAGAAAACGGCATTGTTCCTTAAAAGGAAAAGATAGAGAGCAAATAGAGATGTTTAAATGCTCTTCATCACAGGATTGGGGTAGAATTTGATCAATGGTTCTCAAGGAAATCAAGCTTGAAATGGAAGGGATGGCAAATAATTTCAGCATTGTGAAATTCACTTCTGGGAATCTGGCTGCTACCAGCCACTCCAGGCCACTGGCCATGAGGCGTGGAGCAGAGTGTGGCCAAAGATAGAGTTGTCTCTTAATGAAGAAAAGGAACCACTGTAGAAAGGTGAATCTGAGGCATAATTACAACCATTTCAAATTTAGTGAGTACATAGGCGATGGTGGTCCTTTACTTGAATGGTGAATTCTAAAGCAGAGCTATTACACTACAAAAAAAATTGATTATTCAAATTAGCTTTGTGGTAGCAAGAAAATAAATTATTAAGGTTCTAAGTTTTGGGTTTTTTTTTTTTGCCTTAAACAAGGATTCTGTTTCCTTTAATCACTTTTTCAGGAAATATAATGAGAATTTTTAGATTTTGAATATTCAAATAGAAATGTTTATAATAGGGGCACCTGGACAGTTGGTCGAGTGTCCAACTCTTAATTTCAGCTCAGGTCATAATCCCAGAGTTGTGGATCAAGCCCCATATCAGGCTCTGTGCTATCTGTGGCGGCTGCTTGAGATTCTCTGTCTCTCTCTCCCTCTCTCTCCCTCTGCCCCTCTCATGCTCTCTCTCCGAAATAAATAATTTAAAAATGTTTATAATAATGCACATAGCTTCATTTGCATCTAATATTTAAATAACTGCTATTTCCTTTATATGTCACTTCTAGTGAAGAAATGGGTGATTATTTTACCTACTTATATAAATACAAGAAAACGGCCATATATACACATATTTTAAATACTGTGATTATTAAACCCACTATGTGCTGACATTTAAATTATATAAATAACACCATATAATACCTCATAGGCAAATGGATGAATAGATCTCTGAATAAATGATATAACTCTGAAAGCAATGCAAGATACTTGCCAAGAAGCAATGCTTTATGAATGATTCTCTATTGGGAGAAATTAACTAATAACAGTCACTAATGATAATGAGGGCATTTGGAAGGTAGATGGTATCCCACCAAATATTTGCCAGGCAAGCAATAAAAACTTGCAGTAAGAAGCTAATTTAAAAAGAAAGTTGCAAGAAAATTGAGAAGATATAAAAAGCTGTTCCAAATACTTTCTAAGATATCATATTGGGACAAGAGTCACCTAGCAGAAGCAGCTGTTCAGTGAGGTTAGGTTTTAATGAAAACCCGGGACACCTGGTTTTCTTCTGGTTTTTTTCCTCAGCAAAAATCCCAGAGGCAAAGCAATTCAAATGGCTGCTACCTACTCTGATGGTGGATTAGTTCCTCACCCCTAGAACCTATGGAATCTAATATCCCAAACTGTACTAAGAATCTTTTTTAAGAGGCTCCCCTAGTGTTTCTGTTGTGCAACCAGGTTTGGAAACCAGTGTTCTGGAGGGGAAAATTAAAGCTATTGTTGACACATCTGGTCCTCTGTCTAAAATGGACCTTCAGAATCCTCAGGAAACAGGAATCAACTTTTTTAACAGATCCCACTCTTTTCCCCTCCCTCCTAAGGTTTAAGACTCTACCTAGAAACTCTCTTTCATCAGACACATAGGAGATGTTTGTTTCTATTACTTTTTTTTTTAACTGTTGCAAAAGTGTCAAGTGAAAAAGCGGATCCATCCAATGACATGAGGGGATGGGATAAGCTGGTACAGGGCCTGGACAAGTGAGTCTTTATTTATTTGGGACATATGACCACAGACATGGTTTCCCTTTTAAATGTGTTTTTAAAACCACGCTGGTGCTGTTTGGAGTTTGGGGGAAAAAATACACCCCACGCTAAATTCACGACTCCTTCATTCCTTGTTTATTCACCTTTTAAATTAGATAGCCCTAACTACACCATGTTGCCTAAGTTGGATTATGCTAATGACAAACTGCTAATAAGCAAAAAACTGAAAAGACCCACCATCTGTGTACGTGGCTTTCTGACGAGCAATCAAGGCCGCACTCATGCTAAGCCGTGCTTAAAGCCCCACTCCCCCTCCACATTCCCGGCAGCCTCTGCAGCCCCAGGGTGCCCTGTCAGCTCCAAGAAGGCCGGCCCTGGTAGAAAGCGCACACTGAGGGTGGACAGAGAAAGTTAAGTAGAGAGTCCTGCTCTTCTGTGAGGCTCTCCTCCGAAGCTCATGTTGCAATTTGGATCTTTCCCTTTATGGAAGCAAAATCAATAAATTTTGAAGAACCTATACTCGGGAGCCTAGTGATTTTTAGATAGATTTCCAGCATGGTTCAAAGGATGAAATCTCTATCTCTGCAGCGCTGGGTGGCTCAGTCAGTTGAGCGTCCAACTCTTGATTTTAGCTCAGATCATGATCTTATGGTTCTGGAAATTGAGCCCCACCTCAGGCTTTTTGCTGACAGAGTGGAGCCTGCTTGGGATTCTCTGCCTCTGTTTCTCTCTCTCTCTCTATGTTCCTCATCCACTCACTCGCTCTCAAAAATAAAAAAAAATTTTTTTAATGTCTATCTTTAGGGACTCCTGGGTGGCTCAGTCAGCTGAGCATCAGACTCTAGATCTCTGCTCTGTGATTCCAGGGTCGTGATATTGGGCCTTATATTAGTCTCCATGCTGAGTATGGAGCTGGCTTAAGATTCTCATTCTCTCTCTCTCTCTCCCCCTGTCCCCCAGCTTGTGTGCACTCTAAATAACTAAATAACTAAATAAATAAATCCATGACCCTTATACACAGTTTTTTTTTAATTTTTTTAACGTTTTTATTTTATTTTTCAGAGACATAGAGACAGAGCGTGAGCAAGGGAAGGGCAGAGAGAGAGGGAGACACAGAATGTGAAGCAGGCTCCAGGCTCTGAGCCATCAGCACAGAGCCCGACGCGGGACTCGAACTCACAGACCGTGAGATCATGACCTGAGCCAAAGTCGGCCGCATAACCGACTGAGCCACCCAGGAGTCCCTATACACAGTTTTTAAAGGTAACTAAGAACAATTCAGGAAACTCCAAAAGCAAGAGAACAAAAAGAGAAGTCTACTGAATATCTACTCCTGGATTTTATGGTGTGATGCAAATGGAGAGAGGTAGACTATTATTTACATAATACACATGAGCGCGCGCGCGCACACACGAACATTTGTGTCAATGTTGGGGGCAGGATATATAGTAAGCAGGAAGTTGGGTATATCCCAGGAAAAAAACAAGAAAGGCCACTGGGGGCAGACCACCCACAGTTCTTTTTGTATGAGGAACAAGAAGCCACTTTCTAAAAGTCTTCCTAAAGGAGAGGAGAATAAAATTATACAAACTTGATCTAAGAACATTAGGTCATTGTAGGAAAGGAAAGGAGATTTAGGGACACTTGTTTGCCTGAGTTCCAGTAGAAGAGCCTGAAATAAAAGAAATGAAAAATAAAAGATCTGTTTCACTAAAATTTCAGTTAGGAACAGAACATGAAAAAACAGTATTCTGAAAGAAGTTAAAAAGGTACTCTGACAGCCTGTAAAACAGAATACAGAGGAGCTCAGAATCCCTTCATATCCCACTTCAGAGGAATGTGGAGCTCATTAGAGCAGAGAGACCTAGCCGCCTGGGCATGAAGCTGGACCCACCTCTTTCTGGAAGAGAAGAGAGGTAGGAGAGAATGACGTGCATCTGAGTTCCTTTCTGGGTGACAGGTGACATTGTCACACCAGGGGAAGGAAGAGTCAGCAAGTTGACAGAGAGGGCTAGCTCCCAAGCACATGCAAATCATCTCAGGGTCTTCCGGAACTAGCTCTGGGAATCATACGAGTTTCCACGTTTATAGATGGCAGCGGAGCTAGACAAGTGTTTTTTTCTCTTATATTATGACAGCATCATAACCTGCAAGAGGGCAGAGCCTGGGAAATAGGAGTCATCCCATTTTAAAAGAATGTGATGACATAATCAAAGATAATTCCTATCTTGAACTAGCATGTAGCATTATCAGTGAGTAAAAGGACACATATCTATTTATAAGTGTGTACATACATTTACACACATATACACATATGTATTGTGGCCGAGGTCATGTGTATATAAGTGTATATACATATACCCTTACACATACCTTCTTTGGCAGACATGACAGATCTTTCTGATGGATTTGCCAACAATCCACGAGGTGAATAGCAATGCCCTTTACCACGAAGGGGATACCATGACAGGAGTAAGATTGGGTCAGTGGGGAGCTATAAACAAGAGTTCAGTTCAGGACATGTTCTGAGATTTAAAAAAAAAAGCTAGGTAGGCAGTGGATACACGATGTATTCACAAGACAGATTGGGTAGAGATGTCAAACTGGGTATCATTGGCATTTAAAGTCACGGTCCTAGATAAGTTCTACCATGTAGAGAGGATAGATGTAAAAAAAAAAAAAAAAAAGCATCTGAGAACAGAGCCCAGGGGAACTCCAATTTTGTGGCTGAATGGATAGAGGCAGTGAAAGATTGAGAAACTAAGCTTTATGTTTAATTGAATAGAATTTCATAGTATTGTGTTTCTTCCACTTTAGTCCTTGGGATACCCTGGAAAAAGGGTTTTCTGATCAAGTCAATGTTGGATACTGCCACATACATAGCTCCCCCTGAGGACTTCAGAGTACCAGACTTACATCTGCAGATGAAAGATTCGAAGATGTCCTCCAACGAAAAGCTTGATTTTATTTTAACAGTATTTCTGAAGTCAGGGATTCTCAAATATAGTCCTCAGAAGAGTGGCAAGACCATCACCTGAGAACTCATTAGAAATGTAAGTTCTCATCCCCATTTTCCTATCTACCATCAGAAGCTCTGGCGGTGGGCCCCTGCAATCTATGTTATTACAGGCCTGCCAAGGGGACTCAGATGTGTGGTTTGAAGACCAGTCCTACTAAACACTGACCCTTTTTCTATTTTGGGCAAATAATGTTTCCCGAAGTGATTTTCATGGAAAATATTGTTACTGCAAACTCCAGTTTTTACATTCTTAGGTTAACAAACCTTTAAGTGAGGAATTACCAATGAGAATTAAATCCAGTATCTCACCATTTGCTTGTTCATTGCTAAATCAAACATTTCAGTATTTAAAGACTTTCTTTGCCAAGAAGCAATATGTGGTTATATACTAATCTAAGATACATCTAAAATTATTTTTTTACACACAAAATAGTGATCTTTTTTGCCTCCTTCAACAGGTGACATTATCTAGACCTCTACTATCCAGTAACTTAGCCATTAGACACATGTGGCTGCATTTAAATCGCTTAACATTAAATAAATTTAAAATGCAGTGCCTGAGTCACATTAGCCCACATTTCAAGCACTATGGCTTGGGGCAGTGCAGATAAAAAAAAATTTGTTGAATAGCCCTGATTTAGACAGTGAATAATTCCTTCCTCCATTATCCCTGAATGTCTCTCAGTCAACAGTGTCGCAAGGAGAGCCACCGCGATGGGTGAGTGTGATCCTCATTTCTCCAGGCAACATCCATCCTCACAGGGAAGACTGAGAGCAGATAATGACAAGCACACGTAATAATATCAGCGATGTGGTACTTTAAACTTGAAAAGTCCCCCTCATTTTTCTGCACAGAATCTTAGGTGTTTCCCGCTCTTAGTCAGGACAAGTACTCCACCTGTTGCCCAGGAAACCCTGTCCTGCACCACCACTGCTGCTACTGATGTGAAGTCTTGCCAACCTCACCACACAAGGCACCCCGGTCATCCAGCGCCTTGGGAACCCTCTTCCGTGCTCAGGCACCCACACTTCCTGATGCTTTCTCATCCCCTTCCCAGTCTCCTTTGCAGGCTACATAAAGTCATGTGACCCTACAGGAGATTTCAATTTAGAAGAAAGCAATGCTGTTAGGAGGCAATATTCAGGCCCTGCAGGACAAGGTACTGGCAAGGATGAGGGAGGGTGGCAATAGAGACAGCTTTCAGAGGCAGTAGTGGCAACATCTGAAGAAAGTGCCCCATGCCCAGTGTCAGCAAGATCCCAATTCCAGCTCAGCATAGCAGGAGGGGTTCCACTGGAACAACCCACTGAGAATAACTTCTATCTTGTTCCTGGCTGTAAAACATTCAAGTCCCACTCTCTGGTTTCTTGGAAGTCCTCTGAGTTACTTGATATCCTTTAATATATTCCTTTTGACTTCAAATTATCAACAGTGAATTTGGTTGCTTACAAGTAGTGTCTGTAGCAGAAATTTCTACCCAAGTTGGAAAGAATTGTCTCCATAGCATTTATTCATTGATTATATGACTTATGTCAGATTATCTGCCAAAGAGGAGATACAAATACTTGTAAGATTCATTCTCCAAGGACTTCCCATTCAGGGAAAGAGAATGATCAGCAAACCAAGAAAAAGGTGGCCGTGACAGAGGTACAAATGTGACATCACAGAGGCCTAAAGGACAGGGAAGAAGAAGACAAGTCGGGAAAGTCTTCAAGGAGATAAACCTTGAATCATAAAAGAAAACAGGTTGTAGACATGTAGACAGGCAGTAGGGCAAAGGCAAAGACAATAGTATCATGACGGTCAAAAAGGCTATGAGAGTCTTCCTTATTCTGGGAGGACAGAGTATGGGGTTGGATGGGGACAGGAAAGAGTCTCAGCACCAAAAAAAGTCTAGATAAATCCTGATAATAACAGCTAACATCACCTGAGTGCTTACTATATGCACTTCTCTAAATAGCTTACATGGCATTAACTCAGTCACTCCTCGCTACCACCCCAGGAGGCAGATAACTCTATCTTCTTATTTTACAGAAGGAAAAAAAAAACTGAGGCAGAGAGGTAAGTGATGTGCCAGGGCATGAGAGCAGCAGAGAAGGAGTTTTACTCTGATTCAGCTCCAGCGTCCACAGGCGTAAGCACTCCATGCCACTAAAGCCAAGTGAGAGCCAGCTCAGAGGGGAATTTATATCCCATCCTAAGGAGCTTGGACGAGATTCTCTAGCAACACTGGAAGATTTTAAAACGGATGAGTGGAATGATCAGACTTGTGTTTGAGGACAAATGCAAAGTGTTTACAGAGTGGAGGGCAGCAAGAGGGAAGGCAGCTAAGTAGGAGGACATGACTCCACTCCCTACATTCACACCTTACCCCCGTACATACATTTACACATACACACGCATCCCCTCCTGGGGCCTGCCACACAACCCAAGACAACACAATGGGGAGCTTTGGAGGACATGATTCGAAACCAAGGAAGAAAGAGGGACTTTGAGCAGAAAAGTTCAAAATGGACCTATTTTCGATCCATAGCCCCTAACTTAGCAGTTTTGTGACCCTGGGCAAATTACTTAACCTCCTCAAGCTTCAGTTTCTCTACAGAAGTAGAGTAACAAAATGAAAATACCTACTGCAAAACTCAGAGTAGGGTCAGATGTGTCCCCAGAATTCAGATTTTCTGGATTGTAAGATAGTAACATGCTGTCCATACCATATATTATGCAACATACCCATCGAAGTCTGACACAGTCTCCTACAATCAAGTCCATTAATATTTCTGCAGCAAAACATACGAATATTCACACTAAGTGGGATAAATCAAAACTGTAGTCTCATATAAGTTCAAGTTATGTTTTCTTATCAAAATATTTCAAGTCATGTCAATCTCAAATAGAGTTATGAGACACTTGAGGTTTCCAAAGCTTTTGGGATTTCAGAATTGCAGATAAGGGACTGTGCCCCTCATAATAATATTTATTTCAGAGTTTCTGTAAGAAATAAGTAATCCATATAAAAGCACTTGGTATCTGTTTTCCTTCTCAAATGACAACAAACGAGGCCCAGTACCCCAGTTACTCAGCCCAAGTACCTCAACTCTGCCATCTCGAAATCAGCTCCCCCCAAAATGGAGAAATCTTTACTCCTGCTTTTGATCATGAATTCTAATCTTACAGCTTATCAGCCCTACAACCAATCACAATGCTCATTTTACCATTTTTCTTGGGAATCCTAGCAAGTCTTCATGCAAAGTCTCCAAGTCCCTAAGGTGAGTGCTACAGACCAGCCCTACCCTCCTACTCCCCTGCAAAGACCTGTCTGGAGGGCATACCCCAGAAAGTGTGAAGCTGGGGCAAATCATACTTTGGGAGACCTTCCTTTGTATCCACAATTTTTTTGGGCAAAATATTCTTAAAGTCAACAAAAGTAATCATGAAGTGTAAAAGATGGAGGGAAAGTACCAGAAGAATACATTTAAACCTCAGCAAGGCAATGGTGAGTGAGGAAATATTTATGGACTGTGTACCATGAACTGCACGCAGCACTGCTGGGCCACCTGCCCCACCTTAAAGACAGCATAGTTTCTGCCTCCTCTTCTCTGACTCTCCATTCTGCTCCCTTGACTCAATCGGAGTTTGCTGAATCATCATCACCGTCACCATCGTGATCCTCTCGTGACAGAACACTCTAAAATTTACTTGGGACTCTGACATATATCACCTTACAATTGGGATCTATGTCTTTATCCTTCTCTTCTGCCAGGTACTGCCTCCTTGGCCAACCAGCCTACTCACAGCGTGTAATTTCTATAAAATGTTGGTTGTTTTGGTTAGCAGAGGCCCTAGAGACAACACATCAAGCCACACAGACCAAGACACCCACAGACCAAGTCACCAGTGTCATTTCATGTGTTTGCCTGGGCTGATTGGCAAGACAATCATGGACTGGAGATCAAGGCCATCATGTGGAATGTTAACAGACCGACTGTCAGCAAAGAAAAGGAGAGACGCTGCATATTGGCATTTCCACTCTTGTTACAAAGAATAATGATCCCTAAACCTTGACCGAGCAACAGATGTACCCTGGGAAATTCTTTAAATCCAGATTTCCAGGCCTCGTCCCAAAAGATTCTGAGACCACAGATGTGAGGGGAAGGCTGAGGATCTGTACTTTATTATGCTCCCCAGATGATTCTGATACAAAGGTAGTCTTGGGAACCACTAACCTAGAAAATCAGGAATCACAAATTACAGAAAAATCACTTCAAACATACCAAATTCTAATTTCTAGCAACTGCAAAATCTGTGGTTGCACTGGGGGCAGAAAGGAAATGGCCTTGGAAAATTAATACAAACAGCTATAATAACTATTCACTTTGGATAACCTTCAGATAAATGACATAGCCTCTGCAAAGGAACCACAAAATTTTAAGATGTAAAGCCTAAAACGAGGCAGAGTGACAAATGAATATTGGTTATCTAGGAGAGGCTTCTAGGCAGCTTTATATGAACGTGTGTTACTGGTTCTTCCCCTCGGTCTCTCTCTTTTTGCTCCCACTCCCCTCCCCAAGTAGAAGATGCCTTCAGTTGCAGGATGACACTTCAGAAATCAAATGGAAACTGAAAAATTACTTCTCTGGTTAGCATCTGTGTGGCAATATGTTTACTGCCTCTATTCAGCCCTGAGCAACTGCCAGGGAAGCCAGAAAAGAGGGCAAGAGCTCTACTCATCTAATTACTTCAGCAGAAGAAAAATGTGTTAATTAACTGACCTTAATAATTCATATATATCCGAACCGAGGGATCATTAGACTTGTGTGAAAGGCCTGGCATCTGAATAAAGAATCCTCAGAATGATCTCAGGGACAGCCTCATTTTAGAGAGGTGATCTATTTTTGTTTTCTCAAGAACAAATCTACCACCTCCAAAATGATTGAAGAACCTTTCTGCAAATTACGGGTTTGCTATAATACCTTGATTCCTCCAATTTCCTCAGCCCCTCCGGGGAATGCAAAATATTTTTAGAATCACAACAGCCTAACACATTAATTGGATTTCATTATGCTGGCTGCTGATTGGAACGTTGTACAGTAAAGGGGAATGTGACTGTGTGTGTCCTCTACAGACTTCCAAATCAGCAAGAGGAGGGACAACGGGTCTCGCTTTTCTGGGGGGTTAATACAATTATTCAAATCACAGCCTACCAAATAGGCTGCTGCATAGAAACCAGCCATGAAATTAGTTCAATGAGCCTCAGCTCTTAAAGTCACTCTAAGAAAGGGAAGCAAAGCCAATAATCTCATTCTCAAAGATAGTGGGACACCCCCAAGCAGGTATATTATCAACATTTGGCTTTCTGGGGGCTTAGCACGCTGAGGTGGAGACCCATCTTAAGACCACACAGAAAGAAAGGGGGAAATGAATCATGCTGCATTTGCCATCAGGACATCATTTTCCAAAAGTGTTTATTAAACAATACACCAGCATCATAGTTGGGGGAGCACACAGATGGAGGCTGGGAGTCTGTGTTGCAGAGGACAAACAGGGATGGTGAACAAAGAACAGCAGGAGGTTCTTCAGCAGGTCAGCAGGACATGATGGTGATGACAAAGATGCGACTGGCCATGGTGGCAGGGGAAGAACACCTGCCCCTGGCAGCAACTCCAGCCCATCCAGCCAAGGCCAGCACTGCAGTGTGTGTGCTGCAGCTGAGCCCCAGAGCCAGCAGCAGGGCCAGGGGACACCTGCCTCACCAGCCAAGGGGACCTTGCCAGAGGCCCAGCTGGAGGTGGGAATGGGCTGAGAGGATGCCAACATGCGGGACCCCTGTCCATGGGATCCTGAGTGTGGAGGGCATCTCTCCCCACAAAAATTCACGTTGAAGTTCTAATGCCCAGTGCCTCAGAATGCGACCATATTTGGAATAGGATGCTGCAGATGTAATCGGTGAAGACGAGGTCATACTGGAGTCGGGTGGACCTCTAATCCAATATGACTGGTGTCTTTATAAAAAGAACACCACGTGAAGAGACAAACACAGGCCAGAGAACGCCACGTGAGGACAGAGGTCTACTGCTACAAGCCAAGGAACTGTCAGAGGCTGTGGGAGAGGCTGGGAACAGATCCCTCCCTAGGGCCTACAGAGGGAACAAGGCCCTGCTGACACCTCGATTTCAGATTCCGGCCTCGAAAACTGCAAAATGAATTTCCGTTGTTCTGAGCCACCCAGTTTGTGGTACTTAATTACAGCAGCCCTAGGAAACTAGCTCACAGGCCGAGGAATATGGTTTTGAGTGGGTGGGAGAGGGATCAATCCTCTGGCGCTAGACTCCAGCTGTCATGGTCCAGAGCCCAGTTCGGTCATCTTGGACAACCTGCTAGCTCTTTGACCCTATTCCTCGATCTATAAAATAGGGTTGTGTAGTCAGAGCCTGTCTGTAGCGTTTTTATGAGGGTTAAATGAGATAATGCTGGTCACATGGCAAGCCCTGTGCTGACACATATCAAGCATTCAATGAATGTGTGTTAGCTCCTGTTAAAAGGCTGCAGAATCAAATTAGCAAAGTGTGGGTGACAGTGGATAGCCATCTGTAATCTTTTTGCTCTTAGGTTTCACTTTGTACATTGCATGAACCATGGTGTGCTTTTTCTAGCATGGCAGCTAAAATTATTTATCTACATGGCTGATCCACAAACACCACAATTCTCCTCAAATCCTTTCCCTATCACTGACTTGCTAGATGACTCCTAGCTTGCAAATCCTCCATCAGTCCCTGTCTCTGCATTTCCTGTCCTCCCTGTGTCTCCATCCATCTCTCCCACAGCTTTCCCTCCTGGGAGGATGCCTTTTCCTCTTTGCCCTTTCTGTCGGTTTCGCCCACCTCTAGCTAGAAACCATTCCTGCTCTCTAGCTGCTCCGTCTGGAGCAACCTCCCATTGTGGGCCCACCCCTCCTTTCTTTAAGCCCCCTCTCATCCTACCTTCTCAAAAACACATCCACATCCAATTATAGTGAATGGAAATAGGAGGCACGTTCCCACTTACACCTAAACATCATCAACTACCTTCTAACCCCAGCCCACCCACTGCTGATAAAAATAAACCTTTAAAAAATAGCATGAGTCAGTTGAATCCAACCTCTCTTCAATGAACCATAAAGAGCTCTGTCTCCACATCCTGCACAGAAACAAAGCATGTACAAGATAGGGAGGTCTGTGTGGGTAGCCGTTCATGAAAGAAAGCTGCTGGGAGGTGCCCTGGGCCCCCTTCATCTTTCCTGCCCTGAATCAGTGTCTACTAGATGCTCCCAGAAAAAAGGCGGAGGCAGAGAAGCCAGTAAGTCATGTGCAAACATAAAGAAGGGAAGCCAAGTCACACGGGCAATCCCCTTTTTTCTCCACCATGCTACTCACCATGAATCAACCTTTTGGGATTTCTACCCACCTGTTAGAGAAGCATCATCCAAGATGTGGGCTGCCTCAAGTGCGGCAGTGCACAGATTGGTGGTGAGAGAAGTTCTTCTACTCTTTACCCAACACCTTGCTATCAATTAGCAAGTAGATAGTAGATGATTCTGGTTTTTCCCTGCCAGTACCTATTTCTTTTGGGGAACTATTCTTTTTCTGTTCCATAGGAGTCTCATGATGCAATCAAGCAAAACCAAACACATGGAGTGACAAAACTGACCTCATCCCCCTGGCAACAGTGATTAGTCAAGGAATAAGCACCTGATCTATGGTGGACCAATCAGTCCTTCCCTATGGTGGCATATACACATGGGGACAGAGAAGTGCCTTTTCCTACTGGAGTTGCTAAACAGAAAGGATGTTTCGATGGGACTTTCATTAGCTCCCTTCCTCACCACATTGAGAGCCAGTCTGCAGGAACCTACAGAGAGAAGGTAGGGGTAAGAGACTGACAGAAATGTACACAAAGACCTAGCAACATCATCTGAGCCCCTGGATCCAGTCAGTCTTCAAGACTTATCCCTCACCACCAGCACCACCACCACCAAGAGTTGCAAGAGCCCTTTTTTATTTAATTCACTTGGAGTTGGAGTCCTAGCTCTTGCAACTAGAAATGATATGGAGCCTATGGCTTCTCATGGGTATTGATTCATCTTCTCCCCAGATTTTACACACCAAGGGAGAGGTTGGTTGTTCCAAGTCAGACAAAAACTCCCCTCACCCTTTTACTCAGACCAGAGACCAGCTTACCTTACACTAACCAACTAAGAGGACCCACTTCAATGAATCCTCAATTAAAGATCTGGTTCCATGTGCCTACAGCTGTCAATTTTTCAAAAAAAAAAAAGCGCTTAGAGAAGACACCCTATGGGGCACCTTGTTATACACCTGGAGGCAAATAGATGCATGAGTTGGAAGGCTGTCTTTCCATATGCCAGATACAGCTACATCTCTGTTCCAGTTCTGGCCTTGTGACACAGATACACAGTTTCCAATCTGGCCTCTGCTGTGTTGAGGCTTATTAATTAAATTTCCGCTCAGGTAATTCTGGGAGAAGAGTTGAGGGCATGTGTGAAAGTAGGGGCACCTGGCAGAACACAGGGAGGCTATTAACAATGGCCGATTACCTGAAGAGGTTGTGAGAATAAGACAGACTTTTGAGTACCCCTCCTCAGTAGGCTTCTCCCCCTACTGAAGACTCTGCCAAGGGTATGGGGAGTTCTGAGAAGCAGAATGTTTAGGAGGCTCATCTCCTTTCTACAATCCAAGAGGCACTTCTCCAGCCTATCTGTGCAAGGAAAGGAGGGGGGACTTGCAAGCTTTCAGGAGAATGAAAAATTGGATGCATTGCTTCCTCCAGCTCAGAGGTAAGGGGAGGAGAAGTCCCCTGCCTCATGCCTCAGCTCATCTTGTTACCACCTCCCTGAGAGCTTGGACTGTTTTCCAGCCTCCAGGAACCTCTGCTGAGGGCTTTGCAGAGTCCCGTTTACAGCCCCGGCTTGGCTCCCACTTGGCTTGTGGTTTGTCTGCCATCATCAGGAAGGCTCTGGGCAAAGGCAATGATGGCAATTCAGTGACTATGTAGACAAGATGGCCCAGGGGTCTTGGGAAATTCTGCTTTGTGGAGAAAACACAGAAACCACAAGCATACCCAGGGGAGGCATTTGTGCTCTGTTAATCTCCAAAGCATCTTTACAAAGAAAAATTAAAGGCAAATTTAGACTAAAGTAAAGGATATTACAAACAGATAATGCTATGGGTGTGCGAGGAAAAGGAACATGTGGAAGTTCCTTAAAGAAGCCAGTGGAGATCTGTATATCGTGGGCTCTGAACTATCTGGCAGATAGCGCTGGGACTTGAGAAATAAAAATTGAAATAAGGGCAAAATACCTTAAGAGAAATAAACCTCAAAGAGTTTTTTCATTTTATTAGAAAATAATTCACATCCGTGCGGTATCTAAGACTGTACAATGCGATGGAATGGCTCAAAGTGACAGGTTTGTGATTGAAGGCATCTATAAAAACAGTGATTCCTCAAAGTGCCTGGCAGGGGGAGCTGTTCGGAGGGCATTTTCCTAACCTGAGACTTGCCTGGCGGAGAAAGCAGTGGTTCCTGGTGCCCTGGAGACCTCATTCTCTCCCTCTCTCTTCAGGGAGTTTGCCCTTGGCCTCCACCTCCCATCCTATTGACACAGCATTGGCCCCCCCACTGCCACTGCCATTCTGAAGTCATTTAACATTCTTGGATAGTGAACTGTCACCCCAAACTCAGAAGCTGAATTCATGAACATGCCCCTTTCTTCCCGTCCTCCTTATCTCCCAACCAAGTCTACTTCTTGGCTTTGTTTCTGATAATGGCACCTCTGTTCTCTCAATCACCTCCACTGAAACCATCAAGTTACTTTTTACTTTCCCTCCGTTAACCCTCCCCCTAAACCCACTGCGGAGTAAGAATTAATCTCATGGAAAGAGAGGTCTGGCATTTGCCCTTGGCTCCTGGAAAATAGTATCTAAATCGTTCAGCTGTCCTTCCTGAGAAGAATGTTTTTGTTTACCTGGGGCCCCTCAGCCAAAGCTGATAATCTAACAGTGTGATTTGTGGGGCACTAGATAGCAACTGGGTTAGGAAGTGTTTTCCAAAGATGGCCACCACAATGTCTTTTACCCCACATTCTCTTTGGATCCCTGAGCTGACTGTGTAAGGGATCCAACTATTCCAAGGCCGTCATGTTGTGAGGAAACCCAGATCACAAGGAGAAGCCCTGGGTTGGTGCTCTGGTTCACAGCCTCTGCCAGGTGCCAGACAAGTGAAGGAAGACACTGCTGAAGATTCCAGCCCTCAGCCCTCAAGTTACCCCCAGCCACTCAGGTCTTCTTTGCTGCGGTTCCAGACTCAGGTCTCTTTGTGGAACAGAAGAGAACTGATTCCGTTGTGTCCTTCCCAAATTCCTGATCCACAAATTCTGTGAGTGTAATAAAATGGCGGTGTTATGCCACTAAGTTTTTGGCCAATTATTGCCTCGCACCACTAACTGATACACTTTTCTGGCCACACAGGTCTGGGTTGGGCTTCCATTCTCTGGACTCCCATGGCCTCTTGTACTTTTTCATTCTACCTTTCCAAACTGAATGGTCATTGCCAGCTTGCTCATCTGTGAGCATCACACTAGGCATCACACTATGAAGTCAGAGACTGCATTTATCTCTATGTGTCCATATCTCCTCAGCATTCTGCACAACACCTAGCAATAAACAGGGAATACTAATCATCCAACAAATCTCCAATAAGATGGTGCCACAAGAGCACCAGATGACTGGCCAAAAGCATCACATGACAGGAAAAAACAGTCCAGAACATGCACCTGTTGAATCGGGTGTATCATCTTCTTGTATGAAAGGAAGCACCTCGGATCAGAGTGAGGGTTGACAAGAGCCCAAGCCCAATTCCACCACAAAACCAGGTTTCAAGGTATGAATTTTTCATAAAAGGAAGGCAAGTTCTGCACTGGAAGGCAGACCCAGACAGCCAAAAGGCTAAAATGTCAGGGCTATGATTCTGGGTGGAAAATTACACTGGGAGCTTAAACCACAAAGGGACTCAGAGAGAGAAACAATGCCTAGCTGACCTTTATCTAAGGCATAAAGTTAATTATTAATCATGGATACTGACCCACATCTATTGAGCTGAATCCTATTTCAACAGAGGCCTTTATGGAGCTCAAAAGATCTAAGGAAAGGACCAGGGGGTCACACTGAAGAATAATGAAGGGATCAGGAAGACTCACTCCCCGGATTAGGAAAAATTAACATTTGGCTAAGAAGCCAAGATTTTATTTAGAAAAACTTGATGGAAATGAAAACATGTGAATTCCTTGGCCAAGTAAAAACCTGCAAAAACAAGGAATATTATCTAACCTTATTTCCTAAATAGAAGTAGGAATAACGGATTACAAGAGTATTTGGCGGTATATGAAAAAATGACCTGCCAACACAACGGCACGTAATAAAGACAAGGGAGGTTAGGTAATAGAATGGAGATTTCTTTAAAAAGAAAACTGGAAGTTCAATTTAAAAAACTATTTCTAGGGCTGTGTAGGTGGCTCAGGCAGTTAAGTGTCCTACTCTTGATTTTGGCTCAGGCCAGGATATCACCGTTCAAGGCTTGCGTTGTCAGTGTGGAACCTGCTTGGGATTCTCTCTCTCTCAAAGATAAATATTTTTTTAAAAAACTATTTAGGCAGTAGAGAATTCTATGTTTTGACATTTTTCTCTCTTCAATGCTCTGGGCTCTCTTTCTCAAAAGTTTAAAATGAAAAGAAAGGTGTTAATAAAATAACCAATTCTGACAAATAGTGGAGTGGCATACTTGCTGAAAGATATTATAATCAGAGAAAACTGGAGTCTCGCAGAGGTCCAAGATGGTGCTTTCAAAACTCACATTCATGTTTGTCTACGGGAGTCGTTCAAGCTGAGAAAAAACCATGACTTTTCTCTTCCCTCAGGCTTGAAGGGAGTCAAAAGTTTACTAATTTTTTGAATATGTAATACATGCACATGACATAAAATTCTACAAGTATAAAAGGGTAGGAGGTGCAACTAAGTTTCTCTCTAAGAGTGCTTTTTAAATGCCCAGTTTTTTTTCCTGGAAATTTAGAATCTCTGATGCTTTATTTGGGACCTATGGCAAGAATAGCATCAGGAGTAATTTTCTGTGTTTGTACCAAGAAAAGAAATCTATTCGATCGATATGTAGTGTTATTATTACAGTCACTTTCTGTCTTAATTCAACTCTTCTTAATTAAGTTACTTTCCCTCCTCACCATATTTTGAGACTTATGACCATGGCAAAATCCTACCACCTAGTGGAAGAACTCTCCATCCTTCACTCTGAATCCTTTTTAGAATTTAGAACACATTAACTCTTGGCCATTAGTTATCTTATGTAGGTCACTTTGAAAACTTTGTTTTAAGGGAATGAACTGTTCAGACACTTTTAATCAATGAAAGATGCTGTAAACTTTGGCCTCAGAGGCTTCAGCAAAGTTTCCGTTTCTGAGACAATCAATAGTTACTGGGACCTGTGAAGATCTACTTCCATTGTTAGGACTTTTTTCATTTTTATATTCACTTAGTGTTGATAACATCAAGATATAGGCCCCAGTGGATGACATCAGGAACAGTGTTAACCTCTTGGGCATGGTAAGCATAGTAAATTCATATCCACACCTGTCTATGAGTCATTGAAATTGAGAAAGAAGAATGTCTTTCACAGACTTGATGGAAAAGACTTGTTTCTTTCTCAATTTGAATGACTCTCACAGACAAGTGTGGATGTGAATTAACCATGCTTTCAGTAGATTTTGAGGTTGCATTTCACAATGGCTAGATGACAATTCTATGTGTATTCACAGACAGGGATTTTCCAATGCTTTATTTAGTTTGACTACCCCAGCACAGGCAATAGTTTTGAAGACAGAAAACTTGATGCAGAGATTATGGACTAAGGCTCTGACCAACACAACAGAGAAAGGAAGGAGAAGAGAGGGAACAAAAATGGTTAACTTTTCCTGAGACTTCAGTCCACTCAAACACTAAATCGGCATGAGTTGACACTAAAAGAAAATAAGATCTTTGCTCTTTTCCATATCTTCCTCCTTTTTCCAGATGGAATCTTGGGTTCAGGTCATTCTATCACTCGCCTCAGAGAGCAAAGAAAAAACAAACAAACAAACAAACAAACAAACAAATACTTGCCAATAGGGACAGAAAAGTAATACTTCCAGAAGTTCAAGGTCCTAGCTTACATTTCTGATGCCTTGTCTGCTCATCTGTTTGACTATCCAGATGCCTGCAAATCTTTTTTGGCATTTGGTTCATTCATTTTGGGATTCCTACACCATGAAAAAGAGCTGTCCCATCTCCCCAGATCATCTTCAACTTTCATATTTCACACTACAGAAATTATCTAGTTCAACTCCACCCTGCCCTATGAGTGTCCTGCATCTAAATGTATATCTTACTTGGGGTGCCTGGGTGGCTCAGTCAGTTAAGCATCTGATTCTTGGTTTCAACTCAGGTCATGATCTCACAGTTTATGAGTTTGAATCCTGCATCAACTCTGTGCTGACAGTGTGGAGACTGCTTGGGTTTCTCTCTCTCTCCTTCTCTCTCTCTCTCTCTCTCTCTCTCTCTCTCTTTCTCTGCCGCTATCCTCCTCTTGCTTGTGCTCTCTCAAAATAAACTTTTAAAAATAGTAATAAAAATAAATGTATGTCTTCCCTTTTCCTCCTATCTCCTCAGTCAAGGAAAATGCTGGTCATCTCCTGTCAAAAAAACTCCCTCTCTGCCTTTTTAAATGGAGTCCTAGTATTTTCTGGATTGTCCTAATGAGAAAGTGAAGTCACATATATTCTCTTCTCTCTACAGCTCCCATTTCCATACCACACTTTTTGTCACCAACACCAATGTCCACATTCAGAATTTATGTTCTAAAAAGTCTGAGCCAAAACTAATGTTATCTCTTCCTTCTCAATTTCTTCCATCAAATTTGGTAATTGAGTATCCATATTGGTAACTCCTGGCATAACCATTTCTTTTTCTTTTTTCTCTTTTTTTTTTTTTTTTTTGCATTCCCATTTCTGAATAAACTTTAGGATTCATTTAGATTGAGATGTTCCAGGAGGAGTTCATTGGAAGGATGGAAAATAAGGCAGTTGGGATGCTTGATTGAGGACTTATAAGTGTATGTCTGGCTTATAATAACACCCTTTCTCTGAGAACTACCCTGGCAGATGCCATGTTCATACAATATGGTCCCACACTGCAATTCAGCCATATGTCAATGGACTAGAAAGAGTCACCTGGTAAAAACTGAGCCACAGATTCTCCTAGAAACTTGGAATGGGGTTCAAAGAGAGTCAAGTTGTTTCTGGAACTGAGTACATATAAACTTACAGGCTATCATGAAGTTTTTGCACAGTAAAAGACTGATCTGCCAAGAAAGAAGAATGAAGCAGAGACAAGAGAAGCAGACAAGGGAAACTTTCCATCTGTTCTTCTTCGTTCCTAGGTCCTCTCACTTCCTTCTGGAAAAGAACTTTGATGCTTCATGTGATGTGTGGATCTGTTGGTGGTGAATTCTTTCAGCTTTTGTATGTCTGAAAAAAGTGTATTTCTTGTTTTAAAAGTTACTTTTGCTGGGTACAGAACTCTGGATTGACAGTGTTTTAATTTTGGTACTTCGAAGGTATTGTTTCATTGTCTTCTCACTTCTCACTTTATTTGTTTCCCATAAGAAATCTGTCATCCTTATCTTTGTTCCTCTGTATTTAACATGTCCTTTTCTGTGACTGCTTTTAATATTTTCTCTTTATTACAGATTTTGAGCAACTTGATTACAATATCCTTTCTTCCTGTTTCTTGTGCTTTGGTTTCATAGAGCTTCTTGGACCTGAAGATTTTTAGTTTCCATCACATTTGGAAAACTGGGAGCCTGTACTTATTCAAATATTTTTCTTCTCTCCTTTGGGGACTCTAACCACACAAATCTTAGACTGCTTGGAATTGTCATATAGCTCATTGATGTTCTGTTTACTTCTGCTGGTTTCTCTCTCTCTCTCTGTTTATTTATTTATTTCTGAGAGGGAGAGAGAGAGAGAGACACAGTGCAAGCAGGGAAAGGGCAGAGATAGGGAGACCCAGAATCCAAAGCAGATTCCAGGTTCCGAACTATCAGCACAAAGCCTGATTCGGGGCTCAAACCCACAAACCATGAGGACATGATCTGACTTGAAGTCCCATGCTCAGCCAACTGAGCCACCCAGGTGCCCCTGCTGGTTTCTCTTTTTGTTGTGTGTTTCATTTTCATTAATTTCAATGGCTTTGCCATCAAATTCACTGAGAATTTCTTCTGCAATATCTAATCTGCTGTTAATACAACCAGTGTATTCTTCATCTCATGCCTTGTAGTTTTCATTTTAGATCCTTTAATTTGGGTCTTTTTTATGCTTTCCTTTTCTTTAGCTTTTTAAACATATGGAATACAATTCAAGGCAGGAAACTGGGACAATGGTAGGGCTTGCCTTGTTTGTTTCCATTCTCTAGAGATAAGAGTCCTTCAATGCCTGATGCCCATTATCTTGACACCACAACTGCATATATCTTGGGAGAAGAAGGAACGATAAATCCAGTCCTAGCTACTTTGTCTTGACCAGAAGCAGAAATCCCTTCTTCCATTGCCTAAGTCCTCTTGTTTGACTTTTCCTTGGATTTTAGCATATTATCCAACGTCTTCTGAAAAAATTATCTTTTGACTTAAGCAACAGTATCTGATACACTGAACAATTAGAATTCATGGAGTTTCATCGTAACAACAACACCCGAAAACTATATTTTTGTCCCTATATCTTTAAATCTCTTCACTAAGAGGTAACCATTCTTCTCCTGATCTTGGAAAAAAAACTCAGGGCAGTCTATGTAGAAGTTTTCCCATGTACACATCACTTCCTAAAAAGGAACAAAGAAAGCTAATGGCAGAGGACATCTTACATCTCTAATATAAGGGATAGACTGGCAGGGGAAATTGGGAAGTAAAAAATGAAAATAGAATATATAAATAAGTAGCTACAATAAATTTATGTAATATAGGCTATAAAGATCTATAATGTGTTTTTAATTTCTAATCATTCAGAGGATCCATGGAGAATCACCATATTCACCCATAAAAATATCCCTGAGTGCCAGAAGAATTCCAAACCACATAAATCTCTGATCTGACCTAATACAGGTGGCCCTCCTTACCTCAACATAACTATTAAGACCAAAGAATATCAAGAAATAGACACAAAATCAATCAAGATTCAACTAAAGATGAGTGCTAAAAAAAAAAAAAATGAGTGCTTGAAATTTGGAAGTAAAACTCCACCTAAGAAACTGATAATGAACAGATGTAGGAAAGGATTAAAAAGGAAATACCAAATATATTGTAAGACAGGAGCCATTTATGAGAAAAGAGTATGGATGTAATTTGGACCATAACAATGGATAAGGGTTGGTGAACCATCCACGGAAAGCTAGGTCTCCTAGATAAGGCAGCCAAGTGCTGCCTACACATCCATGGCTCCTTGAAAACCACACTCTATTTTAAGCACTTTATTTGCTGAGGAACAAATGAAAATTGGAAGGAATCCAAGGAAAACTAAAAGTGATCATAGAAGAGCAGATTTTTTTAGGACAATCTAAATTAATTAAAGATGGAAAATCTGGTTAAAAGACAGTGAAAGCAAAGAAGGATGCATGGATGAAATTTAGTCATAAAAATAGTGCACAAATCCTAACGGGAAGAAAATATGACAAGAGTAGGAGGACAAAAAGCACTAAACCTAGAAAAACCTATAATACAAAGACAGTTGAGGTTTGGGGCAAACAAACAGGTGTGAATTACAGGGAGCACAGCCCAGCTTTGTGAAGGAGAGAGGACTTACTGGCCAGGTATCTCTTTTTCTAAACTTTGTGAGTCAGAAATTGAGCTGAACACTGAATAAAATGCAGGAACACAAACACTTTCTTGTCTTCAACACAGTTACAGTCTCCAAATCAGTCTCATGGGCAGCGGAACCCATGCAGTTGCATAGGACCCTGTGCTTGGTCTAATGCTCTCCTGTCACCATCTTGAAATTCTTTTTTTTTTATGATTTACTTTTTATTTCTTTTTTTTCAATAGTTTATTTTCAAATTGGTTTACATATAACACCCAGTGTTCATCCCAACACATGCCCTCTTTAATGCCCGTCACCCCCTTTTCCCCCTCCCTCACCCCCCTCATCCTCAGTTTGCCCATCTTTAAATTAATAATTTACAAAGGGCCTGAAATTCCATTTTGCGCTGGACCCCATAAATTAGAGAGCTAATCTTGCAATAAACTCAATACTATAAAAAAAAATTTTACCAACTACTCAAGAAATGTCTTTTCTCTCCACATCTAAAGTTACAGATAAACCTAGAGAGAGAGTAAAGCAAGAATAAGGACCATCCATTCAACTCTTTTCTTTGCAAGACCTTCTCTTCTGTCATGTCTGCCAAGTGAGCTTTCCCAGTCTTCCCTCCCCAGGACAATAAGCACAAAGTTAATGAGAATTGCCTTAATGGCACAAGCTGCATCATAAAAGGTCACTACATGTTAACAAAGTCTTTCTTTGGTCAAGTGACACCTCTAATCTTTCCAGATTAAATCACATTTCTTCTTGCAGAATCCACATTCTGTTTTTGGTGAGTAAAGAGCTACACTGGCAGAAAGGAGAGCAGGCCTGCAAAGCCTAAAAGAATCAGAGATCTCTTATCTCAAAATAATATTGATAAGTAAGAAGCTGTAGGAAATATACATGTACATAAATATATACTAATAGCTACAAACTTTGATTTATAGATGCAAAAAGTCCCCCTCTGTGCCAGGCACTGTCAGGCACTGGGGATTCAAGAATGAATAGAGCATAGTTTCTACCCCTATGGCAGTTATTGTCCAATCATATTAAATGTGTTCAGTTTATATAAGTCCAGATACCAAACAGGCAATTCATTCTTTATCTGAAGCACAGTAGAAAGATCTGGATTGAACAGATATGGAAATCATCTATATATAAATGGCATACGAAACCATAAAATAAGCTAACCCAGAAATAGCATTAGAAACAGAAGAACAGTGGGCAAAGCCCCAGGGAATGGCAACTTTCAAGAGGGAGGCAGAGCAAGAGGGGACTTGAATGAAGATAGATGGAAACCCCATGAGAACAGAAGAAAAATCAGGACGGTGTTGACCCAGAGATCAAGGGAGTAAACAGTTTCGTGAAAGGAATGATCGACAATGTCAAATCCAACAAGAGGATCCACTAAGAAAAAGTTTGAGAAATGGGCACTGGATCTAGCAATGAGGTCATCAGTTATAAAACCTCAGCAAGGACAGTTCCCAGAGATAGGTAGAGGTGAATGTCCAGTTGCAGCAGACTGTGAGGAATGGAGGGGAGGTCCAGCTCTAAGAGACAACAAGTGTAGCCCACCATTTTGAGAGCTCCAGACAAGGAGAGTAAGAAACAAGGCAGTGGCTGGAGGAGACAGCAGGTGAAGGATTTATTAGGATAGGAGAGACTTAAATGGGGATCGACTGGAAGAGAAAGAGCTAGAGGTAAGGGACAGACTGACTAGAGAGAGCAAGCTCCCAGGTTAGAAAAAGAGATTGAGATCAAGGATAGAAGACAGTGCAGTACACAATGATCTGAATCTTGGGAAAAAGCCACAGTCAAGGTGAGGTTGTGAGGGAGGCCTTAAAAGAGACAAGATAGACATTCAGAGAAATTCTCCTGATGGCTTCAGTATTCTCTCTGAAGGTAGGGTAAGCAACCAGCCCAGTTTCCTGGGAACAGAAGGTTTCTTAGGACAGTTGGTCAGCCTATTGTCTACTCCCCCACCAAACCTTTCCAGCTTTTAGTCTCTGGGTCACAGAATTTGGGTTATGCCCCAAATGGTTATGCCTTATTTTTTGTTTTGCCATAGTGGTGGTAATCATATCTTCCCACTTAGGGGTAAGCTCCATGAGGGTGGCATGCCTACCTGGTGAAAAGACACTTAAGGAGCTTGATAAGTTCCTAGTGCTTCATAGAGAGATATTTCCCAAAAGACCTGAAATAACGTTACCCTGTGCAGACCTTCCTAAAAGTGAGTTCAGAGAATTTGCCAAAATTCAAAAACAAACTATGCACCTCTCACCAGCGCCAGGAGAAAACTCTTTGGCATCAAACCTTCTCTCAGCTTTTTGCTGTGAATAAGAAAATTAGCAGCCACCTCCTTAATTAAATGTTTACCAAGCATTAGGCATCATTTTGTTCAATTATGACAGCAATCTTATTAGGTAGGATTATTCCCATTTTATAGGTATAATGACCAAGGCTCAGAAAAGGTAAATAATTTAGCCAAGGTCGCACAGCTGGTAAGCAGCAGAACCACATTCAAAGGTAGAACCTTCATCTCTAAACTACACTCTTCGCCACCATCGAGGTGGCCTTCTAGACGAATAGCCATTTCCCCCAAACATCAGCCTTAGGTGTCCTAGGTCTGATACAACCATTCACTCTTCCTTGGCTATCACACACTAGATTTTAGCTCTTGCCTTCTTTCCTCCTTTCAAAGTGACCTCCTTCCTCCGAAATAACCTACTGCCACCAGGTGTCCCTCCTCTCCTATTAGTGAGTACCACTTTGTTCTAATTGCAAATCAGAAGCAACACAAGCAAACTGGAAACACTTTCTAGTTTAATTCAATTACACAAATTCACATTATTGAGCAATATGCTATCCCCTGAGGAAGCCCAGATGAGAGAGTCAAGCAAAGGCTAGAACACAAGTACATAATGACAAGGCAAAATCTGAGAGGTTCAGATGAAGTTCTAGGTTCAAAGGAGGAACAGATTGCATCAAGTTGATGGGGAAAACAATTATGAAAGATTCCTTTGTGACTTCTACAAGTAATATGGAAAGAACCTGGGTTATCTATAATCTGTACTGAAAGAAGGTTTAAAAATAGGACCTAGATTGTATCTCAAAGGCTGCCTAATGTCTTTTCTTTCCTTGTTTATTTCTGAGTCTATAAGAAACCATTTTCGAGCTCTTAAGTGATTCAGAAGTTGACCCCAACTCATCAATATTAAAGAAGTTTAGAAGAGCAAGGATGCGAACAGAAATATAATTTTAGTCTGTGGTGATATTTATAACCACTTTAAGGCATGGAAAATTAGACATTTTTAGCATTTGAGGAGCCATAATTAAAGTATTAACTCGTTTTTTCATTGTTTGGCCCCTTTGTTGCTCCCTTTGTTCATCAGACAATAAATGCTCTGTGGCTGCAGCCCTCCACATTCGGAAAGAATATTCCTGATGGAACAAGCCTGTTACAATCCATGTCTTTGAGGATTCATGCATGAATAATGCATCATGTTTTGAAATTTAAAAAGGGACATGAAGAGTCAGAGGAAGACAAAAAAACAAAGAAAAATTAGGATCATGACTTCCTTTCCCACAGCCCATGCCTTCTTATCTATCGGGGAAGACAGAATAGAATAGCCCATGTCCTCCTCCATCTGGGAAGATTTCAAACACTGCCGCCTTGTAAGTGGGCTCTCTGCTTCACACCATGGCTGCTTTCTCTGCCTTTATTCACCTTCACATCCTACTCCCCACATTTCTGGCCTGAAAGCAAATGTCTACAGAAAAATCCTTAGTATTTTATTGGCAAGGCCAACTATGAAGGGAGAAAAGAAAGGAAGAAAAAATCAAACAAAGGTAAAAGCTTCCTCGAATTTCCTTCCAGTTATGTGACTTCCTAGAGGTCCCGTCTGATTTCTTTTCGATGGTGGGGGAAATTCAGGTTAACTTTTGTAAAGACAGAAAATTCAACTACCTTTAAGACCAGTTTTACTCTCTTTGCAGTTTGAAGAGATGCATCACGTTGAGTTAATGGAGTCACTGCTCTTTCCCTACTGCTTATTTTTGTTCCTTGGGTGCTGAGGATTGAATTAATCATTTACCTCACTTCATTGTCCATGACTATCACTGGTTTCAGTTGATTGTTGAATATTTTGGTATTGATTCTATTTTTCTTTCTCACCACCTGAGTTTTTTTTTTAATGTTTATTTTTTCAGAGAGAGAGAAGGACACAGAGGACAAACAGGGGAGGGGCAGAAAGAAAGAAGAAAACACAGAATCCAAAGCAGGCTCCAGGCTCTGAACTATCAGCACAGAGCCTGAAGCGGGGCTCGAACTCATGGACTGTGAGATCGTGACATGAGGTAAAGTCGGACGTTTAACTGACTGAGCCACCCAGGCGCCCCTCTGTTGAGTTGTTTCTAAGTCACTTATAACTGTTACATCAAGGAGAAGGGACATCAGACCATTCCTCAACATTATTTTTAATCCCTAGGGAACATCCATAGTCTGTCAAAGGCCCTATAAAATGTCTTCAGCTGAATCTACGGAAGGCAGGAGGTTCTCATTCAAAATGAAGACAAGGTGCACTGTGACATAATGAGTGTGGATGGGGCAAGGGCAGAGCCATTCTCAAGAGCAGCAAGGGCACTTTCTTAGGCAGTGTCCCAGCAGCATTATCTCAAGCAAAAATCTAAAATCTCAGTCATTTGTGTCTTTAGATCAAGATCAAAGACAACTTTTCAATGCATGTGAAAAGACAAACTGCTAGACAGTCTACCAGCCTGTTACAAGTCTCACATTCCAGTAAGCCTGTAGGCCATGCTATTACAAAGCTGCTACTACAAGAATAACCCTCGTCTGCTCTCCTGGGGCAGGAAGTGGCTTCTCCTCAGGTCCCTCGCCTTTCAGAGTTCCTGAGTTCTTCACTCACATCTGCTATCAGGAAAGCCTTCAAGGGCTCTTCAGAAAAGTGCAATAGCCCCTTAACCTGGAGCCTAAGCCAAGTGCAGTTGAGACGGTCCGAACATGGTAGGGGGTAGAAAGCAGGGAAATGAAAAGTAGAAAGTGGAGTGTTCTGATGACATTTGTGGGTCCACTGACAAAAGATCATTGTTTCCTGGAGATTAAAAATATTATCCAGGGGCACCTGGGTGACTCAGTCAGTTAAGCATCTGACTCTTGATTTCAGCTCAGGTCATGATCTCACAGTCATGAGATTGAGCCCCAAGTCGGCCTCCTTTCTGAGTGTGGAGCCTGGTTGAGATTCTCTCTCTCTCTGCCCCCTCCCACTCGTGTGTGGGGTGTGTGTGTGTGTGTGTGTGTGTGTGTGTGTGTGTGTGTGTCTCCCCCAAAATAAATAAACATTTAAAAACAATATTATCCACAAATGATCAGGTGGTTCCCCTTTTTAAAGTACAATTCATTAGCTAATTATAAACAATACAGAGCCTGAAGAAATTTTATCAAATTTCCTGTTCTCACCGGAAGCAGTACTCCTCTGTGTTACAGAAGAAAAAATCAGGGAAGCTAAGGAAGTGAAGAGAGGTCAAGGCTACACTGTTACACATGTGCAGTACCAGAATCTGAACCCAGGTTTACCCCAAATGCATGATCTGCACAGCCACGTCCAAACTGAGCACCTCACTCATCACAGCAACTTTTTAAAAATGTGAGCTTCCAAGCCGACATACTACCTTCTGGATCAGAATCTCTGAGAAGAGGGTCCAGGAATTAAGGGCTTTTTGAAGCCTCCCAGGTGATCCCTCAATGGACACACTGGGAACTGCTATCTCCTGTTTGTGGTGACAAGTCGATACTGGCTTCTTCCTTTTTAATTGCACAAATATTCTCCCCCTCCCACACCATTTCCAGTGATTACAGTTTAATTGTTCTGTGGAACCAAATAGAAAACAGTATTTTTAAATCTTTTTTCAGTCTGAAGTAATCATCTAACCCATTTTTAAGAAATCAGTCTCCTCTTGTGATTAAAAAAAGAATATAAAGAAACCAGCACAGAGCCAAGCCGTTAGCAACACAATGCATTAAATGCTGCCGTCTGTTTTCTCTGGCTAATCATAATTTAAAAGCAAGAAATATGGAGGTGCTAACCAACCCTTTCAGTTCAAGGAAAAAAATTTCTTTAAGAAGTCTTAAAGGACAAGGTCTGCCAGAGTAAGACATTAAGACAGCTTATTACAATCAGGTGCTGGAAGTATTGCTATTATAAGCAATTGATGTGGATTTCTTTGAACAGTTGTTCCTTATAACATCTTCATGCTTATCAAAATGCCCTCCATCCCCAACCAAAGGTCATGCCCCGTATAACTTCCCCGGTTGGAAAATAATTGGTTCCTAACGTATCATATGACCTAGATGAGAAGCCAGTTTGGAGAAGGGACCACACTCTGGCTCCTCTCGGGTCCTCCGCAGCATCGGCTCAGGGAAGCTCGGCACGGCCCAGCTACTGAGCACGGCATAGACGCTCACTTCCCACTTGTTCCATGGAATCAAGTTTGTTCGGACTCGCTTTTTCAGCACGTCTTTAAAAATCCTGGTCACCTTCATAAAAAGTAGAATAATATCTCCATAATGTTTTCCCCATAAAAAATTCTTTTACTAAGAAGCTTTTATCTTCACCAAGTAAGAGGGGAAGCACAGGTTCCAATAAGAATATTTTTGTTTTTCCTGTGCTTTAAAAAATACACTTCCTGACTCTGAAAAGATAGCTCATGGTCTTTTCTCTTTTTCATAGCTTCTTTTGCAAAAACTCATTCACAAAAGGGATAGATAGCCAATCTTTTCTGATCTCTCCTTTGCTCATCCTCTACTGAATTTAAATTGGGGTCATTATGTTAGGCTGGAACAAAACCATTTTATACACCCTAACTCAGAGAGGTCCTGTGTCCACTGAAATTATCTTTCTAAGCAACACAAGTGGGGTAGAATACAATGGTTTGTGCCGTATTTCCCAAGACGCCTCTACATGACATGCACACCAATATTCTTCCCTTTTCCACAGTTGTCGTTAGTAAAACAAACAATTGTTTTATGTTATTTTTAACCATCCAGGTTTGTTTTGTTCTTACCCAAAAGCCTTGCTTTGGAGATTGGGGGTCCACTGGCAGAATATCAGACAGATAATCTTGGTCTTTTCTAGAGAAATAAGTAACGTGTGTCCACTCAATCGCAGCTCAGCAGCCACGCTGGGAAGCTGGGTGGGGCCTCCTGGTTCCAGGTTGCTCCGCCCCAATGGCCTGCAGGTGTGAACAGCAGCGTGTGGTGGGAAGGGCTGGGCCAGGCTCGCCTGCAGGTGGTTGTCAAGGCAGAACAATTTGAGGGACTATAGGAAGCTGAAATATAAAGCACATGGCCCTGGAGGCAGGAGATCTGTGTAATCCTTCATCACGGTAAAGCCCGCTGTCAGGGAAAACCTCTCTCTATTAGCATTTTGTGAACACATACAGAGTCCAAAGAACGATGCAAAATGTTCTTTTCCTGTCATGACAGGTCTCAGATCAGCTGTCTCTTCTGTTTCTTTTTCTCCTCCTTTGCCTCACATTAGTGTAGCTCCCTCCTTCCACTGAACCCTGTGGTCAGGTTATTAGTGCAGGGCAGACAGATTCCCGGCTTCATCTCGGGTAGACAAATGTGGATCCTTATGTTTTTCAGTCTAGATTATTTGGTAAACAGTAAATCCTCTGGTGAGTTTATTGGTCACCTCTTATAACAGAGTAAATTTTTTGCTAAAAGGCTCTCACCTTATTACCCTTGGCCAGATGAGGTCAGGACGCTATGGTCTTCAACAGCGCAGCAGAAAAAAAACATTTTGGCTTTAAGCCCCAAAGATTTAATGTTGAGGTTTAAATGTAGTGGGTTATTTCCACTCTACCACACTTACTATCTTTAATGTTAGTAATAATTACAATAACAACTAGTAGGTACTTTGTTTATGATAGCTTTAAGTCCTTTATCATCTCTTTTAAGCCTCCCAACACTGCTAAGAAATAGATTTTATAATTATCCAATTTTATTGATAAAGAATCAGAGGTTAATTCTCCAAACTCATTGTTAATAGTAGTGGCAGGATTTGAACCAGGAAGCTGGGCTCCCCAGCCCCTGTCTTGGCCGCCATATTTGACTGCTGCGTAGGCAAAGGGTACGAAGTTTCAGTAATGCAAAATGAATACATTCTCAAAACCTTATGTCCAGCATGGTGATGACAATTAACAAAACTGTATTGTATACCTGAAATTCGTTAAGAGGATATATTTTAAATATTCTCACCCCCCAATCTGCCCCCAAAGCACAGATGGTGACTATACAACTGATGCATATGTTAATTAGCTTAATTGTGGTGCTCACTGAATAATGCATACACATATCAAAACATCAAGTTGTATACCTTAAATATATACAATTTTTATATGTCAATGATAGCTCAAGAGAGCTGTTTAAAAATAAAGAAAAAAACGGATAGTTCCATTAAAAAATTCTCCAAATGTTAACATGTACCATAGGTGTTTTATACACACACACACAGACACACACATAACCCTTCTTTCTGAACTTTTTTGGGTTGGGAGACAGGATGTTTCTTTGTCCTTAAATGCTTCCATGCATGTGTCTTAAAAACAAGGCCAATCTCTTATATAATCATGATATAATTATTAAATCAGGAAATTAACGTTGACATAATACTATTATCTAATCTACAAAACCTTATTCAGATTATGCTAGTTGTTTCAATAACAGCATTTACAGCAAATTAAAATCCCTGTGCTGAAGGGGAAAAAAAAAGCCTACATGTAGATATGTAGCCAGCCAACATTTACAAAAAAATTTTTTAATGTTTACTTAGAGAGAAAGAGAGAGAAAGAGAGAGAGAGAGGAGGGGGGAGGGGCAGAGAGAGAGGGAGACAGAATCTGAAGCAGGCTTGAGGCTCTGAGCTGTCAGCACAGAGCCCAACATGTTGCTCGACGCGGGGCTCGAACTCAACAGCTGTGAGATCATGACCTGTGTCGAAGTCCGAAGTCGGCCGCTCACCCAACTGAGCCACCCAGGCGCCCCAGCCAACGTTTTAAAACAGGGTCAATGGAGGTTGTTAATCTATGAGTCCAAACATCAGGATCTCTAGTGACTGCAGTTTTCCAGGCTGTGAGTGACCACGGCTCCGTCTGGTTATGCTATACGGACAGGACACTGCAGATCCCAAAGGACAGAGCCACAAAGATGGGTGAAATGATTTATTAGACCCTACTTCATGCTGTAAAAATTATAAATTTATCAGAATGAAGATCATTTGTTACTAAGCACAAAATACACCCACTGTAAATTGAAAGAAAAAAAAAGCGTAACAATTGCTAACAGATTCCAGGAAAGAAAAGAAAAGGGTGTGTGTGTATACACACACACACACACACACACACACAGACACACACATATATATACAAAAATGGGAGTATATATGTATATACATACATAAATATGTATATAATGCTTATTTATTTATTTTGAGAGATAGAGTGTGTGTGCATGAGTGTGAGTGGGTGAGGAGCAGAGAGAGGGGGAGAGAGAGAGATTTCCAAGCAGGCTCTTTGCTCTCAGCACAGAGCTCCAGGCAGGGCTCAATCTCATGATGGTGGGATCATGACCTAACCAAAATCAAGAGTCAAATGCTTAACCAACTGAGCCACCCAAGCTCCCCAGAAATGAGTAAATTTTTTAAAAGTTTTTGCTTCAGGTCTTTTGTGGTTTCCACAACAATGTTACAACAAATCCTGATAAATTATTTTGCTACAACCCATCAACAATTCGATAAGGATTTTTTGGGAAACACAAATTTTAGATTATTAAAATAGCCTATATAATATTTATCAATTTAAAAAGTGAGTATTCAGGACAAATGTTTTTGAGTACAAAAATGGGTAGGTAAAATGTCTTGTGTTTATTTCATTTAGCTATTTAGTGTTATAAAATGTATGTTTTTAATTTGGAGGTAAACTGACAGGACTTTGACCAAACCAAAATGACAGAATCACAATACATTCATCAACAAACTTGCACGATATATTTGTATTAAATAAAAGATTTTCTAAGACTCATATGTGATTTTGTAGTCAAATTTTTTTTTATTATTATTAGAGAGAGAGACAGAGAGAGCAAGCTGAGGACAGGGAGAGAGAGAATCCGAAACCGACTTGATGCTCAGTGAAGAGCCCAACACAGGGCTTGATCTCAAGACCCTGGGATCATGATCTGAGCCAAAATCAAGAGTCAGATGCTTAACTGACTGTGTCACCCAGGCTCCCCAAAATTCATTTACTTTTTTAAGCTCATTTATATCACACCATTCCTTAGATCATAAACTTAGATCATAAACCTTACCTTCTGTGCTAAAATAGGGCAGGTTTCAAATATTCCAAATACACGATTTCCTACTGTACTTTAGTAAAGACCACAAATCTATCAGATTTCTTCAAAATTAATCAGTGAAACATTAAAGAATTTGTTTTCATGAGAAAGTAAGCCAACAAAGCTTATATAATTTATATATAACTATACATTCCCTTTGTTCCCAAATCAGTTATAAGTTCTTCTAAAGTAGATGATTTGCACATAGTAAGAGTTCAATAAACATTAGTTGAATAAATCAGTCTCTTTCTTTTGACCCCTACCATTACACATATAACTACTACTAGCAAATACTGGAAGGCAGCTAGCTCTGAAGGCCACCCATCCCCGTCCTTGGTGAAATTAGAGTCAAATTTTAATCACCTGAGCAAAATTTCTTTTATTGCAAAGAGTTAACACCTGGTTCCCTTGAATACAAATAATTCAATGAATTCATTAGGCTGTCACAGGAACTTATAAAGATGCACACGGTGCCATGAACTTCATTGGCACAGTGAACTTATTCTGGTTACGAAAGCTCCTTTTATAAGAGAAGTCGTGTGTCCAGAGGCAAATTCTCTTGCTTACTTTTGATTCTCCTCCATAACAACCACCCTTAACCCCAATAAGGCAGAAGGACACAACATACAATGAGCCCTCTTCTGGCTGCCATCCCCATAGCCAGAAACTTGGCCCCAGGGTTGAGATCACTAACCAGACACTCTGTTGCGTGCAGAAATGCGCATGCTCAGTTCATAAGCCTCGGCACACCCAGAGTGCAATAAAGCGCGAAGCCCGGGTGCTGGCGGCGGCTTTCGGGTGCTCATGTCTTTAGTTTTGTTCCGCGTCCAGTTGACTGAGTCGCTTTACAATCATGCTGTTGATTTTCTTAAGATCGTCTATGTCCTTTCCCTCAGCTGTTAGTCTTCTCGACACCTCATCCATCTTGTTTCCAGTTTGAACTTCAAAACAGAAAACAGACTGTGTTACACTGATATCCGGCGCGTTCCACCGGGACTCTTTAGTGCGTCCTGTTGGTGCTTAGCTGAGTGCTGAAAGGCCCCTTTGGCGAGTTCCCTGCTCCAATATCCCCCACGCAGCCCAGAAGCCGGGAGAGAAATTGCCGAAGACTGAAGTTGTCTCCTAAAGTGCATTGCTTTTACAATTTACTGGGCCCAGCCTAGACTAACCTTTGGCAGCTCGGCACAGATTTTGGCTAAGAAACATCACCGTGAACCACCCAAGGAAACCACCAGCGAATCTCATGAGAAGCATATCAGAGAAGTGATTGTTACATTGTCTGTTATAGAGCGCTCTTCTCCAAAGGTTTTTGGCTCCTCCTTGGGAAATGAGGTTTTCTGGGTTTCAGCCTAGTTTGACATAGCTCTGCTGGTTCTGAATTACCAGCCCATAAATGAAAATGTAATAATTCCCCTCAGACCATTCTAAGAACAGACACAATATTTTCAAAATAAACAGAACTCTTGGCAATAAAGTAGGCTATGGAGGTCTGCTCATCAGAGTTAAAATTTCCAGGAAATGCAGCCCAAAATCCATTCTTAATATTTGAGCTTCTTCTTATTTCCATTTTAAGCAAGTTTTGTTACAAGGTATCTTTAAGGAACTAATATTGCTGGTGTGCATGCCACAAGGCTTAGTGGATAAACTAATGCGGGAAAGTAAAATTAGAGTTTTCCCTTCCAGGTGTGGGACAAATCGTTGCCTGGAAGCTGCTTCTTCCCCATGTCTGAAAAACTATGCTGGATGAATTATGGTCTAAGACATGAAGGAAGGAGCTTAATTGAGATTAGCTGCAGAGCCAGGCAGAAATACCACTTGCTTCTGGGGAAAAATGTGAAACTGAAGTAAATTCATGACACATAATATCCTTCCCCCCTAGAACATTAGTCAAACAGAGAAGGAAGCAGCAGCCATGCTGGCTTGAGTGTGTTCCACGATACACTGATTCCAAATTAAATTCCAAAAAAGAAAACAAGTTCCATGTGCAAAAAAGTTAGAGAAAAATTTTATACTAACGTACCTCTTGGAAACTCACAAGAAACAAAACAAAACAAAATAATACTTTGAGCATTATCTAACTCGGCAATTCTCAAACTCGTTTGACCATAGAATCCTTTTTTTTCCTCAGGCAAAAATAATATCCCAGGCACCTAGTATTCTCTGGAATACACTCCTTGGCCACTAGAAACTGCTACCGGAGGCATCCATAGTGATCTACTCTTGTTGTCCATTATTTCTTTTTAGGACAGAGATTATGACGAAAACATAAGGTCCAATGGTGTACTAAGAATGTAATCAGGGTAAATTAAGTCTTGCCTCTTTTCTGTAAAAATACCAGTTATGAAGAATACAGACAGGTTCTTGCACTTCCGTGAAAAGACTACAAATTTGCACTAAATCCTACAGAGAGCAAAACTATTTCCTTGATAAAGATAAGCACATGCCAAGTTCATTTCCAGATGCCTGTGCCAACTCCACTCTGAGGTTGAGTTCAGGTTTGTCTGAAACTATAGGAAGTCCTTGTTTTATTTCTTCAACATAGGCAGTGGAGGACAGGGGAGCTTTGGAGCCAGACAGGTCAGGGTTTGAGTCCTGGTTCTACCTCTGATTAGTAGGGTACACACGGAGGGGTAAACTTTCTAGGTCTTAGTCTCGCATCAGTAAAATAGAAATACTAAATACTATCTTAAGAGGTAAAGATTTAAGACAATGAATTTATGTATCTGGCACAGAGCAATGACCCAAAAAAAGACACTCTTTATTCATATCTTCTTTCTCTTTCTTCATGTGACTTTGCTCTCAACATAAAACACCAGCAGAAAATATAAAATAAATCATATCTATACAAGAGGGGTATAATGACAGTGATAAAGTGTGTACTCTTTGAAGTGAGGCAGGAGTGTCTTTGGGTCCTGATTTGACACTTATTAGTTATGGACCTCAGGCGCGGTCATTAATTGAAGCCTCAGTGTCAGCATCGGTAAAACCAGAATAATAGTAGATCCTAGGGACACAGAGTTGGTATGAGGTTGTGAGCAACAGACATCAAGTGCTTACTTAGCACAGTGCCTGGGAAAATGAGTGCCCAATATATAGCATTTCTGATCATCATTACCTTTAACCTTATTACCCATCACCCCACAGAAGAGAGAAGTTCCTTTGGGTGGCACCCCTGCCTGTAGGGATACCTAAAATTTCCTAGTAGTTTAACTTGGTCATTACCCCAGGTAGGTGTGGCAGAATACTTGGGGCATTAATTTTTGTTGGTATAACATTTCAGAAGGGTAATCCATGGGCTTTTTTTGGCCCTGAAGATTCAGGTACAACCCACATCCAACTGACAGTCAGATATAAGGGCACCATTATTATATGGATAGTTCCCATTGTAGCTTCTAAACTCGAGAGGGCATGGGCTGGGCCAGAGAGAAGTAGTTAAATATCCTGTCCCCCCCACGCGCCCCAACTTCAGGCCAGATAAACAGCTGGAAAGAGAAGGGTGTTTGGGGAAGAGAAGGGATCTGAGACTGTAAAAGAGTCACACCCCCTGCCCGCCTGTCTCCCCCCATCATAACCACCACTACCTCCTTTAATCCTGAATGAATTTAAATTAAAGGCATTCCAAAGACACAGGCTCCATGTCTCACTGAAGATTTTTGAAGGCTACAGGGCCTGCAAAGCACGAAAGGGCAGAAGAAATAAATGATGGTTCCAGAGATCCAGGGAAAAGGGCGACCAAGATGAGTCTCCAGCCTCTTGGGCTCCTCCCACTGCTGGGGGGGGAGCGGCTGGGAGGATGCTGAAATAACTCTGGATGATGGCCCGCAGGGCTTATCTAGAGGAGAACTGGTGAGCTCGAGGGGAGGGGGCAACTGGCAGAAGCGGGGATAGCACCCTGACCCTGCCAAGGCAGAGAGGAGAATGGCCCTGAGGCCTGGGGTGTCTCAGCCTATGGGACAACCCAGGTCACCACTCAAGGGCAGAGGTCAGGCCCAGGCCAGGAGCAGGCAGGGTAGGTCATACAGTCTGAGGGAGTGTCAAACAGGAAAGAAGTGACCTCATCACCTTCCTAATACTGTCTCTGGGACCACGCACAAGCCCTCAGCCCATCCAGTGGATTTCTGGGAAGTGAGAAAACCTGGGAAGGAATTTGAAACCTGAACGTGACCCTATGGTACAGACTGAATAAATGGAGCGATTACACACTGGGTTAAGAAAACCTAGAGTCAACAAGAATAAGCTACCTAACATTTTGACAGGTAGGGACTCCCAGTAAGAAAGTCAAGTTATAGGGGCACCTGGGTGACTCGGTCAGTTCAGCGTCTGACCCTTGATTTTGGCCCAGGTCGTGATCTCTTGTCAGGTTCTGTGCTGTCAGCACGGGACCCTGTCTCTCCCTCTCTCTTTACCCTTCCCCCAATAATGTGGGTGCACTTGCTCTCTCTCTCTCTCAAAATAAATAAATAAACTTAAGGATAAAAAAGAAAGTTATATATATTTAATGTCCTTGTTTGTGAACTTGTGGCACTGTGGGCTTACATCCCTAGGAGCACAGGGTCACTGCAGTCACTAGCTGTCTGTTGGTGTAGCGGTGATTGCCAAAATGCACGGACTCCTCACAGGAGCTAAGTTGAACAACCAGCAATAAAGTAAGAGCGATTAAGAAGTGAGAACATGTCTGTGGTACTTACCTATTAGAAAAATCACGAAGGACACCAGTGCCAGGCTGACAATTAGCACAATTATCAGCCCTATAAAAAATAGACTGTGACTTCCATTTCCTGAGTTAGTGCCAATGTCTGGGATTTTCTCCTGGAGAGCTAACATGAAACAAACAAAAGCAACGATGACAAAATCGTCTCAGAATCCACCTTGCCAGCAGAACAGAACAGTCCCCCACTATTAGAGCCTTGAGTAAGGGATTTGCCCATTCTTCCCCGTGATCACCCTGGAAAGTGACCTATGTCTTGGGAATGTCTTTGGACTGGAGGCTCTTTTTGAATTTTTTACCTTCTTCAACCTTGGAATTCAAAACAAACAAGCACTCTCTTTGGAAAGCTCTTTGAAGATGGTGTTAACACTAAAGAGGCAGGACACGGGTTTTCTTTGGATGGGCGGGGGAGGATACATGTGTTAAGGGTTCAGAGTGATGGAGGCTGTATTACCCTTTCTCCCCGAAGAGACCCGGGAGTAAAACACAGCTGGCTGGGACACTTAAGTTGAGTGGAAGGCCAGAACGCTCTGGGATGTCTCCCAGAAATGGCTTTCACCAAGGGAGTAATCAGTTAAGCCTACATCCATTTAAATAGAAAAATGGCCCTGATGTATTTGGGTTTCTTAGAGCGGTCTTTGGGATGAACGTGCTCTGAAAATAAGAGCAGTCCACTACAGAGTAAGACCTCTCCAGGAAAGTGGGCACCGCCTTCTTTTAAATGTTGCGCAGTTACACTGAGACTGCAACTATGCGTAGAAAGCAGCTACAGCATGAAGTATCTGCATTTGGCCATCATTTTGTAGGACCTGTTTGCCTAGGAACACCCAAATTAAATTAAATAAGCAATGTAGGAATTTGGGGTAATGGAGACTATTGGCTTCCTTTCCGTATTCTCTCCTACTTTGCATCAGTCGCACACACTGTGCTTCTTGATTACAGCTAGGTGGGTGGCTTAGGTCCTGGGCTGCGGAAGTACATTGTGCGTCACCCTGCAACAACTTTTCCTTCCTAATCAAAGCAAGGGCATATGCTGGTACCCAAATACCTGTTTCTGTGGAGACTTGACTGCAATAGAAGCAGGTGAAAATCGGAACCCATTAAAAAGAAGAAAAAAGCAAGACCTCAGGAAGGATTTAGAAGGGGAATAATACATATACATTCCAGACAGAGTTTAGAATAGGAATGGAACAAACAGCCAGTAGAAAATTAATACCTGTGTTTGAAAGTAGAGTTTAAGCTGGAAAAATGGAGCTCAGAATGATGAGAGAGCTCGTTTGCAATGTTCAGGGAACGAAGGAAACATTTCGTATTTAGCAGATTTTTGTTTTGTTTTTCTCATTTTTTAACCCTTTAATTGGGGCCATTTGTAATTTGTTAAGTAGAAAATGAAGTTGACTTCTTTGCCCAACAAAATTTAAATGACTTCTTGAAATCTGGATGAATGACTGGAGTATTTTCTCAGCAATCCACTGCAAACTGAGACCTCTCCAGGAAAGCAGGCACCACCTTGACCTGGCCCTGGTCACTGGAAGGCACAACAACAGCCAAGAGGGCTGAGCGAGCCTCTTGGAAGACAGCTCTGCAGCCTCCCCGCCCTCTCGAGGGAGAAACGCTCTACAGGAACTTCTCAGACCTCTTGAAGATAGATTCCAACTCCTGGTTAGGACCCAAGAAATCCCATAAGCCTGTCAAATATTAAAGGAACCAACGCAAAAGTTGCCTAATAATAAGAAACATTTCTGGCGCCAAGCTGTTCCTAATGCCCACCCTGCCCCCCACCACACCCACAGGTCCAGATTAGCATTTACTATTTTTGGCGGGCCTAGAAGCCAGGAAGAGCCAGCAAGCCTGGGAACCACACATACGGAGCAGATGCTGTGAGCCAGCAGGACAGAGGGTCAGTCTGTTTAAGTCATTTATGGAATCCACGATATAAAGCTTCCGATCTTCAGGCATGCCTCGAGAGCCGCTGTCCTGGGAATGACTCATTGTCCCTGGAAGAAAACACGGACATTAAACAGAAAGCCGGTCCCAGCAGCCCCACTACACAGGAAGCAGAGGCCACAGGAAGCTGGACAGGCGTGTCCAGACCACCCACATGCATTACTGCCAGCTGAAGGTCTAGAAAAGCTGTGCTCATCCCGAAGAAAATATTTCATTTTGAGGACAACTTTGTACTTATTCTTTTTGCTTTGGTTTGCCAGGAAGCTCAGACTCCATTGTGTCACCCAATTTGAACCCTTTATACCCTGCTTACCTCAATATCCCCTTTCTTCCTCCTCAGGTTTCCCAATTCTTGCTATTTTCCCTGAGCCTGCTTTTTTAATTTTGTAATTTATTTTATTTCATTAATTTTTTTAAATTGTTATTTATTTATTTTGAGAGAGAGAGCGAAAGGACGTGAGCACGAGTTGGGGAAGGGCAGAGAAGGGGAGAGACGATCCTAGGAAAGCTCTGCGCTGACGGGGCGGAGCCCGATTCGGGACTCAAACAGTGAAATCATAAACCATGAAATCATGACCCCCAGCTGAAGTCGATTGCTTCACTGACTGAGCCTCCCAGGCCCCCCAAGAAAACTATTTCAAAATAAATTACAAAATTAGGGGCACCTGGGTGGCTCTGCCAATTAAACATCTGACTTCGGCTCAGGTCATGATGTCGCAGTTCATAGTTCCCAGCCCTGTGTCAGACTCTGTGCTGACAGCTCAGAGCCTGGAGCCTGCTTTAGATTCTGTGTCTCCTTGTCTCTCTGCCCCTCCCCCACTTGCTCTCTGTCTCTGTGTCTGTCTCTCTCTCTCTCAAAAAATGAATAAAAATTAAAAAAGAAAATAGCTTTCTTTTATCACAGTGTTTATATTCTGGTGAGATGCCTCAAATCCTTTGGACAAGAAAACTATGTATAAGCATACTGAGAGCTAAAACTCAGCTAGTCAGCCTGCAGCCCGAAGAAGGACTGTGACGGGGAAGACAATATTACCACGAACCATCTTAATTGCATGAGGCTTTAAAACAAAACCACAATTTTTATATTCTTGCTCAATATGGTATATGAATCTCTACCTTAAATGTATCCTGTAGCCATTAGATGCTGGCAGAGAGTCCTCAAGACAAAATCTTCGTAGGCTAAGGTGGTACAAAGAGGAACCATGCAGGGTGGAGGCTAGACTCCGGGACATCTGAGGTCTCTTTCCCCTGAGTTTCCTTAGATTGAGGCTACTTCCATAGTAATGAATTTTAAAACTGAGGTTTACATTTAAGGTAATATTTTCTAATGACAGCATGACTTCAAGCAAACCTGAAAAGCCAAAATGGATTTATCAAGTCTGTTTTGTTATGTCCTCTAGCACAACACAGAACATATGGCCTTTAATTACATGAAATAAAGGGCTCTGGGAAGACCAATTCAAATTACTATCAAAGCTGTCTCTTTCATGGTGCTCTCTTTTCATAAAATGAGTCTAATGGTGATGTAGGGACTTTCTGATGTGAAAGGGATTGTAGACACACTCTAGTCTGCCCTCCCTCCTTCCCACAAAGGAGGAAGTGGTTGCTCAGCTGATGAATGCCCAAGACCATACATTTAGTTAGATGCTGAGCCAGCCGGAAGCAGGTCTCTTGCTTCAGAGTTCACAGTGTCTTCCCTTTTCTCTCCACATCCCTCCCCAACTCTTTCCAGACTCAGCTCAAACCTCACCTTTCAAAGAATCAACCTGCCTTTCCGTTGTGTTTTGGCTGGATGCGGTGCATTCTTCCACCAACACGTATACTATTTTACAGCATTTACCGCTTACGTCTTTGACTTTCCCGATTGACTGAGAACTCCTTAGGGTGGGCACCAATCCTATTCTTCAAATACCCAGTGTCAAATGAATAAGCCTCGACTTATGTTAAGTTGGAAGAACTAAAATATTTTATTGACGATTCGAAGCTCACCATTTTCAAAAGAATTTGAGGCAGTTAATAATAAACACAATGACAGAAACAAAACCGAGGGTACAAATCCTCATGTGATATCTATCTGGACTCCAGTAAAGTCAGTAAACTTTGTGCCTGCATTGATACAAAGCAACACACTATTTACTTCCTGTTAATATTAAAAATTTTTCCTTTAGTATCAGTTACAAAATGAAGAAAAATAGAGTTAGAGTTAGGAGAAAACAGTCAGGAAAAAAAAAGCAGACACCTACTGATCTGACGAAGGATCAGCCATTACCCAAATAGTGTAAACTGCATTCTGAAATATTAAAAACCAGGAATTCCCCAGGCATACCTAAAACCCACTAGTACTTATAAAAAATATGCCCCTGAAACCCTAAGGAAACTGTGGACTCATTAAACTTTTTATCAATCAAAGCTAAAAACTAAATAAGGCGTTTCAGTTATCCTGAAGTTTTAATTACCAAAAATATGTGATTCTCTGAGTATTTTAGATTAGGTATTACTGAGGCACCTTAGATATTGATATTACTTCATTCCAAATATACTTCATGGAACAGTCCTAAGGGAATGATGTGAAGCAATCATTTTTTTAAAAAGCAGCGGCAGGGGAGCCTGGGTGGCTCAGTGGGTTAAGCGCCCACCTTTGCCTCAGGTCATGATCTCACAGCTCGTGAGTTCAATCCCTGCGTCGGGCTGTGTGCTGATAGCTCAGAGCCTGGAGCCTGCTTCAGAATTGGTGTCTCCCTCTCTCCCTCTCTCTCCACCCCTTCCTGGCTTGCATTCTGTCTCGCTCTCTCAAAAATAAATAAACATTATTAAAAAAAATAAAGGAGCCTTAGCGATCAATCAAATCTTATCCTTTCATAGACAAAACCGTAAGTAATGACTGATGCACGGTCACAGATTCTATTCTTCCAGAAATGTTTTGTATTTTATCATCTCTTATACTTTATTATCCCAAATACTAATAATTGATGAGCAACAAAGGTTTGTATGTCACATCATAGGATCATCATTCCAGCCGTGGCTTCTATTTTAGGCATGGTGACTGGCACGTGGTTCATTTTTGGATCTCTGACTCAATGTCCTTAAGCCTTAGCTTCCCCTTTAGGAATGGAATTGCTATTGCTCAAATCTCAGACTGAAGCTTAATCAACATTCACAAAGTGGAGGAACAACTAGAAAATCATAGCCACAAAAACTAATCTAAGAGCAGGGCAGCTAATGAAATCTCCAAATTATTAGCCTTGCTGCTGACTGAAAAGGTGATTCAGTGCAACAACAAATCCAAAATCACTGAGACAACAACTTCGAGTAAGCCACGATGTGCCCTAAAGGTCAATTTCTTTTTAAGGGTAAGGTCATCATATAAATAGATGCCATTTTCATGTACTTTTAAATTAACTTCAACATGCAAATGAACAATAAAGAACTAGCAAAGAAAATGGGGCTGGGCGTCTGTGGTTCATGGCCACCAAGAGCCTAAAAATGACTCCGTGAGTAAATGGATACAGGATCACATGGCCCTAAAGCCAGGCCCCACAGTTGTTGTCACCAGTGATTGCTATCTCTGGCATCTCCATATAAGGGCACCTGGGAACAACCAGCAGGGCTGGAGAAGCCAGAGTGTTACTAAATTCTGCATCATAGCAGCTCAGCCCTCCTGCTTCACTCTGGTGTGCAAATTAACGCACTAACTAAGATTGACCAAGGCAGTATCCTTTTAACGGAGCCTTTTCTAGTACCTTGCACTAAAACATGTAAGTAATTTCATTTTCCTCCAGCTTAGATCAATGCTCACAGCTCTTTTTATCATTTAAGAATTCTGTGACTGGGTACAAATAAATATTCTGACACAATAGTTGTCTATGAAAAATTGCTTTACTCTTTATTTTTTCCCCTGGGTGCTGGGTATCAAAGCACAGAAATAGCACACCGGTATTGCTTGCCACAAAATCCAAATTGTTATAATAGGGTTTAATTCAAAGCTAATAGGAAGCTTTATTGAGTGAGTCATGGTAATTTGTTCGTTAATTCCATTTCAGAGTCAGTACCTCTTCATATTCGGGAAATAATTTTTTAAATCAAGTCTAAATCATTTCTATCAAAAGTTTAAAGCACAGAGCACATGCAACAAAAAACATCCCAGCCTCAAGAATCATAATTCAGTGTCGGTAGAGTAATAGCATGCAAATTACTTACAAAAATGTGAGCTGTGACTGCTAGGGTGCCAAAAAAGAAAAAAAATATTCAGAAGTAACTACAGTAAAACTTTCTATGAATTCTGTAGTCCTGGCTTTGCCTTCCGTCAGCGCACGAGGCCCATACACCCCAGCATGATGTGGCTCTATATTTAGTGTTAAATCAGCCAAGCGGTGTAAGATTCCAAATACTTTTTTCACAATGTCTAAGGTTTTTAGTGAATGTATTACTGAAACCATGCTTTAAAAAGAAAAAGCCACCATGATTTGATTCAACTGGTAACTGATGAGGGTCTTATTGGACAGGTTAATGTCCTTATTTGGCTTAAGTGACTGCGTAAGCGGGCACATTTCCAGCACTTCTGCCACAGTATGCTCCCATATATAAATATCCAGTAGGCGACTGGAGCTGCCATTCTGACAGGACTCCAGACCAACCAGACTGCAATAAACAGGGTCAGGGTAAGGCTGTGATGCTAACTAGGATGATGGCTCGTCAGAGAACTCCTAGTGCTTCCAGAAGCTACAAAAAGAGACTGTGAGTGGGAGATTGTATGGCTACAGACCCACTGTCGGAGAGGGAAGCACTGTGTCTCATCAACTTCCCTTTCTACTCAAAGGCTTTATTTATTCTGTAGGTTTTTATGCATCCTCTTTCTCAGAAATGTCAGGCTTCCTCTCGTGTGGTTCCCTCACACACACCGAGGAGCTTCTGCCCTCTGGTGGACACAAAAGGAGCTACAGTGAGGACAGCCATCCTGTGAGTCCCATTCGCAGGCCACAGGGACGAACTATCCCCGCAGGACACTAAGGGCTGGGCAGTAAAGGGACATGCAGTCCTCTCCAATCCTACCTTCCATTGCACATCTAGATGGACATTATGGATCCTTGAAACATTTTGTATGTCAATTAGAAACTGTTTGCATCACAGAACTTGCTTTATATTTATATTTAGTATGGACCTCAGCCTACTTTTAGGGGAAAGGAATGCCATTTCCTTAAGCTTCATCTGTACCAGGGGGCCAATTCATGGAGGAAGACGATATAAGTAATAACTGTCTCCTCAGAGATACATTATACATTAAAAGTTATGCCAAATTTCCTGAAAAATGAAAATGTTTTGTTTGCTTATAACATCAGGCTGTTTATAAATCTCCAAGCTGCCTGATCAGTCTTAAACCATCAAGCCTTTGAAGAAATAATAGCCTCATTTTTGAGAATGTAGTTTTGCTCTCTCCTGTAACCTTACAACCCTATCAAGCCCCCCTTCAGGGATGAGGAAAATGAAGCCTAAGCAATTCCTTACCCCAAAGTCTGAATTCAACCATACTTTACACCAGCGAAGGGGATTAAAAGTTCTTAGGGCTTGTGATTAATTAGACTTCTGGAGAAGTACACGAGAACAAAGCAAGATAATATGCCTCATTTTATCTATTACATACTTGAAAGATCCTATCAAGAGGAGTTCAGAGTCATAAAAAGAAAACAGGTATTCTCACCTGAACTGTTTAATCTGGGGGCATTTTTAAGTATTTCTTGATTTTTATTTCAAATACTTTATTTTACAGTATCTAGATTCAACTCCCAGGAAATTCAGTAAAGGCTATCACAGACTTGAATCATGAATGCTGGCTGCTTCAAAATTAATGCTTGACCCTCGAAATATTAAGAACTGATTAGGCAGGGACCATCTTAAACTCCTTTAAAGCAGCAAGATTAATCAAGAATCAAGGAATGAACTGGTCTATCATACATCATTTTGCTACTTTCAAGAAAACTCAAATATTTGTATATATTAAAGCCTCAGTAATCTTTGTCTAGCAACTATCCATGAATTTCATGATGTACCCATCCATAAATTTAATAGGCAGATTAACTCATTTATTTCTTCTTCCTCCTAAAACCCCGTCAAAAAGGCAGAATAGGAATTAAAATTACAAAATCACAAGAATGAAAATTGGAAGAAATAATATTGAACAAGATTTCAACAAATGCATTGAATACGGAAAAGGGACAGTGGTTATTACCTGTGTTAGCAGACCTCCAAAGGACGACCACTAACGAGGGAGGTGACCTGCAGAAATCAGGCAGGCTTAGGAATTGGAAGCAAGAATGAAGTATGGAGCTAAAGCCAGGCAGGTTAAGTTCATAAAGATTAAAAAACTGCCTTAGAGAAATCCCCCCAAAAGAAAAATGATTAGGAAAGGCGGCCAGAGGCTCAATCCAGCAGTTCTAGTTATGTCATGGAGTTCCAGGACAAAGAAAGTGTGCGTGGTTCAGTTTTGTTTTTTTTTTTTTTTTTGGGGGGGGAGGGGGAAGGGGGCTGGACAGGGTTTAGAACTCAGAAATATCTCCCAGTTTGCCAGGGCCCACCAAAGCAGTCGTCACAGAATTTTACAACTCTAAAGTGCCTCTAATAACAAAACAATCAGAAATAAAAATTACATATCACAACATTTTAATTACAATAGAGCAATGTCTTCAAAATCCTGAATTTGATTTTCTAGCCAAAATTTCATATACCAAGCCATACTACCTTTCGGGCATGTGGTAGTCTCAGAGTGATTGAGCTCCTACACACCCATTCCTGGATTTACTAAAGTGTTCCACCTTTTTAAGTAAATAACAAAGACACGGGGTCCAGGAAATGTGGACTCCATCCCAAGAGGAAAACAAATCCCAGGATGATGAAGTCTCAGACACAGCTGTATACATACATGGATAAGAAAGGAATTCGTTCAGACTGAAACAGGTATACCATTAGGGCTTTGATCATGTGGAAAATAGATTTTTAAAAAGTTTTGCATATTTGGGACTGTTTTGGAAGAACTGGTGACGTATATGGAAAACCAAGACAAAATGTTGAGAATGGAAAGGAAGCAGAGACAAATGTTCCAGAATGAATATGGAGATAGGGTCACTGTAATGCAACGATGCCAATTTAATGAAAAAATACTGAGAATGAGAAAAAAAGGCAAAAATCTTCGTCTATCCAATAGGGAGTTGTCAGATGTCTAAACATAGTAAGCTAATAAATAGCAGGATGAGCATATTACTTGGAAATCTGAAGCCAAGGCCCTAGGAAAAACACCAAAGGCTGAAATGCCCCGTGACATGGAAAAGGACAGGGCAGGGAACTAACTGCCCCTTACAACCCTTGAGGTACCATTCAACTATGTATACCCATCACTTTAATAAAAATTCATTTTTATTTAAAAATATGTATACATACATGAAATTGAAAAATTAGAGGGGGACAACTACTTGCACTCGCCTTTCCAGGATTCTAACCTACTTGGGAGTACAAGGTGACGACAGCAAACTCCAGTTCTGGATTCTGAGGCGGTTTTCCTCTGCACCAGGTATGAGGGATGGGACTCACGCTCGCAGCAGCTACAGTGACTCCACAGGCCAGACGTATGGTTTCAACGAGAAGCTACATCAGATGTCCCAGTTGTTGAGAACGTGGGGGAGGAAGAGCACTAGTTTGGGAAAAATACCTTCAGTGATTTGGGCTCTTCTCTACACTGCAGAGGCTCTCCCACCCCTGATGCCTCTTACTGCTGTTTTCTGCACTAAAACCAAAGAAACCAGTAACTAGAATCCCAATGAGTCGCTGAATATTATTCTACAGTGATATTCCCAATGACATTGCTACATTCTTCCGTCTTATTTTCATGTTTCCAAATATACAAAGGAAGTTTTGTCTCTCTCCCCCTATCTAGGTTGGTTATTTTGAACTCTGTACCTCAAACCCATAAATGTTTCTTCTATTAGAAAAGAAGCACTTTTAGTGTGAAAAGATCTTTATTTCAAAATAAAAGACTAGAGCAGATAAAATGTGTTAATGCCCTCAGAGGTCAAGGTTGGCAGCCTTTTCGGCATACTGCTAAGCTCCTCATGAACTCCCAATAGTTGGACCAAACGGCCTTTCAGAGTAGTTCTAAGGTCTCATGGTAGAATTCTCTTTGTCGACCCCAGTCACAAAACTACAATTATTAGGTCCCATTTAATAATTAAAATATAGCAGCTTTTCCAAAAGCATTAGCTCCCAAAATTGTATCCAGAACTTGTCTAGTATCTTAAGTCAAGTACCTTGTATGTATATATCATTATACTCCATATTTTTGGACAGCTACGGTATTAAGAAATTTAAACTTGGGTAATAGGTTTCCTCATTATGAAATCAAGTGCAATAAATACCATATTTTTGCTCTCTTCATAAACAGAAAATGACCAAACATTACAAATACTTTATTTATGTTTACTGATTGTATTTACAAAGAATATTCAATAATCAGAACTTACCATCTGCAATACTGTACATTAAATTATATAACCCCTGCTACAAAAGCTATCTACGTTAACCCAAGATAAAAACTATCTCTAGTTTAAATACATTAGAAATTACAAAAAAAAAACAAAAAACTAGAAAGTGGTCTTCGAGCGCTAAAAATCTAGAAGAATTCTCCAACATCTGCTCTCTTATCTCGACATTTGCTTCGAGCTTTTGTTCGAGCTTTGAAGGCTGCAGAGTTATACAGATGCTGAAATGAAGGAAAGGAAAATACATGTGAATCACTAAAGCTTAAAATATTCTTATAAAGGATAAAAAGTATAAAAGAAAGAAATTAAATAATTTGACCTTATAAATACTTTAAATGTTTATAAAATACACATGCAAAAGAATGAAGGGGTGGAATTAACACATAATAGATGATGGCTATTCTGTATTAAGAAATACTAGTCAAATATATAAAATGCCAAGAAAATTCCAACAAAAAATTTCAAGAAACGCATCAACATTTAATCTGATCAAACAAAAAACAAATCATGAACTAAAGTGAACAAAATATCTAATAATCAACTAATAAAATACCAAGAAAAAAACAAGGTTCCATCTCAATGCCAATTAAAGCAACATTTTAAAATCATAAAACTCAATGTTGTCAAATGTGTGTGTAACAGCTACGTGCCTTCATTCGTTACTGGAAACAACTAAAAATGATAGAAAAACTTTAGAGGTTATTTGGCAGAACATATTGAAGAGTCAGAATCCAGCCCTGTATTCTCATGTAAAGATTTCTTCCAAGAAAGAATTCAGATGGGAAATATATGTAAAGACATTAGTATTAAAATACCTAATAATCGATTATGTGGCTATAAAATTGATTAACTATAGTCTACAAAAATATAGTTAAGCACTTTCCACCCACTAGTATGGCTATAAAACAGAAACAAAAAAGTCAGAATAGTAAGTGTTGATAAAGATATAAAAACTGGAACTCCCATACACTACTGGTAGGAATGCAAAATGGTTCAGTCGCTGTAGAAAACAGTTTGGCAGTTCTTAAAAAGTTAAACACAAAACTACCCTATGACCCAGCAACACCACTCCTAGATATATACCTAAAAGAACTGAGAACAGGTGCTCTAACAAAAGCGTGTACACGAATGTTCGCAGTGGCACTATTCACAAAGGCCAAAAAGCGGAAACAAGCTAAACGTCCATCAACTAATGACAGATAATCATGCGGTGGACTCACACAATGGAGTACTATTCAGCCACAGAAAGCACTGAAGCACTGGGATGTGCTAGAATGTGGACACTGGCAACATAATGCTAACTGAAAAAAGCCACACAAAAGATCACATGTTTTAGGAGTCTATTTACATGAAATATCCAGAATAGGTATGCACGGAGACAGAAAGCACGTTAGTGGTTGCCAGCAGCTTGGGGGGGGGGGGGGATGGGAAGGCAATGTTTAAAGGATAGAAGTTTCCTTTTGAGGTGATGAAAATATTTTGAAACTAGACAGAGATGACAGTTGCACACACTGTTGAGTGTACTAAATGCCCTGAATGTACACTTCATTTTTTTAATGTTTGTTTATTTATTTTGAGAGAGAGAGAGAGCATGTGCATGTGAGCAAGGAAGGCGCAGAGGGAGAGAGAGAACCCCAAGCAGGCTCCACACTGTCAGCACAGAGCCCGATGCGGGGCTCGAACTCATGAACCACAAGATCATGACCTGGGCTCAAATCAAGTCAGACACTTAGCTAATGAATGCTACACTTTAAAATAGTTTATTTTTCAAGGTGCCTGGGTGGCTGAGTCGGTTAGGCATCTGACTTCGGCTCAGGTCATGATCTCACTACTCGTGAGTTCGAGCCCCACATCGGGCTCTGTGCTGACAGCTCAGAGCCTGGAGCCTGCTTCAGATTCTGTCTCTATCTCTCTGCCCCTCCACCCCCCACACTCTGTCTCTCAAATATTAAAAATATATATATATATAATAAAATAGTTTATTTTAGGTTATGTGAATTTTACCTCAGTAAAAACCTAAAAATATAATTAAGGATTTTGGAAATGTTACGTGAAATTACATTAATTAGTATTTAATGTTAAAAACTCTGAGCACATGTTTTCTCAACTTGCAAAATGAATCTGGTACTTACTAAGTAGGCTTAGTTATCTGATACAAAAGATGCACTGTATACTTATGAGACTCATAACTATAAAAAGTTAACACAATAAAAGAAAACAAGAGAGGAAAATAATTTCTGTGTTAATGGGATTATGGATAAAAATTATTCATTACAACTCCTCATACTCCAAACACAGTAAAGTTTCTACAATTTTAATACCACTATTCTGAGTCTGAAAAATCATAAAGCACTTGTACAAGCCCAGAGACTCCGCTAAATACCTATCACTGGGTAGAATCAAAGCTTCGGTCTACTTTTCTTTGATGCATTGAGTTCTGAGGAAAACAAAAACAAAAACAAAACCTACCCTTTCAAAACGAGATATCTTCATGGTTTTAAGTGTTGCAGCATCAAGCATCACCGGGGGTCCAAGTTCAAATACATTACGAAGGAATTCATTTGACTTCGGTAAAACAGAAAGGTAATAAAATAAGGCTCATTATCAAATATCAGGTCTTTTTTACTACATAAAGTGAAATCCATCAATAGAAGTTATGTGGAGCTTATTAATTAGAACTTGGGTCCCTTATTTTCTTTCTTTGAGACTACATTGTTTCCAATGCCTTGAATCCAAGAAAGTTACACAGGCAAAAGCCCTCTACAAAACTTACAGATGCTCCACCAGACTTATACAATACAAAAACAGTTACATACTTACTCAATTGTACTTTAAAAAAATAACTAGCTTTATATCATGCTGAAAGCATCTGCATATCCAACCAACTTCAAAAGCCCATTAAGTGAACTACATTCCAAACCGCTCCCTAATTTAAAAACAAACACACAGAAAAGAGGTCACTCACTCACCTGCAAATGGTACTGCATCCCTGATCCAAGAACTTCCTTAAAGGTGTCATAGGTATGTTTTTTGACCCAGCTATCAATATACATACGTTCAGGACCAAATTTAACAGTTTCTGTTGGAAAATCCCGGTCCTAGCCAACAGAAGAACCAAAATTTTAAGAGGTATTAAGATGGCTTCACAAGATCCTACAGAAACACAATTTCTAAATAGACACATTTACAAGTAAACAATATGGTTTAAATTGGTAACTCTGATACCTCTATCCCTGAGATGTGAACAGACCAGCAAGTATTATCCTAATATAAGGGTGTAGAACTTATCTATTTATAGTAGACTTGAAGGCACAACTAAGTTCAGATAAATATTACTGGCAAAACCACATTGTGAATGTCTTTAAATTTCAATAGCACTCAACAAACATGAAGAAAAAAATCAGATGTCTGTATTAGTCTACAAATACAGGGTGAGGCAGGGAGGGAGGAGGAGGAGGCTGCAAGACCAGTCAGAAGACAAGCTGCCCCCACACACCAGTGTGGAACTGAGAGGAAGCAGGGGTCAACGGAAGGGAAGGTAAATGGGGTTCACAGAACCGCCAGAAAGTAGAGCACCGGCAACAAGAGGCTCCAAGGGTCTAAGAGGAGGTTTACTTAAAAAAAAAAAAAGGAGGTGACAAATGGAGTTTAAGACTTCAGTGATGGAACAATTTTGCCAGGAGACAATTTCTAAAGTACAGTCATGAGAGGGAATCAAGTGAATAAAGGAAATAAAGGAAATGGAAGTAAAGATCACTGAAACAAACACAGGAAGCGCTCTCCAAACGCAGAGAGGAGTCACCCAGAAGGGGGGCAGAGCTGGGGTGAAAACGACTGGCTCTCCCTTCTTTAATGAATCATGATTATGAAGAGTAACCAGGAAGAAAGCAGCTGATCGGCACAGGGACAGGACAAAGGAGATGGAACCTGTCCCCTCCGAACACCTCCTCCACGTCGATCTAGCACCCCTTCCTTCTCAGTAGACACAGTATATAATGTAATAGAAAAGAACATGAACTCTAGACTTATATGGGTGTGCCACTCACTGGAGTGTCATTTTTGGCAAGTGATTTAACCCCTTTGGGTCTGTTCCCTTGCCTGTAAAGTGGGGCCTTCAATACCTACACCACGGAGTTATCAGAGGTATAGATAAAGCATGTCTGTGAAGCACAAACAGCGCCTGGTCTGTTACGACTGAAAGCAAACTCAGCAGCGTTCCACTGTTTCAGCCTTTCTTACTTCAGATACACTGAGACACCAGGAAAGAGCTCCCTCTAAACTCATCTGCCTCATAACCTATTCCTCTCTCCTAAACCTCTCCAATTCAAGGCAAATCACACTCCTTACATCAGACTCTCAATCTAGCACTTGTATTTTCAAATGTTCCCTTCTCCACTGGTTCCTTCTCCCATGAACTGCACCCAGCATCTAAAACAAAACAAAGTAACAAACCCTCCCACAATCCAGTGATCAACTCTCTTCCCCTTCCAGTTACAGCCACGTTCTTAAAAAGAACAGTCAAAACACAACAGCCTCACTCCTTCACTTTCCAACCCACTGGTGTCCAGCTTTTCTGCCATCACTCTACTAAAGCTGTTCTTATACAGGTCACCCACCAGTGACCGAATTGACAAATCCAACGGACACTTCTTTCACTGTCTCTCACTTGGCCTATCTGCAGCGCCTGGCCCTGTTGATAGCACAGTACAGTGGGTTCAAATTCCAGCCTTGCTCCTTACTGTTCTTTATGCCTTTGGTCTCCATTTTTCCTAAAAAGGTAACTGTGTTGCTTAAGTGTTGTAATGTAAAGGAAATAAGAAAACTGTACATCAAGCCACCTAACATTAAATGCTTGCTGATTTAAGAAATAATACATGAGCTTAAAGAAAGACTTCCGGATGAAAAGCAGTGATAGGCAGCCAACACGCACACCGAAAATGGAGAACTCTCCTCTATAGCAGCTTAACCACCTTCATTTAAAAGATTCGTCAAGGAAGCAGGGTCCTTCAGAGAAAGCTGGCTTCCAGCAAAAGCAAAGGAACGAGAACACTTAGCAAGGCTGTGAGGAGAGACCTTTCTCCGGCAGGCTCACTGAAGCGGAGCTGGAGAAAACGGGAACCCAGGCAAGGGCAGGGGAGGAAGGGCAATCCTGAGGTGAAGAGGGGAGGTGGAGAAGGCCCGGGAGGGAGGGCACTGCAGGGAAGACTTCTGAGGCAAAGAAAGGGCATTCACTTGGAGTAGGTGCTGGGCAGTGGTGGGGGCACCCGAGAGGCCTGTAAAGGCTGGTGTGCACAGCCATCTGGCTTGTCTTTCTCAGGAGAATCGGTACTGTGTGCTGCGGCTGCTCAGGCTCAAGGACTTGTCAACAGGGTCTGCTCAGATCCTGCTGAGCCTGAAAATCTATTACCCAGAAAGGATGCTTCAAGAAAGAAAACCTGACATCAAGTCTAATCCAGAAAACACAGAACAAGTCGTTATCTTATCTTTGGTGGTGGCATTATCCAAATAGAAGAGTATTTGGCAGTTATTCAAGAAAATACCTTGCTTAATTTGGGGACACCACCACACTAAAGTGAGAAGATCAAAAGGATGAATTTTTATTATAGATGTCTGCTTGGGGATTTTTGTTTTATTTTTCAGATTCTAAAATCAGAGAAAATATAAAATATTACTATAACGTAATCAGAGTTAGCATTAACCAAAATGTATAGAACCCTGAAGATCTCTATATTAATTTATACCCTAGCTTTCACTTAGATTAAAATGAAGCAAGTTCTTAAGCAGGCTATGCACGTGAATCACTGGAATTTTCAAAGCTGAACATTCTAGACTTTCATATACACACCAGGGTGAAGACTCTTTGGTGACATACTTATTCTTAAATGACCTGCCCTATTGGATAGTAAGAACCTGAGATATTTATCCTTTATATTCAAGGAATATTTCTTACCTGGCCAACCAAAAAAAAAAGAAATGAAAACACTACAGACTTTGGTATTCTCCACAGTAAAACTGCCCCTAACCTGCAGTTCCCTTTAACCGTGCATTCTATTCAAATCCTTAAACGTTTCTAAATCAGCTGAAACAGGTTAGAAGACTGTAGAAGGTACTCAAGCATCAGATGATTTTAAAACCTTATTTAAATGCTAGGTTTTGTTGTTTCAGTTTTTAGCATCTAGACTTCCTAAGGAGAATACAAGGGTCTTTGCTTAGAAGTACTGATGGGCAGGCAGTAACTCACTATTCACAGAGAACACTGTACTAAATATAAATGTGTGTGTGCTAAGCACCGCTGTTTAAATGATGGCGAGTACAACAAAGTGAAATACACTTTTGTAATAAGAATCTTCATATCTTTTAAACTAAAAAAAAGTACCTTTATTCATCAAAATTAAATTTGCCTTTGTTTAAAAGAAAATTTATGTATGTTGTTAAAAACCCACCCCAAGCTTACAATGAGGAAACTATTTTGATCAAAGATGAATCAATCAATGAAGTGACCTAAGTGTCAAGTTTAGCCTACAATGATCTCATTTCAAAATGGGTAGCCATTATAGCATTAAGAGACCTACCTCCACTGCCCTCAGGATGTCTCTGAACACGGACCGCTGCTTTCTCTTGTCCACTTTGGCACGGTGCTTGTTTCCATCTGTAGCCAAAGCCCTAAGCATCTGAGTCAGAGATTCCATGTCTTCATAAAAAAAGTCCTGGCCAGGAAAAATAATTTTAGTTTGTTACTCGGTTCCTTTCCCCCCCAACCTTTCCTAGCGCTAACAAAGAACAGTCCACTTTGGAAATCACTCAGCAGAGGTAAAAAGAGCACCACGCATCTCCGAGCTCTTTAGTGATCTTGGCACACATTCACACATTTATAGTATCATGCGAAAATTTTAATCCAGAAATGATGACTACAAGATGATACACTACCACTAAACAATTAACATTCCCCTGCCAAGTATATCCAGATACCTTCAACAAATACTCATTGTGTTCCTACCGTATTCGAGACATTCCTGGGATTTCAAAGTTCAGTGGAAGTCAGATACCACAAATACCAACACAGCTTCTATCCTCTGGCTCTTCAGTCCCCAAAGCACACAATCCCAGAATTCCAAATATTCTTATTCCCTAAGTACAAGCTATTAGTAATATAGCAATATGCCTGAAACACCTAATTTCTAATTTACTGGCCTATTTCAAATAAGCAAGCATTTAAATCAGGTGTCCAACTCAAGTACTTAAATTATTCTAGCTAAGAAGATATTTTAATCCCTTTTGAAGAGAAGCCCCAAAATGTGTATTACTATTTGCTACTTCCCTGATTTGACAGTGGGCTTCCTCGTTACAGTTTAACAACGGATATACTTTTAAGAAGTATCTCTGAGTGTTTTTATTCCCTAAGTACACTTTATAAACACTTTAAAAAATGATTCAAAGTTATTTAGCTGACCAAAACTAGAGCACTTAGAGAAGCCAGAAGGTGAACTAGAATCTCCAGTTCTAGTTATTCACGCTGTTTAATATTTTTTTGCATTAGCTGTAATAATCATTTAACTTATTCTATAAAATTAGTAGCCCTTATTCTAGATATTCTTCAAATTGTATATATAATTGTTTAAGCTCAAAAGTATAAATGCAATTTCTTTTAATGTCTAAAATCAAAAAGATGATCAAACTGGTAGAAATTTTATTTTTTAAAATTATTATTGGTGGAAAATTACCACAACTGATACTCTAACTTTTAAGTACATATTTTCTATTGTCAATATTTTAGAGATTGTGTATTATTAACTATTCCGACAAGTTTTCAAGTGTTCCACATCAACCTTCTACATCTGAGTAACTTGAACAATACCTTAAGATTTGCATCTACAAAATCCACTACCAGACACTGGAAGGTACTCATTTCACTGGCTATTCATTCTGTTATAGTATTCTCAAAGAAAAATGTATGGAAAATCTTAATATAGGAAAATAAACAAAATTAAGAAAACTCTGCATATTACCTTAATTTGTTTTAAGAAATGAGAACCATTGCTAGTCTTACTCACCAGATGACATTTAGCTATGTCTAGGGACATTTTTCGTCGTCACACCTGAGGAAGGAGCAGTTGCTACCGGCATCTACTGGGTAACAGAGGCCAGAGACACTGCTAAACATCCTCAAATGCACACCCTCTTCCCAACAAAAAATTACACAGCCCAACGCACTGACAGTACAGAGGTTAAGAAATCCCGTAGTAACCGATCTCTGCAACCCATAAAACTGAATCTAGTGTACAGTATCAATCACGGAGTTCAATATAGCACTAACTTGGAAAAAACAAAATGTTTCTGTATTTTGTTTTTGGAAAGGTCTCCATAACATGTTTGGGCATTGAAAAGAAAGAAAATGCAAAACAAAGAGTCCATAAATAGCATCCAAAAACCAACTTATTGGGGTTTAGTACAACTATATAGTAAACTTATGTATCTATCCAGAGACAAATGAAAAACAGGCTCTTGAAGGTACAAATAAACACCTAACTCCTATCAAATATAAAAAGAAAATAGCAGAATCATTATCACACACGGGTGTGTGTCTGTCTGTTTCTGTCCTGAAGCACTTCCTTTGTCAGGTGAAGTGGGGAATAAAAATGGGAGAATCGAGGAAGGCCTATGCTATATTTTGGTTATGTCTTCCTGGGTCAGCATGTTATGTGGCTCCCAAGATCTGTAACTCTGCCTAGTAGATGGTCTTGGGCTTCTCAGAAGTTATCCGAGAGAGCTCCTAAAAGGCCACTACTAGACACTGCCAGGGAGGGGGAGGACTACTCAGTTTAATGAACAGTTAACAGTAATAGCTCCCACTTATACTGTCCCTATCACGTGTTCTCTACAACATTATAAGGCAGTTACTATTTTATTCTCCATTTTAAAGATACTGATTCTGAGGCACAGAGAAGTTGTCTAAATCATCCAACTAGTAAGGGTGGAAAAGAGATTTGAACCTAGGAGTGTGGCTCCAGAGCACACTCTTACCTATGTGATTATAGAGCAAACATGCATAATAAACTAGAGAGACAGCGCTCATAATTCCTAATTCCCCATGACAACTTATGTTAGCAAAGGCTCTGAATATTTCAACACTGTGCATTTGCTACTAAAACCACAATTTAAATCAGCCAATGTAGTCATCGACACTTGGTTTAATTAATTTTTTGAATGCCCTACATCTACCCCCACCACTACCACAAACTCCCTCCTTTCAAAAAGCTTACTTAACAAAAACATCAAACAAAATACTAGGTTCTGTTCCGTAACTCAGTTCATTTTTGTCCTTAGATAAGGACTTTTCCAAACGTGTTTAATCTGACCTGAGTTCTCTTAGCTATTTCCTGTGATTTAATAAACCCAGAGAATGCAGAAGGTATGTGGGTAATAATAAACATGTTTACATAATTTTTTTAAAAATCCAACATATATAATTTAAGTTGCATTATTACTTTACTTTTAAGATACACTTCAAAAGAAAACGCAAAGAAATTACCATTTCTAGCCAGTAGAGTAACAGAAAATTAAAAAGCTAGGACATCTGGCTTCTATGCCTTGAGGTTAAGGAGCCATTAAGTAGCTCAATAAAATTAAATTGATTGCTAAACTTGAGTCCAATTTCTCCTAAGTACATTCACTTGATACTGACAGCATGACTAGCTTCTTTATTCCTACCCATTATCTTTCAAAAACAAACAAACAAACAAACAAACAAATGTAGGGGAGAGAGGTTAGAGGAAATCTAACAAAGACATTTCCTACATTGAAGTTTTAAGAGCCTAAACATTATTGCTTTTTTAAGTTTATTTTTATTTATTTTTTGAGAGAGAGAGAAAGAAAGTGGGGGAGGGGTAGAGAGCAAAAGGGAGACAGAATCCCAAGCAGGCTGCACACTCTCCACACAGAGCCCCATGCAGGGTTCAAACTCACAATCCGTGAGTGCATGACCTGAACCAAAGTCAAGGTTCGATGCTTAACCAATTGAGCCGCCCAGGCAACCCAAGCCTAAACGTTATTTTTATTTTTATTTATTTTTTTTTAAACATTTTTATTTTATTTTTGAAAGGCAAGAGCGTGAGCAAGGGAAGGGCAGAGAGAGAGGGAGATACAGAATCTGAAGCAGGCTCCAGGCTCTGAGCCGTCAGCACAGAGCCCGACATGGGGCTGGAACTCACAGACCGTGAGATCATGACCTGAGCCAAAGTCGGCCACCTCACCGACTGAGCCACCCAGGTGCCCTAAACGTTATTTTTAAACACAGTACTAGAATGGAATGTGAAAGACTACGACGACGACAGAGAGATTATTAACCCTATTTGGAATTATTCACTGTTAAATAACACATTTCTGTTCCAGAAGTATAGTCTTTGTCTTTACAGTAAAAAGCACCTAGTAAGTAACCGAAGGTTCACAGTAGAGGATACAAACTCGGGTGACCAAAAGTCCCAGTTAGCCAGAGAGAAGAGGTTTCCTGGAACACAGGGCTGTTAATGCTAACCTCAGAACAGTACCAGGCCATCTGGCAAAGGTGGTCACCTACCACAAACTCAATACCTTTGAGAGCCAAACTGAGTAACAAACATCACGGGCAGACACTGGGTGGGGAACTGCAAAGCACATGTCCCAGTCTAAAAGTCCATGTTTGTTTCCAGCTTTGGCTTAGAGAAGTTAAACAACGATTAAATTTATCTGATCCCAAACCTATGCTGACTTAGTATTTCATCCATTTGTCTGACATTTATTTTTATTTAGTTTTAATGTTTGTTTATTTTTGAGAGAGAGCGCACAAATGGGGGAGGGGCGGAGAGAGAGGGAGACAGAATCTGAAGCAGGCTCCATGCTCTGAGCTGTCAGCACAGAGCCCAAAACGGGGATTGAACTCACGAACTGTGAGATCATGACCAGAGCCAAAGTCAGACGCTTAACCGACTGAGCCACCCAGGCGCCCCGTCTGACATTTATTACAAAGCATCCATGCCTGAATCACCTTACTGTGTCTGAGAAATCCAAGCAGTTCCATACGGACTGTAGTAAACAACTCTCTCCAAGGCAACAGTGCCCCTAAACTTGAGTTCTATAGATAGCAAGAGTTAAGTGTAAAAAACTACACTTGAATGTTGCTCTACTAACCCCTACTGGTTTATGCTCTTAAAATTATTTTATCATCACTGCCAAGAAGCAGGGGAATCAATCACATGGTTCTCAAGCTGGCCATACTCCAAAGTTATCATCCAACTTTTAACTATGAAGATAATGATAGAATAACGGTCCTTGTGACACAATCTTTTTTCTCTATTCACCAAATACTTACACTCTCCATCCCTCTGGCCAATTCAAACATAAGTGCCAAAGATTCACCAGCAGCTATTCTCATGTTTACATCATCAGAAGAGAGGAGGCTTGGAAGTTTATGGAAATGCCTAAAAAACAGTTATTCATTACTACGTGAACACAGCCAATCATGTCAATAAATGTTTTCATAAAATATAAACTAAGAATACTTACATCTCAAGTTTTTTCTTCACTTCACTGATTGGGCATATGGTCAGCAACAGCGTCCATGCGAGAAGCGAGCTGATATGGAGCACTGTATTAGGGGTGCTGCTAATAACATTAGTGTCTTTCTCTTTGAGATAGGACTTGGTGAAGATATTTTCCAAACATTCCAGAGTTGAATACAGCTCCTAATGCATAAGAACATTAAATAAGGTAACCATCTTAAATTTGAAATGTGGAAATAAGTGGAGTCAAGATTTTCTACTTACAGTGATGTCATCTGTAGCAATAAAACAGCAAACACCAAAGCAGGTTGCACACTAAGAAAAAAAATACAGACATTGTTTATAATTTTCCTATTATTTCTGTATCCTCCTGTTTTTATAATAATTCAATGTGAAAATTTTCTTAACTACACGACTATACTGGTCCCAAGCATAGTATAAAAAAAAAAGAGAGAATACAGGATTATCAAGAGTTAAGGGAAGTGGGTTTCAGCCCAAGCTCTGCTACCAAACTGGGAGTATGGGAAAGTTCTTCTATTTCTCTCAGATCTCATTCCATTAATCCAGCAGATCATTTTCAAATTTCCAATTCCAACTCAAAGAAAGAGATGAAGTTTGCACATTGGAGATCAAAAAGCCCACTCTATTAAAAACCTTTAAAACACACTAAGTTTGTTATCAGGCTTTTGAAACCATTTATGTTCACTTGTTTTCACATAGATTCTACTATGAAAACTTTCAAAAGAAATCATTTTTCAAGAAATAAGCACACCAGGAGTAGAAATCTCCTCCAATTTAAGTAACTCTCCTCAAACTTCCACCTAAAAAAGGAACTCCTTAATCCAGATCCCACTGTTTTCCGAGTAGACTGAAAAGCAGTCAGGAATCCTGTAACCACCTTTTGTTAGCAGGGAAAAGGGGCGATGCAGGACTACAAAGGTACAAGTTACCTAATAAAATGAACTCAGAATACAAAACTTATATACGACCATGTGCTTGCCAATTTAGATTTGCGAGATTTTATTACTGTCTACTTCCCTTTTCTCCACGTTTCATTAGAATCTCACGTTGTTCCAAGTGCCACTAAAGCGTTAGGTCTTTGAAGTCACCGTTCACACACCCAGGTTTCAGTTAGTTTGGTTCTGATACCACAAGGACACTTGTGGCATCAATCGACTTGGTGTCACTATTTTAGTTCCATTATTTCATCCTGGTAAAAACTGGACACTGCTGAAGTTAAAAAGTAATTTGGTGTTATTCTCAGTAATGAAAACTTTCGACTGCAACCGCCCGTCCTGCGTAAGCAGCACAGGCAAAACCACATCTCTCCTTTTGCTGCCTCAAAGAGAAAAAAGGTAGCTTAACAATTAGAACTGCCTACATTCCTCTGCTAATATGAGGATTGTCAAATTTTTTAAAATATGTCAAAGATATTAAAAAAAAATGACAACAAATTCACGGGTGATGAAAGTTAAGGCATCGCTACAAGTACCCACCCAACAGTGTTTTCTGTCGAACATTTCAAAAACACCTCTCCAGTCCTGCATGATATAAAGGTTACATGAAACTACCCAAAAAGGGGTAAAAGAATGTCAACAGGAAAAGCTTAAATAGCTATCTTGGGATCACTAAATGCTAGAGGGCAGAGATTCCTAGGAAGTCACCAAAATTCTGTTTCTTTGCCTCTGGGGAAACAGCTTCACTATTCTCAGCTTCCATACAGCTGGCAGACCAAGGAACTGGCCCCTACAGGTGCACGCTCTGGCCGGAGCACTGGTCCTCTCTCTCTCCCCATCCAGCTACCACAGCTGCCATATGGAGGGCCTACAGGTAGGGCAGAGCCGCAGGGTGACGCCCAGGGTCTCTGCCAACTCACTTGGTGACATGGGCAAGAAATAAACTTTTATTAAGCCACCAAGATTTCAGGATTTAACTGACAATAAAGATCGATGTCAATTAGTTTAAGTAATACTAAAGAGAAGGCTACTTTGAAAAATCAGTATTAAAAGTATTATAAAGTTTCAAATTTGAACTGGTTCTCGTTAGGAAAACAGCTTATGATTCAAATCTAGTAAGATTAAATTCTTAAGATGCATTAAGATCCAAATCCACTTTCTAAACTCAGAAAGATGTTTGTGATAATCACTTAAGCACACCAAAAACAAACAAAAAAAACCCCACACAATCTAAAGTCAACTGTTATAAGTGATAAATTTCAAACAATTAGAGAATGAAAGGTTTTTTCAAACCCCAGAACTAGATAAGGATCTCACAAGTTACAGATTCCTACATCAATCCAAATCCGCCCACGGAAATAGAGCATTCAGCTTTTTCATTAGGACTTGTAGGCTACAGCAGTCAATTTTTAACACCTATTACATTTCTTAACAGTAAAAACTAACCACCCAATAAACAGTGATAGATCACTTCCATAAGTTCCAATCAAAATTATTTTTTTAATGTTTTATTATTATTTAATGTTTTATTATTGAGAAAGAGAGAGCACAAACGGGAGCAGAGGAAGGACAAAGAGAGGGAACAGAAGATTGGAAGTGGGCTCTGCACTGACAGCACCACGCCCAATGAGGGGCTGGAACCCAAACTGTGAGATCATGACCTGAGCTGATGCCAGACACTCGACCAACTGAGCCATCCAGGCGTCCCTCAAAATTACCTTCAATCATCCTGAGAAACTCAATATTCTATTCCCTATTAGGGCAGGACCTTCAATTTCAAAGGGGTAGGAATTTTCTCTATCTGGGATATTCTATGGCATTAAAGAAAATTTAAGAAAACAAGTGTCATATTAAGTCAGTTCACTCAAACTAAAAGACGAATGAGAATAAAACGTTAATTACAAAACTACTAGTTTGAAAAATCTAACTTTCTGAGGTCATTCATCAGAGTAACTGGCTGTTATGCCTAGATAAATATATACACTAAAAAATCATATACTTACAGTTTGCCTAGCCTGGATACTCGCTGTTCCATCACAAACTATTTTCTTTAGGATTGGTCCAAGAGTTTTTAAAACTTCTTCACTTTCAATTCCAGGGCCCAACTGAATACACAGAACAGATGCTAGTGCTGCAGCCGCACGCTGCTCATCGCTCTTCCCTGCAGAAAGAACAAAGGTACGACCGTGGAAAAATTCCTTTGAGAAGACTAACTTATTAGGACAGCCATTTCCCAAATTGGAACAATTTCAAAACATCATCCACCATCTATAAAACCCATAGTACGTTCCAAGCTTTGACAGGAACTGCACCCCAGTGAGCTCAAATTCTGTGAACAGACCTCACTCAAATTCCGGATTCACCACTTACTAGCCAAATGACTTACTCTCAAACCTGTTTCCCCAGGAGTTAAACAGACACTAACACCCACCTTAATAGAGTACTATAACAAAACGTGTTTTGTTTCACAAAATAATGTGTTTCAAGCTGATGTGACCTTCCAAATCTTTCATGTACTCACAGAACTGTGCTCAGGTAGCCTTTGCATTAATCTCTTAAGCATTTCAGATATACACAGCCCAGGAGATAGCCTAAACCTTCGGAGTTTCCCACCACCCCCCACCCCAATTTTTTTTCAATAAACAAGTGATTAAAAATAAAGGATTCTTTAAAACCATACAAAAACTGCAGACACCAAAGGGTTTGGGCAAATTTTAAACTCAAATTATTACCTGACAAATAAAAAACCTATAAAATAAGCAGACTGGGATGGAATTTTTAGAAGACATCTAATCCAACTCCCATTAAAGGAAAAGAGTTTCAATGTAAATACCTCTACAAACAGCCTTTGTAATACCTCAGAAAAGTTGGTTCTGCTATCAACTCTACCACTAAGAAGTTATATAACCTTAGACCAATCTCACATTCCCTAGGTCTTTATTCTGTACAATGAGAGAGGTGGAACAGATGAAAGGTTTCCAAACACCCATTCAGTGACAAAGCTTTCACGTGAAGTAAAATGAGGAAAAAAGACATAAGGCTAGTAAGCTCATTCAATTTAAAAGAGCATGTGGGTTTCTCATATTTCTGGTGCTAAAAATATTTTGTCAATAAAGAGATCATGACAGAAGGTCATTATTCTCACAATGTTCTTACCTGGCAATATAATTAAGCTGGCATCCCAAAGACTTTAATTTGGGGGGTTCCTAAAGCTGAAGTCTGGTGATACTAGACTTATTCTTTAATGTTTCTCTTCATTCTTAAGAGTTCTAGGATTACAATATGAATTCCAGAATCTCTACTATAAAGTTCTAGAATTCCAAGGAATATCCTGAAAATGATGTCATTCGCAGGTAAGATTGATGTTTTAAGTAAGTGCAAGGGAAAATGAATTACATGATTATAATACTTTTTCAATTTCAGAAAAATGATGTGGGATGGCTTTTTTAATAATAGCTTTTGTTAAAATCTGACACAAGCTTTCAAGACTTTCTTCTTTGAGAATGGCAATCACTTCTTGCAATACAAAAAAAGGTGACAATCCACCACAATTCTAGTGTTAATCTGTCTCTTACATAAACAAAAACAAAGTGTCTAAGGAGTCTCATTTTGAAGTTGAATAAGCATAGTGTGTATTCCTTGACACCTAAAGTTAAAAGAGTGAGCCAGTCTTCTCTTTCCACTGACAAATGTTACTGCCAAGAGGGTGGCAAATTCCTTTTTAATTCCGTTGACTCTGACTCAAAATTAAGGACAGTACCTTTTTTCAGGCAGCGTTCAATGCTATCAGTCAAAGTCATTCTTCTTTCCAGAATAAATTCAGAAAGCATTTTTGAAGCCAGTGCGTTTTTAATACCGTCGAGAGCTGCCTGCCTTGTCTTCGCACTATTTAAAATAAAATCAAAGATCCAATTGGAGTGTACCGTAGGTCAATGACTTATAAAAACTTCACTATTCCCCTCTCAATTTCTATTTACAGATTTGTAAATCATTTGTTTATGTAACTGTCATCTAGTTCTAACCATTTTTCAATAATTTAATTTTCATACACAGTTCACTTTATTACACAAAGAATTTAATCTTAAGCTGCTTTATATAATAATTTTCTGCTTATTAGTCCAATAACCACAAGCTTAAATGACCACATAATATTTTATAGTTTCAATGTGCAAGACATGTTCTCCGGTATTACATATTTAAATAAACTCACGCATTTTTTTTTTTAATACTACAAAAGTCTAGAGTTCAGGCTTGCATCTCCAGGGCTTTTTAATTCTGTTTGTTAAAAGTAAGCTTCAGAACTACTGTAAAATAAGAAAATTTAGCTTTGCTATTTTTCATGTAGGCAACAAAATTAGTGGACAAGAGGCTTAAAGCCGAGTTTAGCTGTTCTTTCTGGCTGAAGATTAACTTTTAATCCAACAAATCCATTTCAATTATAATCAAATACAGTTATGTGCTATTACACTAGTATAATGACTAATCCAAGTCAATCTAAATTCTAATGGTATGTTCCTATCCCCATTAAAAGGCCAAAGGAACAAAAAACATTAAAACATCTGAAGTAAACAAATCAAGCTTTAAAAAAACATACTGTTAAATCAGAGAAGTGCATACAATATACACAGTGGCTGACCAGAATCCTTGATACAGAATGAACAGTTTCTAGTATCTCCTACCTCTTATCCAGGGTCAGGTCTATGAATCCCTTCAATTTGTACTCTAAGTCTTCTTGAGTTCCTTCCTCATCAAGGACTTCCGGTCCTAAGAAATAATATAAACTAACCATTGTAATTTAAGTTAAAAAACAAAACAAAACACAGATAGGGAACAGTGATAGTATGCTTTAGCTATAAGAATTTTTCCACCTAAAACATCCTTATATCTAAAGTTCCAAAGTTAAATTTAAAACTCATACCATCTTCAGCAAAACTGGAAGGATCGCTGTAACCACTGCAATGGCTCATTGTTTCAATCGATGCATCCTCATCACTAAAAGGTTGAACATTTCGATGCTGGCCACCTATTAGGCAAAAGAGGGTCGAAGTAGGTGACTTTGTTGCCATATATACAAATATCTAAGTTGGGAATCTTAAAATTTACTTAGGAGAAATCCAGTAATAAAACCTCAACCTTATTTAAGAGAAGGGATGAATATACTACAAAAGAACATACTAAAATATTCCCAAAAATAACTCAATTCACTTGTTTTTTAGACCACCGTTTACAGTATACAATATTGTATATTTTTGACAAATATGTCAAAACTTGGTATTATGGATGAAAAAACTATTTCCAAAATATGACATTAAATCATGAAGACAATGAAAATAAATCCAGAAATAGTATATGAGATCATAGATCATAAGAATAAGAAAAGTCTATTTTCCAAGGAGAATGACTGAGCTTAGTAAACAAATATGGGAGTAAACAAACGTGGTAAAGGGGTTAATTTTTAGGTTACATGCCACATGTGGAAGAATCCAGACATTAAGCGATGGTAGTTTTCAAGAAAACTGGAGTTAAGAGGGGGGAAAAAGCAGTAAAATAGAAATTTTGGTATTTAATATAAAAGCCTGTTAGATAGTCACTTCTAAATAAAGGTTAACACAGCCAACACTTTAAAAACATCAGGGTTGTTACTAAAAAATAAACTCTTTTTTAAAACTAGAATATTTTCTCAAATTAACTTAAAAAAATAAGTCCATAGTTATGTGGGGTTCTTTTTTTTTTTGCAGGAATTTGATAATAAAAGTACTGCCCAATTGTGAATTACACTGAGCCCTGAGTTAAACTATATCCCAAATTCTGCCCGCAAAATGACTTTAAGTCACCTGATTTCTTTGAGTCCAAGTTCCCTTATCAGTAAAATCAAAGATTGCACCAAACATCACCAGGTGCCTATGCTCAAGAAATTCAAGACATTTACCACCTTAAGAAAAGTTGGGTTTTTTTTTCTTCTTAGATCCTCTATGTTTAAACCTGCTAAGTTTAGGGTTTTTTCCAGACGTTTTTTTTTTTTAATCAAAACAGAGATTTGCCTGATTTTTAAATCAATATAAGGTGGCAAGCAGACTTCAAATTTGCTTGCTATCCCAAAGGAATAAACTTTGCCAATCAAAGTAGGAAAGCATTAAGAATAAGCAGTGAAGCCAAGATACCACAGCGTATTAATCAGAGTGCTTAGGGCAGGAATAAACAAACAAACAAGGATCTAGGACATCATACTCTATTTCTGGATCCACCTTCATTGTCTTCATGATGTGAAGTTATGGCTATGGTTGAGTCATCTGATTAATACTAACATTTATTCAACAATTCATATATTTGTACTTTTCATATTCAGTCAATTTCTTCTAAAAAGCCTTCATATTCAGTCAATTTCTAAAAAGCCTTCATATTCAGTCAATTTCTAAAAAGCCAAGAAATCTATTCCTATACAGTGTCTACCCAGCTCCTTTCTCTAGGTTTCAATCAGTTTCCGAGCCTCAAGGGAACAAGGAGTTAAACACACAAAAACCAGGAAAAGAACCGTTTTTGAATGCCAGATATCTAGATCAAACTCACCCACCTTGTGATACCAAGTAATATTAAGTGGCACTCTAGACACATACAGTCATTATTTCTCAGGGGGCTTACTAACAAAGTTTTCTTTCTCAAAAACTGCTCTCTTCAAATTAAGTGCTATGACAAGTATGCATACTTGTCAATTTTATCAGCTTCCTAGAACTTTGCAGGGACTTATAAAGAATTTAAATGGGCAACCAATTAAAGTGATAGGAAAGTTGGTTATCTTTTGCTTGTACATGTTATAATCTCATCTGAATCCCATCTCTTCTAGATGTCATTTAAAAATACCAATAAAGTGGCTTATAAGTTAGTACAAGTTTGTGACAACTTTCTATCTCTTCTAATCAATTATTATTTATTCCAAGTAATACATTCACATGAAATCAAATTAAGGTTTTAAAAAAGAAAATCCCACCTGCATACCCCATTTATCAGAGGTAAGCACAGTTAACAAGTTCTAGTGTAAATTTCCAAAGACTTCAAAGCCTGTATAGTTTGCTAAAATTACCAAAGAATTCTTTTCCATTTACTTAAACATGCTAAAATTCAGTGTTTAAATATATCTTTTTTTACTGAAAATAATCAGGCCGATTATCAAGATCAAGAAAGAGCCTAGAAGTAAAATTTAAAAGGCAATGTCCCACTGCCACTTGAGGTTATTCTTTTAGTACCAGGAAGCAAGGAAGCTTAGACCGGAAGTTTCACAGGGAATAAAAGGTTTAAGATTCAAGGAAGCCATTAGTAACATCGTTACAATATTTTAAATGATTTTGGTTTGCTGCTCTGCACCATTTACTTGTTCCATCGACAAAAGGTAACCTTAATGGAGAATAAATTAAGGGACTTCCAGACAGAATTCAAATTTACTTCAGAGGAGGAAAAGGTTAAGTGCAGAAAAGTACAGAGGTATCCTCAATTCACACAGAGCAATCAGATGCCACACCAAACTAATTTTGTATTTTACATCTTGATCAAAAATGAATTTCATGAATATCGAAGGCATACAATCGAAATAAAAAGGATACAAAGAAAAGGAAAAAATTGCACTTACAATAATTCGTTCCTATTGTCAAATGTTAAATGTTTAATACATGAACACAAATTTTCGTGCTGCTATAAATCCTATATGAAAGCGTTTTAAACGCCAGTTTCCAATCACCTTTAGCAAGAAAATTGGGGGACTATTCACTAATGAACAAAGGCATATCAGTCGGAGGGTCGGATTTGCAACTGTGCTGACAAATACATAATGGCTAGTAGTTCCGATGGGATAACGTCTGAGAATATTCCAGTATTTAACTTCAAAATATCAATCAAAAAACTGACTTCACCCAGTTTAACTTTAATACTCGATTTGAGTTTAGTGGTGTCTCGTAGGGCTTTCCGATTATAAGTTCTTTATTCTTAACCCTATATTTAGTAGCACAGAATCATTAATTCATTGAAGCACCTACCCATCCAGGAAAAGCTTCAACTTTGCAGTGGGAACACAAAAACCTAAACTTTTGGCCAATTGCAATCTGAGCTCCTCCACCACCCCGCCTGTTCCGGCCTTAGAGCACAGAACCTATAGAACGCAGCACAAAGGAGAACGCGGTTTCTGCCCCGGGGAGAACAAGGTCGCCTGGACCGTCCGGCCACGAGAGGAGGAAGAGGCTCGGGATTTCTGCAGGTGCCAGTTAGGAGTAGGAACAGAGCCTAGGCTAGGGCTGTGGCCCCGAGCCTCCTACGCTTCCGCCCAGCCAGGTGGACACGCGGGATGCCCAAGAAGGCAGTGGAATGGGATGCCACACATGCGCCTCTGCGTCACGTCGGCCCCACAGCTCAAGGGCCAGGTCTCGTGACGCAAGAGCCCAGCCAAACCCGCCGGACGTTTAGCATTCCCGAGAACTCCATGTTGGAGTCGGTGGGTCAAAGACTACCACTGACAGCCCAGACGCAAATCCTAACTCGGCCCCACCCTCCGTCAGGGTGAGCTCTGAAGAACAAGCACCAGCTTCTGAAAACAGTGCCTCTCCCGCCCAGCAATTCGTCATCCCTGACGCCGACCACTCTCAGACCCTAGGACCTATTCGCCCCCCTTCCCGCCCCCACAGCCGGTGCCTAAGAGTTCGGTTCGAAAGCCAGATCCAAATCGCGCGAGGTACTACCGCCAGGGCACGCTGGGAATTGTAGTTCGCCAGCCAAGCAAAGCGCCCAGCCAACAACAAAAGTCTAAAGGTAACGAACTACAAATCCCACGGTGCCCGAGGCTAAGAGACTCGCTAGCCCGGCCGGCAACTGGAATGCCGGCGGCGGGGATACCCCCTTACCTGCTGTCGCCGCCGTCGCTGCAGCTGCCCCTGAGCCGCTGCCACCACTGCCACCGCGGTGGGGAGTGTTCCGCTTCTTATTCTTCGGCATCGTGGGACGCCCGGTGCCGCCTAAACTCAGGGCTTAGCGAGGATCAGCCGATGGAGCTGCACTTTTTACTCGTGCGTCTGTGCGGAGGGCGGCTAAGAGGCGAGTCTTCAGCTAACAACAGAGGCGAGAAGCGGCGGGGGTTAGAGTGGGCGGTGGCAGCAGCAGAAATCCCCGTGAAGAGCTGTGATCGGAAACGATACATGTTTCTCTCTAGCGCGGGAGCCAAGGCGGGGCGGGCTGGGCCACGACGCCTTAAGTAGCAAGACCGCCGCCTGTCGTCACCATATGTGGGCGGGACTCGAACACTCACTAACCAATGCCTATAGATCTCCCGACCACAGTCCTACCTCCGGCGGCTGATGGATGCTGACTACCAATCCCATGTCGCAAATCTTCCGGCGGCGCCCCGGGATTGACTCTTAGCTACCGCACTTAATTCTGGGAAATGTAGTAAGCCTTTTGGGAGGGGGGGCGGTTCGCCTTCTGTCTCCTCCCAACGGGCTTTTCTGAGCCCTTGCCTCCCAACTCGTGACCCCTCCCTTGCTTCCCAGCAGTCCCGCCTTGGAATAGATCGAGTTGGTCATGGGTGATGAGCAATGGAGCGAGTATGCATGATGACGACGGTCAGCTTCCAACAGGGAGCTACGCAATCAGCTTAGCTCATCTTTCTCCAGACGCTCGCGTTCTTCTGTTTAACCTTTCCCCTGCTTCTGTGCAGCCTCGCCCGGCACAGCCATACCCCTCCTCGGGAAAGCCTCCAAGGTTTTAGTTGTTGGATTAGTTTAGAGATCACCAATATCTGTCATTGAGCTGTGGTTCAGGGCTGTGTGCACCTCTAAAAAAGATGTGCTTTAATCTACTTAATCGTGTAGTTTGTGTATTTCTCTTATTACAGGCTAGAAAGATCCGGCGATTCAGTGTTGCAGGAGTCATATTTCTACACAAGAATGTGTTGTTTAACAATTCTACCTGCCAGTTAGCTCAGTCTGGTTCCTGAGAATTGAACAGCTGACAAAACAAACATAAACTATAAATACCAATATTGCAGTGTTTTTATTTACCAAGGTGCTCCTAGATATGTCTTCCTTGTTACATTTGTTAATGTATTTAAGACCAGTTAGTAGGTGTCTTGCTTATGACAGCCGGAACTCATGTACTCACCTCAATATAGATGACTCATCCCCCACTCCACCTCTCCTGAGCTCCTTCTCTTATTTTCAACTGCCTGTAGCACATTTCCACCTGAACGTTCCACCAGCACCTGAATCCAGTATCCCTAAAACAAGAACTGTTTCCCTCTTCCTGTCTACCCTTTGTATGTTCCCAGTACTCCTATTCTCCAATATGTCCAAATTCAAAAACTCAACTTCATACATGGTTCCCCTCTCTCATTAATGCCCCCCAAACAATGAGCTTTATAAAAAAACTCAAATTCATGTCCTATTCTCCAGTCACACATGGCCTCAGTTCATACCTGGACACTGAAAGATCTTCCAGTTGTTTCGCCAAGGTTTCCTGCATGATAATGCTGCCAGATTGATTTATGCATCCCTATTTTACTAATTCACTAACTTAACAGTTGCTCAGAAACCTTCATTGGTTCCATTACCAATATGTTAAATGCCAACCCTCTTAACCTGAGCTGGACTCCCTTTCCAGCTTCATCTCTCGCTGCTTCCCCATACCACTCTCTGTTCTTCAGCCGCGCCGCGCTGCTTGTCATTTCCAGGACACAGCTCTGCTCTCCTACTTCCATCTTCTCCTTCACATTGTTTCATGTTTCTGTAATTTCCTTCCTCCCACCTTCGTATTACAAAATTTTGTCCATCTTTCAAGGTCGAGCTCAAATCCCCCACTTCCTTCATGAAGCTTCTAACCGGAATTGTTTCTTCCTCCTCACAACTCTTAGTACCCTTCGTAATGCTCTTTTGCCACTTATTCTATTCCCACAGGCCCCACAGCTTATTCTGAGATGCTCAAGGGGCAAGAACTCAGGGTAGCTCTCATTTTGCTCAATCCTGCCAGATAAGGATGTAGGTTGGTGGACATAGCTCGCATTAATTTCCTTCCATCATCCCATTCATGACTACACATCTGAAGTCTGGCAGCCTTGGTGCACATTGAGTGAGATGACTCCAGGTTGTAGGAGCACAGAACTCCATGCCTTTTATAATCCCAGACTCTCCATCATCCAGAAACAATTAACACCACACAAAAGGCCATAATTTTGCTACAGTGTGAGCCCCATTACCCAGGCTTGATGTCCAGGTTCCAGGCCTTGAACTTGTACTTTGCCTGCATTTGAGGCATCTTCCTTTTATCTGCATCCATATTCATTCCACTTACAGGCTTTAACTGGGCAGGCCCAGCCATGGCCTACCACCTCATATACATACCTGTTTTGTGCTTATTTATTGAACACATCTGTCATCTAATAAAATTGTCAGGTCTCCAAGAACAAGAACTTTGTTTTCATCATTTCTATTCCTCGTGACATATAAAGAAGTGTTATCTTTGTAATTATAGTCAGTATCCGTTAAATGAATATTTAAGAAATAATTATTGACTAGATTTCTCTAGTACAAGGGAGATAAATTACATACATGGAAGATAACTTTCAAATTGTGAACTCCAAGAGGTACTTTTGATAAAATCATCTTAATATATTTTTTTATATCTATAGTTACCTCTAATAAGTACTAATACCAGGAAGATTTAGTCACAGTCCTCATAAGACAGTAGTCCTTAACTCAACATGTTGGTTTTATAACATAAATTATGAGACTCCAAACAACACTGAGTCACCAAATGACTACAAATAGCAGGAGGAAAGGGGAACCCAGGACACGAGGGCTTTTTCCTAGGCAGCATTTGCCTTTTTATTCAGGAAAGAACACCTTCCCCGGGGACTTCTGCCCAGATCTCGCCGGCCAGACTTTCATCACATGACGATCCCTGACCTAAACGGAGTCTAGAAGACAAGGATTTTTAGCTGGGCTTATTGACGGTCAAATGTGCGGTTCTGTCCATAAGAACGAAGGGAGATCATGGCAGCTGGCAGTGTGTCCTTCGTGTACTATGAGGCAAAGTCTTCCCATGCTCTAATAACTATCGCATATTTGTTACCAACTTGACATTATGTGCTGCCCCTCACCTCTTACTAGTAGTAAGATGTATCCTCCTCCTAAAAAAATACAACCTACCCGGTTTAACATTCCATCTAACAGATATCGCTATTATGGTAAGTATACTCATTGTTGCAAAAATAAATTTTAAATTAATCTGAATTTGTCAGCACACCTGAGAAGAGTTCTAAGCTCTCATGGGGCCTGTATACTGAGAAATAGGTTCAAGAACAATTAACACAAATAAGACGTGGGTATTCAAACCTCCCTTGAAGGCATAAACATAAAAGGTTTTCTTTGAATGTGTTTCTTTAGTCATGGCTTCCTTGGATTCTTTGCATGGCATTAAGCAGAATTAAATGCCTCCCAGATCCAGCTAAGACTTATCATAACCTAGATCCTAGCTATCTCTTCCAACTCACCTCTCAACACCTAACGACACCGTCCCTTCCCTTCTGCCATATGGAACCCCTGACAGGTCTCAGTGCTCATCGTGCTCAAGCTTCCAGACCTCTCCCACTCCTCTCCTCACCCACTACGGCACGTTGCCTGAAGTGTCTTCTTTACTACCTCAGAATACAAAGATCATTCTCCCCTCCCGCACCCCTGAGCTTCCACAATTGCCATTCAGATTTCAGCTTAAGTGACACGTCCTGACGAGGCGTCCCTTACGTTCTGTTCTAAGGTAGCACCCTCATCCCACCTACCACCACCCCGCCTATGTTATTCTCCTAAAGCACATCTTACCACCTAATAGTTCTCAAGTTCAGTTCTTGTTTTCTCTTGGCCCTAGTAGAATGTTAGAATTATGAGAAAAGAGATTTTGTTTTGTTCACTGCTGTGTCTTCAGTACAGGTACTTAGTAGATGTTCAGTTCATCTACTGAATTGAACTGAATGAATAAATGGATAAATAACTGAATGTCACTCCCCTGACTGAAAAATCCTTCTCCACAATCTCCTGATCCTTTAAGTCACAGAACCTGCACCTCCCTCCCCCACCCTGTCAGGTTTAAATGTCTCTCTTCTGTCTTCCTATAGTGCCTCCCCTAGAATAGCAGTAATTATATGTATATGTGTATTCTTGATTACTTGTCTGTTTCCCCATCAGACCAAAGTGGGCAAAGTCCAAGATCATCATTACTGAATCAGAACTTTACAAGCACGGGTAGCACCTTTGTGCAACTTAGAGGCCAGCGCACCCAGATTGATGAGTAATAATGAGCTGGAATTTAACCCCCTCTATCCCTTCATCAGGGAACAACCTATCCATCTGTACACAGGGGCCCTGGTAAACAGTAGTTGTTTAGTTTGGTGAGGGAGTGAATTTCCTCTATCTCTGAGCAATTTTCTTAAAGACAAAGAAACTAAGGTCAGGAAAAGGATGACACTAACAATTATCAGAAGTCCACTTTCCTGTGCTGTGCTTTTGTAGGCTTTTTCCTTTTTTTTTTTTTTTTTACCACTTTATTGAGGTATGGCTGACATACAAAAAGCTGTGCTTTGTAGAGTATTTGATGGATACAACCTGATGAGTTTGGAAATACGTATACACCAGTGAATCCATCACCACAATCAATGCCAGAAACATATCCATCACCTCCAAAAGTTTCCTCCTACCCTCCGTGTGTGTGTGTGTGTGTAATAAGAACACTTAATTCTAGGTTCATTTCATACATCTTCTGTGCTTCTTACATTGTACGCAGGACAGATTAGTTTTAACATTTTGTGGGTTGAAGAACTGTGGGTTGAAAGGTTTTGTCACTTCCCCCAGCTTGTACCATTAGCAAATAGTTCGTGATTAAACGCAGGCCCATCTGATTCCAAGCTTGTCCTTCACTGACCTGGGCCACATGGGGCCCTGACTGCTTCTTCCCAGGAGTCATGGGTTATGTATACAGTCCTGTTAGGACAGGCCCATGTGGGCAAAACCTTGCCATCTTCCACCTTTTCTTAGTGTCCTTTGACCCCTACTGTTTCTGACTGCCTGTTTGTTTGTTTATTTGGCAGATTTAGTTTTCTGATATTCCTAAGGCTATAGCACAATTGTATTATCGAATAGCAATGTTATTCAATCAAATAATTTTTTATGTTTATTTTTGAGGCAGAGAGCGTGCAAGTGGGGGCGGGGCAGAGAGATCAGAGGAGACAGAGGATCCGAAGCAGGCTCCGTGATGAGAGCAGAGAGCCCGACGTGGGGCTCAAAGTCACAAACCACAAGATCATGACCTGAATCAAAGTCTGACTGAGCCACCCAAACACCCCTCAATCAAATAATTTTTAAATGGATTATCACTTGTTATGTTATAGGTTATCTTGCTTTCTTAACATGTTTATGAGTTTTGTTTCATTGCCAAGAAGGGTGATAATGCAACATGCTAAATATGAAGTCCCTGTTTCTTTCTTTTAGGAAGGGATTCAGTGGCCAAATTAATTAAAGCTTCTAAGCTTTCAAATATATTTTGTTTGCCCTTTTTTCTTTCTGTTATGTGGGAGACATTTGTTTGTGGTTGTCAGTTTTAAAATTGCATACACTTTCTCTAATGAAATTTCTGAAAAATAAAAGATAATAAGGTTGTCAAAGGTCTTCTAAGAAGAGAATGTTGCTTATCTCACGAAGTTGTGGGATTATCAATAATACAATGCGAGGCTATGAGAGAAGAGGACTGTGAGCTGTAAATACTACAACATACCCATGCAGACCATGTTTATCACAAATCGTATTGAAGGGGATTTTCATGGCAACAGCATACGTATGGATTTTCTTTTCTTTCAAGAGACAGCTATCATTGGACTTTTTCATTTGGGTATCCTCCAATACTTCTTATCTGACATAATCAAAATCAGTTTTTTCTCTACTGACTCCTCTCTCCTAAAATCTACAGCTAGTTCTCCTTACTCTGCTTTCTCTATAGTAGCACCAATCTTCTGGCCAGATAACCAGAGAATCTTAAAATAAAAAAAGACTTGAGGTCATCTACCTCAAACTCTTGTCTTTTCTAGGAAACACTTCAGCAACATGACTGAGATCCTGATCTCTAACTCAATCTACCTGATCTCTAACTCAGGATTCGACCTGGCCACACTGCCTACAATGGATTCTTGAGCAAATCACTTCACTCTCTGTGCCTTGGTTTCCATGAGAATAATACTAGAGCCTATTTCATGGACTTATACTGAGGAATATATGAAATAATTACAAGTAGAGCACTTAGCCCAGTGCTAAGCAACACATAGTAAACACTCAATAAATGTCAGTCTTTAATATTAGCAAGCAGATATTTATTCATCTTAAATTCTGCCAGCGCTAAGCTTTGCACAACTTTCAAGACAGATCATTCCAAGATTGCATAGGTATCATTTTAAAAAGTCTCATATTCCTTCAACATTCATCAAGTGTCTGCTATGTATGACATACTATGCTAGAGCCTGAGAACAAAGAGATGAGTGAGAACAGTTATCTGTCCTCATGAAGTTCCTAACCTATCAAGAGTTCAGCACCAAGAGTACAGCACCAAGTGGCCTGTACTTCTCCTGCCATCACAGCCCTGTTGGAGGCAAAACTGTTACATTCCCCAGGGATGTAACCAATGAGATCATTCATCTACCCCTACGTAACTAGTCCACAGGCTTCCCAGGGAGGGAAGTCCTCTCTTCTGAAGCAAATCACTTTGGAGGCCCTTGTGGACCTTCATTTCCTTAGGTGTAAATGGGAGTAAACAACTCTGCCTATTATGTCACTGGATTGTTGTAAAAGCAAAATGAGATCATTATGTAGTCTTTGTAATCTGTCTGAGCTTCTATAAGGATGATATATTCCATGTGTTAAGCCAAAGAAAGAAAGGACTCGCCTCATGATGGAATTGTAGACATCAATCAACAAGGGAAGATCTTTTGGCTAGGAGTTGGTAGACAGGGTAAAAAGAGGAACTACACCAAGCCTCCAAATCAGGCCTACCAGCAAGGACAAGACTAGACTGAGTGAACAAGGCATCCAGCATTGCTCCTGAAGATCTATTTGGTCGCCATCTATTTTGTCGGAAGGTTCCAGGTTTTAGATCCAGGCAAAACTCAAGTCAAAATGCTTCTCGTACCACTTACTAGTTGGGTGACCTTATGCAAGCTACTTAATCTAAGCCACAGCTTCCTCATTTGTAAATTAGACTCTCTCTCCTGGGAATTCAGAGTTCGAATTTAGAGATATTAAGAGTCTGGACTAGTCTTTTCAGCAGAGGGGATGTGATGTCAAGGACTATAAGTTAGCTATTTATCATCTGCCCACCGCAGACATGAAAAAACAAGAAGCCAGTTTGCACAGAGAAAAGAACCAAAGAGGACTGTGGAGAGAAGCAGGGACAAGAGATGGGCTTCCACTTTCAGAGAGCAGAACTTCCCAAGACTCAACTGAATCTGGGTTCTGGGATCACCCCTGAACTTTTAAAATAAATGCATTTTTTATGCTTAAGTTATGTCTAGTCAATTTCTACTTCTTGTAAGCTGAAGTAACTGACAGTTTCTTCTTGGCACTCCCCCATTTCCTTGAGCCTAATATTTCTTGGAGCCCCAGGAAACTGTTCAGGCAGCTGCAAATGGGACTTGCAAAGCCTGTCGTCTACTCTCAGATGAAAGGCAGTAGGAAGAAGGAACAGATTCTCCAACCGTTTGGAGGCATGTTAACATTTTTCTAAAGGATGAGGAATGAGTGAACTGCCAAATTTCATTCATCCTCAGTGATATTTATTGTGAACCAACCCAGCCAAAAGAATTCTAGAGCTAGTTTCAAAACCTAAAACAAACAGAACTGGCCACACCAGGTTTATCACATTGAAATATTTATATTAAGTAGTTCTAAAATTATAATTACTTTATTAAAAATAAGAGAAAACTGACTATTGAACATTGATAAAAGACTGAAAGTTTTATTAAAAAGATACAGTTGGTAAATATTTTTTCATTCTATTCAAGAAAGGCTTTTGTAATTAATTTGTAACAGACACCATTGATTGCCTACCCCAAATCTATCCAACCCTCCCTCCTCATTCACTAAACCCCAAGTTTGTCCAGAGTCCCATCTTCTAGTGGCCATTTGCTTCGGGGAAGGCTGGACCTAGCCCCAGCTGTAGGCACTGAGTCATGAATGATCCCATGATTGATTGCTCTTACACATGGTTGGTTTAGTTTTGGATGAACAGTATAATTCTAACCAATGAAGTGTCAAGGTTGAGGGGTTTTACAGAAAGACTTCTCCTTCCCAAGAGAAATACAAACAAAGAGATAGTCCTCTCTTTCTCTGAATGTTGTCATTTGTGATCAATGAGGGCAAACAAAGCCAACATACCAGGAACTACAAGACAGAAGGTTTACAGAAGCTGGATGAGATGTCCGAGACACTCAATTACCAAGCAGCACCACCTCCTACCTCTGGATCATTCATTATGTGACATAATAAAAGTCCTGAATATTTAATTCAAGTTTAACTGGAGATTTCTGTGACTTGGGGCTGAAAATATCCCAACCGATACTATTATATCTAACAATCCCTTTAAAATGACAATAGATAATTAACTAACTAAATAAATAAATAAGAACATGACAGTAGCATTTGGCAATTTCTAACATTGTGTTGTTTTTTTGAGGGAGAGAGACAACAAGCAGAGGAGGGAGGCAGAGAGAGAGAAAGAGAATCTTAAGCAGACTCCACGCTCAGCACAGAGCCCAACACCATGACGCCGGGATCGTGATCTGAGCCAAAATAAAAAGTTGGACATTCGACCAACTGAGTCACCCAAGCACCCAATTTCTAACATTCTTATATGTGTTTAAAAGTGAGTTGAATAAAAAATAATCCCTCAACTATTCCCTACAATCCGTAAAAGTCCCATATGTTCCAAGAAAGAAAATGTCTTTGAAATTCTCACTCCTGTCATCTGTTGTTTTGTACATAGAATGTACCAACATAGTGCCACTGCCCACTTCATGCCACCTCCACAGAAGTCTGTCCAAGGACACCCTGTTAAAACACTTTATTTGGAGAATTTCCTTTCTTTCACTCCCACTATTATTTTATGTGAGCGTTTTCTGGGATTTTTTTCCCCTAGTATCCTTTTCTTTCTCCATCTTTACCATTCCTAATTAAGAGTGATCTTCCTTAAGGCAAATTCTATCACTATCTCCATGAAGGCTTTCCAAACCCCATCTCTGTCCCTGCAGATGAACTGTCCCCTCTGATGTGGTAAAAAGGGCATTTTGTAGCGTCAGACTCTTAGGATTTGAACCCTGGCACCACCATTTACTAGATGCAAGTACTGAATCTCTGTGCTTCAGTTTCCTCTTCCTTTTCTATAAAATGGCACTAATCAATAATGCTTCTAGGGTTATTGGGAGAATTAAATAAGACAATGCATGTTAGCACTTACCACACACCAGACACAATTACTCAATAAATGTAATAATTATATGATTATTATTACAGAAAATCTATGACTTCCATTGCACCAAATTCTCAGTATTTTTCTTAATGAGGCTTTGAGTTATTTGCATCTAGTTTATTTTTGAAGCTTCATCACCTAGCACTGGCCTGAAAACTACAAGGCACTCCATGAACACTTTCTGACTGAATGACCATGTTACTGCCTGGCTTATAACTCTTCGTTGGCTCCTGATTGCCTATAGTATAAGATTCATTCACTTTAACATGATTTACAAAACTTCTGATATCTGGCTCCTACAGGTCTATTTTGCCTCATCTTCTACATTCCAGCTAAGCAAGACCACTTGTAGTTCCCGAAACATTTCCTTGAACCAGGAATGTCTTCCCAGATCCTTTCTCCAAATCTAGTGGATTTCTTTTGATATTCAAGACCCAAATCAAGTATCTTTTCCTATAAAGTCTTTCCTGCCCATCTTATAGGTGGCCACCAAGTCCAGAAACTTTTTTTGGTATTATATTACATTACAGGATGAAATAATATATATGCATTTCCAGACTTTGTGGCCACCCTGTAGCTAAAACTGATCCTTCCCTCCTGTGTGCTGCTAGATTATCTTTGACCTCTTTAATGAAGCACTGGTTACCCAGGGTGCAATGCACAGAGGCCCTGCCTTATTGATCTGTGTATCCCAACCATCCAACTCTGTGATTGTCACAGGTGAGGCACTCAGCAATATTTGTCAATAAACAAAATGTCAACAATTAGCAATTATTATAGATCATCTGCATGTTAGGCAGGAAAACTGCTAACCACTGAATCATTGATAGTGCATCTCCCTAACACGCAAATCCTGCCTGCAATCACTTTCATCCTTGTTGCTTTGGATAGTAAAGCAAAATGCTTGGCATGTGCCCTGGTGATTTCATACTGCATTGTTTATATCTAGCTTTCACTCATAGTTAAAACATGTCTTATTTGAACAAATACTTGCATGTTTTAAAAAGGAAAAACATATCAGTAGAACAAACCAAATAGAACATTTCAAAATTAATGATACGAAGAGCTATTACCTAAACTGACCAGATAAAAGTAGTGCTGTCAACTTTAAGTTATACTGGTTAATGGGGCTTATGTATATAGTTGTAGTCAGACCGTGTGGCATTTCAACTAGTGAAATAGTGATCGCCCACCCCCTCCACCTGCAGCAGATTTCCTCTGGATTATGGTAAAAATCCCAAGCCAGTCTCCTCTCAGCAAACTCTCTGATGAAACAGTAATTCTTAAAGATGACATTTGGCCAGAAAAATCAACACTTAACATGACAGTTTCATGAGATAGTCTGTGAAGTGGAAGACAGCCTCCGGCTAGTGATGAAAACCACATTGTCAGATGCATGTTTTACAGTTGCACACTAGCCGGTCTAATGAGGGAACCATTTAGAGGCACTCTCTCTGCTTTAATAATGACTCATTGTCCTGGGAAACTTCACTGTCTATGGCGGTAGAGTAGCTTATAATTTCATGGTCACTATGACAGTTCTAAACCTTTAAGAGATGCTCCAAATCTGGAAGAAGTTATATTTTCAGTTTGATTTTGAGTCATGCAGCAATGCCAACATCACTCACTGAAACCTAAAGTAAAATTATTGTCATCCAGTAAAGAATTATTCTTTATCATCCAACCTATGAAAGACAACTTGCAAAGTGAGCCATAATGAATATGTATCCATGGCACAAAAGCACCCAAACTAAGACTGCCAAGTTGGTACTTAAAACCTCTCAAATGAAGTTGATGAAATGATACATGGTGATTCAAAAAGTATTACACACTTCCAAAGTGGACTACTCAGTAAGCAGGTAATATACAATCATGTAGGTGTTAAACTGTGGGTGGCTTTTTATGTGTCTAGTCATAGGGAAAGTATTAGGTTTTGACCACATGTTTATACATGTTAAGTGTTCAATTCTTTTTGAATCATTCCATACAAAACTATGGTTATATTAATCCGAGGTCCAAAACTGGGATTAGATGGGCTGTGAAATCCCTAAAATTATATTTTATTCCATATTACAATTTGTCTCTATGGAATAATGGGGAATCAACAAAATTTCTCATTAACACATTTTACAGTAATATTACAAATTACTTAATTTAGTCTTTTTTAAATGTTTATTTCTTTATTTTGAGAGAGAGAGTGCGCACACAGGGATGGGAGCAGCAGAGAGAGGGAGAGAGAATCCCAAGCAGGCACATAAGCACAGCGACTTATGTGGGCTCAAACTCACCAAGTGTGAGACCATGACCTGAGTTGAAATCAAGAGTCCCATACGTAACCGACTGAGCCACCCAGCCATCTTTAATTTAGTCTTTTTCTTTTTATATGAAGGTTTATTTTATTTTATGTGGTTTTTTAGACACCAAGACAGATTTTATTACTTTTTTTTTTTTTTTCAAATTTTTATTTACCTTCCAGTTAGTTAACATACAGTGCAATGTTAGTTTCAGGAGTAGAATTCAGTGATTCATCACTTATACTTAATTTAATCTTAAGTTTAATGGAGAATTTAATAATTTCCTACATTGTTTTTAGGTCTGTTAGTAGACATATTTTATTTATTTATTTATTTGTTTATTTTAATTTTTTTAACGTTTTTATTTATTTTTGAGAGACATAGAGACAGAGTGTGAGCAGGGGAAGGGCAGAGAGAGAGGGAGACACAGAATCCGAAGCAGGCTCCAGACTCTGAGCCATCAGTACAGAGCCTGACGCGGAGCTTGAACTCACAGACCGTGAGATCATGACCTGAGCTGAAGTCGGCCGCTTAACCAACTGAGCCACCCAGGTGCCCCAGTAGAGATATTTTTAAAAATGTTGTCTGGGTGCCTGGGTGGCTCAGTTGCTTAAGCGTCCAACTCTTGATTTTGACTCAGGTCACAATCTCACAGTTTGTGGGATGGAGCCCCACATCAGGTCCATGCTGGTGGCGTGGAACCTGCTTGGGATTCTCTCTCTCCCTCTCTCTCTGCCCCTCTTCTGCTTGTGCTCTCACTTTCAAAATAAAAAAATTAACTTAAAAAATGATATTAAGTACACTTCATTCAATGCAATCCCTATCATAATACCAATGGTATTTTTCACAAAACTAAAATAAATAATCCTAAAATATGTATGGAACCACAGAAGACTCCCAACAGGGAAAGCAATCTTTAGAAGAACAAAGCTAAGGTATTATGCTTTATGATTTCAAACTATACTACAAAGGTATAGTAATCAAAACAGTATGGTACAGGCACAAAAACAGACTTATAGATAATGGAATAGAATAGACAGCCCAGAAATGAACCTGCATTCATATAGTCAACTAATCTATGACAAAGAAGGCAAGAATATTTAAGGTGGAAAAGACAATCTCTTCAACAAATGGTGTTGGGAAAACTGGAGAGCATCATTCAAAAGAAAGAAATTGGACCACTTTCTTACACTACATACAAAAATCAATTCAAAATGGATTAAAGACTTAAATATAAGACCTGAAATCATAAAATTCCTAGAAAAAAACATACACAGTAAGCTCTTTGACAATGGTCTTACCAATATTATTTTGGATATGTCTCCTCAGTCAAGAGCAACAAAACCAAAAATAGACAATAAGGACTACAACAAACTATAAAGTTTTCACCCAGCAAAGGAAACCATTAACAAAAGGAAAAGTTAACCTATTGAATGGGAGAAGATATTTGCAAATGATATATCTGATTAGGAGTTGATACCCCAAATATATAAAGAACTCCTACAACTCAATAACAACAACAACAACAACGACAACAACAACAACAAAATAAACTACTTAAAAAATTGGAAGAGAACCTGCATAGGTATTTTTCCACAGAAGGCATACTGCTGAGTAAGAGGCATATGAAAAGATGTTCGACCTCACTCATCATCAGGGAAATACAAATCAAAACCATAATGAAATCCACTTCACATCTGTCAGAACGGTTATTATCTAAAAGACTAGAAATACCAAGTATTGGCAAGGATGTGGAGAAAAGGGAACTCTATTGCACTGTTGGTGGGAATGTAAATTGGTGACACTACAATGGAAAACAATATGGAGGTTCATCAAAAATTTAAAAATAGAACTACCATTGATCCAGCAATTCCACTTCTGACTATTTATCTGAAGAAAACGAAAACACTAATTCAAAAAGATACATAAACTCTTATGTTCATTGCAGCATTGTTTACAAGAGCCAAGATATGGGAGTACCCCGAGTGTCGGTTGATAGATCATTGAATAAAGAAGATGTAGTATATAGGTATGTATGTGTATTTATATAGATTCCAATATTACCTCACTACAAAAATAATGAATGCGTTAACGTTGATGACCTAGAAGACATTGTGATAATAAAGTAACTTAGACAGAAAAAGGCAAATACCACATGATTTCACTTAGATGTGGTATCTAAAAAATCTCATAGAACAAACTGGTGATTGCCAGAGGGGAAAAGAGTGGGGGATGAGTGAAATATGTGAAGGTGGATTAAGAGGTACAAACTTCCAGTTATAAAATACATAAGTCACAGGGATGATGATGTACAGCATTGGGAATACAGTCAGTAATACTGTAATAACTTTCTATGGTCACAGAGGGTAACTAGACATATTGAGGTCATAACTTTATAATGTATAAAAATATCAAATCACTATGTTGTACACCTGAAACTAACATAATATTGTACAGCAATTATACTTCAACTTCAAAAATAAAAAGTACACTTCGACCCTGGCTCCAGCAGCACCATTATCGTTATTCCTGCTGTAGGACCCATGGTCACTGTTAGCCCACAGAGAATTTTTTCTAACTTATCCAAAATTTTAAAAGTCAGGGTACTGGGTGGCTCAGTTGCTTAAGTGTTGGACACTTGATTTCGGATCAGGTCATGATCTCACAGTTGTGAGACAGAGCCACAAGCTGGGCTCTGCACAGACAATGAGGAGCCTGCTTGGGATTCTCTCTCTTGCTCTCAAAATAAGTAAACTATAAAAAAGAATTTAAAAATAAAAGATAAAATGGGGCACCCAGTGGCTCAGTCGGTTAAGCCTCCAACTTTGGCTCAGGTCATGATCTCACCATTCCCAAGTTCAAGCCAGGTATTAGGCTCTGTGCTGACAGCTCAGAGCCTGGAGTCTGTTTCAGATTCTGTGTCTCCCTCTCTGTCTCTGCCTTTGTCTCTCTCTCTCTTTCAAAAATAAACATTAAAACAAAAATTTTTAATTAAAAACATTAACAAATAAAAATAAATATTAAGATGCCCTTCCTCTCGGTGGAAGGGAGGCAGTCCTCCAAAGGGGAACGTTGTTTGGCATAGGAAATGTGCCTTCACTCCCCTGCAAGTGGGTACCTTTGTGTAGCACATAAATTGTACCACTGTAAACAACAGTCCCACTTGGATGCCAATGAACGTGAAAATATACTAAGGCTCTTCCGTACTTTCTCTACAGAAAATACTTTGAATAAATATAATATATACTCTTACTTAAAACATTAAGAAAGGGGGGCGCCTGGGTGGCTCAGTTGGTTAAGCATCTGACTTCAGCTCAGGTCGTGATCTCACGGTTCATGGGTCCACGTCGGGCTCTGTTGACAGCTCAGAGCCTGGAGCCTGCTTCAGATTCTGTGTTTCCCTCTTTCTCTGCCCCTCCTCAGCTCATGCTCTGTCTCTCTGTCACTCTCTCTCTCAAAAGTAAATAAACATTTAAAAAAAATTTTTAATTGTATTTGATTCTAAGATCCACATTTTCTAACAATTTAACAAACTCTGAAATTGATGTTTCTTACAGTGCTAGCCCCAGTTAGCTACTTAATAAATTTTATATAATGAATACATTTGCTAAGCAAAAAAAAAAAAAAAAAAGGGAAGTGAAATAATTCTAAATTCTATTTTTATATTTCACTCAGAATCATAGGTCATTTTCCACTAGAAAGAGGACACCTTGTAGATCTACCAAATTGAGTACTTTTCCTTGTCCACTTTTCAAGGACTCCTTTGACTAAAATAATTCCTCCTCGACCTCAAAGCACTTTGTTTATACTCCTCTTGTGGCCTCATGTAATTCCGCTTTGTACCGTGATTGTATTTTGCTTCTCTTGCCTGTAAGCTCCTACAGGGTAGGGCCTCTGGACCTTAATCTTCTCTGTTATGCAGGGCAATGACACGGTCAAGCGGAAGCAGCATGGGCCCTTGGAGACTGGCTGACCTGCATCGAGGTCTTGGCCCTGCCTTCTATTAGCTCTATAATCGTGAGCAAGTAATTTAACCTCCCAGAGCCCCATTTCCTCACTTATAAAATAGAGATAACACTTAACACCTGGGATTGGACCGAAGGCTTGAAAATGAGTTAGGTTGTAAAGGACTGGCTCTTTGTAGGTTCTTTGCAACTGACTGTCGCTATTTTTTTTTCAGAGGTGGAATGAGTTCTGGAAATAGGCCACTTCACATCCAGGCTTGGTCACTTATCATGTCCCCTAACTACCTGTTACTTCTGTAAGTCCCAGCTTCTAAGTGCCATGAAGGTCAGATACTCTCTCGTTCACTCTTTGTCTTTAGCATCTAACACAGAGGCTGCTGTTGTTGAATGGACCAACGAATGACTAAAAAATGAAGAAAAATTCCTTACGGCACCATTGTGAGAATTACAGAGAATGTAATATATATAAACTGCCTATCACAGCTACAGTGCCTGGTAGATACCAGGCACCAAAAACTGAGTTTCGATTTTCAAAACAAATAGATATGAAAAAAATAGGATGTAAACAATGCTGTGGACATGCATGCCTAGGTATTTATTGTGTAATTACAGGAATAGGCAATAGAGGACATGGCTAAATGGCTAGCCTGATGACTAACACATTCTATAAAACTGCTCAAACCTCCAACACGACACTAATCTAGGCAGCAAGAGTCACTCATTTGTTTAGTAAACATTTATGGAGCACTTAGGATGGGGAAGACACAAAAGAGATAAGATATTTATGAACAAGTACACCTATGTACTTGCTTTCCAAGAACCTACGGCCTCAAATGATGAGAGATTCCACAGAACACAGTGAATATACAGGACACTCGCTAGCCCCTTTCCTCTTTATCTCAAATATTAGCTTCATAACTGTGACCTCTCTGCTCCCACCCATTTTGACAAAGGGAGGCAGCACCTATGACCTTTGTCACAAATACAGATAGTACAGAAACTGTGACTGTGGAGGCCAGGCCAAGGGAGGTTCCTACTGCCCTGGATACTCCCCTCTCGTCATTACAACACCACGGGAAGAGGGCTGTGTAGAGATGAAGTATGGGTGGAGGGAGGCTAAACTGTAGCTGTGAGTCTAAGGATCAATGATTAAACCTCATCTGTAACCAGGCTTCTTGATGATCTCAGCTAAAACATTCCATACCGATGCGTGTCATTCCTGTTCTTCAAGAATGATTGAAAAGTAGACTCCGTCAGCCATACTGGAGTACTTCGATCCAAGAGAAGGAAAAAGTCCAGGGCTGCCACGCTGAATAATCAATTTGAATTTTGTTGTCACCTGTTATATAGGAGATCCTTAATTCAAAATATAATGGGACACAGTGTTAAAACAGTGTTACAGGTCTTCAGACAATCCTCTCTAGGCAAAAAGTTCTAAGCAGTAACCTTGAGGCCTAACCTTAAGCTTCCGCAGCCTCCTGGGTGTCCTCTAAACCTTTCATGTTGTAAGCAGATTTCTGGCTACAACAGGGAACACAGGACACAGGGAGTGGTAGGAACACTGCCTGACAAATAATGAAAAGAAATTTTACGAAGACCAAAAATGCAACAAGGAAAGAAGAGAGGGCAGAGAGAAGATGGGAGGGAGGGGTAAAGAAAGAGAAAGGCAAGAAATAATAAATTACCCTAACAAGGTCCAGACATATCAAGGATTAATCATGTAAAACCCTCAGCTGAAGGAGCTCTAAGGCATGGCCCTTATATCCCCACTGAACTTTGGGGGGCATCTGCATTAATTAGATAAGGTTAATGATGCTGAACCTAAATGAAACAGGATACTGGGAGAACCCTCTATTTCAGACACCAAACTACGTGAGCACCCAGAGACACTTTTGGTGGTGGGGGTGGGGGGCGGCTACCAAGCCACAAACAGGTGGTGAGAGCCTTTGACATTCTCCTTGGTCTCTTTATATAAAATACCTTCCAGGTGCGCCTGGGTGACTCAAATGGTTAAGTGTCTGAGTTCGGCTCAGGTCATGATCTCAAGTTTGTGCGTTCAAGCCCCATATCAGGCTCTGTGCAGAGCCTGCTTGGGATCCTCAGTCTCCCTCTCTCTGCTCCTCCCCCACTTGTACTCTCTCTCAGAAAAAAAAAAAAAATTAAAAAAATTACCTTCTAGTCTACCTCTTCCACTTGGGCTACTCCAAATGGAAGGGACAGAAGTGGCATGAACGGCAGCTGGGAGTGTGAGGGAGAGTATACGTGAGAGAGAGTTAGGGAGTTAGCCCCATCCGGGACAGACACTCACCAGTGTTCGTTCTGCATAGGCCAGACTTCTCTGGTCTTCCAAGGGCAACAAGGTTCAAAGTTCCAGTCATGTAACAAAAAGGCAATTTTTCTTCTAACAGTTTCTCCTTCCAGATACTCGTGAGACTCCTTAAGAGTACTCGCTTGCTCTGCACGTCCGTTCTGGCCGCCATCTATCCCCAGCCAAGCTTTGGCTAAGCTCTCAGCAGGGCACCGCTCCCTGTGTCTTAACCACCTTCCCCGGGCTTCTACTCAGTTTCCCCTTTTGCTTTACTGCAACCACAACTCATGCGCCTGCCTGAATCCCTCCAGGCACCGTGAAGGTCAGACGGCTTACACCAACAAGAGATAATTGTAATAAAGAAAACAGTATTTGCCCAAAAAAGAATCAGGCTCCCAAGTCCTCCTCCTGCCCCACGTTGCATCTGTTCCACATTTCTTAGTCCTACCATTTTTTTGCTTTGCTTGTTCACAACTCCTTCTGTGGAATTATGGCAGGCAGACCTAAATCCGGTTATCCAAGAGAAGTCCTTATGCCTCCGCAGGTGCTGTCAACCCCACGACACTGCTGATTTGCATCTGCCAACATGGAACAGAGAGAGGGAAAGACTGATGAAGGAGGAAGGAGCTGAGAAGAAAGGAGTTGCGAAATATCTGGGATGAAAGAGCGGCACTGTGCTCTACGGCTCAGAGTGCTCTCCTAAGATCAACACTCTATCTTTATTTTTTTATATAACAACTTTTATCCATCGTAAGTGATCTTCTTAAAAGAAAAACTGTCTGTTAAAATTTAACCAAGCTGAGATTTTTGTAACATGAAGCCATACAGTAAGTCCTTTTATGGAAAAATGCTAGGCTTGCCTTATCCCCAAAGGAAAAAGAACACGGGGAGACTGCCTTGTTTACAGAGACTGCTAAAATAATAAATTGATTATTATGAGTCCCATTTTGGTATGCCTGGGTGAAAATTTGTTAAAGCGCAAGGAGCATTATGGGAAAAATGCTTAGGGAGTGAAATTAGGTATTTCATACATGGAGTAGTGGCTGCTCAGAGAGCAGAGAAACCCTCAGAAATCACTTATCAGGTGTCAGCACAGTAAACAACAATGAACGCAGCTCTTCTCTAAGATGAGAGAATGGTTCGGGATAGCTGTGACCACAGATGACAGAACATTATATTCCAGATATTGGAACACTTGAGTAACTAATGTTCAAAGGTTTATAGCCCAGAGTGCAAACCACTTTTGACTCAACATTATCAAAATCAGAATTTAAAAGCAGAATCCCATGGTAGATGCAAACAAGGGCCAAAATAAAAAGTGATGCTTGCTTATACAAGGAGGCTTTCTATAGGTATGAGATATTCCAAACACCAGCTATTACTGAGTGGCCAAGTCTGAGATTAGACAAGTGTTTAAGGAAGAAAAGCCATAACTGGAATAAAAACAAAGCAGAAAGAAAGAAAGAAAGAAAGAAAGAAAGGGAAAGAGAGAGAGAGAGAGAGGAAGAAAGAAAGAAAGAAAGAAAGAAAGAGAAAGAAAGAGAGAAAGAGAGAGAGGGAGAAAGAGAGAAAGAAAGAAAGAAAAAGGAGAAAGGAAGAAGATTGGTAGTACATAAGAAAGTTCAAGAGAGGGGCACCTGGGTGGCTCAGTCAGTTAAGCATCAGATTCTTGGTTTCGGCCCAAGTCAAGATCCCAGGGTTTATGAGTTCGAGCCCTGAGTCAGGTTCTGTGCTAACAGCACAGAGCCGGCTTGGGATTCTCTCTCTCCCTCTCTCTCTCTGCCCCCTCCCCTCTTTGCTTTCTCACTCTCTCAAGATAACTAAATAAACTTAAAAGAAAACTTTTTTTAAAAAGGCCAACAGAGTAATTGCAACTACAGGTAAATAGGTCTCAAAGAACATTTGTAAATGATGTCCCTGCTCTTTGGCAAACAGGTCAAAGCTATTTCTATGAAACTATAAACATTTGTTGGGAGACAATTTTAGAAAGAGGAGGTAGAAGGCAGTCCTAAGGTAAAATTGTCAGGTTGGTAAAAGGCCAATGACATGATAACAATAGCTTCTGAGGGGAGGGCTGACATGATGTCAATGTTCTAATAGGAAGATTAATCTAGTAATCAGAAGAATGCACTGAAAGAAGACAGGTAGGGTTGGGTTTAAGTTCTGAGTGTCTGAAGCTAATATCAGCTTAAAGAGGGTATAGGTTGTCTTTAAGAAAAAGAATATAGGGGCACCTGGGTGGCTCAGTCGGTTAAGCGGCCGACTTCAGCTCAGGTCAGAGCTCACGGTCTGTGGGTTCGAGCCCCGTGTCGGGCTCTGTGCTGATGGCTCATCAGAGCCTGGAGCCTGCTTCAGATTCTGTGTCTCCCTCTCTCTCTGCTCTTCCCCTGCTCACACTCTGTCTCTATGTCTCTCAGAAATAAATAAACGTTTAAAAAAAAAAAAAAAGAAAAGAAAAAGAATATAGAGGGGGGCCTGGGTGGCTCAGTTTGTTAAGTGTCCAACTTCAGTCAGGTCATGATCTCACAGTTCGTGGGTTTGAGCTGAGTGTTGGGCTCTGTACTGACAGCTCAGAGCCTGGAGCCTGCTTCAGATTCTGTGACTCCCTATCTCTCTCTGCTCCTCCCCCACTCACACTCTGTCTCTCAAAATATAAAAATAAACATTAAAAAAGAAAAAAGAAAAAAAAAGAAAATAGAAGAAATATTTGATTTAAGAATATGAAACCACAGGGGCCATTCCCAGAGCCTTTGAATGGGCCCACACAGGGAAGAAGGCCTGAAGGTTAACCTTCCTTGCCTTCAGAATAAGCTACCTTAGGGGTAAGTGATAACTTAAAGCCACTAACACTGTTGCCCCATCTATGTGACCACCCAAGCTAGAAACCCAGGAGTCATCTTTCTTTCTCTTATTTCCTCTTTGGTCATCAAGTCATGCCCATTTTATTTCCTGAAAACTTTTCGAATTCCTTTCTTTCTTCATTCTTAATGCCAATACCATGTATCTAGCCATCAGCACCTCTTACCTACTCTACTGCAAATAGCTTCCTAACAGGTTCCCTGTTCCTACTCCTGTTTACCCAGAAAACTCTCGTCTATCTAAAAGATAAATCTACAATTGCACACATCTAGTGAGTACCCTTCATTAAAGCCCCAGTCAGGAGAAAGCTCTAAGCTTCCTTAGCATGACAAGCAAGACGTCCATGACCTTATCTTTGCACCTCCCCACCCTCAGCTCTTGGCTCTTCAGAGTATCAACAACATATTGCCTCTATTTCCTTGTAAACATCTTGAAAGTTTTCACATCGAGGCTTTTGGTTCCTAATTGACCTCTCAGTTTGGAATTGCCTCCCCTCCTCATCTTCCTCTTCTCCACCTCCCTCAAGGTACTCAGCACACTACGTTAAGAGGACTTGTTTATTTCTCCCTTTTCCTCTCTGCCCCAGACTGTGATCAACTTGGGGGGTAGTGGCCATGTCTAACTCACGAGAGTTAGACTATGAGTTCAAGACCTGAGCTGAGACCAAGAGTCAGATGATTAACCAACTGAACCACCCAGGCCCCCCACTAGATTATTTTTGAATGAACAAATTAATGACTGAATCAATCACTAGATGAGTCATTCTCTGTAGACTAAGTAGAGAGAGACAAGAGGGTAGAGAACTTACTCCTGGGCTGTGCCCTTTACTGTAGGTGAGAGAAAGAAAAGAAGGCAATAAGCATCAGCTACTGAAAATGATCAATCAGAAAAGTTTAAGGATTAACAGGAATTGTGCCATCTTCAATTTATCATTAAGTTATAGTTTTTATAGTGAATGTATATTACTTTTGAAATAATAAAAACATTTATTAGGGTACATGCTAAGCGGTTTAAAACAAAGAAAGCCTAAAATAAAATGATTAAAATACCGTACAAGTTCATTTCTCTCTCACGTAGAGACGCGGAGGTGATCAATGCAGGGCTGGTGGAGCAGCACCGCGGTCCTCGACATGCCAGCCCTGCCCTTGACCGCCAATTTCCAAGGCTGCTTCCAGTCAACAGTGAGAACAAAAGAGGAAGGACAGGACAAAAGCAGTAAGCTGCCCCCAGATCCTGGCCAAATATCCATATCCGGCTGCAAGGGAGATGGGGAAGGGTAGTCTCCAGCTGGGCATCGAGATGCCCGGCTAAGATCAAGAAGAATGAAATCTTGCCATTTACAACCACACGGAGTGTATTATGCTAAGCGAAATCAGTCAGAGAAAGACAAATATCATATGATTTCACTCATATGTGGAATTCAAGAAACAAAACAAGTGAACATAGGGGAAGGGAAGCAAAAATAAGATAAAAACAGAAGTGGAGACAAACCATGAGACATTCTTAAATATAGAGAACGAACTGAGGCTTGCTGGCGGGGTGTTGGGAGGGGGATGGGTTAAATGGATGATGGGCAGTAAGGAGGGCCCTTGTTGGTAGGATCACTGGATGTTATATGGAAGTGATAAATCACTAAATTCTATTCCTGAAATCATTATTACACTATAGGCTAACTAACTTGGATTTAAATTTTTAAAAAATGGAAAGAAAATATGCCCAGCTAAAACTCAGGAGAGTTTTATTCATAAAAGGAAAAAAGGGGAAAGGAATATCAGGGACAACTAGTGGTCAGATGGAAAGTGTTCTGTTCTGTTTGCTTTCTACAAAACAGAGAGAAAAAGAGAATGTTTTAGTAGAGCAGTAGAAGCAGAAGCCAGATTTCAAGGAACTAAAAGTTACCGGGCACTGGACAAATGATGAGAAAAAGTGCAGACCACTTATTCAAGTTTAACAGTAAACGGAAGTGGAGAAATAGCGTGATGACTAGAAAGGACTCCTGAGTCAAACGAGGTTTTGTTTTTGTTTTTCTTGGAGGAGGAACACTCTGCTGGTTTGAAGGTGGCAATGGAGATAAAGACCAAAGATGCTGGAGAAGACCTAAACCAAGCGATGGCAGCCTTGCTGAGTCAGAAACCGAGGGAAGGATGTGAGGCCGGTACAGAGACACGGAAAGCAGGTGGGAAGTTGACACTACCCACCAGCTCTCCAGCCCTCCCACTACAGAGAGCCAAGCCCCAGACTTTCCTGTCTCTACGCCTACCCAACCATATCTCCCAAAACATGACCCAGTCCCATTTCCTACTTTGCAAAGTCAATGAATCAGCCAGACAAGAGTTTCAACAAAGACTTCAAGGAATACTCTGCCTCCTGCTCACCTCTTTACTTCATTGAGTTATTACATTCTTAATTCAAAACATACTGATTACCCTCTGCATTCCCACAGCTAAGGATACAGAGATGGACAAGATCAAATCCTTGCCTTCATGGAATGTGACTGTGAGGACAACATGTCCATTTCAACAATAACCTTCTGGAGACAATGCCCACCGTTTGCTGCCTGACCCAGTTACTGCAGTGTGAAATTTTCAGGGAGGGTAGGCAACAGCACAACACGTTACGACACGTGTGACACACAGTCACACTGAATATACATCTATTCTCTGGTGGCTAAAACAATACAAATCTAGATAACAAATCCATGTTAACGCCTACATAGAAAACAGAGATAACAAAGCATGTCCATCTTGAAGAGACGTTAGTAGGTAAATAAGACTTGAGGTAGGACGTTAAGTGGCCATAAAGAGCCAGTGGCTTTTATCACCTCGATTTTCCACCAGCCGCATATGCTTCCCTCCTTCAGTTCTTCCCTCCCCATCACCTTCCTGACCCACTGTTTGCTTTCAATTTTCTTCAGGTTCTCCCACATGTGATCACGTCTGACTTTCCTTTAAACTCCAGAGGCCATTTCTAACCTCTGCCAGGCAGTAGAGGGACGGTACAGGTCAAGAGGATACATGGACTCCTAAGTGAATAGGCCTGAGTTAGACCGTCAGCCCTTAGCAATTTAATAAACCTATCTGAGCCTCAGTTTTCTCATCTGCAAATGGAGATAATACCTACCTTGTGGCTTGCTTCTGAGAATTAAAAGGGATGTCTGTGTAAAGTTCGCACAATGTCAGCACCTAGCAATCACCAAAAAAGGTTACTTGTTACTATGTGAGGATGGACCCAGATAAAGTAGTTGGCATCAGCCCAAAGCTTGACCAGTTCAAGTCACTGCCCCAAGTTAAAAAAAAAAAAAAAAAAGTAATAAAAGAGCATTAAATACCGGGATGAAGAATTACATATCCCTTCTGGAACGCCCTATTCCTATGTAGACCTAGAATGAACCAGAAGCCAAAAGGAGAACAGTCCGTTTTTAACAGGAGTCAGCCTTGCTAGGGCCTCTGGGGTTGGCCTTGTTAGTAATAATAGGAAATGCTGAGTCATCTTACCCCAGGGGTGGGGTGGGGAGGGGGGTTTGCAGCGGACTGACATCCTGCCTGGCTGGCCTCCCAGGGGAGGATTCCAGGGCCTACTCCACTCTGATCCCCCGACCCACTTGTGCCTGACATTTTCTTTGTCTCAGCCCAATTTAGGCTCTCCTCTCTTGCCCACTGATCCAATTGGTTATTTTCCTTCTCTGGGCACAAGCCTCCTGACCTCAGTTCTTGAGCTGCAGCCAAATGGGCAGGTGCTCTTCCTGATCCGCGGGAATTTCCACCTGTGAGTCAGGGGATGCCCTGAGCAGAAAGAGGTGTTTTCTTCCTGAAAACACCATTCAAGTTTTTCTTTTAAACGAGTTAAATGAGAAGGAGGAGGAAGCAAATAAAAAAACCTGCTCATAGAAGAAATAGATGAAAAAGAAGTGAAAGAAAAAAATAATTAGAGGTGTTTTCCAGAAGACAGATGAGCACAACTACTTGGTTAATTTCCTAATCTTATCTGTGCAATCTAAGGGTGCTGCCAGAGTTATAAAGATGGCTTGCCATCTATTCTCTGTTATAAATTCTCTTGATAATAAGTATCAATTTTGGAAACCAATTGACCCTTGCTCTGTGCTGTAGGAGTGTAAGATTAATGGTTTGTTCTGATTTTCAGGCTTCGGCGGAGCACAGCAACAGACTGCAGGTGTCCTGAGGTACAGAGCTGGACAACAACACTCTTAAAAAAAAAAAAAAAGCCACATAGGAAATGCATTTCAGCATCTTTGTTTACTGAATAACCTGTATTGGCAAAAATCCTCGCCCTTCGAAGTCTTGGGTATACTGCTCCCAGCCCCCACGCTTCCGTCTCAATCCCCACTTCGTATTTCCTCAGTTGTGAAATGCCAGGTGGTTAGAAGGAATGGTTAGAAGTCTGATGCACAAGGTCTGAGCGGTCACAAATGCCTCCTCTGTCGCCACTTCTCCTCTTGCAACCCTGACCACAGTTCCTGCAAGTGACAGGAGGTGGGAGTGGCTGGCAGGTCCGAAGAGCACTAACCACCAGCTCTACCACTTCCTTCCCTCTTGGGTTTCAATCTCTGATAACTGTCACCTGTCCCTTCCCCGCCTCAGGTGATGCAACTGTAGCCATACCATGATGGGGGCAGTACAACCTGGCCGTGACATCTTACTCCAATCCACACTGATCACCAAGGGTGGCGGTGGCATGGGCCAGTGCTTCCTGCCTCTCCAGAAGGGCGATCGGAGAAGATGCCTTCCCGGTAGAGAAAGGATGACTCTCTTGTGAGGAAATACACACCTCCTCTGCTCTCCGCTTCACGCAGGGCACTCTGTTGAGCCCTTCCCTGATCTCGAGATTGTTCTTCTTGATCAACGCTTTAAAAGTGTTGCCATCTGCTTACCAGGTCCTAAAAGTTCTGACTTCCACATTTGTGCTAAAGACCAGGTCCTCAGTTTTCATTCTTATTCATATTTGTTTGCAGGCTAATTTTTTTTTCAGGCCCTGGGGCTGTGCGTGTGCATTAATTCTCTTCGTTAATGAAATGAACTGACACAACTCGTTTAATTTAGCTTGATTTTTATTGTGAGTTATTACTGAGAAACAGCACAGAATCAAGGAAGGAGAACTGATCATTTTTTAACTAGTCAGGGTTATACAACTTGTTTTTATTAATGTTTTCTCATTATAAAACTAGTGTATGATGATTTTACAAGATATGGGAAATCCAGGAAAGTTTAAATCACCAAGATAAAAAGCACCCCACGGCAATAACGGTCCACATTTTGATAGATTTCCTTCCAATTTCTTTTTCCTACAATTTTCAGTAGGACCAGGAAGCCTATTTTTATTAATAGCACCCTTCAGTGAAGAACTAGGGCTGTGCCAAGGGTGTGACACGTATTTGCCAGTATTTCCAACAACTCTGTTGCTGAAATTGTGGAAACCAAGTCCTAGAAAGGTGAGTTAATACCTTGCTGGCGTGAGGATTCAAAGGCACATGTGTCACTCTCAGGGCGAACCTTTTGAAGAAGTGGATTCCCAACTGAAGCCTATTAGTGGATTTTATGGAGAGAAGGAGATGCATGCAGAGAGGGATGTAGGAAGGCTGATGTTTTTCTTAGTGATCATCAGATCTATCCAGTTTATTATTAAATCAGACCTACTGAAAGAAATCTCTTCATCTGGATGTAGCCATTTTCAAAGGCGGATTGATTTCCCCATGGATTCAAAATATCGCTGTTTGTCGTTGTCAGCCTACTAGAAAGAAAGGGGGATAGAGCTCTGAAATATCTACAAAGCGGCTCAGCGGGGAGCAAACGGATGGAGAAAGGAGAGTAAATCTTTGACAGTTTGGGCCCTTTTCAACACAGTGCGAGCCCGGGGAATGTCTTGGCTTCCAGGGACTTCCAGCTGCAGATATAAAGTCCGGCAGCACTGTCCAGGGCTATCGGCCAGTCATAAAAAAACGACAGTGAGGACAGAAAGGTAGTTGTCCTTCTGCTAAAAACATTTGGGCTCGTGGGGCACCTGGGTGGCTTAGTCAGTTAAGCCCCTGACTTGAGCTCAGGTCATGATCTCACGGTTCATGGGTTCAAGCCCTGCATCGGGCTCTGTGCTGACAGCTCAGAGCCTGGAGCCTGCTTCGGATTCTGTGTCTCCCTCTCTCTCTGCCCTTCCCTTACTCACACTCTGTCTCTCTCAAAAATAAATAAACATTAAAAAAAATTTAAAAAAAAAACACATTTGGGCTCGGATAAAAATATATATTAAGCAATCCCTGCGTTAGCCCTCCCTGTACAAGATCTGGGGTGTTAAAATTAGTTCATGCAATAAATGGCTTCTCTGCCCACCAAAGACTTTCATTCAGTCAACAAATATTTATTGAGCACTTACCTTGTGCCAGCTGCTATATAGACCGGGTACAACAATAAGCAAAACAATCAAAGATCCCTGCCCTGTAGAGTTGACTGTTTAGTGGGAAAATTATGTACAGAGACAATAAACATAACTGAGACATGTTGTGCAAATTCCAGAGTCCCACTGTTTGGTTGTGGGGTGCAGGCTTTACTGGGGAAACTCAAATGGAAGGTTAACAAGCCTGGGAGCCCTCAATCTGCTATTCTTTTTTAATTAATTTGTTTCCGGTATTAGGGTTTGCTTTTATTTTCCTTTAAAATTTCATTTTGTTATGATTTTTAAACAATTTTTTGATGTTTATTTTGAGAGAGAGAGAGTGAGCGAGCAGGGGAGGCTTAGACAGAGAGGGAAACACAGACTCCGAAGCAGGCTCCAGGCTCTGAGCTGTCAGCACAGAGCCCGACGTGGAGCTCCAACTCACAAACTGGGAGATCATGACCTGAGCCAAAATCAAGAGTCAGACGTTTAACCAACTGAGCCACCCAGGCACCCTTTGTTTTATTACGATTTTTTAAATTTGTAAAATGTTTCCACTGTTCACTGTATTTATTTTTTTTAATTTTTTTTAACATTTATTTATTTTTGAGAGACAAAGAGACAGAGTATGAGCAGGGGAAGGGCAGAGAGAGAGGGAGATACAGAATCTGAAGCAGGCTCCAGGCTCTGAACTGTCAGCACAGAGCCCGACGCGGGGCTCGAACTCACAGACCGTGAGATCATGACCCAAGCCGAAGTCGGCCGCTCAACCAACTGAGTCACCCAGCTGCCCCACTGTATTTAAAGAAGTGTCCCCTCTGTCTCCATCTACACAGGCCTTTTTCCTACTCCGTCTAGAAAACCATTTTTACTAATATTTTTACTTATCCTTCCAAGAGCTTTGTTTTTGGCAGAAATAAGCAAACATTCCTATTTCTTCTCCTGTATTACACAAAAGATAGTATCTGATATTTATCATTTATCTAATCTTTTGTTTTGAATCTTGTTTTTAGAGTTGTTTCTTTTTAAAATTTTTTTAAACAGCGGCTCTGTTTGCTATTCCACTTTATGTAATAAGTCCCCAATTGATGGATGCTTGGATTGTTTTTAATCTTTTGCTATTTTAAATAATGTCACAATGAATAACTCCCTGCACACAGTGTTTCAAATCTATAGAGATTCTTAAACTTCGAATTGCTAAGTCAACAGGTGAATCAAATGTAGCCTTTAGTATATAATTACAGGTTATTCTCTCCAGAGACTGCACCATTTTGCACCCAATTATGACAGTAATTGTTTCTCCACAGCCTCACCAACAGAGGATATCACCAAACATTTTGAGTTTTGTCAGTCAGATAAATGAGCAGAAATTTTTTTTGGTATAATTGACAATGTTATATTAGTTTCGGGTGTACAAGTTTACACATTATACTATGCTGGCCAGGAGTATAGTAACTACCATCAGTGAGTAGTATAGTTTTAAATACTTTTAAAATTCATTTTCTTCTTAATATAAGCAAGATGGAGTAGCTTTTCAGATAGCTACAGACCATTTCCGTTTTAAATTGTTTTTTAATTTTAACCACCTGTTCCTATCTTTTGTCAGTTGTGCCTCCTTTTCAGGAAAAGTACTTGGGAAACTTTTCTGACTCCAGGAAGGAAAAAAGGCCACCCTTAATGTGATCACAATAAATGTATATATCAACTTGGGGAGAACCGGCATCTCCTTGATGCTACAGTGTCTAAGCCAAGAAGGTGGGATGTCTGCCTATTTGTTATCTCTATTTGTGTTTCACAGAGTGCTTTAAAGTTTTCTTCCGATCTGTTTTGCACATTTCTTTGCATTCCTTCAGTAAAACCACAACAGGATGCAGCTGACCGTGACTGGAGAAATAAAAGCCCATGATCATGCTGAGTGGTCTTGCTTTAATTTTGTTACCACAGACCTCGAGTGGTGCCTTCTCATTCCTAGCCAGTCAAGATGCCTCCAGCTCCCCCAGACAGCTGTTCACACCCTCTCCCTTCTCCTCCCCCACCCTCATCCAGATGATTGCCCGGTCTTGTACCTCATTGAGAAAACACATCGGAACAAAACAAAAAATCAGAAGAGAACTTCTGCAGTTTTCCCTTAGGATAAAAATGCCAGCCACCAAATTCAAATCTTTCATACACCCTTCCTCGGGGCAGGGGGACCAGATTAATAAAGGTGGGGGAAGGGAAGCAGACTTCCATTTAGATGTAAATGGGATAGTAGAAATCCAAGGGCAGCAGTCACTCCATAGCAAACCCCCAGGAAGCCCAGACTCGATAGAATTGCATGGAAGAGGAGGCAGGGCAGTGGGGTGTCCGTGGTAGCAGAACCTAACTGACACCAGTCCAGGGTCACCGCCAGCAGAAGAATGGCAGGATACAGGTCTAAGCCCATGAGCTTGTTAGCTGTCCTCCACTGGGCCCACAAGGGAAGGGGGGACCTCACCCAGAGGTGTGTGCTCCGTCCTGACCACGGCAGGTGGACTGGAGGATATCTGGGAAGGGCAGGTTCACAGCAAGAACGAAGGCCCCCTCGTCATTCCTATTGAAGTCTAGGGGATGTGTGAGGGCGTAGTTGCCATGACCGAGGCGTCTTCGGAATCCGTCTGATGGGGATGAAGGCCTAGAGACAGACAGACAGTCGCACTGAGAAAACAAGATAAACACCAGGCAATTAATAAGCAAGATGGAATGATACGGCTTATTTATATTTACACACTGATACATCGGCTAAGTTATGCAGTAGAGACAGTTCAGAAATAGAACAGTGTGTAATAAGGCGCTGATCATGGAGTGCTGTGGATAAATACGAAAGATGCTTGAGAATGGACAGATCATGTACCTGGAGCCACCTGATCATGGATATCTGGACAAAAAGCAGCAGTCGAAAGCTAGATTTTTATCTCTGGCGTAAAGATTATTAAGGAGGCTTTTGCCACATAGACCTAGGAGTGAGCAGGACAGAGGATGTACCTCATTGACCAGAAGATACCTGATTGACATGTTGTTTAGAAAGGTCTCAATTTAGCCAGCAGAGGGCAAAAGAACACAGAAACCATTTCAAGATTGACGTTCTGAAGAATGTTTGGAACAGAAGAACTGTACAGGTCTCTCTGCAAAAATAAACAACAAAACCCACCACGACTGTGGTTCTTTTGAGAGGACACATTTAAAAACAGCATGTTTAAGGCAGTGACTGATTCCTGTTGACATTGGAACAAATTCTTGCTTTTTCAGTAAAAAGTTAGAATTTCTTTAAATGATGCATTTCATTATGGATCCTTCAATGCCTGATAAAAACACGGAAATATGTCTAAATAATTTAACCTAAATTTTAAGAAATACTTTTATTTGAAGATCCCACAGAAATAAAGTCTCTGAAACTTTTTTTTTAATGTTTATTTATTTTTGAGAGAGAGAGAGATGGAGACACAGAATCCAAAGCAGGCCCCAGGCTCCGGGCTGTCAGCACAGAGCCCGACGTGGGGCTTGAACCTGTGAACCTCGAGATCATGACGGGAGCCGAAGTTGGAAGCTCAACCGACTGAGCCCCCCAGGTGCCCCTTTTTTTCCTTTTTAAATTTAAATCCGAGTTAGTTGACATATAATGTAATAATGGTTTCAGGAGTAGAATTTAGTTATTTATCATTTACATATAACACCCAGGGCTCATCCCAACAAGTGCCCTCTTTAATGCCCATCACCCATTTAGCCCATCCCTCCACCCAACACCCCTCCAGCAACTCTCTGCATTTAAGAGTCTCTTATGGTTGGCTCCCTCTCTGTTTTTAATCTTATTAGAAATGGATTTCTTTAAAGAAAGTGATGCTATTGTTAATGTGCCATGCAGTGACGTTTGTCAAGCTAACAAGTGTCAAAATGTTAAGTGGGTTGTTTGTTAAGGACAATTATGCATTTAGCCTACCGGGTAAGTAAGAATGGAGGTGAGACAGGAAGAGAAGGAACTGCACTTTCCAACAATGGAAGGCCAAAGCAGGCTTAGACCTCAGCCAAATCCTGAGGCCAGTGGCCATGTGTCTGTTCCTTCCAGTAGCCATCCATTCCTCCCCTGGTGCAGTTTGCCTCTGCCATTGCAAAAAGTATCTTTACTATTTAAATGCAACTTCAAGCCCATGGTTTCCAGACCCAGATAGGGAAAATGCAAGAATTGTTAAACTGAAATGGCAAACCGTTAAAATATTTATTCTGAGGATGGCAACTGAGTGCCAAATTCACTGGGATGGAAGTCTGAGAAGCAAGGTTCTCTGGCTCCAAGGTGGACATTATCTGGGTAAACCCTCGAACCTGATCTACAGTATTTTTCATCTACAAAATAAAGGTGTGAGGCCAGGTGGTCTCAAAGATCCCTACCAACTCACAGATCCTAAGATTCTGTTTATTTCATCCCCATCTAATACTTCTCCATCGCAGTTGATATGTGAGCTGGTAAGACTACAGGAGGCTAGCCTCTGCTCAAGAAAGGATGTAATTTAATAAAGAGCTCTTAAAGACTCTGAGAAAAATAACCTCTACCAATAAAATTTCAGATCTGGAAGCAGGCTATAAGGAAATTTATCTGCTGAGTGGGTGATTTTAGTGTCATTCAAAGCAAACTTTCATTTTTTTATTTTTTAAAGATTTTATCCTTTTTAAATGTTTATTTATCTTTGAGAGAGAGAGAGAGAGAGAGAGAGAGAGAGAGAGAGCAGGGGAAGGGCAGAGAGAGAAGGAGACACAGAATCTGAAGCAGGCTCCAGGCTCTGAGCTGTCAGCACAGAGCCCAACACAGGACTCAAACTCATGAGCTTCGAGATCATGACCTGAGCTGAAGTTGGCCACTTAACTAACTGAGTCACACATTTGCCCCTTAAAGATTTTATTTTTAATCTCTACACCTAACATTGGGCTCGAACTCACAATCCCAAGATCAAGAGTTGCATGCTCTACTGATTGAGCCAGGTAGGTGCCTCCAAAACACACTTTTAGAGGCCAGTTTAGGTTGGAAATAGTCTGCCTTTACACATCTCAAGCCTTACTGAAAATAATCATTAGGAGTCCCAGGTCACTGAGCAACGAAAGCACTAACCAAGGGAGTTGACAGAAGGCAAGATGGCCAGTTCTAACCCTCCTCCTCCATGCAGTGGTGCGAGAAACATTACCTCCCATCCAAACGCGAAACCATCTGTAAGAGCTGAAGATCATTCAGTTCTAAATAACAGAAAATTCAACCACAGAAGCTTAAACCACAAGGAACAAGAAGCTCAGGGCAAGGGTCTTCCAGGGGTGGTCAGCAAGTCAGTGGTTTCATTCACAGAATTAACACCTGATGGTTGCCAAGGTGTCTGCCAGGTCGTAGGCAGCACAGCCACACATAACAGCTCCACAAGCAGGGAGGGATGAGCAGACAGCTGCATCTGTCTTCTCCTGCAGCTTTTGTTCTGAGTAGGGAGGAAAAAATCTGTCCCCAGCCTGCTTATATTTCAATGGTCAGAACTAGATTACATCTATTTCCTAACAGTAACGCATGCCAGGAAGTCCCAAGATCACAGTGCCTGACAAATGCAAAAATCCTCCCCAAAACAAGAGCAAACCAAATTCAACAGCAGAGTAAATGGATCACATACCATGATGAGGTGGGATTTATCTCTGGGAAGCAATGGTGGCCGAGCATACACGAATCAATAAATGCGATACACCACATGAACAGAATTGAGAATAAAAATCATACGATCTTCTCAGTAGATGCAGAAAAAAGCATTTCTTTTAGAAGGCACTAATCCCATTCACAATCCATTCACTAATCCCATACACCCTCATAACCTTATGACCTCCCAAAGACCCCACTCCAAATACCATCGCAATGGGGATTAGGGCTTCAACATATGAAATGTGGTGGTGGGGGGGTGGGGATTAACAGAATTCACCGCCCACCAAAAGAGTTTTAACATTTCATTTTCTACTCTATTGCTTAGCTTATTGTGTTTCTCTTGTTCATCTGTGAAAAGAAGGGTCTCTGTGTTGAATAAACAGCCAGATTATTCCCAGGGAAGTGAGTGGAGACTTTCCTCGGGAAGACTCTTGGCAGACAAACAAAATGCACACTGTATGTTTCCGCGGCAGCCCGACAGAGTGCAGTACAGCGCTGTTCACGGCTTCCTGGGGCCGGAACTGTACCCGTTGTCAAATTAATTTCTTCTTTCCGAAATGTATAACACAGTTCATTTTGGGCTTCTGTCTGTTTGAGAATTTACAGCCAGAACCTTAGACAAAGGGATTTTAACTGCATGCTGATAAAATGTCAAAACTATTGTGCATAAGATACACGTGCATTTAAAAAAAAACAACAAACAAAAAAACAACGCCTTCAGGATTACAAGATAGATTTCCCCCTGTGAGTGGAATCTGTTTTGTAACTCATCAGAAAATCTTCCACCTACAAACAAATTCTTATATTCTCTTCTGTAAGCCATTCAGACCGTGTCTTTCTACTCTTTGGACTGTGCCGTAATACAATACACTAAAATGAGCGGTCTGCAAATTTGGCTAACCTATATTTAACTTTAAGTGGTAATTTTTACATCCCTGTGAAAACCTTAATGATGAATAAGGGTCATTGTTTGAGAAAGTTGCTTATTCCACAGAACACAGCTGTTAGGCCTCATGTTAAAGCGTGAAGAGCTGAATCAGAAGGTCACCTTCTCTAACAGTCTTTCTTGCTTTAAAAAGAAACACCCAAAGACAACAAGGAAGTGGCTTGATTTTCAAGGTTATCCAATGAGAGAAAAAGAGTTGCTTTAGGCTAAGGGAGAGCTTTTCAACCAAAGCAAGGTCCCATCATTGGGACCCAGAAGAGCCAGGGCGGGCTCTGGGGTTTACAGAACAATTGCTACAATTACCTACCAATACAGAATCATCTCCCAAAAGGGAATTTTTTGTCTCTATGGGGGTGGGGTAAGACACATTCTTTGAAGGAGTGATTAATGAGAGGCAAGATGCAAAAGGTCTGAGGCATTATGGGTCAGTATCGAAGTCTGGTATTTAAGCAAAAGGCAAAAATGTATCTATACATTTCCATTTGAGGGGGCGAAGTGCCCTTCAGGCACCAGGCTTCCGCTGCAGTCCAGCTGGCTCTTCTTGATTTCAACAAAACGATTCATATATATCTCAGTTTATAAAAACCTGTCCAACAAGTCTGAAGTTACAAAACCGAGGAACAAACACCCCACTATTTTCATGATCAAATTACAAGCCTGTTAGCTGCCAGGAGCTCTTTCACATGCAGCCCAAAGCGGTGAAAACCTCTGATTCCTCCTTCCGGTCTGTGGCCTCCTTATTTTGGTTATTGGTGATTGCAAATGAACCCCCAGGTCACATCGGGGCTTTCACCACTGCTTTAAAGGAACCCTGTGTCAGGCCCTGGGGCGGGGAGAGAAGCTCCCTGGGGGCAAGTGTGTGGTCCTGAGCTTGTCGGAGGTTACAGCTAAACAACTTGGAGCTACGACGGAGTGTCACTGTCGATGCAAGATTAATTGCTAAGTGTTTAAATAAACCTTCCTGAAGTTCATCATATAAGCAGAAAATTACAAGCAGCTCGGTGGAGAATTACTATCAAGGCGATGGATCACAGGGGATTTACTGAAGGAGCAGTCAGCCTACAATGAAATGTTTTAGGGGGAGGGAGTGGCCAGTGAAAAGACTGCTGTGAAACCAGAGGAAGAAAGCTTGACCCGTGTCCCCCAGCGTTTGAAGAACATAAAAACTGGTACTGACTGTCATCTGAAAGGGGGGCAGTGAGGGACGGGCTGGAGCAGCCAGCGCCGGGAAAGAGAAGTGTGGTGGGAGCAAGAGGCCCTTGTACAGCTGTGGACGGGGCCCTCCTTTCCCAAACTGACATCACGGAGGCTCATCGCACTGTCATCATCTTCATGGTCATGTCACCATCCCTTAAGGATGCCCGTTGGGAGGAGGAGAGCCAGGGAAGGACCTGAGGGGGATTCGTAAGCAATCAGAAAGCACTGTACTTAAGGGAGAAATCGCGTAGTTAGTTAGATGCAAAGGGGAGAGGCGAACAGAGAAAGTCCTCGGGAGAGAAAGCCCAGCACTCGGGCCTTCTCCTAACAAAGGGTATCTGCTCTCTGGGACAGGACTGCACAGCTCCTGCTAAGGTAAAAGGCAGGCTGTTCTCTTCCCGCCATCCTCTTCCACAACTAAGCCGTGCAGGAGGCTGAGGTGTGGAGCAGGGAGGCCGATGGAGAGACCCCCTCACCCCCCACCGCTGGTCTGTGGGGCCGCAGGTCAGCTCCGGCTGAGCACAGAAGGTGGAGGTGGGGAGATGAAGTAAAACTTTGACTTAGTCAAGATAGGAGTTTTTAATACCTGGAAACAGCACTCTTTTGACAACTGAAAGAGACTAGACACGGATGTCATTTGCCCAAGATGTCCACAGGCCTGGAGGCTTTGAATTCTGAGGCAGGGTTTTGGGTGAGATAGAGCAGTCTTTCGATTATAGTCAGAGGGTAAGCGCAAGGTGACATGAGATTGTCCCTGGAACTTCAAAGCAGGAAAGATTAAAATGACAGCCTGGATACCTTAACCATCCTAAGACTAGACAGAAGTATCTGCTGAGCATAGCCCAGGTTTTCTCCAGAAAAAGCTAGCAGAAAGAACCCCCTTCCCTGGTTATCCCTTACCTACCTGGCCCTGTCACACCACACCTGGGATCCAATATTTCATTCCAGGGGCCTCACTTTCAGAAGCAAGTGGCCCAAAAGCAATATAAGAATTTTAAACAGGAGAAGAAGGAGATCCAAAGCCCTGAAAAACAAGCACGTGGAAGGAATCGGGTGCTGAGTCCAGAGACTTAAGGAGTCCATCTACAGAGCCGTGGCCTGCATCGTGGTAGCAGTCATCGTGTGTGCCTCTAGATGGCGCACCTGCCACTTTGTGCGCTGTTAGGGGGTGGCTGGTTTTGTCGTCAGAACCTTCGCGTCAAAACCACTCCTAGCTGTCTTTTAGGAGAGAGGGGTCATCTTAAGACCTAACAAGCAAGGCCATCCCCTGCTGGGGAGCTCCCTCTCCCTTGAAATGTCCAATGTCAAGGAGAGGATTCTTTTTCACAAATGGAATTGGAACTCGAGGCTGAGAACCAGGCGAAGAAGGGAACTCGGTATCCTAGGACTCGTTTTTCTAGGTCTGCCTCTCAGGGACGAAGAATGTTGAGAGTTGGCTCCCGGGGCGGCCATAGGAGGCATTCTGACTTCTAATGCATAAGGAGACTGGTCAGAAAGGAAGAAAAAAACCCTAGCAAATCTAAACAGGTCAAAGAGAATTCCATTTAATGATTCCAAGTTATTTTCAAAGCCCTCAAATTCCCATATTCCGATTCAGAACTGCAAAGGGGTAGGGAGGGGGCTTTCTGGTCCCGTGGCTCTTTGGGCATTGGGGCTGAATAGTGGACCGGAGCAGAGAAGAGGCTCTGAAGTGCCAGACAGAACTGCTTACTCTTCTCATCAGGCACTCAACCAACTTGGGATGTCATCACTGAAACCTATGGGACACAATGTTGAAATATGTAAAAGATAAGATCAGAACTCTTTGGCAAGTAACATCTTAAATCTCACAGTCATCTGAGAACTCTTGCCTCCTACTGCTTTTCCTCCTTTTTCGGAGCACCTTTAGTATATTTCGAAAGAAGGCATGAAAATAAACAGCTTTTATGCCCTTTCAAAGGATCATTTTGAAACCGGAATGGTAGATTTATGGTGGGGATTTAAAATGGACTATCCACCCTAATCTAATACTAGTCTTATGGTGCAAGGATGGTGACGTACTGTCATTATCACAGGATCTTTGAGTGCTTTTATTTTTATTTGTAGTGGTGATGAGTTTAAACTAGTCCACTCGACACTCTCCTAACGAACACATTTTGTGAGGCAGCAGCTAAGCTTAGATGTGTAATCAATCCGTGAAGGGGAGCAAATACACACGGACAAAGAAACAATAATTATAAATAATATTTATTGAATATTATTATATTATTATTTATTAATGTTATTATTATTATGTGCCAAGCCCTGTTCTAGTATTTTATTCACATGCATAGTCTCATTTAATCATCACAGTAGTCTAATAAAATATGAACTATGAGAAACTCCCTCTTATCCACAGGAAGTACGTTCTAAGACTGCCAGTAGATGCCTAAATCCACAGATAGTACTAAATCCTGAATATACAATGTTTTTTCATATACATTCACCTGTGATAAGGCTGAATTTGCAATTTAGACATAGTAACAGATTAATAACAGTAACAAAATATAAGGTAGAACAATTATAACAATATACTTAATAAGTGATATGAATGTAGCCTCTCCCCACCCAATATCTCATTGTACTGTACTCACCCTTCTTCTTGTGCTAATATGAGATGATAAAATGCCTACCAGATGAGATGAAGTGAGGTGAACAACGTATGCACTGTGACATAGTGAGGCTACTCCTGACCTTCTGATGATTGGAAAGGAGCATCTTCTTCTGGACCACAATTGACCTTGAGTCACTGAAACCACAGAAAGCAAAACCACCGATAAGGGCAGACTACTGGATCATTATGTCTCCTTGCTATGGATGAGGAACCATCTCTGAGGCACAGAGAGGTTAAGTGACTATTCCAAAGCCAAACAGCTTGTAAGTGTTGCCATTTGGATACTGCACAGCCAGGTCTGTTATTTTGTATTCATTCACACAATAACATAATAGTTCAATGCCCTAATAATAGCACTTTCTGGACACGACCAATTTGCTCCGATATATGCAATTCCACAATTTCTCCACATACCTCCCACACAACCTTTTTAGCCTTTTTTTTTTTTTTTTTTTTTTAAATTTTTTTTAACGTTTATTCATTTTAAGAGACAGAGCGTGAGCGGGGAAGGGGCAGAGAGAGAGGGAGACACAGAATCTGAAGCAGGCCCCAAGCTCTGAGCTGTCAGCACAGGGCCTGATGTGGGGCTTGAACTCATGGACTGTGAGATCATGACCTGAGCCGAAGTCGGATGCTTAACCAACTGAGCCACCCAGGCGCCCCTTTTTAGCCTTTTGATAACAGCTTAACTCTAGGTGAGTCTGATTTAATGAACATCTTAAGAATGAGTTCAGTCTCACAAAGTCCACCTATTCGTGGAAACATATGGTATCTGTCTTTTTCTGACTGACTTATTTCACTTAACATAACACCAGGGGGAGGGGAAGAGGGGAAAGGAAAAAAAGACACAGAGAGGGAGGGAGATAAAACATAAGAGACTCTCAAAGACTAAGAAAAAAACTGAGGGTAAGGGGGATGAGGGAGGGGGGAGAGTGGGTGATGGGCATTAAAAAGGGCACATGTTGGGATGAACACTGGGTGTTATATGTAAACCAATTTGAAAATAAACTATTATAAAAAAATAAAAAAAAATAAAAGAAAAAAAAAGAATGAGTTCAAAGTTTCCAGTTAATATTTCTGAATGTACGCTGTTGTGTTTGACATCTTAAAACTTTGTCTTAAGAATGGGTCGGTTCTGTGATTTTTCCCTTTAAGACAAACGAAAAAGTCCAGATATGTTACTATGTTATGGGCTGTAATTAATTTCACTGTTCAATTTCCTCTAAAGATGACATACTTTTCCTGCCTTAAAACACCCACTCTTACTGCTGGTTTCAATTTGGCAACATTTACGTAAAATACTACACCAGGCTCCTCATTCTGCCCCCTGAGACCTCATTCCCCCCACTTTACCCCTCCCCACCCCCCACCCCCACCTCACCTCCCCCTCCATGTGACCCAGCATGGGCCAGCGCAGGGGTTCTCACACTGTTTTAAATCATTTGGGACAAGTTATAGTTAAGACTCAGATTTCTGAAACAACAAACTGGACACAAAAAATAGACTGTTAGGGTCAGATTACTATACTTAGGAGAGAGAGGTTTATGTCTGAAAGAAATGGAAGCTCAGCGGATCTTAATGTTTGTGGAGCCTAGGGCTAGAGTAAAAATGTCGTGAGGGTGTGGAGAAAAGGGAACCCTTGTGCACCGTTGGTGGGAATGTAAACTGGTGTGGCCAAGATGGAAAACAGCATGGAGGTTCCTCAAAAGTTAAAATAGAACTACCATACGACCCAGCACTTCACTTCTGGGTATTTATCTGAGGAAAATGAAAACGCTGACTCAAAAAGACATATACACCCGCATTTTCACTGCAGCAATATTTACCAGGGCCAAGACATGGGAGCAACCTAAGTGTCCATCAAGGGGATGAATAGGTAAGGAAAACGGGATACTCCTCCATAAAAAGAAAGAAAACTTGCCATTCGTGACCATATGGACGGACCTAGAGGGTATTATGATAATGAAATAAGTCACAGGAACACAAGGAACCATGTGAGCTCACTAACACATGGAATCTAAAATATAAAACAAAACTGAACCCACAGACACAAAGAACAGAGTGGTGGTTACCAGACGCATGGGTGGGAGTAATGGGTGAGGCGGAAAGAAGGCACGAATCTCCAGTTATAGGTAAGTTATGGAATGCAACATACAACATGGTGAGGACAATTAACAATGCTGTATTGCATATTTGAAAGTTGCTAAGTTGCTAGATCTTAAAAGTTCTCATCACAAGAAAAAAAATTATAACTGCGTGAGGCAATGGATATTAACTAGACTTACTGTGGTGATCAATTCACAGTATGTACACATATAGAATTATTATGCTGTACCCCTGAAACTAATATACTGTTACATCTCAATCATACCTCAGTAAAAGAAAAAAAACTTGTTTCAAAATGCTCTATGAAAATGAAACAGCAAAATGCTCTATGAAAATGAAACAGCAATGAAACTTTTTATATTTTAAAAAGTATTTATTGTGGTAAAGAACTTATAACATAAGATTTGCCATTCAACCCTTCAAAAATATTTTTAATGTTTATTTATTTTTGAGAGAGAGAGAGAGAGAGAGACAGTGGGGGAGGGGTAGAGAGAAAAGGGGAAGACACAGAATCCAAAGGAGGCTCCAGTCTCCAAGCTGTCAGCACAGAGCCTGATGTGGGGCTCCAACTCACAAATCGCGAGATCACGACCTGAGCCAAAGTTGGGCACTTAACCGACTGAGCCACCCAGGCGCCTGCATCTCAACCATTTTTTAATGTACTAGATGATATTATTAACTATATGCACCTTATACAACAGATCGCTAGGACTTTCTCATCATGCAAAGCTGAAACTATACCCATTGAATAAGTTCCCTTTTGCCCTCCCCCCTGCCCCTGGCAAACACTGTTCCACTTCCTGTTTCTAAGAGTTTGACTACTTTAAATCTTCATATCAGTGTAATCATGCTCTATTTGTCTTTTTGTGACCGATTTATTCCAGTTAGCATGACATCCTCAAATTTCATCCATGTTACAGCATGATAAAGTGATATTTTAAATTATTTTTTGGAACTATTAAATCTCATTAACATTGTTTTATAAAAATAAAATTATCTGTAATTTTTGCCAGCCATGGAGGTGAGCCGCTCAGATCTCATTTCAAAGAGAAAATGTGGCCAGGAAGTGTGCCGTTATCAGTGGCCTCTTGCCACAGCTTCAGGATTTGCCTCAGTGTGCGGCCGAGGATGTGCCAGCCTAAGGCAGCTGTCAGAGGCTTTAAGGAAGGGAGAGGAAGGCTAGCCGCTTCTGCTCAATCTAAGACACCCCTACTGGCAACCTTTGCACCAGAAATCCCACTGTGCTGGTCAAGACTCTCTCGGAACTGTACTGCGGGCAGAGGCCCTTCCTACCCAAACTTCCTTCCTTTCCTCTCTTCTTCCACAGGTGTCGGACCTACATTGTGGTCTGAAGCTCCTCCTCCCTTTTCCTCTTATCTTTACTAGACATTTCCCCCAGTTAAATCCCTTGTCCTTCTGTCTATAGTCTTGATATCTCCTTCCTGAAAAACCCAAACTGGCACAATTTTCTAGCCTTTAGTGTCCATTGTACTTGACAATGTATAGAATTGGTATTGCATTTTTTTCATATCGCATCTAGGCCCACATAAATACAATGAATAAATACATTTAAAAGAATATGAATTAATATTGCAAACTACTCCTTGGCCACCATTTGCAATTTTTGAGAACACCATGCTCTGGAAACACAGGTGAGACATGAGGAGAAGCAAGAACATGGACACGTGGTACTACCGAAAATGATATTCTGTTGTCCAAGATTCTATTACATTCAAGTTACCTGGGAGGAGGCGTTCAAAAATTAATTTCTCTTCTCTCTTTTTTGTTGTTATTTTTTCTTTTTTCTTTTTTTTCTTGTTTATTTATTCAGTTTAGAGAGAGAGAAAGAGTGAGGGGCAGAGAGAGAGAGAGAGAGAGAGAGAGAATCCCAAACAGGCTCCATGCTGTCAGTGCAGAGCCCAACATGGGTCTTGAACTCACAAACTGTGAGATCATGACCTAACCTGCAACCAAGAGTTGGACGCTTAACCAAGAAGTACCCCAATTTGTCTTCTCTTTACTAAACATTTCTGCTACTCACATTCTCACACCAAAGCAGTGTCTATCTCCAATGTCCATAGTGGTAAAATACACAGACCTTAAGGGCATTCAGAATGCCGAAGTCTATTATTTAAAGGTACTTTGGACAAAATATGTGGATAAATATTTCCCTGGGTCCTGAACAGTATTAGCCTTGAAAATAGACATGTAATACCACAGGCTGCTCTAGATGAGAGCCAAGATCTGGACCCCGGTGACAGAGAACCTTCTGTATTTCCCTTGCCTGTGAATTACGGGTATCTAAAGCACAGGATTCAGGAAAGGAAACCACATTGTGTGGGTCTAATGATGGTGCTGACACTTTAAAATGGGTGTCCAGACTTGTGGGGAAGACGGTGGAGTAGGAGGATCTTGGGCTCACCTCGGCCCACCTGGATAACATCCCCATCAGTGCGGATAAACCAGAAAATAACCGAAAGACTGGCAGCACAGACTCTGCAGCTAAATGTAGAGAAGAGGCCACTTCAGAGAGGGTGGAGATGTAGTCGGGAGAAAACTGACCCAAGGGCGTGGCCACTGGAGGAAGCGATGCTGCAGGATCAGAGAGGGGAAAGGATCAGACCACGCCCCAGGAATCCCAAGCACTGGGCACCCGCAATAGGCTAATGACTGCCCATAACATTTGGCTTTGAAAACCAAAGGGGCTTAGCTTCTCAAATTCTTACAATGAATGGGACTTAACGCCTGGAACTTTAAACAGCAGCACACTTGGATCTCAGAAAGCTGAAGGGTGATGGAAGACTAAGTAACTGCCTTCAAAGAGACGGCACAACAAACAGCCCCGCTGAGATACAGCACAGAAGCACCAATTTGAAAGACACCTGCAGTGAAAAGGAGGGAGATTTGTTTGCTAATCTCAGGGCCTATGCTGGAGGGACAGGGATATTTGAGAGACTTCCTTAAGAACTAACGGGCTGGCAGGTGCCATTTCCATCTCTCACCCCCAAGCCTAGATACACAAATCAGCACAGCACAAACACTCCCCACCTAGCTGGCTAACATCATCGCCACCCTCGCACGCTTCTGTGGATCTGCCCCCTTCTACCCGGCCCGGCCCATAGCAGATCTGCACAAACCTAGCTAACATCACACACCCCATCCCAGTGCTCTCATGCTTCCACCCCCTCCAATAAACATGGAAGTATGCAAGTAGCCCCAGTAGAGGTCAGCATCTCCCCAAAGTGACTCCTGCCCCATGGATAAGGGAAGATAGCCACATACACCAGTCCAAATGTGGCTCTAGCAGTCGGCTGGGGGCAGGCATTGGGTCTGACTGCAGGTCCTGCTCTCCACCAAAAGCTTCTCAGACGAAAAGTGCCCTGTAGTTAGGTGCTACTGCATCTTTGGCAAATGCCTGATCTGACTAAACTCAAGCCCATAGCAGCCCATAACACCGCGGGGACCAAACACTGCACACGATGGGCAAAGACAATCACTACAGATGACTGGATTGAAGCAAAAAGTGACCGAACTACAACAGCAGAGTGCATGCAGCACACATAGGAGAAATCCCTGAAGTGCTGGGTTCTGGTAAACAGGGGATTTTGCACTACAGAGCATGAAAGGACCTCTTCTTCATAGGCCACTACTTTTAAGAGCAAGGCACATAGTTGACTTTCCTAACACATAGAAACAGACATGGAGAGTTAGACAAAATGAGGAGACAGAGGAATACGTCCCAAATGAAAGAACAGGACAAAATCACAGCAAGAGACCTATGTGAAATGGAGATAAGAGATATGCCTTATAGAGAATTTAAGTTAATGACAATAAGGATAGTCACTGGACTTGAGAAAAGAGTGGGGGATATCAGTCAAACTGTTAATGGAGAGATAAAAAGTACCAATCCGAGATGAAGAACACCATAAATGAAATTAAAAGTACATTAGATGGAATAAAGAGTAGATTAGAGGAAGCAGAAGAATGAATCAGCAATCTGGAGGGCAGAGTAAGGGAAAGAAATCAAGCTGAGCAGGTGAGTGAAAAAATTTTATGTGTGGCCATGCACTGAAGAAAAAGTTCTCAGACACTAGACTGGATGTGCAGGGCTGCCTCTGCAAGAGAGCAGCAGCGCAGTAGACTGCACGTAGGTTTTATTTCAAATTTCCTTAGATACAAGTATCAAAGAATATCAAAGCATGGAAAGAGAACACAAAGGATCTTTCGACATTAATCAGACATACACCTGGTGGCTATGTGAAGGCATGCAGGGAATACGTGTAGTTTCAAGGAATGTCAGGGAGTTACAAGCAGGTTTTGTATCTTAACTGTCCTTTAGGGATCATGGGGCTCTGTATCTCATAGTGCTATCGCATTCAACAGCCTTGAGACCAGAACAGTGCTGACATTTCAGCTATTGCCCCATTCATCCTCCAGGACATACAATACATTCTCTAGAAGTAACTCCACAAGTATGCAAAATGAGAATAGACTTAGGGAACTCAGTGACACCATCAAGTGTAATAACAGCATTATAGGGATCACAGAAGGAGAAGAGAGAGAAAAGAAGGAAGAAAATTTATTTGAAGAGATAATAACTGAACATTTCCAAAATCTGGGGAAGGAAACTGAAATCCAGGTGCAGGAGACACAGAAAGCCCCCAGCAAATTCAACCTGAGGAGGTCCACCCCAAGGCATATGGTAATTAAAATGGCAAAAGGTAGGAATAAAGAGAGAATTTTAAAAGCAGCAAGAGAAGAAAACCTGGGGGACTCTTGATTTTGGCTCAGGTCATGGTCTTGTGGTTTGTGAGTTCAAGTCCCACATTATGCTCTGTGCTGACAACTTGGAGCCCACTTGGGATTCTCTATCTCCCTCTCTCTCTGTCTCTACCTTGCTCACACTCTCTCTGTCTCTCAAAATAAATAAACATACTTTAAATAATAATACTAATAATAGTAAAAAATAGATAATCAGAAATGAAAAACACAATGAATTAGCAAAGATATTAAACAGTTATAAATATTCAAGAAGGTAGAGAAAAACAAGACCATCATGAGGAGAGGAATGGAAGATATTAAAAAGGTCTAAATGAGACTTTTAGAGATGAAAAATACAATGCTAGATGAAAAATATACTAGATGATATTAATAACATGTATGATGCTGCAGAGGAAAAGATAGTTGAGCTTGAAGAAATAGCAGTAAAACTATTTGTGGTGGGAAGAATTCTAAGATATACTCCCAAGATTTCATGCCCCTGGTGTACACTTCCCATGTAATCCACAGAACTATGGTGATTATGTTATGTTATATGACACAGATGATCCTAAGCAAGAGAGATTATCCAGGCAGGCCTTGACTCAAGTATGTGGGCTTTTTGAAAGCAGAAAGTTTCTCTGGCTGTTCACTGAGGGGAAGTTACAGATCAAAGCAAGAAAAGTATCCAAAGCACTGTTACTGGCTTGACAATGGAGGAGCCTATGTGGTAAGATACATTGGAAATCTCTATCTGATAAGACCAGCTATGAGCTGAAAGGCAACAGGGAAATGGGGACCTCGATTCTATAACCCCAAGAAAATGAATTTTGTCAACACTGAGTGAGCTTGGAAATGGATGCTGAACCTCACGTGACAACCTCATTCCCAGTCAACAACTTGCTTTCAGCCTTATGAGATCTTGAGGAGAGAATTCAGACATGTTGTTCCAGACTTTTGACTTATAAAACCATGAGTTAATAAATTGATGTAATTTTAAGCCTGGATGGTTGTGGTAATTTGTTATATAGCTATAGAAAACTATCCATGAAGGAGAGAGAAAAAAGACTAACAAACACACAGAGCATCAGTGACTATTAGCAATATTAAGGATCCTAATATATGTTAATTAAAGTCCTAGAAGAAAGGGGAAGGGCATATTTAAAGATATAATAGCCAAAGTGTGTATAACAGATAGCCAAACTATGCCAAATATATGATAAATGAAGGTCTTACCATGCAAAATTTACTTTCTATTCAATAGTTTAGCCCGGGTGGCTCAGTCAGTTAAGTGTCTGATTTCAGCTCGGGTCACGACCTCATGGTTTGTGAGTTTAAGCCCCTCGCTGGGCTGTCTGCTGTCAGCACAGAGCCCACTTTGGATCCTCTCTCCTCCCTCTCTCTGCCCCTCTCTCTGTCTGTCCCTCCCCCTGCTTCTCTCTCTCAAAAATAAATAAACATTAAAAAAACTGGGAGAAGTAGAAATTAGTTTTCTATTTAATTGCTGAAAGAGAAGTTACTATATGAAACATATTGAACATATAAAATATAGTGTGTATATTTTATAGGTTTAATGCGTAAAAGTTGATCATGAAACTTGACCTGACATTAAGCATCTTCTAGGAGATTATTAGCAGATTCCTGGCCTCACAGAGCCTCATTTCATTAACAAATATTCAATATGAACTACTATGTAAAAACAAAATAATTTATTAAAATCAGACCATCTGCCAATCAACTAAAAAATAAAAAGCTCCAGTGCCATTGCTGTAGGAAGCCTCTGGGATAATACCGAATGATCTCCACTCTCTGATATTCATGCCCTTGCACACTCCCTCCCAGTGGTCTGGAATGTAATTATTGGCTCACTTGTAATGAATAAAATATGGCAGGAGTGATATCATGTGACTCTTGAGATTAAATTATAAGACTGTCTTCTGTTTTGGGTTCTCTCTCTTTTTCTCTCTCTCTCATCACTAGCCCAATAGAAAACCAGTTGCCATGTTTTGAGGCAACCCTGTGGAAAAACCCTACTGGCAAGTGATTGAGGCCTGTCAACAACCACATGTGTGGGGCTTTGGAGTGGATCCCAGTATTACTGCCAGTTGAACTATTGGATGAGACTACAACCCCAGCTGATAACTTGGTCACAACCTCCCAAGAGACCTGGAGCCAGAAGCACCCGAGTAAGCTGTGCTCAGATTCTTGACACACAGAATGGGCTGGGAAAATTTGTCACACAGTAGTAGATAACTAATAGAATTTAATTATTCAGCAGCTTAATCTTTTTCATGAAGAAATCCTGAAGACCCTTTTTAGGTAATATAGAGGGAAATTATCCTACCTTCTACTTTGTGTATCATAGTATTTTCATGGATCAGTAAACAAGTCAACATGTAGCAGATTATTACATGAAGATTCAAAATCTGCAGTAATTTGACACCATAATATATTCAACTATTGTCACCAATGAGTAGTGTGATACAGAGAATAGAGTTTACCAGGAACCAAAGTAACACTTCCACTTGTTATCATTTTATAATCTTAGAGAATTATTAGGTTCCTTTAAAAGCGTTCCAGAGAGATATCTTTAATTGCTGGTGCTCTGTTCAAGTTAAACAACTTTCTACCCACACAAATGGGTAGAATTATATGACTCACTAATTCTCCCATTGAATAGAGCTCCGCAAAACCTTTTGGCCATCTGGCTCAGCTAGCACCTTTGGGACTAATAACCTAAGTCTCTCTGAGACCTAATAATTATATCAGACAAATATATATAGCTCCTCCTGGCTAAAAAATATTGAGGCTAGAGACATGAGACAAAGAAGATGATGATGAAAATAGCATTGGTAGAGCAGTTTCTATGTTTATAATATTATTTATCATTCACAGTTTCATTTGTTTCTTATCAAAAATCCTGTGTACTAGATGTTTTTATCTTAAGCCCTTTCACCAAGAATAATAAGCAAAATTATTCTTTGCTCTGTATCTAGGACACGGTTTGATAGCTCTAGAATTCAAAGACATTTGACTCAAACAGAGTAACTGTTAATTCCATAAGGCATGAAATGCCTGCATAAAAAGTAAATAGATCCATCACAATGAGGAAAATCCTACTACCCTACTGCCTTCCCAATCTACCCTTGGCTGGACTTCGAATTTTTTTCTGTTCCATATTGCTTAAGACTTTTTTTGGTTTTGGAGGGAAGGTTTACTTTGGCTTAATGAGCCAAATTCTTTGAGCCAACAACTACCTTCCCTACAAGCCCATAAACAAAATTGACCATATTTGTTATAGGAAAAGGCAGTCCAATGACATGGTAATGACTGCCTACTGTGGAATTTTCATCTCCTGCAGAAATTTATGGCCCCATTCACCACAGCATCATATGCCTCCTAGAAAAAGAAGCAATGGGTAGTTTATTCCTGTCTAGAAATTGATGTGTAGCCAGGGGTAACATGTGCACATTCACATCTGCCTAAAGCAGGCTGTAAAATGTGCCCATGAATCAAAGATTCTCTAGTATTTTAAAATCACAGAAAGTCAGAACTAGCTGCAAGAGGCAGGCTTTGGTAGATAGGCAGCACTTTGCTGAAATACGTGCCTTGATCTTCTGCTGCTCCATTTCCTGGACTGGATGTTGTGTACAGGTCCTTTTTACTCTAATGTTGTAATGCTTGTGGACCAGCTGAGTTCATTTAAGGAATATTCCTAAGCTGTGCTAGTCATGTGTTGAATCCTTGATGTCATCTGATATTTTTCATGGGTGTTTTGGAATATGAGACACAGCGTACATGGAAGAATATTACAATATAGCTATGGCAGGCAAGGAGTTATCAAAACTAGTTGAAAAAAAAAAGAAAACTGGTTGAATGAAAAAGAAAACATTACAAAATAACATGTTTGGCAAAGACCACCAGTGGAGTCCCAATTTCCATTCTCCCCGATTTCCTTTACATTAGAACTCTTGATAGGAAACAGTCATCTGAAACAAAGATATTTCTCAGTAGATACAGTCATTTGTTAAGTTCCGGCCAATGAGATATAAGCCAGGAAGGGCAGAGAGAGGGAGACAGAACCTGAAGCAGGCTCCAGGCTCTGACCTGTCAGTACAGGGCCTGACGTAGGGCTCGAACCCATGAACCATGAGATCAAGAAATGAGCTGAAGTCAGACGCTTAACCAACTGAGCCACCCAGGTGCCCCACCATTTTGGATTTTCTGTCACTCATAGCAGAATTAATACTGGTGACAAAGCAGGAGTATTTGTATCCCGTTTTAATAAAGTTATATAGGTGCATAGGCATACATGCGTGCGTGCCTATGTATGTTAGGTCCAGCCACCCAGCATCCATTTTAATATCATTCTGATTTCCTTTTAGTGAACTACCCCTCTACTGCTGTGTGACACCATGGTGGCTGGTCATGAATAGATCCAAGGGGGTCTCTAGAGTTTCCTTTCCCCAAGTCCTTCTTCTCACTGTCCTGTTTCAGTGACAGTGTTTTAAAGCTCACTCCCAAGTACTCTCCATTTCTTGACTGCGCTCCTCCACAACGGAATTTATCATCCACATCAGCGTCTGCTACATCGATAAACAGATGGTTCACAAAGTACATCTCTAGCCTGAACCTGTCCTTCCGACTTTGTACGCATGTATCAGTCAGGACCCTGGCAGGAATGAGTGATACACTCAGACTGGCACAATGTGAGTGGGTAGACAGGATATGGGGAAATTAAAAGAGGTAGTGCAGTGTTCTGGAACAAGCAAGAATGCAGCTAGGCCCTGGAGAGACAGGGCTTGGAGGGGAGGGCGTCTCACAGGAGCTGTGACCTTTGGTTCTGGGATGCAGCCATCCCACAGCAACTTGGCAGGGGAGAAGCAAGGAAAACAAAGACCCACCTCGCTCCTCTTCCTCCTTTGATCTCCTGCTAGTGTACCCCACTGAGCTAACCTGATCTGAAGCCAGAGGCAAAGGGAGTTTGTTGATGCAGCTCAGCTTCCCGGGGCTACAGGCAGGGTGGAGAGGAGATCTGGAGAGCCAGACAGAAGCTGTGCAGCACAGCCCATCTAGCCAGTTGCCTACTTCATATCTTTTGATGTCTCAAGGCACCTGAAATTCAGCCTGCCTCACAGCAAACCATTCATCCAGCCCCTCCCAGGATTTGGTCAACCCGGTCCTCTTTCATTGTTCCCAGACTTAGGAAATGGCACCACTACTGGTGTATTTCTGCAAGCCAGAAACCTGGAAATTGTTCCTGGCCTTTCTCTTTCCATGTCCATCCATACTCAGTCTGTCTCCAAGTCCAGCTACTTTTATGTAACCTATATTCAGCAAAACAAAATCCATTTTCTCCTAGGACTTTAAGTCTGGAGAACAAAGGTGCAGGCAAGGAAGGAAGGCCAGGCCGGACCACTCAATCCCTGTGTATTATGAGCTCTGTTCTTCAGCCTCTCTTCAGTCTCTTAGGACTCCCTATATTCTTCCAGTATAGCCCCTTTTGGGTCAATTTAGTGAGAGTTAATTTCTGCTTCTTGAACAACAGCCTGAATGAATAAAGTAAAATGTTTAATTAGGAGGCACTTGCTCCTCGAACATGTCATCACTCTTTACAACTTAAAGGATGTCTGAAATTATTCTCTATTTTTACATGTCTTCTCCAAAGAGAGGCGTTAATGGATAATTTTGTTAATTAGAAGAGTGTAAAGTAGAGCCATGTATAATTCAATCATAGCACGGGCCCATATGTTAACAACGGGCATTAAAGGCGATTTGCATTTTCCTCTTCAGGTCTTTGGTCCCCATGTTTTCTACCATAAACACTTTCTGGCTTTGTAATTGGGTTTTATAAAGTAAGTAAACATCATCTTAAAAAACAAGCTAAATTAATTATAGTGTATTGATGCTGGAATAATAATAAAAATGCTTTAATACTGTGTATCAAGGCAAATAGCAAGAAAGCAGCTGTTACAGAATTGTATTAAGAGACAAAACTAAGGTTTTGGTTTTGGATAGGTGTTTTAGTGATACACACACACACACACACACACACACACACGCTTGAACATACACATACACAGTGGCTGCGATCACTCATTCAATATGTATCCATTTATTGAGGGTCTGCTTATACTGTCTCGCTTATACTGCCAACAAGTTAATTGTTTGACTAACAGATTGCACCTTCGTTATGTGTCTATATATAACACATAGTCTATACAGGTCTCACAAATAAAAATGAATGAAGACTTTCATTCTTGAAACACTTATGGTCTTGTGTGGAGTTACACAAAGTGTAGCCTATGAACCCCTTGAACTGGAATCACCTCTCATGAAGATATCTAAGTTCCTCCCCAGGAACCAGAGAAGCTGACAAAGTAAAGATGAGATTTAAACTTGATTTTTAAAAATATTTTGATTTTTTAATGTTTATTTATTTTTGAGAGAGAGGGAAAGAAAGAGAGCATGAACAGGGAGGGGTCAGAGGGAGAGGGAGACACAGAATCTGAAGTAGGTTCCAGTCTCTGCGCTGTCAACACAGAGCCTGACACAGGGCTTGAACTCACCAACTCCAAGATCATGATCCAAGCTGAAGTCGGAAGCTTAACTGACTGAGCCACCCAGGCGTCCCTCAGATTGATTTTTAATGATATAAGGAGATAAAGAATTAACCGGCCAAAGAAACAAGGATCCGGCATTCCAGGTAGTATAAAACAAAAAAATATTTAAGAACATAATTCTAGAGCTTCCTAGTTTAGTGACTTGTAAATAACATGTCATAATAACAGAATTACAGAATTATACTTCTGCTACCAAGAGAATGTTCATGCTGCAGTTAAAAGCTGGATGCTGGCACTGTCCATGGTCTGAACAAGTAATTAACATATTTATTAATTATCCTCGTGTTTATACTTAATTGTTTGACTAACAGACTGTACCTTCATTGTAAGTCACATGTGACCAATAATAAGCTGGATTTTTACAGTTATCTTTGAATTAGACACGTCTTATATTTTATCCCTGGAGCCAAGTTCAACTGACACTATACTAATACTGCCTTTGAGTTCATAAAACTCCAGAAAACTTACATGTAGCTTGTTTATTAAAAATTGGCAACTGAAGTATTAACAAAATGATTATTTTAAATCATAACTCCCCATGCTGCTTTTACATTGCCTTAATTGTAGTTAACTCATTCCTCCATTCATCTATGCATTGACTGATAGATTCAGTCATTCATTCAAATATTCATATACACAGAACACTATATATGTGTGTAAGAAACTGGAGATTCAATGGTAATTAAATCCTTCCCTCCAATAAAAAAGCTTACAGATAAGTTTACATATAAAACAGATATGAGAGATAGTATGTAATAAATGCCACAAAATTAAAACATCCAAAGTGCTACGAGAGCTCCGAGGTGGGAAAGCTAGCCGCCACCTGGGTTTCACAGGACAGCTTTACCACTTACAAGTCAGATAATGAGAGAATAAAGTTGACAGCATCCAGATGGGAGTGGAAGAATCAAATAGATGCTTGGAGTCTGGGCAGCAATAATTGAAGCCAACACGAAGAACAACTTTTGAGAAGGGGAGTGATGAGTTCTGTTTAGGGCCAAGTCTCATAGGCTGCTGGGATAACCAAGGAGATATGAGAGCAGGCAGCTGGGCAAACTAGTCTCCAGCTCTGGAGAAGATATAGGGCTGAATATCACGTGGCAGGGTTGGAGTCAAGGCGCACTGCCAACTCAAAATGTGGCCGGAGTTGTGTTGTTAAGCCTCTTTGATCTTCAGCTTCTTCCTCTCCAAAGTGAAAATGCTGTGTTAAATCCAAGGTCCCCAAAGTGTGGTACATCACAGGATTTTAGGTGGTCCCCACAGAACTTCATTTTACTGTTTTGTATTTATTTTCTATGTGTTAAAAAAAATACTGCGTGAGAAAACCTTGATTTCCCTGACATTATTTCTTTGGCTAAGTAAAGAAGAAAAAGCATGGTGATGTTTAAGGAATATTACAGTATTCAGGCAATAGTCCAACAAGGTGGGAATTAAGAAGATAGTTTGCAAATGCTTAGTTGGGAAAGCCAAATTTTAGGTTGTCTAGGAGGCACTTAATACTAAATAGTTCTAAATTCTTTTGAAAATCATGGGTTTGATGGTATTTTGGTAGGTGGAAAGGGAGGACTAGATAAGATCATCAAGAAAGAATTAGAAAGACGAAAATGGGGCTGAGGGCAGATTCTGGAGGATAGTACAATGAAGGAAGATAGACAGGAGGCAACACTGGGATGGGCAGTCCTGTCGGCAGCCTCAGATGGAGGTGGAGGTGCTGCAAGCCGAGAAAGAGGCAAAGAGGAATGGCAAGAAACTATGGGAAGTGGGAAACAGGGAGATGGTACTATGTACAGGAAGCAGAAGGTTGGAGGGGACAGCCAGTTACTTGTTCACATGCCGAGTGGAAGTACTCTGATCCTATGATTCAGTAAGCTGAGAGCAAAGGATGGTGACATTAACTGCACCTAACAGAACAACAAACTCAATCACACTCTGAATCAAATGTCCCACGCTCTGTGTCTGCACCTACTCTTTTAAGTGTGGGCCGTTCACTCCAACTGACATTTAACTGCAGACACTATTCAGGGCAGTGGGGATTTAGAAATGGATGAGATATAGTCACTGCCTCAAAGAGCTCACAGTGCGAAAAGGAAGGCAGATATGTTTACAAATAAATTAGAATTCAGCGTGAAGGGTCCAATTATAAAAATAAGTGCAAGAAACAGCAGGAGGAGACAAAGAAAGTGTAAAACTCTGCTTGGATGAGAATAGGAGAAGAAAAGAGGAGTGGTCAGGAAAAACTACCCAAATACTGCATACATGACCCTAAGTCATAAAGGAAATCTTACATTTTCAGACACTCTGTTTAAGATTTGTTCATTCAAACAATGTCTACTGAATGCCTGTTACGTGCCAGGCACTATTCTAGACACTAGGGATAAACAGCAAACACAAGTGATTTTAAAAATCCTTGCACTCAAGGAATTTACAAGCTAGTAAGGGAAAACAAGTGACAGATTGTCAAATAAATAAATAGTTTGTGAGATGGTGGTTAAGTGCTAGGAAAAATAAGATAGGAAGCGAGGATAGGAAGGGCCTGAGGAAAAGTGAGTTGTTATTTTTAAGAGTAGTCAGGGGGAAGTCTGTAAAAACAAGACCTTTGAGCAAATTCATGAAGGAGGAGAGGAAGCAAGCCACGTGGATTAGGAGGAGCAGTGTTACAAGAAGAGGGAACAGAAAATGCAAAGGTTCCGAAGTGGAAGCATGCCTGGCATGTTTGGAAAAACATGGAGAAGAGTAAGTGGGCACCGAGGAGCAACAGAAATTAGGTTGGAGAGTCAACAGAGAACTCGATCAGCCACAGAGTGAGAGGCTCTGGAAACATCATCCAAGTGTGTACGTCCAGCCAGCACTGGGCTCTTTGAATCTGGAGTTGGGGTGAGGGGTCTGAGCTGGGCATACATGGTGGAGGGATGGTATTTAAAGTCCTGAGCCTGCATGAGACCATCAAAGGAGTCAGTGTAGATGGTGAACACAGGTCTGTGGACTATAAACCAGGAGCCTTCCAGTGTTTAGAGATCATTACAATGAGGAGGAACCAGGGAAGAAACAAAAAATAAACAGCCAGAAGAGAAGAAGAGAAGCCTGGAGAGTGCAGTGTCCTCGAAGCCCAGTGAAGAACAGTTTCAAGAAGGAAGGAGTGATCACATCTGTCAAATGGGTCAGATGCTGCTAATGGGTCAAATAAAAGGAAGAGTAGGAGTTGCCCGTTGAATGAGCAGTGGGTGTACACGTGCTGGTTGATCTCAATAAGACAAGTTCCAGTAGACAGTGGGAGCAAAACCCCCTTCCTCACGGGTGCAGGAAAGGAAAGCAGAACTGGAACTGGGAAGCATAGACAACTCTTTTGAGAGTTTTGCTATAAAAAGAGGCAGAGAAATGGGACAATGGCCAAATGGAGTTGTGAGGTCAAGGGAGTTGTCAAAATGTAAGGGTTTTTGTTGTTGTTGTTTGTTTGTTTTTAAGAATAGGGATAGTACAGGGAACCTGGGTGGCTTAGTCAATTAAGCATCCAACTTCGACTCAGGTCATGATCTTAGGGTTTGTGAGTTCAAGCCCTGTATCGGTCGGGCTCTGCGCTGACAGCTCAGAGCCTGGAACCTGCTTCAGATTCTGTGTCTCCCTCTCTCTCTGCACCTCCCCTGCTCATGCTCTCTCTCTCTCAAAAATAAATAAACATGAAAAAAAAATTTTTAAAAGAATAGGGATAGTTCAGCCTGTTTGTATACTAATGGGTACGATCTAAAAGAAAGAGAAAAGTTGGTGATACAGGAACAAGAGGAAAAAATTGCAGGAGTAGTGTGTTGGAGTAGAAAAAGAAGAATGATAGGAAAATATGCATATGGTCATTGCCACATTTAAATTAATAGAAAACCCCTAAACAATCATTCATGCTTTATTCACGAGCTTGGGTTTCCTCCATGGCACAAGAGCTTGTTTTTGACATTTTTGTGCGAGTGTGGTACACAGAGTCTGATAATAAACTTGTTCCTTTTTGGTATCATGATGTTGAATATATCCATATTTGTGTTATTCTAAAAGAGCATCATGACTTCCAGGCATTTACCCATTTATTCATTAACCAGGTATCTATTGAGCCCCTGCTACATGCTAGACATTGTGACAAGCACTAAGGACATGACTTAGTGAGCAAGACAGACATCTATCCTATGTCTTCATAGATCTGAAGGATCTGAAAATCAGGCCAGCCAGCAAGTATTCACAATACATATAAAACTACAATTGTAGAGGTAGGTACAGTATGTTTGGGAGGGTGTAGAAGGGGGTACCCACCACACATATTTCCAATGAGAGGTCAGGGAAGATTTCCTATAGAAGTAACATCTAAGTCGAGACTTGAAGAGAAGAAATTAACTAGACACAGGTGGAAAGTGTCCCGACTTCTCAACAAAGCATGAGGGTCACTGTGCTTCCCAAGTAATTTACATAGACCTGCAATTAAAAAGCCCAGATATTTACAAAAAGGTTGCTGCTTCCCAAGACACTATCCACACATAACTTTAAGCGACCTTTACAAAAATCTGGAAATGTAATCAGTGCTGTGCTATTATCACTGTATTACATGTGACCAAGTTGAGGTACAGAGAGATTAAGTAATTCCCTGTCCTGTGTGGGCTACTGTAACAAAATATAAACGGGGGTTGGGGGGGTGGGGGTATTGGCTTATAACAACACAAACCTATTTCTTATAGTCCCAGAGGCTGAGAAATCAAGATCAAGACTTGGTGTCTGGTGGTTCATAAATGGCTCTTTTCACTGTGTCCTCACACGCTAGAAGGGGCCAGGGAGGGATCTCTCTGGGGTCTCTTTTATTGGACACTAATCCCATTCATGAATGCTCTGCCCCCATGATTTAATCGCATTCCCAAGGCCCCCACCTCCTAATACCACATTGAGAATTAGGGTTCAACATATGAATTCTGGGGGATACAAACATTCAGGCTATAGCACTCTCTGAGGTCTTAAGACTGACATTCTCAGAACCAGGGCCCGAACGTGACTGACACAGAGCAAGCGCTTACTGTATTCCCGACTATATTTTAAGTACTTTATATGCATTAACCTATTCAGTCTTCACAAAAACCCCACCATCTCCATTTTACAGATAAGGAGACAGAATTAAACCTTGCCCAAGTCACCATGGTGAGTAAGTGGTAGAACCTAAATTCGAACTCACATAGCCACCAAACCATACTGTCCGAGGAGTATCAGCTGTTACTGCGCCATACAGAAATGCAATTTCTTTGAAAGTTGAACACAGAGTTCCCATATGAACCAGCAAGTCTATCCCTAGATACATACCCAAGAGAAATGAGAATTGAAACCCCCACCAAACCATATTGTGCTTCGAGGAGTATCAGTTGTTACTGAGCCATACACAAATGCATTTGTGTATGGATCAAGGTGGGGAAGACGCTGTTTCCTGATATCCCTATTAGGATGACCAAATGGCCTCTATGAAATGAAGTCTGTGTTAATTTTGTGTAATCTTGTTCAATTATGCGAAATTTCCATTATAATGGAAGGAACAGATGTCTTTATTTCTGTGATGTGGGAAGTGTCTTGAGATTCTTCTAGCTTTCGCTGTCCTCTAGCTTTCTCTGAAGCTCCCCAGAGCCTGCACAGCACGGACAGAGAACAGTTACATATCAAACACAGCAAATGCAAGGATCCGACTGCTTGAGGAACACACTGGCAATGAGACATCTAAGTGAGAGTTGTTTTTTTTCAAATCAGTTTCTTCAGGAGAAATCTGATGCTACGATTGGTGAAAACACCTTTGAATCTTCTCTTCCACTCAGTTCCTATGGCATGTAAAAAATGCTCACCCTTACAGCAAGGAGTCTTGGGTAAGTTTAAAGGAATTTGTAGCCAATTCTGTTGGTCGAGTTTTTATTTTTAACAGCTTTATTGACATCTAATGTATATACCATAAAATCTACCAATCAGACATATGTCAATGATTTTTGAAAATCTGTAGACTGGTGCAACTGTCACCAAAACCCAGTTTAGGATGTTTTCATCATCTCATAAAGCTCCCCAGTGCCGATTTATATTTAATCCCCCCTGCCCTAGGCAACAACTGATCTTATTTCTATGCCTACATGATTTCGTTTTCTGATGTTTTCTTTAAATGGGATCATACCGTATGTGGTTCTTATTCCTACTTCTTTCACTTAGCATTTTGTTTTGAGGCTCATTAGTGTGGTAGCATCAGTACTTTGTTTCAGTCTATCATTGAAGAGTGTTTCATTGTATGGATATACCACATTTTGTTCACGCATCTACCAGCTGATAGACATTTGGGTTGTTTTTAGTTTGGGGTTATTGTGAATGCTATAAACCTTCAAATGCATGTCTCTGTGTGGATGTTTTGTTTCTTTTGAATGGGGGTTTCTAAGTGTACAATCCAATGGTTTTTTGTATTGGCACAGAGTTGTGCAACCATTGCCACTATCTAATTGCAGAACATTTCATCGTCCCCAAGAGAAACTCTGTACCTGGTTAGTAGTCACTCCTTCTTTCTCCTTCTTTCTATCCCCTGGAAACCACGAATCTACTTTCGACGCATTTTACCTCTTCTGGGGCATTTTATATAAAGGAATCATCCATGTGGAGCTTTTTGTGACTGACTTCTTTCACTTAGCAAAATGTTTTCAAGATTCACCCATGTCATAGCACGTGTCGGTGCTTCAGTCATGCGTGGTGGCAAAGAACACCAGATTCTCTGGACCCACCACACTTAATCCTTTCATGAACTGGTGCACTTTTGGGTTGTTTCCACTTTTTGGCTATTGTTAGTAATGCTGCTATGAACATTTGTGCATGAGTTTTTGCACGGACATGTGTTTTCAATTCTCATTTCTCTTGGGTAGATATCTGGGGGAGACCTGCTGGGTTATATGGGAACTCTATGTTCAACTTTTAAAGAAATCGCTAAACTGTTTCTCAAAGCGGCTATACCATTTTACATTCACTTTGCAATGTCTGAGGGTTCCAGTTTTTCCACATCCTCGTCAGCATTTGTTATTACCTGTGTTTCTTTAATAGCCATCCTAGGGGGTATTTATGAGGTTCTGATAATATTGTTTGGGTAAAATTAAGTAAAACTAATAACTAACAAGAAGAAGAACAACAACAGAAAAGAATACCAGAGATTGAAAGCAAAAGAAAGAAGGAACTTTTGTGTGGCACATAAATGTGATCCTTAACAATTTCCAAACAGTTGCTCTGGAGTAGCAGTAGCATTGTTTGCCTGCACGTGGCTTTCATGTGACTTTGCAAAGGACAACACTAACGTCTCCCACATCTATCTGAGGAAGCAGGAGCTTGGAGATTCATACACTGCAGGTACAAGGATCAATTAGTCTGACTTCTTTGGAAGGCAATTTAGTTAGCAAGTTTTAGAAGCCTTAAACCGAACAATGTCAGCTCTCAGAATTTGTCCTGAGACAACAATCAGAGACACACGCAAAATTTATGCACAAAGATGTTCATCACAGTATTATTTATAAAGACAATTACTGAAGGTTTTAAATCCTTATGTTTTAAATCTTCTTCTATGTTCTTGTCTCTAGTTTTCAAATCGTCTATGGTTCTTTTATATAATCAAAACAATTCAGAATAAATGCCGTTTCTTAAAAACCTTACTTAGTCTTCAGAGACCAGTTCAAGGCTGCATCTTTCTTCATACCTTTTTCAATCTTCCAGTGGTTCCTCCCCTCTAGGCATTCCAGGTGCCTGTAGGGCAGGGCCTGAGGCAAAAGACACTAAGAAAAGGTTGCTTATAATGACAGGATAAGTCATTTAAGAAACTGATTCTACTTCTAGATATTCAAGAGTTATCTGAGATTATTAATAAGAAAAATTTGTGTCTTTGCCCCAATTAGTCTGTAGAAATTCACTTTTAACCAGCCTCGAAGGGGTTAAGCATACTTTTGATGCCTCCTACTAGCAGAGATTGGCAAAACTCCTGGGTTTGAGGATATTGGGTCTCCGGAGTGATTGCTGGGTCACTCCTACAACTAAAGAGAGAAAATTGTCAGATGCAGACAGTGATCCATGGCTAGATTTCAGAGAAAAGGCTCCTTTGTAGCTAGCTAATCAAATGATAACAACCTCGGAGTAAAAACTACCCAACACCAGCCTTGCAACTTTCCAGAAACTACTTATTAAACCTCAGGGCATTATATGTACTTCATGACTTCCCTACCCAAATGAGTAGTTTCACTAACAAGTTTTAACTGGTAAGGTACAACTTATGTCTCATTCAGGGAAGAAATCTGTGAAAAGAAATGAAATGCATATGTAAGTATACATACATATGTATATTACTATGGAATTTAGCATTGTTTTATCACCCACATAAAATATCTAGGCAGGCAGCCAGAAACCTCAAAATATACTTTCTTTTGGCCCAAATATATAATAATAATGAATAACTTTAAAATAGTTCATTATATTGAATTATAATCAGGAACATGTAAGTATGAGATTATTATATATTTTATGCACTGTTCAATCAACTACCTTAATTATAATTTTAATTATGTTTTCTACAATAATAAAAGAAAAATATTGTATGTTACTAGTGGATTATAACAACAGTCATAATAACATCAAGTAACAATGCACCCTTGAGTGTGAGTAAACAAAATTTATATATAACATTGTCTAAGACCACTTTAGAAAATATCACATTAATATATATTCGAATGGACTTGTAATACTAGGTAAATAAATTAGCAAACAAACCAAACATTCCCCTACTTGATGAAAATAGCAGTACAATGTCAGTTAGCAAAAAACTTTGCAACAGAGAGAGAGAAAAGGAGAGACAAAGACTCAGAGAGAGAGACAATAAGAGAGAGAACAGAGGGAATCTAAAAGATAAAATTTCAAGTCTCAGGTCCTGGAACAAAATAATCTTAAAAATGTTCTCTTCTCTACATATGCCTCATAGCTTGTATTTATATTAATGTACAGTAAACTGTATTGCTATATTTTCATTGATAATTGAAATTATTAAACTTCTTTTCTTAGCTATAAGCACAAATTGAGTACTATTAGAGAAACGTTAGCAAATACAACCTTGGAATGTCATGTAACAGAGAAATGGCCCATTCTGACAAACATATATCCACAGGGCTTGTATCAGGTGACTCTGTTTACAAGGACAAAAGTGTTCCAAAGGTCCTCTGACCAACAGTATAACCTTAAGTGCTGTGTACCACAGACCTTCAGTCAATAAAGAGGGAAAAAGATTGGAGACTTTGCTAAGCACATGCAGAGAAACAAAAGATCTTCCAGAAATCTTGTGTTTTTTGGGAAAAATGAAAAGAGACATAAAAGGGCTGTCCTTTTTGAATCCTTTACAGTCAACCAGATACAGGATTTAACTAATCTCAGAATGTGTTCCTCTTCTGAAATAGACAAATAGACCTCATAATACCAATGCCATTCACACCACATTATACCAGGGCAGCTGATGAGTCATTGGACGGGGCTTCTAGACTACTTCAGAAAGGTCACGACAAACCTGACCCAGGTCTTCATGCTTTCCCTGCAACTGTGTCAGGGGACTGCTCTGGGCTCGGCTTGGACCCGAAGGCAGGTGGGAATATTTTGCCAGATGTGTCCCACCACTTGTATTATTTGTGTCCCACGCTGGTGGCTGGTTTCAATTAAAATGGCAAGCTATGTTACATATAAGTATGTTCCCGTTATTATGGGTGAAATATTAAACATTTATTTTACAATCAGCTCTTGGTATATCCCAAGACAGACAAGTATATAAAAGAAGAAGGTACGCTTCAAGGTCCGATCCTGGGCAAACGCAGACAGTGAAGGAGGATTTCTCTTCAGCAACGTCAGACAAGCTGACCAGTCGGCACTGTCCCTGTCCTTGAGGTAGGGGATCAAGGACATAAGGCCCCTGGGAGAGGTGGGACAGATGTTTTCTGAGGGGGGGGGGCTGACATTTTCTCTGCTTATGTGAGTCCCAAAGGAATGTACATGGACTGTGATTTGTTTTCCTAAAAATGGTTAGGATGAAGTAAAATATTCTTCATCTCTAACTACATTTACAGTTTACAACTGGATGTTTTTCTTCTAGACTTTTTTTCTGTGCATATATAGTTCCTGACTTATGAATATATATTCCATATATTTTTGTATTACCCAAAGTTATTTAAACAATGAAACAGTAGGTATTCTTTACATATTGTTCTATCCTTCCTTCCCCACCTAACTCTTCATTGTCCTCTCTCCAGGTTAGGTTGTATAGATCTGCCTCACTCTTTTGTTTTTTTAATATATTTTTTAATGTGGTAAAATATACATTAACATATAGTTTTAGGTGTACAGTTCAGTCACGTTAAATACACTTACATTGTTTCGTGCCTCATGCTTAAGAGACAGGACAGCAGAATTGTCCGGGGCTTTAGAGTCGGCCTGGGTTTACCTCCTGGCTCCGATGCCTGAGCAAGGCAACAGCTTCCACATCTGTAGTGTGGGTAAGAGCGCCATCTATCTCACAGGAGTGCTGTGAAGATTAATACTTAAAGGACTCAGAAAAGGGCCTAGTATGCAAGAAGGTTTAAGTATAGGACAAATTATATTTAATTATAAGTATATATCCTTACCCAACCAGTTCCCTACAAATGGCCAGCTAGTATATTTTGGTGGATAGCTCCTCTGAGGGAGCTGGAAAGCTGACAAAGCATATTTGATCTGACCTCTGGGACTAGAGGGTGCTCTTGACACATACTGGAGAAGAAGGGTGAGGTGAACATGCTACAATAAGCAAGGCAGTCCTAAACAGGGAAGAATCTCCCCCCTTAGCAGAGAAACATTGCCTTGCCTTTTCACACTGCGTTCCTACTTCCAGTAATTTTTTCCCATAGATTTACTTGCACACAAACAAAATGATAAATGTAGAGGTCTATTCAATGTAGTTTCGTTTGTAATAGAAACTGATGGGAAATAATCCAAATGTGCTTCTCGACACGGGCCTAAATAATAATTTATAGTACATTCATACAATGGAATGCTATGCAGCAGTTTTAAAAGATGGAGAAGCTAGGCGCCTGGGTGGCTCACTCAGTTAAACATCCAACTCTTGATTTTTGCCTCAAGTCATGATCACATGGTCCATGGGATCGAGCCCTGCATTGGGCTCTGCATTGACAGCGTGGGGCCTGCTTGGGATTGTTTGTCTCCCTCTTTCTCTCTCTCTGAAAACTAAACTAAAAAAAAAAAAAGATTGAGAAACTGCTCCTTGTACTATTACAGAAAGATTTCCAATACATATTAAGTGGAAAAAGAAAGTTTAGAGTGATGTACAAGATATGCTAACATTTCTGTAAAAAGGAGGGTGGTATATAAGAAGCTATATTTACATATGGTCTTATTTGTGTACATGATACAAGAAATTTTAAAAATGGGGCTATCTAGGAAAGGCTTTGCAGGCAGAGGTGGGAATGTGGTGGAAGGGATTAGGGTGGAAATTGCAATGATTAATTATGTGACTTTTTCTAATAAAAAAGTTAAGATCCATAAATATCATACTTTTTGTTAAAACTAAGGAATGAGGCATTTGTGGAATCCGGGACGAGAGTACCGATGCCTACCTACATTGCATACCTTCTACATTGTAGAAGTCTACAAATGTAAAAGCTATAAATCAAGGTAACACACTGTTAAAATATGTTCTCTTCTCCTACCTTGACAAATAAACTTTCTTCATGACAAAAAAGATAAGTGTAAAATGTAAAAGTTGGCAAAATATAAGGCACAAAAGAATTAAAAATTATTATTGTGCATATCTTTATGGCCAATTGATGGTTTGGTGATGTTTAAAAGAGTCATAAAGATATGCATAATTTACCAGGTATTTTATATTTTTCCCACACAGTTTCTTCTTGCTTTCATTTCAATATAAACACATTATATAATTATAATAAAGATTTTCACGTAATTTGAGTGCTGACAGTAATATCAAATTAGAAATCTTTCTTGGGTTATTGAAGTTTTTAGGTTTTTCCTCTTAATTAGTTTGAACTTGAAGAAACCACTCTGCTGAGGCAGAAACAACTGGAATTTTCAAAAACTTTTTATTTTTTATTTTTATTTTTAAAAAATATTTTAACATTTATTCATTTTTGAGAGAGAGAGAGAGAGTAGCGGAGAGGCAGAGAGAGAGGGAGACACAGAATCCGAAGCAAGCTCTAGGCTCTGAGCTGTCAACACAGAGCCTGATGTGGGGCCTGAACGCACGAACTGCGAGATCATGACCTGATCTGAAGTTGGATGCTTAACCTACTGAGCCACCCAGGTGCCCCTCAAAAACCTTTTAAAGCAATACTTGGATTGGAAACAAATTATGAAATCTGATATCATGTTCAAACATTATAATGGGGTCTTTATTGCAGAAATGATAATATAATATTTAAATATCTCTTATAAATCATTAGTACTCACTTGGCTTTTTCTTCATCTCTTTATAGTAAAAATTCTCAGTTCCAAATTTCCAATGCTAATATAGAAACTAGAAATAGCATACCTCCTGCACTATACTGCTTCAAAGAACTCATTATATTAGAACTTGCCCAGGTCTTCTTCAAGTATGAATACCACTGGTTTCTTTTAAATTGAGACACTACAGGTACCTGGGTGACTCAGTTGGTTAAGCATCCAACTTCGGCTCAGGCCATGATCTCATGGTTCATGAGTTCTAGCCCCACGTCGGGCTTTGCTGACAGCTCTGGAGGCTGCTTTGGATTCTGTGTCTCCCTCTCTCTCTGCTCCTCCCCAACTTGCACTGTCTCAAAAATAAATGAACATCTAAAAAATTTTTAAAAAATAAATTGAGAAACTACCTAAGTCAAAATAAAATAAATTATAAAAATACAGCACCTGTAATCCTGAAAAACTCAATCAATATTACAGAGATTGATAATGTGGTAAAAAAGGAACTCTGAGGTATATTGACACAGGTAAGGATGTGGTCAGTATAATGCATGCAGAAAGAAACCATTCTTCTTTCAAAGTATCTCAAATCATAACAGAACCGAAGAAATAATGGCAAACAATTTTCCAGAACTGCTAAAACCACACAGGAAAACCCAAACCAACAATCTAAGACAGATGGAGACAGATATATAAGGCTGGGCAATAAAACGTTCTCTGAGAAGGTTACTAGGGACAGAAAAATCTCATCTCAGAAGAGATGGTAATTAATCCAATTATTTCAATGAATTTGAGCTTTTTGCTCCAATGTTTCCAGAATATTCATGTGACTGTGATCTGGGCAGTATGATCATTTATTTACAATATAGCAGCAAGGATCTGATATAAAATTATAATATTCCAAGAGTACTTTAAAAAATGTTTATTTATTTTGAGAGAGGGAGAGTGGGGGAGAATCCCAAGCAGGCTGCATGCTGTCAGCTCAGAGCCTCACACAGGGCTTGATCCCACAGATCAAGAGATCATGACCTGAACTGAAATCAAGAGTTGGACATTTAACCAACTGGGCCACCCAGGTGCCCCTAAAACACTTTATATAGAATAAGAATTTTATATTCTTATTAGACACTCACTTATTACTCATTTTCAAGTCAACTGGGTAAAAAGAAAAAAGGTTATTCAGGAGCAAGAGGAAGAAAGATAACTGAGGGAGGCCATCTATACAGAAAAAGGACTGGACAAACTGAGCACTGATTGGATTGATTATCAATGTAGACCTATATTCATTCATAACCCGTATACTTACTTCTCACAGCATGAGAATCACATTGTGTTGCAAAGCCATTTTTATTTGATCACCTCACCATTATATATAAGCTTATGGAGAAAGATGGTGACTTCTATGTTCTCCATTGTATCTCCAGCAATGACACAGAGTCTAACACACAGTAGGTACTGGTGAATGTTAACCGAATAGATGGATGGGTGGAGGGATGGATGGGTGGAGGGATGGATGGATAAACAGGTAAGTAAACAGGTGGGTGGATTAGCTCATGCATCAGTAGTGTTAGGGAGCTGCACATTCCTTGGCTATAGTAAATAGGAAAGCTTTTTCATATTCATGGGAAGTTGGACTGCCAAGGCCACAGCCACAAGCATTTCTCAGATACCATTAACCTCTCCACAACAGTTTGCTCAAATTCCCAGTGTTTACTTAAAAGAAATTCCAAATATTAGCAGAGAAATCTTAGAAATCCAAACCTAAAAAATGAAAAAAAAATGTACTACCTTCTCTTAATTGGCAATACCTTTTAGAGATAGCTCTGGTCAGGGTCAATGTAAAGCAATTTTTTTTCTTTTTTGAGGTAATCTTGGATTTTATTTGTTTTTTATTTTTTGCCAATGATTTATTTCACTGCGACTTGTCACACTGCTATTCAATAAATCAACTGAGTAGAGGAAGATGAACTGAGAACTTATTCACATACTATATGATTTATTCACTTAAAGTATACAACTTAGTGATTTTTAGTCTATTAACAGAATTATTCAACCACAGTGAATTTTAGAGCATTTTCATCATTCCGAAAAGAAACCCCATGCCCATTAACAGCATCTTATAGTCTTTTGTGACCAGATTCTTTCATTTTACCATAATGTTTTCAAGATTCATCTATGTTGTAGCATTTCAAATATACTTAATTCCTTTATATTGCTGAATAATAATTCCATTGCATGAATATATCACATTTCATTTATCCATTTATCAACTGATTGACATGTAGGTTGTTTCCATTTTTTGGCTATTAATCATGCTGCTATGAACATTTATGTACAAGTTTTTGTGTGGACATGTTTTCATTTCTCTTGGGCATATAACTAAGAGCAAAATTGCTGGGGCATATGACGACTCAATGTTTAACCTTTTGAAGCACTGCCAGATTCTTTCAAAGAAACTGCACCATTTTATATTCTCATTAGCAATGTATAAAGTTCCAGTTGCTCATTCACTCTTGTTTGTTTTTTTGTTTGTTTGTTTGTTTTGTTGTTGTTGTTGCTTGAAAACAAAACAATCTTGCAAGGCATAGTCTGACTCCTGGGTCCTCCTGTTCCCTTTTCTATCAGACTCTCTCTCTCCCTTTCCCCCACTTGCACCCATACACACATACCCTCTCTCTCAATAAAATACAATAAAATAAAATAAAATAAAAGCATTAAAAAAAAGAAAAAAATCCCTAAAGACTTCGCCAAAAACTACTAGAACTGACAAATGAATTCAGTAAGGTGACAGGATACAAAATCAGTGTACAGAAATTCATTGCATTTCTGTACACTAGTAAGAAACCAGGAGAAAGAGAAATTAAGAAAATAATCCCATTTACAATTGAACCAAAGAAAATAAGATACCTAGAAATAAACTTAACCAACGAGGTGAAAGACCTGTACTCCGAAAACTATAAAACATTGATGAAGGAAATTGAAGACAACAGAGACAAATGGAAAGATATTCCATGCTCATGGATTGGAAGAACAAATATTGTTAAAATATTCATACAACCCCAAGTAATCTACAGATTTAATGCAATCCTTATCTAAATGCCAACAGCACTTTTTATAGAATTAGAATAATCCTCAAATCTGCATAGAACCACAGAAAACCTTGAGTAGTCAAAGCAATCTTGAAAAAGAAAAACAAAGCTGGAGGTATAACAGTTCCAGTTTTCAAGTTATACTACCAAGTTGTAGTAATCAAAACCAAGTGGTAATGGGACAAAAATAGATACACAGATCAATGGAACAGAATAGAGAACCCAGAAATAAATCCACAATTATATGGTTAATTAATCTTTGACAAAGGAGGCAAAAATATGCAATGCGAACAAGTCTCTTCAACTAATGCTGTTGGGAAACTGGACATACATACGTACATACATACATACAATAGAATGAAACTGGACCACTTTCTCACTCCCTACACAAAAATAAATTTTGAATGGATTAAGGATTAAATGTGAGACATGAAACCATAAAAATCCTAGAAGAGAGCACAGGCAGTCATTTCTCTGACATCAGTTGTAACAACATTTTCCTAGATATGTATCCTGAGGCAAGGGAAACAAAAGTAAAAATAAACTACTGGGACTACATCAAAATAAAACACTTCTGCATGGCAAAGAAAATGATCAACAAGCTAAAAGACAGCTACTGAATGGGAGAAGATATTTGCAAATGACATATCTGATAAGCGGTTAAGAACTTATACAACTTAATACCCCAGGAAACAAACGATCCAACTAAAAAAAGGGCAGAAGACATAAACAGACATTTCTCAAAGAAGACATCCAGATGGCCATGAGACATGTGAAAAGATGCTCAATCTGATTCATCATCAGGAAAGACAAATAAAAACCACAATGGTTATCACCTCGCACCCATCAGAATGGCTAAAATTAAAAAAAAAAAAAAGAAAAGAAATAACAAGTTTTGGAAAGGATATGGAGAAAAAGGAACCTTCACACACTGTTGGTGGAAATGCAAACTGGTGCAACCACTGTGGAAGACAGGATGCAGTTTCCTCAGAAATTAAAAATAGAACTACCAGACATTCCAGTAGTCACACTAATGGGTATTTACCAAAAGAATACGAAAACTCTAATTTGAACAGATTTATGCCACCCCTATGTTTACTGTATTATTTACAATTGCCAAATTATGGAAACAGTCCAAGTGTCCCAAGATTTATGAATGGATAAAGAAGATGTGGTACATATATAGAGTATTACTCAGCCATAAAAAATAATGAAATCTTGCCATTTGTAACGATACAGATGGAGGTAGAGAGTATAAAGCTAAGTGAAATAAATCAGTCAGAGAAAGTCAAATACCATATGATTTCATTCATGTGTGGAATTTAGGAAACAAACAAATGAACAATGGGAAAAAAAGGGATAAATTACAAAACAGACTCTTAACTCTAAAGAACAAAGAAATGGTTACCAGAGGGGATATGGATGAAAGGATGGGTGAATAGGTGAAGGGGATTAGCAGTACACTTACCTTTTCTTTAAAGTTTGTTTGTTTGTTTGTTTGTTTGTTTTGAGGGGGTAGAGAGAGAGGGAGAGAGAGAATCCCAAGCAGGCTCCACACTCTCAGTGCTGAGCCTGACATGGGGCTCGATCTAATGACCTGAGCCAAAATCAAGAGTCGGATGCTTAACTGACTGATGCACCCAGGCGCCCCAACAGTACACTTATCTTGATGAGCACTGTGTAATATACAGAATTGCCGAATCACTATACTCTGAAACTTATATAACACTGTATGTTAACTATACTGGAATTAAAATTTAAATGAAAATTTTTATGGCCTATGATCAGGGGCATGCTGGATAACTCTTCCCAAGAGAAAGACAAACTACTACATCTTCACCAACAATCACAAAGATGGATGCACAATGCCTGGTAGGTGTCTTTGGGTTCTGGAGGCATCATGTCTACAGCCAGCAATACATGCATGGCCCATAGATTGAGTGTCATGAACAGCAGCTGGATTTGAGAGCTGTAGAACAGGAAAGGGCTCCGCAGCAAGTTCAGACTGCAATGTAAGCAGACCTCCTGTTTAAATTGCATGACTCAGTGAATCCCTTGGTGTTTTAGGTATCAGTGGGAGGAAAATATGCTGGGTGAAGTTTGTGGCAAGCGCCATTGGAAGAATCACAACATATGTTCCTGAGGTACAGGAGCAAGGCCATGCCTTCTGAAAACAAAACAAAACAACAGAAAACAAACTGGCATGCTCCTGGGCACTGGCAGAGACAGAATGCCTGACATAGGACACCAAGTGATCAAGCTTCTAGAGCTGTCCATCCTAAGGCCCATTAAGACACAGTATTGGACTGGCCCAATAAGCATCCTTCACAAAATGGAAATGGTATATACCAGACTGAGCATGAACAGGACCAGAGGGCATAAGCCAGGAGACCAGATGCCATGGCACCCACTACTGTTGCACCAGGATCCCTCTCTCAGCTCACGCTTATGGCTGCATGGGTGATTCTGTAAGACTAACTGAAGAACGAGGAGAAAGTAAGCTTGATTTATGGTTGAGTCAGCTCAGTATTTGTAGGCCACCTGAAGATGGACAGCAGCTGCCCTGCCCACTCAGGGGTGGACTTGCTGGACAGTGGCAAAGGGAAATTCTTCCAGTGGACAGAACTTTAGGTCCATCTGGTTATTCATTTCCTATAGTAAGAGCAATGCCTCAACATTAGAATATTTATGGATTCGCAGGTGGTACCAAATGGGCCAGCCTCTGGTAAGGGGGCTAGAAGGAAAAATATCAGAAGATGGGGGACAAGGAGGTCTAGAAGAGAGCATGTAGTTAGTCATATGGGCCAGGGAACAAAGTATGAAGATTTGTGTATCAGGGCACCTGGATGGTTCAGTCGGTTAAGCTTCCGACTTCAGCTCAGGTCATGATCTAGAAGTTCATGAGTTTGAGCCCCACGTTGGCCTCTGTGCTGACAGCTTAGAGCCTGCCTGTTTCAGATTCTATGTCTCCCTCTCTCTCTGCCCCTCCCCCGCTCATCTTCAGTCTGTCTGTCTCTCTCTCAAAAATAAATGAACGTTAAAAAATAAAGACCTGTGTATCATCTGTTGGCATGCACCAGACAGCGTCTATCACAGAAAAGGCAATAAGCACTCAAGCAGATAAAATAACCAGGCCAGTCAATGCCTGCCAATCTTCGCTATCAGCTATCCCAGTGCTGGCATATGAATGAAGTAGCCACAGTGGCAAAGACACAGGCGAGACCTGGGTCAATAGCATGGACTCTCCCTTACCAAGACAGATCTTGCAACTTTGAATGTAAGAGAAAAGGCCTAAGGTTAACTGTTGCCATTGCTGAATATCGAGCAACAGAGACAATCACTGAGCCTCTGATATGGCATCATACCCCAAAGAGACTAACTAGCTCACCTATATGGTTTGCAAACTGACTACAGCAAATCGACTACATTGGGCCCCTTCAAACCAGGCAAAAGCCAGCAGTTCAGGAATATGCATGTATTCTGGGTAAAGATTTGCCTTTCCCACCTATGGGCCCCAGGCAACACTCTCAAGGGCTTACAGAGTATTCCATCCACTGGTATGAGATCTCACATAACATTGCATCAGACCATGGGACCACTTAACAGCAAAGGAGGAGCAGGAGGTGGCCCATGATCGTGGGACTGCAGCACATGCCTCATTCCTCAGAAGCTGTCAGCCTGAGAGATGTTGAAACAGCATGCTGAAGGCACCAGGTCAAAGGCATGATTCTGAAAGGACGGGGTACCAATCTCTACAATGCAGTATATTTAAAGGATTAAAGATCTTTATATGCTCTATCTCCAAGAGAAAGAATAGATGGACCCAGAAATAATGGTGGAAGCAGGAGTGGACTCACACACCACCAATCTCAATACTGCTACCACACAGAGATTTTGTGATTCTTCGGTTCTGGGCTCCGCAGGGTTAGAAGACCTAGCACTTCAAGCAGCCACACTTTTGCCAGGGGATAGAGCAAGAGTCTCACCCAGCCATCTTAAGCTCCCTGTGTCCAGGAACCATCAGGAAGAGGAGAACTTACCATCATGGCATGGCCTTTGAACATCAGGCCTGTTGTCACACAATGGGGACAGGCAGGAACACCGGTGCAGCCCATTTGGGCACTCTTTGGCATGTGTAGTAGCCCTGGCTTAAGAAGAGCATGGTGACCAAAACCTTACACTTCTTGGGATAAAGGTCTATGTAGGTCGCAGCACTAGTGAGGCCGCTGAGGCCAGCAGGGGCAACAGTTGGGGGAAGGGGAACGTAGAATAGACAGTAATGGAGGGGGAGACAATGAAGAGTAATTCATCCACTCACCTCCCTCTTCCAGGTTTCCCTCAGGAAGAGCGGCTCATGGAGCCATAGAGGAATTGCGCTGCCAATGGGTACAGAAACGAGGCTCCTGAGCTGGGAGAATATGGTAGTCATAGAGCCATGTCTCCCGCCTCCACTTCAGCAGCCAGAGTCAATTCAGCAGGCAGCCTCCAGCTGTCCCATCTTCCGGCCGCCCACGGAGGCTGAGTGAGGCAGGAGGACGAAGGCATGGCCATTGCAGACCGGAAGAGGCGGTATCAGCCCAGAGCTCCGCAGGTGGTTGGCTGAGGCTGGGCATGCCTGCCAGCTGCTCCCGCGCACTTTCCTCCCCAGGTGTAGGTCGCTAGTAAGTCTTTGGCAACCCAAACTCTATCTTAGCATCTGCCTCTGCAGAACCAACCTGAAATGAGGACTATGTCAAGCGGAGCAGTAATTCTTTACCTTTTTCACCTTCTCCCATCAACTTTCTTCCTAAATATTAACTGCACCAGTTTTCTCTTTTTTAAGAACTTCTGCAAAGCACACTCTCTTGATGCTGGGGCCACACAGCCCCCAGTGGGTTCCAGACTTCATGCCCACCTGGCAGAGGACCACTGGGCTCTGAGACACAAAGCCCTTCTCCACCTCTCCATCACTAAGTGCATTTCTTCTTTTCCAATCTCCAGGGGAAGGAAAGCTCTGGACAAATATAACACACACATATTATCTTTTGGGGCCAATCACATACATCCTATCAAAGTAAATTAGTGCTAATAGTTTAATAAAGTACACCCCAAAAGTTATTTGGATTTTTAAAAAATGATTATCCAAAGAATGCTTCTCTAATGGACAATTTCTGGCAGCAATTATGTAATGATAAAGCTGAGCCTTCCCTAAATCTTTCCAAATGCACCATTACTTTGCCTGCCCTCAGTCCTCAGCTCACTGAAATACCAAAGAGCATTAAAATAACAAAAATAACAAATGACTGAGTCCTTATTACATGTTAGCCATTGGGCTGGGCCTTTTACATTCCTTTAAACCCCACACCAACTTCATTTTAGATAAATAGCTGAGGCTTGGAAAGACTAAGTGGCTCCCCAAGGCATGCAGCTTGGAAGTGGTAGAGAGAAAATCCACTCAGCTATTTTGACTGCAAGTGCCCAGCCCACTGGAAGAGAAGGAAAGCCGCTCCCAGCTGGCATGCAAGTGCGGTGCCATTAGCGACAGCTCAGCAGCACACCACAGAAATCATCACACACTTCATTGTGGAATTATATTCAAAAGGCATTTTTCACCACTTAGGGTCTGACATTCTTGGATCAAATTTCTAAAATATTCTGTTAATTTTCATACCAGCTTTAAAGCAGTAACGAAGCCATCTACATGTACGAGTGCTTTGAATTAGGGGGTATGGAGAGCTGCTATTTGTCCACTTTCACTCAGAGATCCAAATGTAGATATTAGTAATGGCCACTTGTTTTAGGGGTGAGCTCAGATGGAACAAAGATGCCATGGCCTCAGCCCTCCAAGGACCACAGTGCTTGAGCCCTAGTGAACAGGTTTGGTTCAGTGAATGACAGCCGACGTGACAGAGGCAAAGCACCTAGAAGCCACCTTCCCTCTAGTACAACATTGTCTTTCTTTGTGAATTCCGTTCATCAGTCGTAAGCAAGGAGACTGTGGAGAAGTGATATTAGGATCCTTTACACAACCGTTTCAGTAAGTACAAACCCCTGGTATCTCCTTGGTAAAAATGGCAGAGATTTAGGGGCAGGGGAGAGCGGCTCTGACAATGGGAATAGTCAAAATATTTCAACCATTATCATACACTAAGGACCGAAAGAGGCCAAGTAGAAGTGATTCCTGGAGGTAGGGTAGGCAGCAGGACACCACAGCCTTGGGGTGGTCAGGGAGGCACTAGACATATTTCCCAACAGGACAACAGTCCCTCCCCCAGAGGGGCGACCATCTGAGCCTACTTACTCATGGCATCATTGAGGGAGAGAGTTAGAGGGAGGAAGGGAGACATGCAGGACAGCGTCGGGCATGCTGAAGCCCTGGCCACTTACAGAGCTATTTCTCTCTAGTGCTGACCACTCCTGCTTAGTGGATCGTGGCTGAAGTGGTAAAAGGGCATTCAGAGAGCTTAAGCCAACCGATATGGAGCTTTTCATGTTGTACTAATGCACATTGCTGTACTGGTAGCAGCTCGGGATGTGACACATGGGCACATGGTGGCTTCCTAAACAATACTGGTGTTACGATCAGAAAAATCTCTGATCTACCGATCATTTCTTCCCGGGGCCAGTCTTCAGGAACTCCATGGATGCCTGGAGACTCACTGCGAACACTCAGCTAAACTTCGAAAGCCTTCCCTATGGGCAGAAATATCCAGGGCAGATATAATCCAGGGCTCTGTCTTAATCTCTAAGTGAACCTGAATCTTGTGGTGACCAGGAGATGCCTGTCATTATGTCAGTTTCTTCTTATTGACAGAGATAATGAATAGGTATCATCTCACGTGATTGCTGATGGCTGTCTGATGCACTGTGTTGAATAGGATTCTAAAGTTATACCCGGTCTCCCGGAGTCCAGCTCCTGCGAGTCCAAGAGTCCCTGAAGGATGAACGGTGTTGGTATGATGAACAACTCGAGAGAACTGCGTGGTTTCTGGAACCAGGCAGGTGTGCTTCTCTGCCTCGCTGATGCCAGTATTTTTATTTACAGGTAGTAAGTGGCATTACATCGAGTGAGTGACATTTCATCAATAAGCATAGTTTGATATCTTTAACAACAATGTGTTTTTATCAGCAAAGCAGAGGTTTCCTCAATCTTGCAAGTTGTTTTCAAGTTAATTAGCATGTAAATTTAAGGCAGGGGGAGAAAACAGGGCGTTACCTAGGCCTATGTTAACTATATATAAACAGGCCAGGAGTCATTCTGTCTATTCTTCCAACTACAATGGAGGAGGTGCAACCCATCTGGCAAGGACGAATTCCCAATGCTTGTCCTTTGCTTATGAATGAGTACATTTACAAAGTCTCCTTCAGATGTTACCCATCAGTGCATCACATTCTAGGTCTCCATTTTTATTTGAATGTCATAAAGCAAAAGAGCATTATATCCTTTAGGCCAACGAGGGCAATTCAAGAAATCCAAGCCTGAAAAGTTATTTAGAAGGAGGTAAGCCTGGGCGCCATTTGATTATCAGGAGCCTTGCTGCAACTGCCTTCTCACACAGCGAAGCAGCTCAAGATGGCTCCCAACACCAGTCTTTGAGAGAAAAAGTCCCGTCAATAATGTGATGGTGACATCCTCTAGATCAGGGCTTTTATTTTTTAAGCATTTTGTGTGTCATGACCACTCTTTGCCACCTAGTAAAGACTATGAACACCTTTTCAGAGTAATGATTTTCAAGAAAGAAAATTAAATACAAAGGAAACCAAAAATGTTAAACACGGTTAACTAAAAACACTAAAAAATATTTAAGATACAGTAATATATGTGTATTTTACTAAAGCACTCAACAAGAGTCAGTGGTGAGCCCAGTAACTATTGAATTTTAAAGTTCCAATGAATATAAATGGAATTTTGAGATGTCTACAACAGCTGGATGTGATATGAATATATCTGTGGTTTCTATCACCAAAAGCACTGCTGGGGCAGTTGGGTGGCTCAGTCAGTTAAGCATCTGACTCTTGATCTCAGCTCAGGTCATGATCTCATGGTTCATGGGATCGAGCCCTGTGTTGGGCTCTGTGCTGACAGCACAGAAAGCCTGCTTGGAATTTCCTCTCTCTCTCTCTCCCCCGCCCCTTTCAAAAATCCCTCACTTGTGCTCTCTCTCTCTCAAAATAAATAAATATTTTAAAAAAATACTGCTTATTCTACAATGATGTGTTGCCTAAATTCATAGTGGAAGGAAATTCTACATTTCAGTTTAAAGTTGGTGAAAATAAAGACATCATTTTTTCTGATTCATGTTCAGAGACTCCTTGAATTCTAGCCATGAGTCCCTTGGAAAGGGGAAACCCAGGGATCCCAGGTTTCTAACCTATAACTAAGACTGCAGCATAGACTCTACCTCTGATCTGTCATACTGTTCTCTAAGACATCCAGGACCAGTGTTCACTGAAGTCCAGAGTTGTACACACCAGAATCTAAAGCTTGTTTATCTAAATACATATCATCCCATGACTCTGAAGGGTGGTGGTGGGGGAGCACACAAGTGTCCTTCTGGTTTTCCTCATGGCCCAAATCATGGCCAGTTCCTGGGAGAACGAAAAAGTCTCCTATTGTGTTAATTCTCTAGAAAGTCCAGGTTGCCCCAAGGTCCACAGAATAGAACTGCAGACACCAAGGATTCAGGCACTTGTGACTGGACAGCTCCCTGTTGTGGAGTGTAAGTCCAGGAGTCATCACCAACTGCCTTGGCATGGATTAACCAGAAGAGAAGGGGACTCTAACACAATCTATCTGCTGGATCCGGCAGTAAGAGCACATATAATGGAGAGGAATGGATGACACGCCCTACTTGACTGTGTTTGTAAGAGTTATACCTTCTTGGGGCACCTGGGTGGCTCAGTCGGTTAAACTTCTGACTTCAGCTCAGGTGGTGATCTCATGGTTCATGAGTTCAAGCCCCACGTCGGGCTCTGTGCTGATAGCTCACAGTCTGGAGCCTGCTTCAGATTCTGTGTCTCCCTCTCTCTCTGCCTTTCTACTGATTGCTCTCTCTCTTTCTCAAAAATAAATAAACATTAAAAAATTAAAAAAAAAAGATTTAAATCTTTTTGCAGGCTAATGAATTTATACTTATCTCCTGATAAAAAGTAGGATTGAAAACAGACCATTTTCCAAACACGGACCTTTAAATAAAAATCAGCAGTAGACTTTCACAGTGGCATGAGTGTGGTAAACTGGGACTAACACTTTTACAATATGAAATAAAACTCAAATTTGGTCATGACGATTTATTATATTGGAATTGTAGCTATTATTTCAGAAGAGAAAAAAGCAAACAGCTTCCACTTGGGACATGAAATGATGTTGCTGTGAGAAAATGTCAACCCAGCTTTCTGCATACCTGCCGACAAACGCTCAGAAATGTTGCTGGCTTTTATTAGGCCTCTCTGAAACTCCCGAAGCAGTTGTGGAAAATGCAAGCCCAGGCCTTGACCTCTGAGCCGTCTGCCCAACATTTTATTCCTTGAACTCAGGATTGCTCTGAAATCACCTGCACTATAAAGTTCCCCGTTAGACCATTCATTTGACTGTTTCCTTCTCTGCGCAATGAGATAGCGAAGATTTACTTAGGAGTGTGGCGTTCGAGAGTGCAAACCCCATTTGCTCCCATGCTCTGAGGACTCTGTACTAGTTATTAGCGACAGCCCCTAGAGGTCCATAATTGGTTTTGTGTGAGCTACGCCTTTGCCGATACATTTGCCGGCCACCACTGCCCATCTAACAACTGCCAACGATGGGACCAGGATAAGTCCCTTCATTTTTATTTAAAATCTTGGAAGATAGAAGGGGCACCTGAGTAGCTCTGTCGGTTAAGCATCTGACTCTTGATTTCAGCTCAGGTTATGATCTCATCATTCATGGGTTTGAGCCCCATGTCAGTGTGCTGACAGCATGGAGCCTGCTTGGGATTCACTCTCTCTTCCTCTCTCTCTGCCCCTCCCCAGCTCACACATGCATGTGTGCTCTCTTTCTCTCCCTTAAAAATGATCTTAATAAGATTGGAACTTGCTCTTCCTCAATTAATCCCTACCTAAATCACATTTCTCCTCATACTCAGTCAATACCTGCCAAACTCAAAGTCTATACAGAAGTAAAGAAATGCACCTGAACTAAATGACTGGCATCAGTATGCAGTATATGGAGAAGTAAGCTGGGAGAAAATATTCCAGCTTAGTGATGATGACGATGATAATGGCACATTTATTAAGTACCTCCGCATCCTAGAAACTATTATTTCTGAGCTTTCTATTCTATACATAAGTATAGATAAGTCTGCATAAGTCTGTCTTTATTTCAGTACCGTGCTTTGATTATTGTAGCTTTGTGATATGTTTGGAGATTAAGAAGTGTGAGATCTCCAACTTTGTTCTTCTTTTCCAAGATTGTTTTGGCTATTTGGGTCCCTTGAGATTCCATGTGAATTTTAGGGAAGATTTTTTTCTATTTCTGCAAAAAATACCATTCGGATTTTGACAAGGGTTGCATTGTGGAAACTATGTTATACACTTTAAAATATATTCTTGGGGTGCCTGGGTGGCTCAGTCGGTTAAGCGGCCGACTTCTCCTCAGGTCATGATCTCGCAGTCTGTGAGTTCGAGCCCCACGTCGGGCTGTGCTGACAGCTCAGAGCCTGGAGCCTGCTTCGGATTCTGTGTCTCCCTCTCTCTCTGCCCTTCTCCTGCTCATGCTCTGTCTCTATGTCTCAAAAATAAATAAACGTTAAAAAAAATTAAAAATATATATATTCTCATTTATTTCTTATGATACCTTATAAAATAAGTACTACTATTATTTACAAAATATACATAATAAAGTAGAGGCATGTAGATATTAACTTGCCTATGGTTATACGATTAACGAGAGGACCAGGTTTTGTACCCAGACAGTTAAACTCCAAATATTAGAGTTCACCATCATCCTGAGCAGCCTTCCCTCTGAGGATTCGGGTAATCTAAAAAGTTTTTGCACTTCTACTATATAAAAAGCGAGAAAGAACCAGAAGGAACCAGCTAGTTGTTCACCAGCTTCGATTCTCCCTTTCTTTCAAAACAGAGCTCCAAGTTTGGTTGGCCACATGTCCACCCAGCTGGTGACCACATGTCCCAGTAGACCTTGTGGTTAAGCGTTGCTTTTGTGAATAAGTTCTGTGCAGTGGGGTGTTGGTGGAAGTGATTTGTGCACTCCTACACTCTGTGGCTCTTCCCCTTTTTCCTCCTGACTGGGTTAGAAGCTCTGTGCAGAGAAGGCTAAGCAGCCCTACCACCCTGGAGCAGGCTGTGATAAGAGAGGCAAATAGACTCTGAGTTAAGTCAATGTATCCTTGGGTCTCTTTGTTACAGCAGTGAAGCCTCAAACTTAAATAATAGTCTTAGCTTTGGGGGAAAGTTTCACTTGGAATTTTTGTGTTTAGGAGCATCTGGTTGGCTCAGTCAGTAAAGCCTGCAACTTTTAATCAGGAGGTCATGAGTTCAAGCCCTACGCTGGGCATGGAGCCTAGTTTTAAAAAATGTGAAATTTCCGTGTTAAGGAAAATGAGGTTTTCAAACATTTACTTCAGAATAGAAAAGCACTTGCTGGTACTTTTTAAAAACTCTCTTGTAATTTTTAAGTTATACTTCCCTATCTAGTACCTTTTTACAAAGATGTTGACACCGAGCTATGGAAATTAGGGCATGGGTTTTGAATTTATTTTCTAGTAGTAATAATGAGTGTTCATCTAGCTAAGTTATTTTTACTTTGTTCCTAGGATCGTCTGCTTTTGTCTGTGGGGTGCCTTCATGAGAATTGGGGATTGGCCCCCAGAACCCAGGACAGGACCTAGCCAACCGGATCACCCCAGCAGCCAGATGGCAGTCTGCCTGGAAACACCCACTCTGACAGCTCTGGGTGGTGCTGTGTATGCTATAGGACAGTTGATGTTCTTCACAGAGAACGCTTTGCTAGAGTCATGACCTTGAACGTACAGGTGTCACTAGCAGCTCTCCAGTGACTCACATGTAGTAGGAGTTCAATAGATGGTGCCTTAAATTCACGGCCCAGGTGTAAATTTCATGCGATATCAGAGCTCTCCTTAGGGAGAGTAACGTTTAGAGCAGTTCATGTGAACAAAGACTTTTTTTAAGGAAAATTTTAAACATATTCATAAGTAGAGAGATTAGTACGATGAGCACCCATGTCTGTGAATGTTTTTATGTAGATGAAGTCAAGTTAAAAAGAACATCAAGGGCCGCTTTGAGGAGGAAAAGAATTTAAGAAAGAACAGACAAAGGAGGTCGTGATAAAAGGGAGGGGTCCTGCCCAGACAAAGGCTCTTTATAAGCTGAATGATGAGAGAAAAAGGATGACAGCACACCTTGCCCTAAAAACACTTCAGATCCCTCCCACAGAGTTTAAGAGGAAATCAGTCATAACCAAATAGCTAATATTTATTTTATGTTTCTTATGTGCTGAGTACCGTTTTACAAACTTATTAGGTAACCATTTGTATTATTCCCATATTATAAAGGAGAAATTTGTGACTTTGAGACGTTAAAGTTAACTTTCTTAAAGTGCCAGGCTGATAGATGTCAGAATGAAGAGTTGAACGCAGGACCTTTTGACTCAAGAGTCTCTACTCCTAATATGTCTGTGTTTAAATCTGGTCCATGGGTTTTTGACCCAACATCACTTAGGGCACTCGTTAGAAAGGTAGATTTCTTATTCTCAGGCTAGACCTAGTGCATTGGAAACCATGGTGCATGAGGTCTAGGAATAGGCATCTGAAACAAGAGTTTGTTTTAAAGGTTTATTTATTTTGAGACAGAGAGCGGGAGAGATAGACAGAGAGAGAGGGAAAGAGAATGAGTGGGGGAGGGACAGAGAGAGAGGGAGAGAGAAGGAATTCCAAGCAGGCTCATGCTGTCAGCACAGAGCCCGATGCAGGACTTGATCCCACAAACCGTGAGATCATGACCTGAACCGAGATCAAGAGTCTGATGCTTAACCGACCGAGCCACCAGGCGCCCCTGACACCAGATTCTTCTGTCCATCCGGGTTTGAGAACTGAGGCATCATGACATATTGATGTACCGGCTCCATCAGGGCTTCTCTGGACTTTTTCGATTCTACATCTTTATCTGTAAGATGTTGAAAAGATATTTTCTCGGTATTCTCATTTTTTCTCCAAATTGCACGTATTCTTTAAAAATTACTCTTTATAATTTAATATACAGATAGTGTTGTTCCAGTGTATTATGTATACCATAAATACACACAAATAAAACATTTAAAATATCCCCCGAGTGCATGCCCTCTTCCCCTCTTGTAAGAACACTGGTCTCGAGTCCGTACAATACAAATTTGTTCTCCTATTTCATCGTACCATCTATATCAAGAGTCATAAATGGGAACTAGCCCTCAGACAGGAGTTATACATCAGGAAATTTCACATAAAAACACAGATTTCTGACTTCTTTTGAGAACAGCCGATATGGCCCCCTGGGCCTGAGTCTGCTACATCGTGATGGCAGTGGCGGCTTAGGGAAGGTGAGCGGGCCCCAAGCAGTGAGGCCCTTGCAGGGAGGGTGTGCAGGTGTGCCTCTGAGCGCTGCGGTCGCCGCCTTGCCCACCTCTCTCATATTAAATACAGACCTACGGACCTGGTGGACGCTTGAGGCTTTGACCGTCAGATCTCTGCCAAGACAGGAGGAATTCTTACTCTACCCTAGCATGAAGATAGTCTTCACCGTGGTGTGCTGCACACTGCCAGGTAACTTTTACCCCCGACTTTAACTTTTAAAACCAACCATCTTAGCTCGACCTGTATGGATGTGCCATTTCTCCAGGTTCCAAATGCGAAAAATAAAGGAATTTTACAGGGCTCAGCCTAATCATAAATCCACTTGTTGAGTGCACCCCAGTGAGAGTTTGTTTTGATAACAACCCAGGTTATTTCAATGGCTGAGGTAATGAAATACCACTGAAAGAAGAAAACTTCACCAATCAAGGTGAAATAGGAGTAACACTGTCACTGGCAATGAGGAAAACAAAGGCAAGAAAAATGCAGCTTAAATTAAATCTCCTTACAGCTTGCAGCCCACTGATAGACCTGAAACATGCAGTGTGACCTTCCTCAAGGAACTCATGGCTGCCTTAGTGCATTAATGTTTTTGTTTTATTAAAGATGAAAAGTAAACTTATCTTAAGAGCAGCTAGCCCCTCAAGGTCCTGAAAGCCTTCCTTTCAAATTCCTTAGAGACTTTCACTATCCCTAACCATACCTTAAAACCATACCTTAAAAGTATGCAACCAGCCACTCCTCACAATCCTGGTGCACAATCTTTCTGCACATGGGTCCTGTCCTGTGCTTTAGTAAAATCACCTTTTTGCACCAAAGACATCCCAAGGATTCTTTCTTAGCCTTTTACTCACAAATGCCATCAACTGATTTCAAGGGAGATTTAAAATAACCATGATGTCACTTTCTGAGGAAAAGAATAGCGTGCAAAGATGAAAATTATCTTATATGTTAACAAGCCAGATTCTCTCCAGAGCTGAAACTGTTCATGGATTGTAAGGTAGGGAATTGAAGAGGCAAAAAATACTCTTTCATTAGTGTCTCAGAATGTCATTGGTTAGGTAGGGCGGCTGCATGACTCAGCCAGTTAAGCTTCAGACTTTTGATTTTGGCTCAGGTCATGATCTTGAGGTTTGTGGGATTGAGCCCCATATTGGGCTCTGTGCTGACAGTGTGGAGCCCGTTTGGGATTCTCTCTCACCCTCTTTCTCTGTCCCTCCCCCATTCAAGCGCATGCACTCTCTCTCTCTCTCAAAAAATAAAAATAAACTTAAAAAAAAAAAAGAGAATGTCATTGGTTAAAGAAGACACTAAGTTTGGCCCTGAAGTTTGTGTTTCTCCATTTGTAACTGGGCTACCACAAGGTTGTCTTGAGCTCCGATTGTTTCTGGCATATCCAAAAAGAACACAGATACAGTTCCCTTGACAACAGGTTTGTATCAAGAAATTGTTTTTCCTAGTCATAATGAATTTTATTAGAAGGAATAATTGCCTCAAAAAAGAACTGATAGTGGTTAAAATTCCACGTTGTACAATTTGTTAGAGACTAAAAGAGATCAAATTGTCTTGGTAAAATTTAGATCTGCAAATATTTGTCTAGGGAAATTGGATTTGACAAAAACAGTGGTCACAAAGAAAAATGACAATGGCAGAAATTATAATGGATAAAATCTGATGGATATATTAAATACTTCCCGTACAATTTACAGAAAACAGAATTAAATTCTTTAAAAATAATTTAAGTAAAATAAACGTAGAAAGTATTAGAGTCAAGTTTATAAGTCAGATGGGAAACTGATCAAGGAATTAAACTGGCTTAATAGAACTCATTGCAGAAAATTTATTACATCTGCATTCATAAACATGGAGTCCAAGGGACCATGGTAGAAACATCATTCACCTGGTGTAAATGGTCAGGGCCACACTCAAGGGGAAAAAATGCCCAGTTCCCACTAGTGGGCAGCTTCCCAAACCCAATGGAACTATGGCACATGTGTGGAGACAACTTGGTTCATTCTGCTCCAACTCCCTAGCCTACCACTAAGACAGCTATGTCTGGGAATTACATATTTTCCAACCACCTACCCCGCATTCCTCTGATATCCATTTAAACTGGGTGACTTCCCCAGAGTGGGTTCCTTCACTCCCACCATTTTCCCTTCCTGGTAAGGTCATCTTCCAGTGGCGTTCTCTATAGCATTCCTTCAAGACTCAGGTCTAGCTCTTCCTCATTGCCTTCCATGTGGTCTCCATCTCCCTGCAATCCAGACTTTGTCCCTCTGAATCAACTCCTACCAAAGTCACCAAAGATTCTCTGTTGCCAAATCCAACAGAAACTCTCAGATTGCATTCTCTGCCATCACTTCTTCCTTCCGGTAACCATTTCTTCTCAAGTTTCCAGGACATCCTGCCCAGTGAAGCTCCTTCTGGCCAAAGGCATTGTCCAGAAAGGGATGCAGTTGTGGGCCATTATCAATCTACACCCAGGTCAGCTGGGGGAATCAGGGCCTCAATCCCATAGGAGGGAGCTGGGCAGTGTCCATAACATGCCTCAAACTCAGCAAGTCCAAAATAATATGCATTTGGTCCCAATCATTCTACTTCCGAATTTTTCCTGATTTTTGTGACCCCAGTTGAAGTCCTCATCAGTTCCTGATCAGATTGGTGTTCCAGCCTCCTCCTCGGTCTGCTAGGCCTACTCTAGTTCCTCCTTTCCACAATCATTTTATTTCTTAAATGTTTTTCCCAGTTTTATTGAGAAACAATTGACATACATCACTGTATAATTTTAAGGCATGTAGCATGATGGTTTGATTTACATATATTGTGAAGTGTTTACCTCAACAGGTTCAATTAGCATCCATCATTTCATAGAATAAAAAGAAAAGAAAAAAGAAAAATTCCCGTGAATTTAGGATTCTCTTAGGATTTACTCTTAACAACTTCCTATGTTGTATGTATCATACAGCAAATGCGATTGTTGTCATGTCACACATTACCTCTCTAGTACTTGTTTTGTAACTAGACGTTTTTACCTCTTCACCACACTCCTCCAGTTTAACATTGTGTCTCTTGTAATCACAAGTCTGATCTCTTTTTCTGAGTTTGTTTGTTTTAGATTCCACCTATAAGGCAGATCATATAATGTTTATCTTTCTCTGACTTATTACACTTAGTGTAACGTCTTCGAGATTCAACCATGTTGTTGCAAATAGTGAGATTTCCTCCCATGTGCTTATGGCCTAATGATATTCCATTGTGTGTGTGTGTGTGTGTGTGTGTGTGTGTGTGTAACTGTTTATCCTGTGACTTCCTGATTCATAATTCATTCACAGACTCTTAGGTTGTTTCCATGTCTTGGCTATTACAAATAATGCTGCTATGAACATGGCGATAGAGATAAATTTTCCAGTTAGTGTTTTCATCTCCTTTGGATGTATTCCTAGAAGTGAAATTGCTGTGTCATATGGTGGCTCTCTTTTTAATTTTTTTTAAAAAGATTTTATTTTTAAGTAATCTATACAGTCAACATGGGCTCGAACTTACAACCCTGAGATCAAGAGTTGCACGCTCCACCAACTGAGCCAGCCGGGTGTCCCTTTCTTTAAAATTTTAAGGAACTTCATACTGTTTTCCATAGTAGTTGTACCAGTTTATAGTCCCAACAGTGCATGAGGCTTCCATTTCCTCCGCATCCATACCAGCATTTGTTCTCGTATTTCTTTGATGATGGCCATTCTAACAGGCAAAATGTAGGAATTATGAGGTTATATCTCATTGCAGTTTTAATTTGCATTTCCCTAAATGACTAGTGATGTTGAGCATCTTTTCATATGCCTATTGAACTTTTGAGTATCTTTGGAAAAATGTCCAGGTCCTTTGCCTGTTACAAGATTCATTTTTTAATTTTTTTATTGTAGTAAATAGACATAGCAGAAAATTAACCATTTTGAATATTTTAAAGTATATAATTCAGTGGAATTAATTAAATTCACAATTTTGTGCAACCATCACCACTATTTCCAGAACGTTTTCGTTCTCTAGACAGAAACTCTGTAACTATTAAACAGTAACCCTCCATTTCCCCTTCCCTCCAGTCTAGAGGCTGTTTCCTGGGAACTTTTTTAGGGATGACAACCATGTGTTGTTGTCCATGAAAATATCCCCTAAATCGTCTTCACCCTCCTTTTGGTGCTGAAGAGCCTGCCCGTTCTCTGAGCCCTGCAACCCCTCTGGAACTCCTACCTCCTCCCCTTGCACCACTGCACCAGCTTCCAGCACATGGCCTTCTAGATTCCACACGCCCGGCCACAAAGTGCAGTCCAGCTTTTGTCTCAGGGTGAGCAGTCTCTTGGCATTCTTGTGAAGAAAATTTTCCATCTTAATCCCAGAAAAATGTGACGTCCCCACATATTTATTGTATAATGTTCTCAGAGGCGAGAGTGAGGAGACACCTGATGCATATTTGCTTGTGGTACCAAGGCTCTTTCCAACTCACAGCCGGCCTTCCCTCAGGGCCGTTCTCATGGGGTTCCTGGATTTGAAAGTGCACCGGCAGCAACCAAGTGAGTGTAGGACTATAAAGTGGAATGGGCCAGCACATGGAGATGGTGAAACTCAGGCCTGGATGTTAAGAAGACATTAATGTAAAGAGCCTAGGCAGGAATATACGGACAGAGAGCAGAATATGTGTGAAAACGGTGAGGTGGGAAAAAGTGTGATCTGTTCACGGAAGCCTGTTGCCTGAAGAGTAGCAGGCATGCAGGAAAACAGCAAGGGATGAGTTTGGAGATGTGGCTGGGGCCAAATCATGAGGGCTGTGGGGATCACGTATGAAATTTGTATTTGATTCCATGTTCAACAGGAAGTCATGTGTATTAGCTCAGACACTTTCACTGTACGTAACAGAAAACCCCACTGAAAGGGTTTAAGCAATAAAGGGAATTTATTGGTCTGAGTAACGGAAAAGTCCAGAGGAAGACTGCCTTGAGGTGAGGGCTCTGGTTTCATCTGGACTTTCCTCTTCTTTGAGAGTCCTTGGGTTAGTTTTTCCCAAGATTGCAAGATGGCATCAAGTAGGATCCTTCTTTCTTTCTGTTTCTTTCTTTGTTTTGTTTCTTTTCTTTCTCTCTCTTTTTTTTTCTTTTCTTCCTTCCTTTCCCTTTCTTTCTTTCTTTCTTTTTCTTTCTTTCTTTCTTCCTTCCTTCCTTCCTTCTTTCTTTCTTTCTTTCTTTCTTTCTTTCTTTCTTTCTTTCTTTCTTTCTTTCTTTCTTTCTTTCTTTCTTTCTTTCTTTCTTTCTTTCTTTCTTTCTTTCAAAGAGAGGGAGAGTCTATCTTCTGTAAGCCACTTAACAGAATTCCTCATCTTCACTCTGATTGGATCAGCCTGGACCTGTCAGAGTGAGCACCTCTCTTCACAACCCAATCTCTGCAGTAAAACTCCTACTCCAGCCAGGACTTTCTCCCTCTTGAAGCTAGGGTTGGAGTCAATCCCAGATGGCATGCTGCTACTTAGTGAGGGTGGAGTGGTCCCCCTCCTCAAATAATTTGGAAACAATTAGAAAGGAAAGAAAGGGGAAGTGGGTGCTGGATAAGTAACCTCAAGAATCATTATACCATGGAAAGACTGTTAAAGATCACTCTCACTGCTATGAGGAAGACAGACTGGAGGAACCAGCAAGGAAGGATGGAGGCTAACTAGGAGACTGTTGCAGTGGGTCAGTCCGGGGGTGGTGGTGGTACAGAGTGAGATGCATTTGAGGGATAGAACTGACCAGACTTCATGATGGATTGGATGATGGAGTAGGTAGTTTTGACCAGATTCTGAGGAGGTTCAAGTGCTCGGCTTTGGATTTTATGTTTGTAAGCAATGATGGAGGCTTTTGGAGTGGGTTGTCTTTTGTGAGAGGAAAAGATTAAGAATTTTTGGGTTTTGGTGACTTTCACTTTCTCTTCCTCCTTTAATTGTTTTTTCTGTTTAGTTTTTACAATTTACCACAAGATATTCATTTGCTCTTCTGTTTTCCAAATGATGAAAACGCCAAAATCACGACCTATGATTTCAGTAGATTGATTTGTTCCTCACCTAGTATCCAAGTCAAGTGACTATTATCTTCAAAAAAACTGTTTTCTGTAGCCTAATTTTATAGGTCTAAAAGAACTCGGCTTCAGTTGAATCTTAGAACAGTGTGAAATTAATATTAACTTAGCTGAATGTTTTCAGTTTGAATTAATATGCTTGCAATGTCATTCAATCTTGCATATTGTTATCATCAGGAATTGAACATGCTTTAGCCTTTCAAAGTATCAATTATAAGGCATAAGAGTTCAATTGCAGCTCCCAGTTTAATCCTCTAGCTATCCATCATCTAAAGCTCACTGAAATAGTTGAATTAAACTTCAAGGATGTAGGATGGCTATTTTTGCAGACCAAGCAAACAATAGTTGCTGTTTGATGCCCTTGACGGAAGTAGACTGGTGTGTTAATTTCTGTGTATGAATTCAGCAAAGCACTTACATTTTAAAGGGTCTATTCTAGTTCGGATTCAAGTTTGAGTCAGTCCTTTCAAAAAGAATTGCTATTCCTCCATTCATTAAAAAGTTCAGGACACATAAAGGAAGGGAAGTAAAAATAATATAAAAATGAGAGGAGGACAAAATATAAGAGAATCTTAGTTACAGAGAACAAACTGAGGGTTGCTAGAGGCATTGTGGGTGGTGGGATGGGCTAAGTGGGTAACAGGCATTAAGGAGGGCACTTGTTGGGATGAGCACTGGATGTTATACATAGGAGGTGAATCACTGGAAATCTACTCCTGAAATCATTACTGCACTATATGCTAAGTAGGATGCAAATTAAAATAAATAAATCAATTTAAAAAAAGTTCACTACTTGGTTTTGTCTCATTTAAAATTCCCATATATTACTTTGTCATTAAAATACAAACCACTTGATGGAGCTTTTTACTTTTGGACAAGCCCCATCTTTCTGTTCCTCAGTTTTCTCATTATTTCTTTACCTTTGATGAGGATAAAAATTCCTGACTAAATAGCTCATAACATTGCTGTGAGGGTCAGGTTGGATGATACGGGGCAAAGTGGTGAGGATGGCTAAATTCTACATAAAATGTTTACTTGTGTGCTCATGCACCATCTATTCTGGCAGCAGTTACTGTTGGTGCCTTTTTGCATTACAGCTTTCTCAGTCCTTGTGGGGGCACTAGACCGGAGTGCAAGGCAGGCCAGAAGTGCCAGGGAATTTTTGCCCTGGGAGCAGTCCTAGATCTGTGACCAAAAGGGGCTGGTGCATAAACATCCCAGTTTTTGCCCTTTGGTAGTAGGGGTGGATGGAAGGCAGTTCTAAGTGTTCTATGTATTCCCCCAGAGGTCCTCAGTAAGGTTGAGCTCCAGTTCCCATAGCTTTAGAACTGTCCCATAGAACACTTTTGTGTTCTTTCCATTTCATTTTTTACTTCCTAAACTGACATCTCCTTGAGTTTACCTCTCAAAGAAATGATCTGCACTCAAGTTGTTTATCTTAAGGTCTGTTTTGGGTGGAACTCAACCTAAGGTCCTAGTTCTAATGGTCTTTCAAAAAGTAGCCATGCAACTAGCTCACCAATGATAATCTAGAATTTTCTGGCTTTGTCACCTAGCTTCAGTCCTGGATTGGAACTAAGTCTATTTTGCCCCCGTCTGCCAGGACCTAAGAGTATTTACCAGTAATTCTCCAAGAGGTGGTTTCCTAGTAATCCTGACTATACCTACCATCCCTTGAGAGACTGTGTACCTTTGAGAGGGGTCAGCTGATATACGAGTCATGCAGACAGAGATGCAATATTGCCTTTACTACTAATAAAGATGCTGTTGGAGAGCATGGCTTACAGTTGCGGGCCCTAACAATGAACCTCAAAGTTAGGCAGACTTATGCAAACAGTGTTGGATAACTGCAGGCCTCCAACTTCACAGGCAGAGCCTGCCACTCTAAAGTTTGCCTAATGGAGAACAGGATGTGTTCTCTCTGCGGACAGACAGTTCTGAGAGAAAAAAAAGAGGAGGAAGAGGCTGAGTCATAGGTGCCTAGTTCCTGTTCCAGTCAGAAAATGCATTCTCCTCCCTCACAGCAGTGATAGGGGGAAGAAAGAAACCAAGAAAGTTATTAAAATGGGTTCCTTTTCTCAGGGTAACAAGATGCTAGGCAGAGGTTCCCCTCTTTCTAACATTCTCAGAGTTTTTTTTCTCTCTCTTAGTTCATTGGGCTTAACCATTAAGCTCAAAGTCAACCAAGAATGTGACCATCTCCTTGGCAGGAGATCAGCAATCTGTCCTGACACTGCTGCTCCTGCCGCAAGCACATCCCCCCACTTCTACTATCTGAATGGCTGAAGAGCATAGCTATTGCCCGCAGAAGGGAATTCATTGGCTGAATTCCAGGGCCATGCTGAACCCCAGCTGAAAGTTCCCCATTTCATTTTGCAGCCCTCATTATGTCTAACCATGTTGTTTGGACAGTCTATCAGACGTTCTGAAAAGAGATTATATGACAATGTAAAGACACTTTGATAACAAAATTTTAGTAAAATATTGATGTCCCCCAATTTAAACATAATTCCTCTACCATTATGAATTTCCCAGGGAGAAAAAGTTCAAAGAGTAGATTGTCTTGCATGCTTGAGTTAAAGATAAAGACAGAGTCTAAAACTCACCTTTCTGATGATTCTGATTCTGCTCATTCTGAACTAGAGGGGTCCTTCATGCCTTGGATAGCACTGTGGTTCTTTCGGCAACCTGGACAAGGTCCCGCTAGAACCACCAGTGTGGCTTTTTTCAGAATCTCAAAAGTTAAATTATACACCAAGTTTCTGGTATGCCTCACTTTTTAAAGAGTATCAATCAAAACAACACCAACATAATCAAGCAAAAGACAACAAATCAATACCAAGATCTTCAATTTTTAAGACAAAATGATGCTCCCAAAACAGAACCCTGCACTTTCCATAACAGAGACTCAGGGATCATGATTTCAGCTTCAGCAGGATGCTAAAGTCCTCGATCTGTAAACTTAAACTCAATTGAGAGGAATCTCCCCAAAGAGGTTAGCATTGGCAACATGCTTAACCATTCCTGTGGGAAGAATCAACTATTTCTCTCAGGTTGACATAGGTGACCGTAGGAGATTGGAATGCGTCATTCCAATGTTTGCCCCTCTGGCATAAGGATTATTTTGAGCCGAAGGCAAATGAGAAAAAGTAGGCATAGGATGAGCTCTCTGCCATATCCTGTCTACCTGAAAACAAGATTGTAAATTCCCCTTATGAAGGTATCTCCTCCCTCCCCCCACCATTTTCCAGTTTCCATACCAGGAAGGGAATAACAACCTTATCACTAGAGATGAGATGGCACCTTGAAAGAGCCTACACAAGCAAATCTTACTTACTAAGTATCCCTTGCTTACCATTAATTTTCCATCTATTTGCCTTCCTGCAATATCCTGTCGCCAGAAGCTCAAAGTCTTTTTCATTTGTTTTGACAATTCTTTATTCTCTTTTGTTCAAATGGTACCAGAGCACCCACGCATAGTTGTTTCTTTGGGGTTTTTCTCTTCTTTCTAGGAAGCCCCCTCACTATGTAAAACTTTTAATATCAAATTTGTGTTTTTTCTCATATTAATCTGTCTCATTAGTTTATTTTGCAAAACAAGTGGAAGAACCCTAAGAGGGCAGAGAATTTCTCTTCCCGGTGATATCTGCATTCTTGCAAAGTTAAGAAATATGCAGTGATGGCAAGCTCTGTCAAGAGTCTGCTTGAAGAGGTCTCTTTCCCATCTTGCATCTTAAAAACTTTTTCACTTTTCATTTCCCTTTTGAGCCTTTGGTCTCCAACATCTCCCACCTGATCCATGGGATGTGGGCTCTAAACAACCCCATGGGTTCCACACTGGCTCCTGCTATTGGCTCTTTGTTGTGGAATGACATGGCTGGAAAGCCTGTCTTGTAAGGGTAGTTTCCTCTTCATCCCCTTGTTTCAACTGGAAAACATCCTCAGCAGATTCCTGAACTAAAGTTGCTACAGACTTTTCTGCAGAAGCTCTAGATTCAGCTATCAATGACAACCCGCTCTTACCCACCCCCCTCCAAATAACAGTGGGAAGGTAGACATTGATTTCATTCACATAAATGTCTAGGTCAGCGTTCCAGGGCTGGTGTAGCCTCCAGAGTCAGGGATTCCGATTCCTTTGCCACTGTGCCCCTCCACGCATGATTTGACCTCCCTATCCCAAATGCAGACATCTTCAGCAATGGGAGCAGGGGATGCCGTGTCTCGCATCTTAAGGAACACTATTAGAAGCTGTCACAGTTGACTTTTCTGCTTACATCTAATTTACAACAATGTAGACACACAAGTATCCTGAGCTGCAAGAGAGGCTAGGAAATGTAGTCTTCATTCTAGGCAGTCATATCCCCAACAAAGCTTACTAAGAAAAGGAGAATGAATACTGGGGCAACTGGACTACCAGACTAACTGCTCGGGTGAGGACAGATACTGCTGCTGAGCCCTCCTCAGCACTCCATCCCTTGCTTTTGACTGGTCCAGGCCCCCGAGAGTATTTCCCTCCACTCTGCCTTTGTCAGCAGTAGTGGGTATGTCCTAGCGCTTAATTTCCCCTCTAAACTTTTCAAGGAGGAACAGCTGGGTTGTCGCAGTATAACTTACCTCTTAAGTCAATCCCTTTTCTTCCTTAATATTCTTTCCCTAATATAGGCCTAATATGTGTAGAATCTGATGCCTCCTTTTCTTTCTTCCTTTATTTTTTTAAACTTTCTTTCCTTTCTGGCCTGGACATGTACTTAACCTGACATTCAGTTCTAGATTTTGTTTAATGGAATCTTTGGCTTTGAGAGATAAATCACTAGGTTCTGGTTTGCCAAAAGCAACCATTCTTAAAAAAAAGCGTGGCCACTCACTCTCACCTTTCTGAGTTAGATAATCAGCATGTATTTTCTCATTAGGCTAACAGCCAATCCAGGGTCTGGTTCCATTTATCACTGTCCTGCCTGGCTCTCTGATATGTTTCATCTCTCTGGTTGGGTTCGTTTAAGAGTCTTAATTCTCAAAATTTGTCAGGTGTGTTCCCTCTGGGCCTAGGGAGCACTGGTATCTCTACTTACAATTTTAGTGACATCTGGAAACCCATTCAATATTCCCGTGAATAGTTTACTTCCATCTGACTGATCCTTTCCTTTTAAACTTTCCAACGTTTCAGGGTACACTTGGCATTAGTGTCTTAGTCTTTAAGGAGGAGTTCCCAATGGTTCTTGCCAAAGAGTCTCTTCTCTGTGTAGCTCTAAGAGAATACTTTGCCAGTAGTGGTCTATATTCTTGCTGCCTCTGAGAGTCAGCACAGTTGGCTGAGATTTTGCTTCTATTCTTGTTTGATTCTTTTGGACCAAGTTATTATTTCTGAGCTAAAATAAAAAACCCTCCAAAACATCTTAGTCAATTTAAAAATAACCTTACATGAATTAAACCTAAGTACATCATCTTTTCCCTTTTATATGTCCTTCAATTTCATTTTTCCTTATGTATCCGTCTGATCTGTTCTCTAGGATCTCAACTTTATCTCCAAAAGAGCTTTCTCCTTCACACGCTTAATTATTCTTAATTTTGTTCTTATTTTTTCATTGCTCCTGTTCTAAGATTAAAACATATTCTAGAAAAACTCTAGACATTCCCTGATTTCCTGAACAAATCTGATTCCTAGAGACATAAGGTTCTGGGCACAGGACTAACTGTCTTCTTAATCTTTGATTTTAAAACAATTTAAATCATGGGCAGCTGGGTTGCTCAGTCGGTTAAACATCTGACTCCTGGTTTTGGCTCAGGTCACAATCTCATGGTTCATGGGTTCGAGCCCTGTGTAGGGCTCTGCGCTGATAGTGCGGGACTTGCTGGAGATTCTTTCCCCTTCTCTCTGCACCTCAGCTACTCACTCTCTCTTTCTCTCAAAGTAAATAAATAAACATAAACCCAATTTAAATTGATTGTGTCTTTAATTTAGGCATTTTCCATTATAATAAGGGTTTTCATTTCTTTGCTTGGTTTTCAATAAAAGTCTTCTGTGTGGAGGCTTTGGAAATCTAAAGCTATGATCAGAGCCTATATAACTTACAAATCCAGTTAATTTTGGATCATATGGTGGGAGATTAGTCTTTTTTTTTTTAATTTTTTAATTGTCATATTGGTTTCCATACAACACCCAGTGCTCATCCCAACCTGTGCCCTGCTCATTGCCTGTCACCCACTCTCCTCCACCCCATACACCCCTCAACCCTTGGTTTGTTCTTAGTATTTAAGAGTCTCTTATGTTTTGTCGCCCTCCCTCTCTGCTTTTCTTTCCCCTCTTCCCCTCCCCCCTACTTTTCTGTTAAGTCTTGCAAAGTCCACCTATGCATGGAAACATATGGTATCTGTCTTTCTCTGACTGACTTATTTCATTTAGCATAATACCCTCCAGTTCCATCCATGTTGCCACACATGGCCAGATTTCATTCTTTCTCATTGCTGCGTAGTATTTCATTGTATATATGTACCACATCTTCTTTATCCATTCATCAGTTGATGGACACTTAGTCTCTTTCCATGATTTGACTATTGTTGAAAGTCCTGCTATGAACATTGGGGTACACATGCCCCTATGTATGAGCACTCCTGTGTCCCTTGGGTAGATTCCTAGCTCTGGACAGGCTATATGACTTCAAGATCAGTCTTTGGGCACTGCCTACATAGGCTGGTACTAACAACTGAAAACTAGAACTTCGAACTCCAGTGTTCCATAGCACACATGCTGTGTAAACAACCCACTATAAAAGAAACGACAGAATTAGAAAATCATCGTTTTGCAGCCACTACAAAAAATAATAGGTAACAATTACCAATGGAATACTAAACTGGTTGATAAAAGACTGATGGGAGCTTTCTATGAATGCACTGACTGACAACACCCGAGTGGACTGTCAATTCTACCATCTCTAAAACTGGTACATGGATATTATGTGGCTGGTGTGATGCAACAGGCACAGTATTTCTTATAAATTTTCCTTGGAAAAAAATAATTTTGAACACAAATTTACTGGAACTTCTTAAATCTATCAGTCTGCGGGGAAAAGGGGTGATAGAGGAAGTTATTAAATGACACAAAGAGCATACAATCATCCAAATTCAGAAAGGGAGTCAAAAGGCTCATTTTCTACAAGAAAAAAAGTAGCATTTTACAACAAAGGGAGCATGGACTGTAGAGATTACAAGACCCTTAAGAACCACACCAACCAGATGCAACATAGGGGTCTCACCTGGGACATGATTTAAACAAATCAACTGTACAGGTGTTTTACAAAAAAGTTGCCACAGTACAAACAATTTCTTCCCCTTGAATCCCCCAGTGTTAATAGGTCACTGCATTAACTTCTGCACTTTCTCTCCACATATCCACGTTCGGTGTTTGACAGTAAGTTGCAAACTTTACCCCTAAGTTTCACTGTGTGTTATCTAAAGACAAGGACATTCACATACATAACCACAGTATGATTATCAAAATCTGGAAATTAACATCAATTAACATTTACTACGGACCTCATTAAAACCATGTCATTTGTCCCACTGTATCTTTTATAGCAAAAGAAAATATATATATTTTTCTTGGTTCAGAATCCAACCCAGGATTACATGCTGTAGTATCTCTGTAGTATTCTTTAATCTAGAATAGTATTTCAGTCTTGGTTTTTCATGACCTTGACTTTTGAAGAATAAAGGCCAGTTATTTTGTAGACTGTCCCTCAACTTGGGTTTGATTAACATTTGTTATATTCACATTAAGCATTTTTGGGAGAAATCCTCGAGCAGGATGCTTTGTCTTCCTCAGTGCATCTAATCATATGGTATATAATATTTGCCCTAAAGGTGGTAATATTGTAAAGGGACATTTTTGAGACAACTAGGGAAAATTGAAAATGTAGGATATTAAGTTATTGTTAATTTTCTTAGATGTTGTAATGGTATTGTGTTTGTTTTGTAAAACTGGTGTTGATCTGTTCGTGATACACATATAGTAGAAGACAAGAAGGCATTTGGCTTGCTGTCCATTTCTAGGGAGTTTGGTAACTCTAGGCAGAAAGCAGTAATGATAATATAGTCAGATGTGGACTATTCTGAAGTAGTTCCCAGTCTGTGCATTATCCAGGTCTTTGACCATTTTTCCTTTCTTATGTGGCTCCTCTTTTGGCACTACATACACAGCTTACCCAGTGTAGTATAGAAGTCAAACATTTGTCAAATTTTGTGACTAGCTGGATGAAGAAAGCCTGTGGGGGAGGAAGTGGAAATTAGTGACTGAAACTAACTTTATAAATAATTTGAATACTTTGTTTCTTTGTGATTTGCATGTCCTCCTTATTAAAAAAATTTTTTTAAAGTAATCTGTATAGCTGACATGGGGCTCAAACTCATGACCCTGAGATCAAGAGTCACATGCTCTACCAATTGAGCCAACCAGGCACCCCCCCCATGTCCTCCTTATTACAGATAATCGAGTCTAAGGAAATGAGATCATTTATAATGATTACATAGCAAAACGTTATTGCCAAAAATGCAAAAAGTCCTCACTTTAAATCTGAGAAGTACTTTTTTATAATTGTATTTCACCAAGGACTAATCCTTTGCTGATGTTCAAATTTAAACAATTTTTCTGAGCCTGTCTCATAAGAGAAAAACATGAAAAGTTGCTTCTGCGGCATTCTTCTAGTTTTTCAAGCCCTCATGTAGTAGCAACTGGTTCAAAATACTGCTTTGTTTCAAAGCATGCAGTTTAGATGTATCTTCACCGATAATGGTGATATTTCCATTTTGCTCCTGAGCCGTCAGGTCACTTTCACTGTCAGACAGCGTACATAGTAGAATATCGTTTTCATAGGTTGGAAAATAATACCTGAAAACCAAAGACATGTTGAATAAATAAACCATAAATTATACAGAAAAGTTTCTAGATAAATGAATGTACATGTTACTATAATTCTGCCAGGTTTCCTTGCCGACAGTCTCAACAGCATTTTGCAAAGGTGGTATGGGGAAATAACTTGTGAATTACTTTCAGTTTGACCTCTACTGATGGTCATCAGTCTAATGATGAAGATGACATCATTCTTGCTAGTATCCTTGCTAGCTGCCCATTCGGCCTGCGCTTCCTACTCCCACAGAACTCGCTACCTGAAAAGGCAGCTTACTCTAGTACCGGACAGCTCTAACGGATCTCTCCATTAGAGAGATCTCCACGGATGAAGCTAAAAATGACATCCCTTTCATTTTGACGCTCAGTCCCAGTTCCTCACTAAATGTTAACAAGACTCAAATACGGTTACTCTTTCATATACGAATCCTTCATATATCTGATGAAAAAACACTGTTCCCCTTGAGTGTGTGTGTGTGTCTCTGTGTGTTCTTCCCATGCTAATCATTACTGGTTCCTTCATTCTAGGTGAGCAAAAATCAAAACATCTACAGAATTTTAAGTCTATTATTCTGGTTCCATTTCTGGACACACTTAGGAGTTAGTTCTGAAGTTATCTCTAAAGATTTCAACTTATTTAACAAGAGTTATAGGAACAGGGTCTCAGGTCAATCCAGGACCGACTTTGTCTTTCACAAATCTGTGATTTTCTAAAGAGGAAAATCTAGCACTTTTTGGCTAGTGTTCCGGGGCGGAGGGTACTGATTTAACATTCCCTGAGAGGAACCTCTAGGCAGCTACAACCCTATCACCTCTCAGAGTCTCCCTCAGCTGAGAATGTCCAGACTGATACGAGAACCAGCCCAGAAGGCTGAACTGGTAAAGGATAGCTGGCAGTCTGACACCACCTACATACATACAGATCTATGGGCCGACTGCTTAACATTTATAAAGGGCTGAGATGCAAAGTATACACCAAAAGCCCTAATAGTTGTGTGCTCTTCGACACAGTAATTTTATTTCTAGGAGCTTATCTAAACAAAAAATTAGATCAGTGTGCAAAAATGCAGGCATATGGATAGTCATTGCATTACTATTTATAAGAACAAAATGCAAGAAAAAAATCTCACTATCCAACAAATTAGGGTAGATCTAGTGAATGGGATATTTGGCAACCGTTAAAAATGATGCAACAGATGTATATTAGATATAGAAAAATGCTTACGATATTCTACTAACATAATTAAAAAATTGATACTTCTATATCTGCATCTTTATCTTCATACCACAAAATCTGAAATAGTTGTTTACATTTATAAAAGGTGGGTTTAAAAATAAGATTAAAAAAATTTTTTTAATGTTTGTTTATTTTTGAAAGAGAGAGACAGAGCACAAGCGGGAGAGGGACAGAAAGGGAGACACGGAATCCGAAGCAGGCTCTAGGCTCTGTGCTAATAGCACAGAGCCTGACATGGGGTTCAAACCCACGAATTGTGAGCTCATGACCTGAGTCGAAATTGGACACTTAACCTACTGAGCCACCCAGGAGCCTCTTAAAAACAAGATTTTTGAAAATTTTTACTTTTTACAATAAACCTATGTTTCTCTTTTATTTAACTGAATAAAGGAACACAGAAAGGATATGGAGCAGAGTACTGAAAACACAGGATATTAAGAACATTAAGAAAAGAAGTACTCACTCTGGTTGATCCCATATCTTTCTTTCAGGAAGCAGTGATGTATGTTTAGTTTCTTCCATGTGAGTCCTTAACTCTGCTTTGGACTTGAACTTCACATGGCAACCATAACATCTACATTGGTGAATTTGCCTTCGAATGAAATTGACCAATTTTACTTGCTGGTAGAAATTCAATCCTGAAAATGACAGTTTATAGAATCACAAGACAACTGGTCAGACCCATTTTCGCTAAAGAGTCACTTCCCTTTATTAACCAACCTGAAGAGGCAGTACAATTATAAAGCATAATAATAGATACCAAATAACAACAGCCAATACTCACATAGGGCTTATATGCCAGGCACTGTTCTAATCATTTTCCATGTATTAATTGATACATTTAATTCTTGAAAAATTCTACCACGTAGGTAGTACTACCATATCCACATTATATTTTAGGAAACTGTCCAAGGTTGTATAGCCAGTAAGTGGTAGAGGCAGGATTTGACATATACACATATCCATAAGAACAGCAAAACAATGTAACACATTCCAGAGTCTAGGAAAGTAGTCAGTGAGCTGAGGTGTGGGAGGTAAACTTTCTACTCTTTGATCCATTAGCAAGTCAGTAATTTACATCTTTATGTCCCTAATCTTTCTATCATAACGATACTGAGAATGATGCAATTGGGTACATCTATCTATGATAAATAATCTAGCTACACTGTCAAACAGTACAGGAGGTGTTTTACATACATTATCTGTTCCCTGTAACAGTCTGTTGACCTGAGGCCTTATGTCACACAGCCATTAAGTGCTGGGGCAGGAATCTGAACTCTGACTTGGTCTCCATGGTCTTTCCACTAGCCCCTTCCACTTTATGAAAGATACTGACCATTAACTTGCATTTTATTTGAAGCATATTCATATACGTAGGAAAGAAGAAAGACCATATGACACCAAAAACCATATTTGAATGTTACAGTTCAAACTGGCTGTGAATCACTGCTTCAGGCAGTCCTGCTGAGACCATCTGTGGAGAGACACGTTTTGGCTGCACACTCCCCAATTGCGACTGCTGAACGCAGGCATCGTTTACAGAGCGGCGTATAAAAATGCAGCATCATGGAAAACAGTTTCTGAATCAAACTCACCAAGTTCTGACTTTATTTTGAGGAGATCAAACTCGTGTGCTTCCTAAAAAAAGGAATGAATATCTGTGAGTGTATAAATTATTTAATCTTTCAGGCTGAAGTTATAAACAGACAGCTTATTCATAGGAGTTTGAACACTGTTGAAACTCAGTCTCGGTTCATCATCTTCTGCTTCTGAAGTCGTCGAAATGTAACTGTTTCCCTCCCCACACCCAACTACTTTTTAAAGCACAGTCCAAACAAGTCATGCCAATCAGCTAAAACATTTTAATTATTCACAGTTTGTATCTACAGCTTTCACAATTTACTATGTATGCATTCTGCAGTCTGACGAAAGTGTCCCCAGTCTCTAGCGATGTGGCCCTACTTACTATACTGTGCGCCTGGACTCGAATTATGGATACAGGCCCTTTGCTACACAAGCTGATAGGTAATTTTACAAATCTGCTTTCCATTTTATGCTGTCAAGTACACTGCTTAATGCAAATTTCTCTTCACTCACATCTTCCCACAAATTACATTTCTTTTGATTTTTACAATGCAGACTTATTTTATTCTGTTCCATTCCTGCAATCGTCCATCTGGGTAAATGTGTGAACTTCAAAGTTTACCGAGAATAAAGACCATGTAACTCCCTATGAAGGCATTTAGTGTCACTTCAGAGGCAAGATGATTAGGAATTCCGTGACTCTTTATCACTGAAAGTGACTGAGCAGAGGCTGAAGACACGGGTCAAGGATGTTGCAAAGGGGATTCCTACACAGGATGCGGGGGACTAAGGCTTCTTTCAATTCAAAGATTTTAGGATATTATGAATTAATTTTAAATACTAGAAACTATACACACAATACCATTAGCAATTTGTTTCAGAGAAAATGACTCTCTGCTTTCATAAAGTAAACGCTCGTGGCCTTTTGAATGCTTCTAAGTTCTGACTTTATGGGACCAAGTACAGTGTGTCTGAATGAGAGTGGGGAGAAGGTGGGTGAAACGGACGGTCTGCATCACTGTTGGCAGAGATGGCTGGGGGGAGGGTAGGGAGAGCATATGAGAATCATCTGGCCATGTTTTTCTATTATAATCACCCCTCTACTCCCAAGCTGCGAAACTGTCATGAATCATTAGATGTCCCCCCCTTCCCGCCCCCGCACTGTTCAGCTCAGGATCAGAGGTGCTCGGAGTGTGTGGTCTTTCAGACACGCTGGGGTGAAAAAAAGGTTTGGAATTACTACCTTCAAGCATAATTATAACAAAAAAGTGGCATCCAGAAAAGAACACACAGGCTGGAAATGCCCTCAAGTTTCTTCCCTCCAAATCCTTCTAACTGAAGGAGCTGCACGGCCGCACTGTGCACCCTCTGTGCCTCTATGTCTCCCATTTCCCCAAGGGCTTTGTGAAGGGCAACTTTCTCCCTTCTTGCTCTCCTTATTCACCAGCACAGGAAGTGGTGGAAAAAGACTTACAACCTGTCTATATCTTGAGCACTGTTAACCATGGATGCGGGTCTCACATTCTAAATGAGAATTATCTGTACACATCTCAGAGGAAGGACAGCATGAAAGGTCTGCGGACTCCCACGCTGAGCATTCACAGAGGTCCAGGGCTGTACTAAGCTGTCCTGAGTTCTGGTTCTCCTTGATGGATCTGGCCAGTCTCTTCGGCTTTGCTTATGGCATTTTTAGGAATAGGATGACAGAAATTAAACATAGAAGCTGGTAAGACTGCTATTGTTATGAGCTTCCCTGCCAAAAGAAAACAAAATTCAGACGAATAAAAGTATCTTACCTCCATGTGGACACATAATTTCTCAATTGTTTCTGCTTGCTTTTCACAAAATAGGCAGACGGCAGAGTCAGGGCGTTCTTCCCAATCAGACCAGTCACTGTATTAAAAAAGAAAATAGTAAAGACAGAGCTCCCCCTCATTAAGAGGGGGTACTACACAGTCACTTGGTATTACTTTCTCCTCCCTGGGAAACCCTGTCAGTCTCTTTCAACTCTGACATTTTTGTAAAGATTGTCACATCATATTATGACTTTTTGATACAGCTTTTGAGATTCAAAGCAGCACCATGAAATTAATATAAATAGCGAACAGGTGCTGCTCCATTTTCTATCTGCTCCTCTTCTGAGCAGCTATTTCGCTAAGGAATCAGGATAATGTCTTTCTGAGACAACAAGGTTTAATTTGCAAAAGAGGCATATCAGAGATGCGAGGTGCTCTCTCATTAGCCACAACCACTAAGTACACATGCTGTGAGGTGCGATGCTGGGAGTGTGTCTCTGCATGACAAATGGTGTGTTTTAAAATGGCAAATCATATATCCTTCATGTGAGAAATACTGATCATTTTAAGTGGGGCAAGTGTTAAAGCTGGTGGTAGACAGAGAAGTTAAAAATCATACGGGACCCATATTACTATTCCTGCCTACCCGCCACCCTCTGCATTATTTTCGGAGAGACTGCCAACTTCCTGTCATTCCTACTGAAATCCCAGGAGAGACAAAAGGCCAAACAGCTTTGAAGGAAAAGCGGATGAACAACAGGGAATCCCTTTAGATTGAAAAGCACACGTCTCAAGCTTGTAATTCCAAGGAAAGAAGCTGCAAATATTTTCAGTGACTCGATGGGATGAACATGGAACAAGGTTAACTTCAATTCCATCATATTCTCTACTCTAATGACAAGCAGCATGGAGAATTCAAAGATCATATCACTTCAAGGACTGGGCACCAACCGAGTAAGCAAAACACCAATGGAATGTATTTTTCTCTGCACTATATTTTACCCATGTGTCCAATTAACAGTTTTAATGGCAAAACACTATTTAGTTGGAGTAACAGTTGCTTTAATGATGTTTATGACAAAGTTACTTTGAATTCAAGTTTTTGCACTATTACATGGAAGGATGCATGTCTTAGAAACAAAGTCCTCTTTATTTCTATTCTCTCTTCAGAATGATCATTTTAAACCAACTAAAGAAATGTTCTCCTACTCTTAAAACAACTACAATTAATTAGCAGCAGTAACAAGTCTTACTCTTCCTGATGGTCTAGCCACTCACGATCATCTTCCAACTGAACTTCCTCCCACGATTTTCCAAGTTCCTTTGTGGGAAGAACAGAGGGATTAGAGAGCTGGAGGAAGCGGGGTGAAGAGGAGAAAGCAGGGAGAAAACAGACACGGAACTTCAAAAAACCCCATAAACCGCCTCCCCCCACAGAAACTCATACTCAATGGTCTTAAATCAATACAAGTAAGATTTATTAAAACAGTTATTTCATTGACAAGGAAGGATGTATCCCAAAACGCTTTTAATGTTTTTCTTTTTGAAGAAGCAGCAGTATTCTCTCTGATAAGAACAGATAATACACTTGATCTTAGCCAAAAGGCCGAGAAGCGATAGCAGCAGTATTCTCTCAAATTCCTTTCTCTTAAATGTAAACCAGCGTTTCTTAACCCTGGATGCACATTAGAATCTCTTAGAGATCTTTTTAGAAAACCAAAAATATCTCTTGATGGGGACCCTGAAACACTGTCCTAGCTGGACTGTTTCTCCTTGAGGTCCCTTCAAGGTCTATTGTTCAAACAGCAGCACAGTGATCTAAAGGACACTTCTCTGTTTATATAAACCCTCCTATGGCTTCTTACCACATTTAGAACAAAATTGAGAGGCCTTACCATGGCCTGTAAGATCTCCATGTTCTGCCCCGGCTCCTTCCCCATCCCTTATGTCCCGCCACTTTTGCTCTGGCTCAGTTTACTCCGGACAAATCAGAATCTTTGCTGTCGCTTGAACTCAGCAGGCTCACCTCCACCCGGCTCCTGTACTTGTTGCAACCTCTGCCTGAACACTGCTCCCTCACACAACTGCGGGGCTCGGTCTTTCTGGCATCTGCTTAAATGTTACCATCTCTTTTTCTGACCACTCTGTTAAAACTACACCCCTCTTCCAAATTACTTTTTATTCCCTTATGATGTTTTTTATTTTTTAAAGCATTGATCACCACCTGAAATCAATTTTGTGTTATCTATTTGTTTTCTTATTTGCTATTTGTTTTCTCCACTAGAATGCCCATGAGGACATGGACTTTGTTCACTGTTACATTTCCAGAGCTAGGCATACAGTAAGTACTAGAAAATATTTTTAAAATGAAATTATAACTGAAAAACTCTAACAATTCAATACCAATTTAGATCCTATCTCTAAAGGTTTCTATAAGGTAATTAAATAAATTAGTTAATGTATAGGCATACCTCAGAGATATTATAGGTTTGGTTCCAGACCATCACTATAGGCAAGTCGAACGAGCGTTTTGGTTTCCTAGTGCATGTAAAAGTTATGTTTATATTCTACTGTAGTATTTTATGTGTGCAAGTATTTTGCCTAAAAAAATAATGTACATACCTTACTTAAGTATTGTGAGAATTACCAAAATGTGACCCCGAGACATGAAGTGAGTAAATGCTGCCGAAAAAATGGTGCTGACAGACTTGCTCAAAAGAAGGTTGCCACAAATCTTCAATTTGTAAAAAATGCCTGTCTGCGAAGTACAATAAAACAAAGAATGCCTGGATATGAACACGTGGTGCTGGGCAATAGTAAGTACTCAAGTGTCTACTCAAATTCCCTTTATCTCTCACAGTTCAGGGAGAAGTTCTACCCATTTAGGGCTGTGTCTGGCAAACTGAGTCATAGTTTCAGGAAAACTTTACGGAGTGAGCGCTGAGCAGAAATGATTTCTTCTGGCCTATTTCCCTTTTCTATTCTTGAGTCATTTGGTCCTCTCTCTTGTCTCTTCTTCTCTCTTCATCCAATTTTCATACTATGCCATGCAAAAGCAGACAGTACATTGAAGAGGGATGTAGGAACAATAACGGACACCTTTTCAAGCAGCTAGACTATGGTTACAGTCAAGCTCGACTTGATCTGCTACGAATACAGACATCTTTGCTAGATATTCCTCCTCTGGAAAAGAATAACCAAAATTTACTCACAGTTATGAATATTTTTTTTTTCTCAAAAAGGTATTCATTTAACAAAAACAAAGGACTACAAGGTCCATTATGATTTAGGGAAACAGGAAAATCTATCATTCATCAACTTAATGAGAGGTTTTGAAGCTGTCATTATCTATGAGCTAAATGATGCATAAACTCAGACACGCAGAGATTTACCGTAATGTCATTAGAGACAGTTAATTTGGACTCTATAATGTATTTCCCAGAGTTGTCGTGAAATGTCTGAACCTCATTATGGACACCAAGAATGGCCTCAAAACTGCCAATAGGATCTTTGTTAGTTGGAATTTTTGGTGCTGAATTAAATTTTTCATGGATTATTTGGTCTCTCTGGACTTGTACTTTAAGGTCATTGCTGCAAGATATTATTCAAAGAAGGGCCATCTATTACCACTTTCAGTGATATGGGCGAATGTTGATCAATAAATATTTTGGCCAAAGAGACATAAAATATCTTTCAGCATCAAACTTCCAAACTCAAAGCATTATTTTGCAACTTTCTCAGCATTCGGTATAACACATAGGGATTTTTCAAGGCCATACAGCACTATTTACCACATGAGAGGAAAATGGAACTCTGTGTTCATTAGTGTATTATGAAACAAGTGATTTGCACGAGACACTGGCCCAGACTTTCCTAGAATGCTCTGCTTTGTACAGTCAAATATGTATGGTTTATTATAGGAATAAGACCCGAAGAAGAAGAAGGAGAAGAAGAAGAAGGAGAAGAAGGAGAAGAAGGAGGAGAAGAAGAAGAAGAAGAAGAAGAAGAAGAAGAAGAAGGAGAAGGGGAGGAGGAAGAATACAAAACAAAGCACAGAACTCTCTAATTAAGATGCTGTGCCTCCTAATGAATCATGTTAGGAAAGCATTCAAGAAAAACAAAGTTTGGAAGGCATGTCCGGAAAGATGTTCAGAACACCCCCTCAACCTCCTGCATCAGATGGTTTATGATCAATGAGAGGGTGGGCAAGAAAAACATAAAAAAAAAAAAATCCCCTTCACCCAGCACACCCACCGCTCCAACACACACAAACTTCTATGTACTTACACAAAAAACTCATCATAAATAGAGAAAGAAGTGTTTTAAATGTTAATAATTTCGGTAGAGAGAATTATACCAAAACTATGATAAACAGGTTAAGAGCCTACTTTTGTTGCTAATGGCTTTGTATAATTTAAGAATAAAGAAACAAAAATCAAAAATGATAAAACCACACCAAAAACAGTTTTCTTTAGGAAAATTCAGGGCTTGAACCATGAGTACCTTAGGAATAGGCAGCTGAAGGCTCAGTGATGATGTACACAATTAATTTTCCTCTGAGGCAGGGGAATCTGAACATGAAACTGCCTGTGAAATTGTCCCCTTGACTACCCCCCCAGCCAACGAACCCTTTTGTTTGTGAGAAAACAAAGAAAGAACTCGTAGTAGGTAATCCAGACTATGCATAGGGACTTTTTATGTATTTTCAAGTCTGTTATTATTCAAAAACTGATATGAATTATTAAGTGTAGAAAGGATCTCACTTAAGGAAAAAAAAGGAATCTGTCAATTTGCTGAGGTCAGAGGAGAGTCAAAACCAGCCTCTGTCCTTAGCCTTGTCACCTTTGATGACTATCAGAGTGCATATGGCTAGGAATATCCTGGATGCTGGCTGCCATCACTGCTGGCCTGGAGATTCTGTTTGGAGTGGAGGTGAGGAACTCTGTGGGCGCATGACTCAATTACAGCACTAATGTGCTACAGGAGAGGTCCGAGCATTAACTTTACACACCCCCTCCGAGGTGCTGAAGTTACGTGCTAACACGTCTATCTCTCATACCAAACTCTAAACTCTGAGAGTAGGGACTTAAATCAACCACCTTGTCTGTAATATTTTTCTTCCTGGTCAACCCGTGTCTGGTACCTGGAAGGCACTCAAATGTTTGCAGAATGTCTAAAGCCAATTAAGGTGATTCTTGCAGGGAAGAGGATGTGAGAAACGGGTGTGCAGACCCTGATGACTAACAATAGTTCTTTCTTTGGCCCACTTTTCTCACTCACGTCAGCCTTTTCCCGCAGAGGAAGACACGGTGAATGTCTCTCAGTATGTTTTTTCCCATTTTTGAAAATAAAGCAAGGTCATTATTCATTGCTTAAACTCTTACAAGAATTTATTCTTCATTTTAAATATTTTTATGAAATATTAAATATTTTCAGTAATGGGGTCTAAAAGAAAACTAAAAGGATGCTGAGATATCTCTAGGCCTCATTTTTTTCTAAATACACATTATTAATATTGGGAACAGTTTATATACTCATTCTATTTATTATTATGCCTTTTATCTACAACAATACTCAGTATATTATTAAGATTGATACTTCTGGTAAGCACTTCTCTATGTTAGGACACTTCTACATCTTTAGAGACTTTATTACCTTCTTTGATCCTTTTTTTTTAATTTTTAAAAATATTATTTATTTTTGAGAGAGAGAGAGTGAGTGTGGGAGGGGCAGAGAGAGAAGGAGACACAGAATTTGAAGCAGGCTCTAGGCTCTGAACTGTCAGCACAGAGCCTGACGCGGGGCTTGAACTCACAAACAGTGAGATCATGACCTGAGCTGAAGTTGGATGCTTAACCTACTGAGCCACCTAGGCGCCCTTCTTCAATCCTTTTCTTTAAAAAAAATTTCTTTCTGGGGCACTTGGGTGGCTCAGTCAGTTAAGCGTCCGACTTCAGCTCAGGTCATGATCTCGAGGTTCATGGGTTCAAGCCCTGGGTCAGACTCACAGCTGACAGCTTGGAGTCTGGAGCCTGCTTCGGATTCTGTGTCTCCCTCCCTATCTCTCTCTTTGTCCCTCTCCTGCTTGTGCTCTGTCTCTCTCTCAAAAATAAGTAAACATTTAAAAAAAATTAAAAAAATTTTTTAATGTTTATTTATTTTTGAGAGAGAGAGAGAGAGAGACAGAGTGTGCATGGGAGAGGGATAGAGAAAGAGAGACACAGCATCTGAAGCAGGCTCCAGGCTCCGAACTGTTAGTACAGAGCCTGACGCGGGGCCTGAATCCATGAACTGGGAGATCAGGCACCTCTCTTCAATCCTTTTCTAAAATAAGTTTACATCATTTCCAAAATGCTATGGCTAATCATAACATATTTTAGGTTTTGTTTAAAAAAATTTTTTTTATGTTTATTTAGTTTTGAGAGAGAGAGAGAGAGAGAGAGAGAGAGAGAGAGAGAGACAGTGAGTAGGGCAGGGCAGAGAGAAAGCGAGACACAGAGCTTCAGGCTCTGAGCGATCAGCACAGGGCTCGAACTCATGAACCATGAGATCATGACCTGAGCTGAAGTCAGAGGCTTAACCAACTGAGCCACCCAGGTGCTCCTAGATTTTGTTTTTTAAATCATTCTTATTGTTGTGGTCTATTTACCTCAGTGGGAAAGCATACAGGGCTAAGAAGGCTAAGGTTGTGGGTCAGAGCCCTTGATCAAGGAGCTTGTTGAAGTCAGCTTTTCTTTGACCTTGAATCATTTTCTAGTTTGGTACAAAAGAGAACAGTCAAGAAGATGATCATTATGAATTCATCACCGTTACTTGCCCAAAAACCCGACCAACAAAGTAAGAGGTAGGTCCTAGTATTATTTCAATTGTGAATGTTGAGGAAAAATTAGAAAATGGATATACAGAAAGGTTAAGTGTCCTGTTCTAACTATGTGACCTTGGAAAAAAGATCTGTGCCTAGCCTCCTGATCTACAAAATGGGGATAAAGATAAAACCTGTGACGTGGGGAAATGGTTAAGAATAAATGACTTAATATAAATGCCCACGATGGGGCCTGGCACATAGCAACTACTCGAATGCTGCTAGTTAAAAGAAAAAATTACTTCTATCGATCACTATTTTTCTAAAGTGATTTAATTTTCATTTTATATATTATTAAAGTCTTTATATTCTCTGGAAACACCTCTCTTAGGCTCTGATTCATGCCACATGATATCTGGGCAGTCAGTGGGCAGCATACTCCATCATGCTCATCTAGAGACAGCTGGTGCTTGTAGATAAGCTCAGTTTTGACAGACACACTACTTGATGCCCAGAGGATAAAGTATCAATACTTTTCTAAAAGCGCCAGCAGAATTTAAGCATTCCTTCTGAAGTCTCCTCGAAAGGTAAATACCTGCAGCTATATAATGTTCTGCTAGTGCCAAGCTCTTGAATATCATTTTAAAAGATCCCCAGAAGGGAGCACTATTAAATTGCTTCCACAGCTTTCGACAGTAGGTGATATTTCTTAGAGCTAACACTGAGGTCTACTCCCCATTGGACTGGGTTGGGCCCTGAAGCAGCGTTTGTTCTAGGAATGAATGACTGAGTCTAGAGAAGATTGAAGGACTCAACAGGTGCCTTTGCCTTTAGCTAGTTGTAAAACATTTGTAGCGGATCATGGCAACCTCTCAGAGTCAATCTTCAAACACATGTCAAACTTGCTTCTCAAGGGGAATTTTATTTTAACACCATAAGGTTTAGTTAGAATAGACAAAAATTCCACTCTCTAGCAGAGATTTCCAACATATTTCAGGTTATGTTTGTTTCTGTCCAACAGATAAAATGGTTGATTATAATCAATTATCTCTTCTGTGGCCACTGAGTTTGGATTCTCATTTTCTATTGCAAGGAAAAAAGTAATCTCCATTTGCCTAAGAAACATGTCAGAAACAACTCTCTAGCCTCCTTCTAATTCCAGTGGAGAGTTCCTTAACCCCCTTCTTTACAGGTGCGGATCCTCTCCTTTGGCACGTACACCCCCTAATTCAGCAGGGCAGGGCAGAGCACTAGCACTCCCAGTCACTGTGTCCGTCAGAATCCTCTCTCACACTTCCAAATCCGCCCCTAGTGACATGTGCTGCTAACTGAAGACCTTCTCTTAACCAAGAAGGTCAGCAAGTGGTTTTGAAGTTTCTAGGCAAGGAAAGCTTTTAATATATTTAAAATCCTCGACATGATAATTCCATTATTATATCCTATTAGTCAAACAAATAAAAGTCCTCTTGCCTAGTGAAATGATTTGGTTTCTCTAAAATTTCCATCAAAGATAAGTTGGCCAAGGAGGATGATACTTTTTCTTTTTTTTGGGAAGGGAGGATTTTTTTAATGGGAAGAGGAAAGAGTAAAAGATTGTTTTTAAAGAGTTATCTAGCACAGCACACTTAGCACATCCAGATGTCAAAAGATATTTTTGGGAGAGAAGACAGAAGTCTCTGGACTCAAGGTAATAGATAATATCACAAATAGGACATACCAAGTACTTTATATTTACTGTTACTTTTTTTTGTTCAAGATCACTATGAATTCTATAGACATGACATTTTTACTGTGTAAAGTTCTGGCAAATCAAAGACAAACCAAACCAAGTTGCAGTTTATAAAGTAACCATTTTAAAGCTAATCACTGCTTGAAAGTGTCCCTCAATTGCATTTTGACCTTTCTACTAATTGCTCGTTTAAATATTAGACAGCCCTTAGAAAGATATTTGTTTCTGGAAATGCAATCAAATTTTAAATTATGAAGAGAAAGCCTTACCAAATAATTGATGACATAAAATCGGTCATATTCTCTGTTCTTAGGATTGATCCTCCGATGCTGTTTTTTCCTCATATGATCTTTAAGTGTATTTTTGTCCCTGAAGGTCTTCTCACAGTACAAGCACTGTAAGCTAAAAGAAATACACAAACACTGACAGATTACACAAGTCTCTTCGATTGTTGCTACAATAGCCCTTTATTATTAAGTCTTATAATTATTCATTTTAGATCACACAGAATCTTCAAGTGGGATATGACATCTTTGTTGGAAACCCTCTCACTTAATTCCTTCGCCTTTGTGGGATGCATGCGTGGTTCATTTTGTGGTTGGCTAAGTTGGCCAACTTGGCTACGTAGTTCAAACCGTGACAAAGATAGCTAATCCCAAAAATTATTTTAGTGTTTTCTAATCAAATGATCTCTTCTAAAGATGAAAATGTAGACATGTTCTTCAAATAATTATGCTGATTGATAACTAGCCTTGGCTGCCTCCATTGAGTACAACAAATTAGCCCATGCGTAGATTTGAAAGGTTTAATTTCTAGTTCCAGTACATATTTAGCAATGGGACTTGGTCAAGTTACTTGCCCTCTCTGATGCCATTAATTTTCTACTGAAAATTAACAGATTGCTAACAAAATGTCTTTCTCATCCCACGTCTGACAGCTGATATTGCCTGTAACTTCTCTCTAGCAGTCATTAAAGGTCCACTTCTTGGAGTCACATAGGTTATGTTTAATCTCCCCTCTACATGAAAACTCTCAAATGACTGAAATCAGTTGTTTCAAATTATGAATTCTTGTATAATTACTACTAAACACCCTTTTAACCATATCTTCTGTCACAGAAATAACTATAGTTTATGGGATAAATAAATAAACTAATTAGGGATAGTCATTACGCTAATCTTGCTAGAAAATACATCTAGTATTTTTTTATAAATGATCACTTAATATGAGTGAAAAGACTTGTTTTAGTGTAGTGTTGGTACCAGAATTTGAATTCAGAACTTTAAATAACAGATCTGTGTCAAGTAATGCATTTTTCTTAGTGTTATTGCTCCAAATATTGTGGGCTAAGATTTCATTTGAAAACAAAAACCAAAAACAAAAAAAACCTAGGTTGTGAGAGAAAAATATTGGGCCCTGTCCTAGAAAGAAAAGTGGATAGATTTTTGAAAGCCATTTTAGTGACCCAGAGAATTTCCTTCCTTATTTTAATAAGCTAAGCTCTAGATACCCATGGTCACCAGAATATGACCTTAGGAAAAGTGGAGTGTTATGATACATAAATGTGAATAAATACTAAAAGGTAAAAAAATGCATATAGTATGTTATGTCTCATATAAACATACAACAATTTGACAATATATTTACTAAATATCTGAAAACTTGCACTATAAAGCAAAGGAATTATGAATATGAAATTAAAAAATGGGGAGATACTAATGAGGTACATATAAAGATTCAAGGAAATTTATAACGTTTTATTCTTTGATTGGATGGAGAGAATACTCTTCTACCATATATAATATACCTTCTACGGTATGTACATTGTTTGGTATATATGATATTTTTATTTGAAAAACAGTAAAAGGCAATATGATCTAGACAAAATGAACACTGTCATGCAAAATGTGAACTCTTCCAACATGAGAAATAAGAAAATTCCATTTTATTACTTCTATTACTTTTTAAAAATTCACAACAGACAATTAAAAAGTCCCAACAAAGTCCAAAATTAAAATAGCTTCAGGTTATATTTCATGAAAAAAAAAAACAACCACTCACTTGTCAAGCTTTTTCTGTAATGTGCACAGAAATTCACTGCAGTTTACAATGTTGTCTGGCAATCCAATGTTGAAAGCATGTTCTCTGGCCATGTGGTTCAAAAGAACAGATCTAGGAAGAAATATGAGCAATTTCTACAATTTATAAATCATCTAGTAACAAATCAGATCAGGAATAGCATTTTCATAATGATAACACTAATCAGAAATACATGCAAAGGTTAAACACTAAACACATTTTTGGGCTATGAAAGAGTGATATGTTATAAAAGTATTTAGGTATACATATAGTCAAGTGAGTTCTTTAAAGCAAGTCCAAATTTGATCCATTATTTGCCAGTGGACAGGAATATACTCTATGTATGAATTAGGTTCCTGTCCTTTAACTATTAGAAAAAATAGGTGCTTTGTTGACTTTTCCAATTTATCATGGGGAGGAGGAAGGGACAACTGGAAGGGACATATGTCCTGCTATGTATGTTCTGGAATCAGAGACATTTAGCTCACTGTTGGACAGAGATCTGGAACCCGCAATTAACACATCTAATTATGTACAAGGGTATTGTAACCTGAATACACAATGACCTGCCTGTTGAATAGTTTATGTGGAAAAGGAATATTTTAATTTATCTAAGTTTTACATAGCAAAAATGCTTGTGTGTAAAACTATGTTATTCCATTGAGCCATTATCACAACTTTATTTTTATATATCTTTGTATGTAATCTCTATACCCAACACAGGGCTTGAACTCATGACCCCGAGATCAAGAGTCACATGCTCTTCCAACTGAGCCAGCCAGGCACTCCCTTTATCACAACTTTAGTTCAGACAATAAAGGTGACAGTTGGTGGGAACTCGTTAGTACACAAACCATTGATAGACTATGCATACTGAGACATTATTTGGTTTATTTTATCTACCTTATTTAGGCACTTAGCTGGCCCAAAATAAGTTTTTAGGATTATTACTTTTTTCCTTTAGAAAACGAAATAAAGCATCCATTCCTATGAATGTTTTTTTAACTATGTAGGAGGCACATTTATTAATCTTATTGTTAATTTGCTCTGTAAGTCTAAGCACTTAACTGTTGTTAACTTTGAGTAAAACTAATATTTTATAGAGTACTTCACAGTGCCCTATGGCAGAGATGCTTCTCTATGCCAACTGACCTAAATGAGAATCAAATCTTCATTAGTGGTGTTTAACATCAGGGCTTTAATCAAAACATTTTCTAAATTCTAGTAAGCACTTTAGGTATAGCTACCCTCTCCTTTTCATTGTTTTTCAGACAATAATGTCAGTTACCATGCTAGGCTTTTTTGTTTGTTTTTAATACTATAGACTCCCTTATTTGAAGTGGGCAGAAAATGGTATTTTTCTGACTGTCCACTGTGTTGCCATTGCAACTATTCCTAGTTCCTAGAGGTTATAACTTCATGACTTGTAAGCATTTATGTATTGTTTATTTATTTTGAGAGAAAGAGAAAGAGAGAGAGGGTACATACACAGGAGGGGGGGTCAGGGGGGGCAGAGAGAAAGGGAGAGACAGAACCCCAAGCAGGCTCCACACTGTCAGCACAGACACCAGACTTGGGGCTCGACTCACGAACTCTGAGATCATGACCTGAGCCTAAATCAAGAGTCAGACACTTGGCATTTAAATGACATACAATGGGGTGTCTAGGTGGCTCAGTTGGTTAAGTATCTGACTTTGGCTCAGGGCATGCGCTCATGGTTTGTGAGCTCAAGCCCCATGTTGGGCTCTGTGCTGACAGCTCAGAGCCTGGAGCCTGCTTGGGATTTTGTGTCTCTCTCTCTTTCTGCTCTCTCCTGCTCACACACTCTCTCTCAAAAATAAGTAAACATTAGAAATTTTTTAAGAAAATGTTAAAAAAAATGATGTACATTTGTAGGGGGCACCCGGTGGCTCAGTCAGTTGAGTGATGGACTCTTTATTTCAGTTTAGGTCATGATTTCACGTTTCCATGAGTTCAAGCCCAGAGAGCCCACGTCAAGCCCATGTCATGCCAGAGCACTAGCAGTGCAGTGTGCTCGGGATTCTCTCTCTTCTCTTCTGCTCATGCTTGCCTTCTCTCTCTCCCTCTCAAAATTAATAAAAAACATTAAAAAATTTAGAAAATTATGTACTTTTGAAAATATTAACTGTTGTATAATGATAAGTGTGTCTGGTCTTTGCCCTTGGTTCCTGGCACAGAGCTTCTAAAACCCCAGGAATTTAGGATTGTCTTTGTTATGCTACGGAGGCAACTCACCATAGGCCCCTAGCTAACTTCAGAATGGGGGCTGGCCAAGAGAAAGACTAACAATATGATTATAAGGTTGAGATTCTGAGCCAGCCAGACCTCCAGAGACAGAAGGGGTCTGGAGAATGGAGATGGGAGCAGTGTAGAGATTAAATTCAATGACTGAATCAATCATGCTTATATAATGAAGCCTCATTAAAAATTATGGGCACCAAAGCTCAGTGAAGATTCCTGGCTGGTGAATACCTTGATGTGCTGGGTGGGTGATGTGTCTTGATTCTTTGAGGAAAGGGCACAGACATTCTGATTTCAGGACCCCCCTCCCCTCCCATCTTGCTCTGTGCATTTCTTTATTTGGCTCTTCCTGATCTCTTCACTTGGCTGTTCCTTTATAACAAAACTGCAATCCTAAGTATACCACTTTCTGAGGTTTGTGAGTCATTGTGGTAAATTACTGAACTATGCAAATTACTGGTGAGAATTTGAATTTTTAGCCAGCTGGTCAACTGAACTTGTGGGTGGTGTCTAAAGTGGAGGCAGTCTTGCTGGAAATGATGCCTTTAAACCTGCAAAGTCTGATCCTAACTCTGGGCAGTTAGTGTTAGAAATGAATTATAGTATGCCAATTTGTGGTAAAGAATTACCAGTACCCCAGTTTTTCTTGTTGGGTGTTTTATTAGATCTTTATCATTAAAACAAAATTTTTTAAAAGTTTATTTATTTACTTTGAAAGAGCAAGAGAAGTGAGCATGAGTTGGGGAAGGGCAGAGAGAGAGGAGAGAGAGAATCCCAAGCAGCTTCCGTGTTGTCAGTGCAGAGTCCAATGAGGGCTCCATCTCACAAACCATGGGACCATGACCTCGGCTGAAACCAAGAGTCAGACACTTAACTGACTGAGCTACCCAGGTGCCCCTAGATTTTTATCATTTTTAATTTCAAAAGTGAAACATCAAAAACTGCTTTAGTGTTAACAATACAGAAGGGTGTGTCTGTAGTAGTTTGTTGTACATGGTCTTGCCTGTCAGCCAATTTAAAAAGTACTACAACATTAAACACAAATTTATTTTTTGGCATTAAAAAAAAAAGGCAAATCAAGAAATAGACTCTTAACTGTAGAGAACACATTGATGGTTACTGGAGGGGAGATGGGCAGTGGATGAGTTAAACGAGTAATGGGTCTTAAGGAGGGCACCTGTGATGAGCAGTGAGTGTTGTATGTAGGTGATGAATTACTATATTCTACTCCCGAAGGTAATATTACACAGTATGTTAACTAACTGGAGATTAAAAAGTTGGAAGTAAAAGAAAAAAATAAAAAAAAAATTAATCCTCTATTCTCTTTAGAGCAACTATAGTCCATGTTTCATATTAGAAAAAAAAAAATTACTGGTGATATATGAAAGAGTCCTGAGCCAACCTACAGAACCCAATTTACATAACCATTATCAGTGTTCTGATGAGTTTTCAGATGAAAAACAGTAATATTTAAAGACATGCATAAGAGCAAACCTGTTGCCGAAAAATTCCTCATTGCAAAACATACAAATACCATGAAAATTGTTATCATTTCTTTCTTGCTGTTGTTGTTCCAGAATTTCTTTCTGTAAAACAGAAACAGATATTTGATATTATCTATAATAAATGCACAGTTAGCTAACGAAAAACATTATAGTTTGGATAGGAGAATCTGGGGTAGAAGCACAAAGGGAGTATATGAATTCTGACAGTATTTCAAACTTCTCCATTGCTGTCCTTGTACCAAAACTCCAAGGCTATACTTTAAATGCTAAGAGAACACTCCATTTGCATAGCTCTGCTGGCAACTCAAGGTCAGCTGGGTCTCCTTATCCTTCCCTACCCTGGCTTTCCTCCTCTGTTTTATTAGTCAACTCCCATCCTCGCCCTCTTTCCCCTATTTCTCCTCCCCCGCTCAAACGAAAATGTGGTGGGATTTTTGACTTGCTCCTTTTGGTACTTCTCAGTTTAGTTTGTAATCAAGTTCTGATCAATTTTTCACTTGAACTATCTTTTATATTACTTCTCTCCACCATTCCCAATATCATCACCCGGAGTCCAGTTTTTAATCAGTCATTATGGGGTTACTTATTTATAGTAAGTATATCCTAGAGGTCTCCCTGATCTCTATTCTTCTTTTCATTATCCCCAACTTATTTTGCTGCTAGCAAAACTTTCTTAAACGATGTTTTCATACACAATTATCTTGTTGTTCTTCAACTCAAATACACTTTGATAGCATCTGTTCCAATCAGGGTGGTTCCACACACCATTTTTCCTTGAGGTCATTTTATTTTTCTTTGCGTTTTGCCTCTTACAAAATCTTACCTGTAACTTAAGATTTCCATTTCTATCATGCAGCCATTTCCAGACTGCTGTAGAGAGTTAAAAGCTCAGATACTGAAACACTAAGCAGACCTGGACTTGAACTCTGGCTCTCTCTGGTACTCAATATTTTATTTAACTTACTTAATCATTAATTTTCTCATTTTTAAGATAAAATTGGAAAACCTACCACACAAATCATATTTACATGATTAAATCAGATAATTTATGTAAAGAAGCTCAAATTGTGCGTGGGTCACTAAATGCTGGATATTACTGTTATCCAGCCAACTTCAACTTCCACTGTTTGTTACCCATCATCTCTTTGTCAGCTGTTTGCCTGCTTTGTCTTCTGAAGGGATATGAAAGCTCCTTGAAGTTTAAAGAAAGTCTTTATGGTGTTCTTATAATTGGCATACTACTCCCAGCTTCTTGAATATCGTGGAGCTCAAAATAGGAACTTTATAAAGTTTATTGCTGAATTTATGAATATTTACAGAATAGCATCAAAATGAGCTAATATCTAGAAGCTTAATAGATTCCATGTGGCATTGCTGGAAATGTATTACCAAACATCTAGAAATATAATCCACTTGAAGAAAAAATTAAGAAATTACCATGATAAAAATCAATTCAATTAACCTGTTTCAGCCATGATGGAATCATGGACAGCCCACCTACCCTTCCCCTGTAAAAGAATGTGCCTCACATATTTTATGTTTTATACAGTACAGGGTTGTGATCCGTGAAAGAAGAAAATAATACACTGCCAGTTTTCTGTAGGGTGCTGTTTTCCAAAATGTGACATACGGAAGTTAAACCTAAATGATTGAGATGCAGAGCTACCTCACTGGATGGGGGATGGGGGCAGTGCGGGAAGACTGGAGTCAGGATACTAAAAAGTGAGTGTACTTTGTGGGACAAGGTGCTAGAAATGAGAGCTGAAGAGGAGCTGAAGACACCTAAACTACTATACTGGGATTCTTTTGATCTCTGTCCAAATACTGAGTTGTACATGTACAAAAGAAGAACTCTATGAGTCCTGATAAAGTACTCTCCAGGGGCTGTGAGGCTTACTGGAGATGCCAGAGGTTAAGGCACTGGATGCTGGAGTTCTGACATACAGAATGAAAAGATCTCGCTCAACACTTCAGGCATATACAGCAAACACAAAAACAAACTTTTCAGTTTTTTTTCATAAAGTTTATTTTATTTTGAGAGAGTGCATATGTGTGCATGAATGGGGGAGGGGCAGAGAGAGAGAAGGGAGAGAATCCCAAGATCGAATCCCAGAGGGCTTGAACTCCTGAGCTACGTGATCATGACCTGAGCTGAAATCAAGAGTCGCTTAACTGACGCTTAACCGACTGTGCTACCCAAATGCTCCAAAACTTTTTACGTTTATGAAGGTCGCAGCTTTATGGTGGTAGCAAGTAGACAGATAAAAGCAAGAGAAATAAAAGGGCTAAGGCTGATGTATTAGAACATTTCATATTGCTTTTTTAATTTTTAAATTTTTTATTTAAAAAAGTTTTTTTTTCAATGTTTATTTATTTTTGAGAGACAGAGAGGGCAGGGGAAGGGCAGTGACAGAGGAAAAAACAGAATCTGGAGCAGGCTCCAGGCTCTGAGCCGTCAGCACAGAACCCGACGCAGGGCCTGAACTCACAGACCATGAGATCATGACCTGAGATGAAGTCGGCCACTCAACCGACTGAGCCACACAGGCGCCCCCATATTGCTTTTTGAGTTTAAGTGAACCTTACATCAAAAATGAAATGAACAGTATAAGTCAAAGAAAAGAGGTATTGGAAAAGAAACAACTTTTATATACATGCATCATTTGACTAAAAACAAAACAAAACAAAAAACACATTTCATAATCCTATGTCAACAACTCTGGCAGCAGCAAACAAACAAACAAACAAACAAAACCCCAGCAAATAAAGCTCTTGATAAAGACCCCTATCACTACTGGTGCAGTAAGGTCAATCATGGACTTTCTCTGTCCGTTCCTGTTTTCAGTGCACAAGACCCAGTAGTGCTCAATAAAAGTAACCATTCTGGCTCCTATTTCTCAAGCTTGTGATGATATAACCCAAATTTGGCTAAAGAAAAATCTCCTTGGTTTGGCTCAGCATAAATACAAAAGATTTGTGAGTCTAAACCAGCGTGATACTAAGCCATCTAACATTTTCTTTGGCAAAATTTAACTGACCCTGAATTGCAAAACCTGAGTATAAACATTAGAAGTGATAAAAATTGACTCTTCTTAGGAGAGTCTAATTTATACTTTGGTATATTTGAGGCATCATGAGATAGTCAGGACAGTAAGAAAAATCTCTTTAAGGGCAAGTAACTAAACCCAGGCTCTCTGGTTCTGGAGCCCCTCCCTTAGGGTGAGGGTGTGGGACTAGTATATCTGCACAATCTACAACTATAATAAGAGGACAAGACTCTAGGGTATCCTCGTCGTCCCTGATCTCGCAGGCCTCATACAACTCCTTTAATTTTTACCCAAGTTCATTCCTTTAAAATCTGCCTTTTGGCCACATCACAAACTCTTCTTAAACTCCTTTCCAGACATTCCTCCAATGGTAGCTACTTAAAACCATTTGTTGCTCCACCTTTTCTTTCTGTTGATTTCATTTGCATAAGACTTTTCTCATTTTAAAATGATCAAGTCTAGGAAGAGGAGAGAATAAAAAAGACAAACAAAAAACTACTCCTCCTGTCCATTTTCCTAACTTGTGAAGCTCTTCTAGACTTCATAATATTAAAATGGGAAAAATCTCATGCACATGAAATCAACAGCAGAGGTCAATAAAGAAAAATAGTTTTTCTTTTTCTTTCCTTCTTTCTTCCTTCTTCCTTTGTAAAGCTTGGTATCTGATTAGTTGTAGCATATATTTTAACTCACTTTTGGACAAAAAACATAATATGAACAGACATTCCATACAAAGCTTCACAAAGATGTGTAAATCAAAGCCTACCTGCTTTGTGGCTTTATTTTTCTAAAAAAAAAAATTTCATGCTGCATAGATATTTATTCAGATTTTATTCATGGATTTATAGAATAAGGGGATGAAGAGAATGTCACAGATGTTATATGTTTGAACTTCTCAAACTTATGTGATGAAATCAGACAAAATTTTCATTACAAAATAGGCTTGGATAAAAACCATAGTTGTAAGAATACAAGATCAGCTTATGTATTAGGAAAAGAGTCATAATAACAAGCTGTATTTTTGTCTAATTGGTTTAAAATGTCAAGAATGGTAGCAAAGAGGTCAGTGCAGAGTCTGTCATCTTTATTCATAAGCTAAGCGCAGAGGAAACATTAATGAAACAGCAGAGACAGCAGATGGCCCTCTCAATAGTCATGGGACTGACATACATAGGTAGAAAATGAAAATGTGAGTTACGTTTAAAGTTATAAAAATCAGCAATTTAGGAAAAAGCAATTTAGAAAATCTCAATTTAGTTAAGTATTTGTATATAGGAAAGCAGAAACTAATGCTTAAAATAACAAATCCATGGAAATAGCTTGCATTACCACAAGGAAGTAAAACTAAGGCTGATGTTATAAATTATAGATAATCAAAAACATTCTATAGATACTGACACACTGGATTCACATGGAGTTTCCCGGCTGTGAGAGAAAACCGCACACTCTGAAGGTTTCTCCTCAAACTAGTCCAAAGGCATAAGCACAGCAGAACCTGTTAGGCATTCTCCGTTGGGGAGCTCAGCCAAGCTCTTCCAATAGGGGACACAAAACATGTCCCTACTAAAGTTAGAGTGGCGGCCCAAAGCCTCCAAAGGAAGGCTGCAGAATCTTCTAGTCCTCCTGCTTTCTATTTCCAGAACCATGGATTAACTCTGAGGTCTTTGGGATTATTTCATTTATACCTCCACCTTGGCCCAGTAAGTATTTCAGGATGCTATGAAACAATGGAGCATAAAAAATGAGAGTAAAAGAAAGATAAAATAGGGTAGGATGGGCACATACATTGAAGATTAAAAAATAAAAAGAAGAAATACGTACGTGTAAGTACACACACACACAAACTAACTCAAACCTAAAGATGGATCCCAAATTTGGCTAGCAGCTTTCTTAGAAAGGGTAGACAGATCAGACGGGAGTTTGTGCAACAGAGGTTGGCTGGCTTTGTCTCCTATTCCTGGATGGTAATCTGTAACCCTCTGGCATTTCTTGAGCGGTTAGTGTCCTTGTTAGTCAGGGTGAGTCTTTAACAGCGCCTGACACATAATCCTAATGAGATAACTCAGAGTGGAGGCTGCCATGCCAAAAAGTCCAACCACTTAGTGGGTTAGGGCTTTGAGCCACATGATCTCAGCCTCACCTCAGAAAGAAAGGGAGAACTGGAGGTTGAGTTCAGCTATGTTGGCAACAATTTAGTCAGTGATGCTTAATGAAATTTCAGTAAAAACTCTGGACACCAAAGTTTGGGTAAGCTTTGCTAATAAGCAATACTCTGTGTATTGTTACACCGTGATGTGCTAGGAAGGCAAAAGGTCCCTGGAGACGGTGGCAACTTTGTGCTTAGGACTTTCCCAGACATCTTCCTATGTATCTTTCTGGCTAGTTCTGATTGGTATCTATTTCTATAACAAAACTGTAATCACAAGTATAGTGGTTTCCTGAGTTCTGGGAGTTGTGGAGAAGTGTGAACCCCTGTTGTAACCAGCTGGTCAGAAGTAAAGGTGGCCAGGAGATCCCCCAACTTGTGGCTGCTGTTAAAATAAGGACAGTCTTGCGGGGGAGGGGGGGAGTGGGGGGAGGCGGTGCTTTGTGAAGTTTGGCTTAACTCTGGGGAGCTAGAAGTCACTAACGGTAAGTATACAATGTGATATAATGGACAGTATGCTTAGAATGAATAGACCAAACAACATGGGCTATTTCTCATAATGATCCTCAAAACAAGCTCACTCTCATGCCAAAGCACACTGCAAACTCAGTGAAATGCAGAGGGGCTGGAGGAGGGCTGTTGTGTACAATATAGATACCTGCTTCCTTCTGATTGGAGGTTGAGAGTTTAGGTCTACCTAGAAAACTACTGAACTCAAACAATTTCCCCTGAATGTGGTTTCTATAAATACTGGTTGGTAATAATCTTGACTTTGTCTTTCCAGTAAAGTACCTGTATTGTTACTTTTCTCACCTCTCGCTTTGATGCAGAGCCACAGACCTTACAAGGTAATCAGGAGATACTTCAGTTGATACCCTCATAGAAACAGCACAGTCCTAAACACGAATCGGAGCTTGCATGACAAGTCATTTAATTCTTTGTCGAAATGACTCAAGAGAATAGCCACACACTAGATAAAAATTCCTCTAAGAAATCATTTTTAATCCCCACCCCCACCATCCCAACACCAGGTGAGGGTTAAGGGCCAAGAGAGAGGGAGACAGAGAAAGAATCCTAAGCAGGCTCTGCACTGTCAGCGCAGGTCTCGAACTCACAGACTGTGAGATCGTGACCTGAGCAGAAAACAAGAGTCAGACACTTAACCCACTGAACCACCTAGGAGCCCTGGAACTGTATACTTGAAAATAATTCTACTTATGTCAATTATATCTCAAAAAAGCTGTTATTTTTTTAAAGGAAAAGAAAAAAAAATCTGAAGTCACGAAGCAACCAGACAAACTGAATTCCAAAAAGGTGATAAACCTGCCTGAGGAGAGGCAGGGACACACAAATTATTTCCTCTTTGGCAGAACACAGGAAGAAAAGGCAAGCTGAAATTTTATAGAATTTTTAAAGGCTAAGTTCCTGCGAACCCTAGACACAAAAGGGTCTAGCTCTTTTCCACAGGTTTCCTCCAGGTTCTCAGGAGAAAGACTGGGAGAAGGGGGAAGAAATATAAACAAGAGACCATTGGTGGAGAGCAGGCACAAAACCCTGTTTGCTTCCTGGGACCATTCTTTAGCATTCAAAGCGAAAGCCAGAAGCTTCTGGGGGAAGGACCTATGGCCTGCATTGCTCCAAAGCAGACGCTTGCTGCTGCCAGGGGAGAGAGCAGGAATTCTGAGAAATAAAATACTATTCCTGAGTTCTTTCTGAGAGTGCAATAGTGTTCAGTGGTATATGAGCTGGATATGAAAACAGGCCCAGGAGACCCTACCTTGCAGTTTGTCAAGCAAGTTCTACAATACATTTTTCTTAGAATATTCAAGACAGTTACAGGCATGTGTTTTGGTGTTAAAGATTTAAATGTTAAAAAAATAAAAATGTAAGATATTTGAAATTTATGGATATGAAGCTTGTCTTCCTAAAGGACGGAGTACGCCTGGCACAGCCCGATGGGATGACAGCAGGGAAAGAAGACGGACTAGGACACCTACAGCATTGCCCCTGGGTCATTCTGTTCCCCGAAGATGCCCAGGGACCAGCAAAGGTCCAGAGTGCATTTATTTTTTCTACTTATATGATGGGATTACAAAAGATCATACTCTCAAGGAAAGAGATGATTTGATCCTGGAACAGTTTAGAATTCAGATTTTCTTAAGTTTTAGCCAATACAAGTTCAGGGTAAAAACTGAAACAGTAGATAGTCGACAAAATGGAGGTTTAAAGAAAATTAATAAATATTAAAAACTGCATCAGTCAGATACAGAAAAAGGTCTGTACTGTTGATATAAATGAGTCACAAAGTACTGGCTGTCTTTTGAAGTGACTTGGTTACAATACCAGAACCCAGACTGCATACCAAATGGCAAAACCCCTAATACATATGGAACAGTGATGAGCCTTTTCCTTTTAAGAGTGTGAACATCTAGTACAGCACTAGGGATTCTGGGCTGGCATTCCTTTGAGAAACTGACATCAGGACCTGGAGAATGGTACCTGGGCTATCTCTGGTGATAAAGAAGAAAGAGATCAAGGAAGTTTGTCTGCTATCTATTTCCTGTTCTCTACTGCCCACCACCCACAAGGAGTAAATGAATTGAAATTAACATATAGAGGTTATTTATTTATTTATTTTTGGTGAAAACAGGTGACTTGGACACTCCAGTTGGCTAAAACAAATGCCATTTACTCAGCAAAAATTTCCCAAAGGTTAACTAAAGGTTTGGTATTATACTGGACACTGCAACGTATGACTTCTTTTTGGTTATAATCTGGAGTTCAGAATAGTTTTAAATCTTTCCTACTCACTGAACAGAGTTTTCAGCAAATTAATCAGTCAGTTTTAAGTGTTGAGTGTCTACACTGTAGCTGATAGCTAAAGCTAATCCTCTACAGACATCAATTTTTCCCAAATCACTTCAGTCATGTCAATTTCAAAGCATTTCCAAAGCGTTCATTTCTCTGCAGTGCCATTCTTGAGGTTCACCTCAGATATCAGCTTCTCCAAATACTCTTCCCTTGCTCTTCGGGAAAACCATGAGATTTTGGAGAAGAGTACTGCAAGCAGAGCAAATAACAAGTGCAAGTGCAAACAATTGGAGATGGTGGACAGAGCCTGGTGTGTCTAAGGAAGAGGGATGGAGACATGGCCACTATGGCTGGAAGCAGTGATCAAAGGTCCCTTTGGGACCTTGGTAAGGAGTCTGGATTTTTATTCTAAATAAATTTGAAAGTACTGGAAAATTTCAATTACTAGAGTTACATGAATTGAATGAGTGAACAGCATATAAACTACTGAAACAGTCTACCAATTGTTTCAAATTTAGGAAAGATAAAAAAATAACATCACCTGTCTGGTTCTTTCTGTCTTTTCTCATATCTTCTGACAGTAAGCAGGGTATTTTCATTTTGATCTCACTCAGAGTTTTGGTAAAGGCTTATTTTCCTATCACATCCTTTATCTGATATAAAAACTCAGTATGAGGAAATTAAAAGTATAAAAATCTCCAGTAATTTAAGGATTTGAGAACAAGTTTGATTAACAAAGTAAAATGGAAAAGAATAAATTTTGGGTAAAGATACTGATGTATAGTTTCACCATGTTAAGAAGAGAATCAGCCTGCAAGTTACTTATATATGTTAGAAGCCCTCTGAGTAGGGGTCAAGTAAAAACCTACTCATTCCTCCCAAATAATTTCCATTTAAGTGTCAAAAAATGCTAGGCAGCCTCAGGAAACACTAACCTGTCTGCCAGAATCTGATGACTTGAGCATTCTGAATTTAAGTTAGCAATATACCCATACAGGATACTAACTATACTTTAACAAAAACACACCTCTGCACGCAGAGGCAGGAGTAGCCGTATGAAAGCAAAGACAGTAAAATCCAACACAACAATAAAGTCCACTGTTCTCAGCATTTTATGAGAGATGAAAGAAAGTTACCTCTGACAATAATATCAAGGATCTTAATAAATAAATGAGAAAAGACATGTCAGTGACTAAAGCAAGACAGTAAAACAAAAAAGCCAGAGAGAAATTTCTTAACTGGTTTGTAATATATACTCCCACAAATCCACGAGGTTTGATGTGACTAATATTCCACCTTTTTGAAAGACATCGGCACCTCCTACCCCTTCTGAAACTGCAATGATAACAGCAACAACCATCTGCTTGCTATGGAGGAGAGAAAGACAGCATTTTTCTTCTACTTAGAGTTGCACTGAGGCAGCTTCTGAAAAGGAAGAGACAGGAGAGACAGAACATCTAGAAGAATTAGCTACTAGAGAAAAAAAATATATAAAGGTAACCACTACACAGAACAGACCATTACAATGAAAAAAAGAAAAGCAGAAGTACAGAAGAAAAAAAACTGCAAGAGTTAAATACATGAGAATTAGAAAACTCTCACTTCTATTTGTACTAAAGATATAAGGGAATCAAGCCTAGGCAAAAAGAGGAGGAATTTAAAAATGGAAAAGGAGGCTATGGGAGACTGCAGAATGCCCACCTCTTACACTAAAAGAGGAGGAAACTACGGCACAGATCACAATGATCATAACCTGTCAGAGGAAGTATTTTCTTGGATAAACTCAAGGTCGGGTATACCCCTATGCTCCTCTAAAGATAGGGGAAACTCTGGAAACACACTATCTTCAAGTTTTAAAAGAAAATGTAATAAGCTTAGGCCCAAAGGAATAAGAATTTACTATCTACCACTGGTTTAAGATAATAAAGTAAAAAATTGGATTTTCTTAAATAAATCTTAGCAGTCGAAACAAAACACTATTATTTATTTACATACATATTTATATCCCATTCATTCCATTTTATTAGTTGTAACACATGTCAATTTAGAAAATGTCGCTTCTGCTTCCAGAAGTAGGATCACTTTGGATAAAGGATCCTGGTACAACTGGAAAAAGAACGGTGCGTGGGAGTGGGGTGGGAAATAGTAAAAGTCTGAGTTGCTTCCCTTCCTTCCTTTTTTATTCAGTAGATAACCGTGGCCTTGAACAATTCCCCCAACATCTTTGGCCCTATTTTTCCCATCTGAACAGAAATAATGATATTGTCTTGGTCTCACAGAGTCAATGTGTATAAAAAATGCCATGTAAATTTCAAGTTCTGTTGAAAGAGTTCAAAGTGGTAAACTTGAGGATTCAGTTTAGTACAGTTTCGGGCTGGGTTTACATATTTTTGAAACATTAACTAATCTGAAGGTTAAAGTCATTCAGTGGTCATTTTTGCTAACTTGATCTACGTTGATTGTTAGGAATGTTACAATTCAAAGGGAGATATCACATTATATTTGGGAAAGTTATTATAGATGCAATTAGAGGGCTTGTCCTACAAGGGTAGGAATTATGGAAGAAAGGTTTAAATGTAAACTGACTTTGTACTTTGAAGACATCATAGAAAGTAATTTAATCTTTTATTAAAAATCTCTAAAATCTATAAAGAAAAGTGGCATGAAGAAAAAAGCATCTTAGTTGGAGACAGAGAATTTCATTATGTTGTTTTATTGTGAGAGAAGGTGGGCTATATGAAGTAGCATTAAAAACAAAAATTTTTAATTAAAATATTGTTATAATTGTCATAAAACATTCATATCTGTCATGAATGACTGCTTAAGTTGACATTTATAATAGTGATTAAAAAAAAAAAGAAATTTCCATGCAGTTAAATGGATGTTTCCCCTTATTTCAATTTAATTAAAAGTTACATCTTCCTACTGAGAGCTTATAAATGCCACATCTTCTCCTATAGGCAAACTGAAAAACTAGTGTTTTTTAATGCTAAAGTGTAACCCAGTGATTAAAGATGTCTGCCTTGATACTTTATAGCTCTTTTAAAAATCAGGGACCTCTAACTATATGGTTTATAGAAATATCTCATCAATACTTGAAGACTAAAATTAAGTTAAACCAGTATTTAAAAGTTTTTTTTTAATGTTTATTTATTTTTGAGAGAGAAAATTAGTGCGAGCAGCAGAGGGATAGAGAGAGAGGGAGACACAGAATCCGAAGCAGGCTCCAGGCTCTGAGCTGTCAGTGCAGGGCCAGAAGCAGGGCTCAAACTCACGAACCATGAGATCATGACCTGAGATGAATTCAGACGCTTAACCAACTGAGCCACCCAGGTGCCCTTTAAGTCAAACTTTTATGAATAAGGCTGAGAAAATACAAGTAAACATGACAGTCCAAATCCTTAAGAAGCCTCAATTCCAGTAAGGAAGATAGATTTTTAAATAAGTAGCTATAATTGAAAAGCCAAATAAAATACTGCATTAAAAGAGCTCAATCGAGGTTATTAATTCTGACAGGTGGCATCTGGGAAGCTTTTGTGGAAAATGTGGCATTTAAGCAATATTTTGAGGGGTATGTTATTTATACAGGTGGACAGGTGGGGCTGGCATTACTGGTTGATGAATCAGAGTCCTGAAAGTATCTAATACATTTGAGTAAATGTGAGACAAGTAGTTTTCACTAGAGGGCAGAGACTGTGGCCTATTTCATTCATTGCTATAGCAACAACATTTAGAACACCGTCTGCTGCAAGGTAAATATTTATTTAATAAATTAATGAATAGGACACTGGGCAACTAAAAGGTAACAGACACTGGAAATACAGACTTAATTCAGAAAATCTTAAGAATATATAGATTATAAAGACCACTGCAGGTTTTAGCAGAAGAGAATAAAATGATCTGCTATATATTTTAATATTAAAATTCTGGAGGCAATGTCAGTTGATAGGAGAAGTGAGTCCATTGACAAGGTAAAGATAAAGGGCAAGAAGATTACAAAGAAGGGTATGAATATGGGACTCAGGTGGAACTGACGGGAGTTAAAGATGTTTCTAGATATTTCCAAATTGAGTGATCAGGAGAATGGTGGTATGATTACATAAGAAAACAGGCAAATCACAAATTTCAGTAGATAAAGAAATAAGTTCAGGTTTAGGGACATTACTTAAGGTGTTATTGGAAATCCATATGGAGAAATTTAACATAAGAATAGTTAGAATTGGGGTGCAGAGGTGAGCCAGAATGAAAGCTAAAGACGAACTCAATCAACAGGTATTTATTCTAACTGCCTATTCTACACTAGCACCAGTATTTGAGCCATTAGTGTAATGGTAGTAGTTATGAGAGTACACAGCCTGGATGAGAGACAAGACCTTGAGAAACTTACATACACCCACTGAAGAAAAAAGAGGGAAGAGAGCCACTGGAGGACATTAAGGTAAAATGGTGAGATCAAAGGAACACTTTTAAAGAAACCTTAAGAAAGGAAGGTATACAGACTATTATATTATCAAGAATCTTTCCTAATTCTGTAGTTCCCTTCTGAATACAAATAAAAAAATTCAAAGTGCTAAACAGGAATTAAGCTTTTCAGAATGAAAAATGGGAACACATATGAAACTTACAAATGTCTCAAGGATCCAGCAGTCTAGAAGAAAATGGAAAAAGAAATATGGGTCTAGCTTTAAATCTGCTAAGGTAACCTGAAGTGAATCATTTAGACTCTCTTCATCTTTAACTACTCACACTGAAATAAGAATTAAAAAAAAAATGGAGTGTGGGGAAAAACCCCAAGACGAACTTAGCAATATATTGAGTACTACTGAATGATACTTAAATACAAGACATACTCCTGCCCTGAAAGAAGTTACAAAGTCAGTACGAACTCAAATCATACAAAGGTATTTAAGCTATAGTGCTTTACTGAGAGTTCCAAATGAAAGAGTAAATATCAAAGAATAATCCATATGTAAGTTATCATTAATGCAAATTGGGACAGCAAATGCCACACTAGTACTCTAGTTTGAGGGTCCTCCCTCATGGACTTGAGTTGAGATGCTACTGATATTAAGCTGAGTTCACTTAAACACAGATTAGATCACATACCCGTTACCATAAAGCAGCTTGATTGGTTTAAAGTATATTTTCCAGAAGCTAGATTGAAAGTCTGGTGAATGAAGAGAAATTGTTTGTTGTATTTTAAATCAATGGCAAACAAGGAAAAACTGTCAAGCTGTGGCAGAGTGGGTGACCTAACCCTCTGGGCATATAATTCTCCTAGGAGGAGTTCTAAGAGGGAGAAGAAGGATGAAGGGCATAAACCTATTCAGAGTTCCAATACTCGATGACAAAGCATCTTTCAGATGGTACACCAATGCATATTCTAAAAAATGCCTGAAAAAGTTCTTGTCCTTGGGGCACCTGGGTGGCTCAGTCGGTTAAGCATCTGACTTCATGATCTCTTGGTTGGTGAGTTCGAGGCCTGTGTAGGGCTCTGTCCTGACAGATTGAGGCCTAGAGCCTGCTTCAGATTCTTTGCCTCCCTCTCTCACTCTGCCCCCCCCTCCACTCATGCTCTGTCTCCCTCTCTCAAGAATAAACATTAAAAAAAAAGAGAGAGAGAGAAAAGTTCCTGTCCTCCATGGAAGAAAGAAATGTATTATTACCTTTGCTGAAAGCTATTCCATTTGATCAGTTGGACTTCATTCTGGAAATGCCTATTACTGATATGCAGAGCTCATTATACATAAAAGAGAGATATTGTGTCATCGCTGCAAACTCCTAAAGGAAGATCACCCACACCAACCTGTTTCCACACTATAGAGTATAAAATTGTGATGAAATGACTGCAAATTTAGCCTTTCTTCCTGCTTTCTGGCAAATCTTTTCTTTTTGATCATTTAGCCATGATATCCAGTGATAGCCTATTGTAAATCTCTGCTTTCCCTAAACTCTATTGCTAGCCTGAATCTTTTCCCTACCGCGACTTGTCAGACCATGAACATCCACGACGGAGCAATTTCCAGAGTCTAGGATAATAGTAAGATATATGGGAAGCTGAATAAATTACTACTAGACTGTCATGGCACTCCTTAAAAAGGCATGTATCAGGCACACTTGGTTTAAAGCCCCAGCTCTACTTCTTGTGCACTATGTCGTCCTGGGCAAATTAGTCTTTCTATGCCACAGTTTCCTCCTCAACAGAACAGCATTTAATAGCTACTTCACAGGGTTGCTGTAAAGGACCTAGGGCAAGGCAAGGCATATGGTTGGCACTCAGCAGTGGTTAGCTTCTTTCCATATCTCCAAGTTGGTCTGCTCTTTGCCAGGATTTATCAGCTTTAAGTGGATTTTTACAAAGCTCCATTTATCATCTTTTCTCCACTTCATTGTCAGAGACAGTGAAGAGACATGGATGGGTCTTTTCCATTACAAAGTCAATGTTCCTGGCACTGAAGGATTTCCACAATTTAATTCCATCACATCTCTTTAAATCCATCCCATATTCCTCCTCCAAAAATCTTTCCACCATAGCCACATGAGATTTAATCAACTTTCCTGACATCTTGAATATTTAAATCCATGTGCACTTTTCCTCCCATTTCCACAACTCTCCAATTACCCAAATCCATTTCATTGTTAAGACATAGTGTTATTAGTGTTATTTGTCTACAACATTTATTGAGTGCTTTCTATGTGGCAGATACCATTTGTTCTAAATGTATTACATGCATTATCTCACTTAATCTTCACGAGCCCTATAAGATATTCGATCATCTCTAGTACTGAGATAAGAACACATACTTGCCTTTTTTCTCTAGACTGTATGCTTTTTAATGACATGAACCATGCCTTGCATTTTTTTCTTTGTATGATCATCTAGGTAAGCAGGAATTCAATGAATATATATTCATATGTATTAACTGACTACAATTTCACATTTTGCTTAAGCCACCATAATACTCGCTCTCATCAAATCTATCACTTTGTCAGACTATAAAGTTGGTAAAGAGGTGTGATGTTGTGACTTATAATAAGAAACATATATTCGGTCTTTGTCCTTGCACATAGATCCTAAAGTCCTAAGTGTTGAGACCTATAAAAAGTATTTTTGACATGTTAATGAGGTGACTTTGGAAAGCACACAGGAAACCTAAGGATGAGGGATGGTTGTCAGTGGAGCCGACCATATGATTAGGGGATTGGAATCTTGGAAGGGGAGATGAGATGGAGACTGAGTTCGATCACCAACGGCCAATGAATTAATCGTCCAATTAATTAGTCACGTCTAAGTAACGAAGCCTCCAAAAAACCAAAAAGACAAGGCTTGGAGAGCTTCCATGTTGATGAATCAGAATGCATCCATGTGCTGTCTTGTTGGGCCTTGACTCTACAGGGATAGAAGCTCCTTTGCTTGGGACTTCATCCCATGTAGCTTTTCAGCTGGCTACTGATTCATATTGTTTGATATCCTTTGAAATAAACAGGTAATCTAGTGAGTAAACTGGTTTCCTAGAGTGAGCTGCTCTAGCAAATTAGTCAACCCAAGGTGGCGGTGGTGGGGAGGGTCACGATAACCTCTGATTTACAGTCAATAGGTCAGAAGCACAGGTAACAACCTGGACTTACAACTGACAGCTGAAGTGGAGGGCAGTTTTGTGGGACTGAGCCCTTAACTTGTGGAATCCGATGCTATCTCTGGGCAGAAAGTGTCAGAATTGAGTTGAATTATAGGTTACTCAGCTGGTGTTAGAGAAGTAATTAATGGTTTGGGAAAAGACATCTTCTTAGATGTCTTGAGAATTTAGCAGAAACACTGAAATCACAGCTCTCTTTCATACCATTATCTAGACCAATCCAAAGAGACAGGAACACTTAATAGGTAACCACTAAATGAAGAGCAAGTCACTTTCAAGTAACAGTTGAGACTAAATCACAAATAATGGAAAACTGCATACTTTTAAGCAAAATTATTAACTTTAAAAAATGAGCCTATTTCTGTTCAACTTATGAACATAAAAATTTTACACTTATATATACACTTATATATAGTTACCTTTTTTAAAGACCAAAAATGCTGAGATATTCAAATAAGCCTGCTTGTGATTAAGGCTGAAAATGAGAAAGGCTACTATGATCAAACCATATGCTTAATTCATAAGAAGAAAAGAAGTGCCAGTGCATAGCACATTCCAGTGAAGAGGAGAAAAAAAAGTTAATTAATTCAACTCAATTTTAGCTGAGGGCATTTTTCCACAACTGCTGAACCCTAGCATGTGCTAGGCAGCTAAAATTACACTAAAATGTGCAAGCCCTGTTGTTATTTTAGAGATAATCCAGGAAGCAAAACAAAGCCAAAAATTCTCACTGCATTTTTAACATGAAATGCTTTAAATTTCAATCAAGTGTATACTTTTCTTCTGTTTTAAGATCTTTATGTATTGTTTCTTTTGTGTAGGAAAGTTTACAGATTAAAAAGTGAAAACAAACAAACAAAATAACAAAAGGGATTTTGCATGTATTTCCAACACACTGTTCATCCTCTACAACAATTCTTACCAGTCTTTGTTTCTGAAGTTCTTCTCTAAGGACTCTATCTTCTGGTAAAACATCACATAACAAAAAGTAATTGTCTTGTTCTTCTGTTGAGAGATTAGGAAAATGAGAGATGATAATTATCATCATTTTCCAGAAAGATTTACTCCTTTAAAAAACATATATACACGTATGTCTATAAGGATCTCTCTTCTGGTACACAGTCCTGCTTTAGCTTTATTGAAGTCAGGCAACATAAACAGAGCAATTTACCTTTAGCTATCATGAAAATGAGAGTTTTAATTAAGAAAGTAAGATTATTCCTTTGAATTTTTGCATATACGGAAAAGATAGTAGCTAAGATGTATACTTACCAAGTGGAGCTGTGGAATTGATTCTTATCACACTACAAAAATCTGTAATGGGCTGTTCAGTGAACCTTTTCCTCCAATATAAAATGTACCTTAGAATAATCAAAAAGAAAGGATGGTAAGAAGACTCAATATACTACTTACTTTAGAATGATAGGGTTTGATAAGAACATTTAATTATCCCAAAACAATAAAAGTAAGTGTTGACTGATAACTGCTAGAAAATTTGTAAATGGAAAGGCAGTAGAGCATTGTAGAAATATGAAATATTTAATGAAATGAAATTACTCTGTAAAGGAATGGAAATGATTAAACTGTACTATCCTCAAATTCAATAAACAGACATATGGAAACATTAAAATGAATTATTTTTATGTGATAATGAAGTTTTTCTGAAATCACATCTAAGTTTTTCTGAATTTAAAATGCGACAATGACTAAACAGGCTTCATTACACATTTTTCAAAAAACTGAAAGCTGGGTGGTCATCTTACACATAAAAAGTGTGGGTTCAACTTATCATGTCAGGGTCACCTATTATGGGTTCAGCTTTCAGTTTTGTACAGCAAAGCTGAGAACAGCAGAAAAGGATGGATTACTCAAGACCCCACAAGAGAGGTGAGAGAGAGGCCAAGGGAAGTCTCCGGGGGCTGCTCTCAGGCTCCCGTATTTATTAGGCATATGTCATAGGGAAAACATTGTGCAATAGGTCAGTGGCTACGTGCCAGTAAGAAAGTATAGAAAGCATGCAAAAAAACAAGGCATTCCCAAGACTACAAAAGAGCAGATGCTGAAAGCAGGGCGGAGAACAAGATAAAATATTCCATAGATAACGTGGTCTAAGGAATTCATGAGCACAGGCAGGACCCAACCCCTATATATACATTAACTAGATACTGGTCCCCTGTTTTCAGCAAGGCGAGAAAGCAGTGTAATGCATTCCCTATAATCTCCTTAACGAGAACATAGCTATTTGATTTCCCACAAAAAAGAACTGAAGGCAAAATAATAATGCAGTGAGAAGTCAGTCTAAATTTCGTTTGTCAGAAAAATTTCGTTTGTGCACACTGTCTGAAATGAGGCAGATCCGTGGAAAAATAGCCAAGCTTATAATTCCTGTATCTACTGAGCATATCTACTGAGCAGAGTTAGAAGAAGCACACTGACTAAATTTAAAAGCAAAGCATAACACCCAGACCTGCATTATCTGATGAAAGAAGGAATAAGATGACAGGATTCAACAAGCTGTTCATCTTCCCATTTATCTAACAAGATTTCTATTGGCAATTGCAATCTCATTATCAAATGATACCAAGAAGAGAATGTGGTCTCCTTCATGGGGAGAAAGACATGGAAAGGTTGACTATATAGCTGACAGCTTATCAGGCTATATGGTTGATTGATAAAATACAATAAAAAAACCGAAAAACTTAGAACAGAAAAAGAAAACCTGTGAAAGGGATGGAACTTACTGAAATAGATTTAGTAGCAGACAGTAAACATTTGGAGATTTTATGTTTTAAATGTTTATAGTCACACATGAGTGGGGAAGGGGCCGAGAAAGAATGGGAGAGAATCCCAAGCAGATTCTGCACTGTCAGCGTGAAGCCTGATGTGGGGCTTAAACTCCTGAACCATGAGATCATGACCCGAGGCGAAGTTGGATGCTTAACTGACTGAGCCACCCAGACACCCCTTAAATGGCTTGTTATAGCAACTACTAATGTTTTACATATAGTAGGTTAACAAGTAATTTTTTTTAATGTTTATGTAGTTTTAAGAGAGAGAAAAAGAGACAGAGAGAGAGAAAGAGAGAGAGAGAGAGAATGGGATGGGGGTGGCAGAAAGAGAGGGAGACAGAATCTGAGGCAGGCTCTTGGCTCTGAGCTGTCAGCACAGAGCCGGATGTGGGGCTCGAATTCGTGAGATCATGACCTGAGCTGAAGTTGGACACTTAACTGACTGAGCCACCTAGGCGCCCCAAGAAATGTTTTTAAGAGGTAGAAGAGCATTTAAAAACTCCGTAAGGTTCTCTAAGTAGACTTCAACTCTCAATATTTTGTCTTCTTTTTATTCTTACTTTTCTTTTTCTTAACATTATTGTCCCCACCCCACGGTCCTCTACAGAAAGGGCATTCATGTATTTGAAAAAAAAAAAATTGGTGCTGGGAGAGAGGTCTGAGAGAAAAAGAGAACTGTGACACATACAAATATAAACAGATGACAACACTGAGTATAGAATATATAAGGAAAAGAAGCAAAAGAATAATGTATATAATGTATAAAACCACGTTTTTAGTTCTTTCCTCTCATGTACAACCATACTGACGACCTGGATGGTTAAGTAAGTTTAAGTATTTCCTTATAGAATAGTGCTAGATCTTATCTTAAGAGATCTGAAAATGACATATCTGAGGCTCCAACTCAGCCTCAAGCCATAAATACTGACCCTATGTCCAGCTTGTTTGCTTCCATATTAGAAGTGTCAGATGCAGAGGGCAAGGGCATATTGGATCCATCAACATAAACAAAAAGAAGAAAATTATTTACAAAAGACTAAAACATTCTTTGGTCACTTGGGGCAGCAACAGCACTGTCCACTCCTCAGTATCTTACACAGATACTCTTATGCTCATCTTTTTCCATTCCCCAGTAGTTGAGAAATAAGAGGCAAGAGGAGACATAAGAAAATAAAAATGACATTCACATTCATTTTTCTTATTCTTGCCTCAGGATATTTTCTATCATAAAGTGGTGCCAGGGATGAAGGAGCATAGGAGAACCTTACTACAGATGTCGGGAATAGAAGATGGATTGTTGTTCCAAACTGCACTACACAGCCATCTATTTTCATGACAAATCAAATCCATACAGTGGAAGTGGGTGCTGAGATAATGGAGTTAAAAAAAAAAAAAAGGCTGGGAGAGTCAAGTTCAATGTGAAGTTTCATCAAGGCTACCGTTACAATACATGGAGAGGTTCTCACTCCTGACTATACTCCACTGAAGACTATCTGGGTGATATTCAATGTTAAGGAATTATTTAGTCTGTCTCTTCTTCATTTTTTCTTACTTCTCTAATTTATTTAAAGCTACAATTGCAGTCACTCAATATTTATATCTATTAAAAATTTAAAAAAGTTTTATTTTTGAGAGAGAGAGAAAGAGAGAGAGAAAAAGAGGGAAGGAGAGAGAGAGAGAGAGAGAGAGAGAGAGAAAGGGAGAAGGCGAGCAGGGGAGGGGCAAAGAGAGGGAGACACAGAATCTGAAGCACACTCCAGGCTCTGAGCTGTCAGCATAGAGCCCGACATGGGGCTCGAACTTATGAGCCATGAGATCATTCCCTGAGCCAAAGTCAGACACAACTGACTGAGCCACCCAGGTGTCCCTGCAGTCGCTCAATATTTAACTGTTTAATATTTATTTTTATTTTTGAGACAGAGAGTGAACGGGGAAGGGGAAGAGAGACAGAGAGAGAGGGAAAGAGAGAGGGAGAGACAGACTCCAAAGCAGGATCCAGGCTGCGCTGTCGGCACGGAGCCTGATGTGGGGCTGGAACCCATGAACCATGAGATCATGGCCTGAGCCGAAGTCGGACACTTAACTAAGTGAGCAACCCAGGCGTTCCTGCAGACACTCAATATTTAAAGGCAGCCAAGAAATGATACATGGTATGAACTCTTTATTTGAAGGACAGTAATCAAAGCGTCTTGTACTTCAACGAAAAGGCATAAAAGCAATTATTAAGGTCATCAGCAAACACTTTTTTAAAAAGAATTTCAATCATGTTTCACAAAATTGTCTCATGAAAAAATCCTAATAATCTTGCCTGCCCAGTCTCTCACTGTAACTGGGGTGCTTACTGACAGAGGCATAAAGATTTGAGATATGGTTGTTAATTAAATCACATTGAATGAGTGGAATTTAATATAGAAAGGGGCAAGAATTAAGGAGTTAGTGTTTAACTTGTAGAAAAATTTTACTTACTATCTAAATAAAATAAAGATAGCAAATAGTTCAGTATAAATAACTATGGCAGATGGCTCATAGGAAAGATTTTTTAACATTTATTTATTTTTGAGAGAGAGGGAGAATGCAAGCAGTGGAAGAGGCAGAGAGAGAGGGAGACACAGAATCTGAAGGATGCTCCAGGCTCCGAAATGTCAGCACAGAGCCTGATGTGGGTCTTGAACCCATGAACTGTGAGATCATGACCTGAGCCAAAGTCAGATGTTTAACTGACTGAGCCATGCAAGTGCCCCACAAAGGGAAGATTTTTACTTGTGTTTTACTGAGACCATTTTACTGTTAACTTTTTTCCAATCAAGAAAATGTTAAATATATTTAACATGAAAATTTATAGCTTCTTTCTTATAAAGCACAAAATAAGTCTATCTAATCTATTATTTAATCATCTTTATTACTTATTGTACTCAGAAGAAACAATTCCTGAGAAGTTATATATGTATATATTCATATACATAAACACATATACATAAATACATATACATATATATGTAAATACGCACATACACACACACCAGCAAGTTTTCTGAAGTCAGGAAAAAGTCATATAACGTTAAGAAGATTCCAACTTAACTCTTTAAAAAAATTTTTTTAATGTTTACTTATTTTTGAGAGAGAGACAGAGTACGAGCAGGAAAGGGGCAGACACAGAATATGAAGCAGGCTTCACGCTCTGAGCTGTAAGCACAGAGCCCAATGTAGGGCTCGAACTCATAAACCGTGAGATCATTACCTAAGCTGAAGTAGGACGCTTAACCTACTGAGCCACTCAGGCGTCCTGAAGAAGACTGCAACTTAACTCTCATCACAAACGGTCAATGTTTACATTGTTTTGGAGAGGAGTTTTTAGTTTCCCTAAATATAGGAGGGTATTATCTAAAGGAGACTGGATATATTGAAAAATATTTAAAAGCAACAGAGTTTATTTACATACATTCTTGGTCAATTTGAACTAACCACAAGAGTGAAACTTGTTAGGAGGACGGTTGACAAGGAAAATATGGGTTTCCAAATTTAAAGTACATGTTAACTACACACTTTATTCAGAAAGCACTGATATATTATATATCAGCTTTGTTTTTTTTTTCTTTTTCTATTTTTTTAAGTTTATTTATTTTGAGAGAGACAGAGAGAGAGAGAGGAGAGAGAGGAAGGGGGAGAGAGAAAGAGACAGACAGAGCCCAAGCAGTCTCCATGGTATCAGCATAGAGCCCAATGTGGGGCTTGAACACACGAATTGTAAGATCATGACCTGAGCTGAGATCAAGAATTGGACACCTAACCGATCGAGCCACCCAGGTGCACCTGTATCTTTTTCTTTTTAATTAAAGCACCTATTTTATTGCATGACTGCAATTGAGACCTAGTAAATAATTTGATTTTCCTGCCCACAAACTGATGAGATTAATATCAAAGTTACAAAAGAGAGATTAGTACAAATATAGCTACTTAGCTATCATACACAAGCACAAAGGGAAAATACAAACTCTGATTTAGATATTCCTCACAGATTTGAGGAGAGAAAACCCTAATGTTTCTCAATTATCACTGGTAGATCACCATATTTGTCTCCAATTCCTAAGGAGAACTTGCGTTGTATGATAAAGCAGAGTAAAAGAACAGATTGACATCAAAGAGAAGCTGAGTGATACAAGACTTAGAGTATCTCTGGGTGCCTGGGTGGCTCAGCTGGTTAGGTGTCGACTCATGATTTTGACTTAAGTCATGATCTCATGGTTCATGAGACTAAGCCCCCCTGCATTGGGCTCTGAGCTGCTGTCAGCTTGGGATTCTCTCTCTGCCCCTACTCTGCGCTCAGGCATGCACAAATGCTCTCTCCCTCCCCTTCTCTCAAAATAAATAAATAAACATAAAAAAAGAGTATTTAATTTGATAGTCTTGACAATGGTTGCTTGATAAGAATTCAAAGATCTCTAGCCCAAACAGTATCTAAAACAAAACCAACAGACCTGACTACATACAACTACGTATCATATATATAAGGAATCTCCTAGAATACTCCCAGGACACACACACACATACAAAAGCACAAATATTTTAAATGAAAACAAAGATTAAGGAATGAGAATGAGAAGAATGAAGTACTTTCTCTGAAATTATGTAAAAATTAGTTTATTCTACCAGCTGGTAGCATATCTCATGCATATAATTCTCCTTTGCTATTCTGTTCTATCTCTGCTTCCTGACCAGGCAACACCAAAATCTACTAAAAAATTGCAATGCTGAGTGGATATAGGGGCCATAATAATACAGAAGGCACTCAACAGACACTCTGTATTGGTGCTAGGCAATTGATAGGAACATGTGGGTTAGAGAACAACACCTCTGGGGCATCCTGGCTACTCCGACTGGAAAACAAACTTTGCAAAGTTTACAGTGTTAAGGATCCTCAATCAAATTTTCTCAAAAGATATATTTTACAAATGATAATGAGGATTTCAGAACAGCATAAATACTTATTGAAAACTCAAGCTATAGTTGCAGGGGCGCCTGGGTGGCTCAGTTGGTTAAGCGGCCGACTTCGGCTCAGGTCATGATCTCACCATCTGTGAGTTCGAGCCCCACATCGGGCTCTGTGCTGAGGGCTCAGAGCCTGGAGCCCACTTCAGATTCTGTATCTCCCTCTCTCTGTGCCCTTCCCCTGATCATACTCTGTCTCTATGTCTCTCAAAAATAATAAATAAAAAAACAAAACAAAACCAAAAAAACTCAAGCTATAGTTGCAGAAGACTAAGATTTCAAATATATCTTTTGTAATAAAAATACAATGAAATTTTTGGCTACCATCTATTGGATATAAACTATGTCTCAGGTACTAGCTGATACAGGTACAGATACTAGCTATATACAGCACCTGTTTTATATATCACACTCAACAATCTTATGTCAGTCGGTGTTATCCCCTTTTACTGATGAGGAAACTGATGCTTAGAGTGGTTAAGTAGTTTGCTGGACATCACATGGTTAGGAAGTCGCCAAGTCTGCATTCAACCTTAGGCCTGCCTGGTGTCAGAGTCCACGCTCAGTAATATAGCTTGCTGCTTTGCAAGACCCATCATAAGAAAGAAGTTGTTTGCTAGGAATGATGTGGTCTGGCAGATAAAGAGTTCAGATGCAGAGTTGTTACAGCATCTGGGCTATTGCAATGTTTTGTTGAGAAATGAGGGCAGAAAATCTAAAAATGGATCCCGGCCAGCTATCCCAAAATGTATGCCTTTAGTAACTGTACAAAACCAGTTAACTATCATGATAGCGTGTGTATGGAAAACGCTTCCAAGTGTGAACTTGGACTTCCAACTGTCAACTAAGAACACATGAACATAACCACTTCACTCCATTTGCTTAAGAAAAGGCATTTCTCTTCTAAGAATTAGGAATTGGAAAAAAAAAATATTTATATTACTTGGCTGTTGGTATGGATATTCTAAGTCAGGTGCTCATAGATTTGAGTTTAGCTCACTTTGGGTCCTAGCTATATAGGTGAGGTTCCTACATTTCACACACGCCCAATGTTGGCAGTTCCTGAACCACTTATCTCTCTATCTGCCCTTCATCCTCCTCATCCTCTTCCTCTCAGTACCTCAGTTGACTGATGTCAAGTCTTTGGCTTGCTGAGTTAGTCCTCCCCTCTTTTTCCTGGTTTTCATCCAAAAACCAGAAAAGTGCTCATCACAGCACTTAAGCTGAGAGTTCTTTGGACAATATCCTTTTGGCTTCACAGGCTCCAACCAAGAATCCCTGTTCCCAACAATGCTTGAAAAAGAATATGAATTTCCACATATGCACAGGAATAATTTTATATATAAGCTTATATATAAATTATGACTTTCCTTTATGGAATACTAATTTAATTCTCTTCTGACCAAAAACAAAATTTACCTTTGGAAATCAGCAACCAACTTAACATCAGCAATGACCATCTTATGTTCAATAATCATGTGCTTCAGAAGTTTGTCTTGTTCATCCATAGGAAAATGTTCTTCACAGAAAATACAAGGCACAGATGGAGAACCTTCTAAAGCGGTGGTGCCACCTGGACTTTCTGGCAGGGAAAGCGGCTCCAGGATACAATCCTTACTGTCTGGGAGAGAGAAAAAGCAAAGGCAAGGGCAAAAGCAGGAAAAAAGAAAAAGCTGTAATCAACTCTTTAGAAGGATGATTTCTCATCTCCTGCATTAAAAGGATCCTAAAGATATTTACGTATTTCCAAAACGAAAAATACACAGCGCCACAGTGCCAGAGAGCAGGATACTTTATGATCATCTTAAATAGATTCTGCAACCTAGAGGCAGGGAGTTGTGCAAAGCAGCTCCAACTCCCCATTTGCCGGCTTGAATGGAGGAAACCCATTTGTCAGAGCAGCTGTTCAAGCATTCCTGGACCCTGGCCAGTGGCAGCGATTCCGGGGGTACTTGTGAGGGGAAGGCTGCAACATGCTGGGTTAAGGTTGTATGGCCCGATTGTGACCTATGGCTGATAGTCCTCACACTACGGGAAGTAAGTGGTATATATTGAGGCTCCAGATGATACCAGGCCAGTCTTTTAAGCTGCTTCCTTTTGCACCTGCAAATTCTTTCCTGTTTGATTATTTGTCATGTGCAAAGAAGATAGCTCTCACATTGGGCTGACATGGTATGTGCTGGGTGGTCCAGGTGGTAATTTTTGATGTTGATTTATGTCTACCATTTGCTTATTACACAATTATGTATCATAATTCAAGTTCTTATGAACAAAGAGATGAATGGTCATTTACTAGACATACATACATGGTAAACATTTTTTCCTGTGTATATTATTTATTTTCCTAATATCACCTACCGTATCTTTGAGAGTTGAGCTGTGTAAGGTCTACAGCTCGGAACTCACGCCTCAAACCAGTGCCAGGTGTGTCAAGAGCCCTCTTCAGTGCTCTAGGGGGAAAGACTGGACCGGTCACCTTTAGCTGGAAATTGAGTAGTCAGTAACTAGGCAACTAGGATAAGACATTTAACACGTCTGAGGACGGGAAGGAAACCTTCATAAAGAAAGACAGTTATTTCACAGTTTGGAATTAGCTTTCCTATTAATTTTATTTCTTGTTTTTATCTTACTTTACCTTATTTCTAAAGGCCTTCTTAATTGCATAATTCACTGAATCAGTTAATGGTGCACTGCTGACCATGGCCTGAGAACTGGCCAAGCATTCATTCACTCGCTTAACAAAGATCAGCTGAGTATCTACTGAGTGCTGGTCTTTTCTGCTTAATGTTGCGTGACATGATCCTTATCACCAAGGCTAAAGTGCTTGCAATTTGTTAGACAGTACAAATAAGCTGGAAGGATAAAGAGAGAAAGATGGAGAACGTATAGGGTCTCTGGGAGCATGGGGACAGGAGAGTCAGCTGAGCTGGGATGGGAAGGTGTCCCAAAGGACATGTCCTCTAATACATCATTTACAATACTCTGCTCACATTAAAATATGCTAACTTAAATATTTATGTTAGTTCCATAAAATTATTTAATACCAGAAAAGGTGGAAATAGGGTATACATGACAATGGAGAGAATATTTAAAAACATACAAGCACTTTAGAAGCCCTATTAACAAAAATGACTTGTTACCAACAATTATATTTCTTAAATTACATAACGGAAGCAAGGAGTTTTGGACTTCTACAGTTCTTCAGTTGTAGGCTGAATTCTGTAGGAACTTAAACTCTCATGTTAAAAATAAGACAGAGAAAGAGGAATAGGTAATAAACTTAGGAAACTGTATTTTATATCCACTAGAACAGGACAACAAAAGACAGCATATATTCTAAATAGAGGTACCATTAGTAAACTTTACATACCATCTAGAAAATAACAGGTACTGTCTTACACCCTTCTCCCCAAATTTGAATGATACGTATAAATTCATTCTGCCTGATTGCAGAAAACAATGTATTAATCATTACCCATAGCAAGAGTTAACATTACTAGGTGTTTGATATTTGTAAATTACCCCAGCCAAGGGCTTCAGGGCATTTTCTCAATTAATTCTAGCTACCTTATTCGGTTAGTAATATTATAACCCTCATCTTCCAGATCAGACTACCGAGACTTAGAAAAGTTAAATCAACTGGCTTAAACACAGTAAGTTAAGCCTAAATTCAAACACCACATTATTCTGCCTCTAGTTTCAAAAGGCATTTTCCCAAATCTGTGTTTTTCTTTACAGTGTATATTCAGTGCCTTTTTGAATTGACATGTATTTACAAGCCATGCTGAATTGCTACACATCCTGCCAGTGTCCTGCTGTGACTCGGATACTACTTCCACCAGCAACTCTTTCAGTAGCCCACGTTCCCCAAAAACCACTCGGCACAGTTCATTTCTGTCATTGTATTCTTTCCTAATGTTTCGCTATAAACTCTCTAATATTCTTCTGTGGTTCATTCCTCCTCCCTTTTGTATATTCAACGCCCAGTTTCTCTTTCTTCAAATTATTCCTGAGAGAATGAAACTAAATTTTCATACACGGTAGAACCAAACTGCATGTGGTTACTATAAAGGCATACAAGAACAAAATCATAAGTATGCAAATTTCATGAATGAGGAACCTGTGGTTTAGGAGATACTAAGTCATATTTGGGAACTCGAGTTACTATGTAATTCAGAGAATAAAAATTTTAATAGAACAGTGTCGGACAAGATTTTAGTGTTCCAACTCCTTTCTTAATCGTTTAGCATCATGCTCAAATTTACAACAGCATTAATCAAAACAAGTAGTTTGTTTACCTATGTCTTTCTTTCCCCACTTCAGACTGTTAATCTCCGGAAGGCAAGATGAGTCCTGGTCATCTTTAATCACCTGGCATGCATGCTGTGTTACTGCACCATGACTGCCACCACCACTGTGGGTTCATTCTGTGCCAGGCACTGTTAAGCCCTTTGTATGTACATTATTAACCCAATTAACCTTTACAATAACCCTACGACAGAGATTCCGTATCTTTTCCTATTTTATAGTTGAAGAAACTGAGGCACTTAGAGGCCATGTGACTTTCCCCAGAGTGCTAGTAAATGGTGGAGCAGGGATTTGAGTCCAAGCAGTCTGCCTTTAGCTTTGGCACTCTTACCCTACACATAACACTGATGAAGTTGGACCTCTTCCTAGAGGAAGTAGAACCACTCGTATGTTTACAATGATTTGGGGAGAATGGATTGGGAAGACGCAAGTCACCAGATGGGGAGATCGGCTAGCTGGGACACTACTGCAGGGTCCAGGTTGGAGGCAGCAATGTTAGCAGTGCTTGCAGGGAACAGACAGAGGAGAGGATGCAAAGGTTACAGTGACAGTTCCTGATTACTGGTTGGCCAGACGGAGTGAAGAAGATGGGGGTGCCTTCTAAGATTCTGGCAGGGGAGGCTATATGAACAAAGGGTACCAGTCACTAATCTAGGAATGCATGTATAGAAGTAGCTTTTTGTTCTGTGAGAAGGACAGATAATGAGTTAAGCTTTAGATGAGCTTTAGATGAGGTAATCTGCTCCAAAGTTAAAGATTCCTGACATGGCTTTTGGACAAGGGCTGGAGTGACTGGGATCTCATGTGATACATTTGTGTTATTTTTTTTTTTTTTTTGTCTGTCAGCAACGCCCCTCCCCCAGTCCTCTTGAGGGTTTGACTCACTCCATCACTCCATGCCCAACAACAGCAAATATCTCTACTGTAATTAATTATTTACATGTATATCTGTGCCCATAGGGTAGTATGGGAACACATCAAGGTCAAGGACTACCTCTTATTTTCCTATCTTTGGGGTACACTATATAGTGCCTCAAACATAGATGGTATTTGATATGTGCTTGAAAAAATGAGTAAGACCAAAGATACCTAAAACTAGAGCAATACCTTTAACTCAGCTTTTAGGTAAATTCTATTTCAGGGAACACCTGTGGCTGTCTGTCTTTAGGGGAACTTTCTCTTCCCCAGATTGAGAGCAGTACAAAATAATTATAGCCAAATCTTTAGTACTGTGGGCCTTGGTATAATGAGCCCATTGGTAATAAATAATGATGTAAAAAGTACACTAAATTCTAATAACAAGTATTACTGAGTATAATAGAAGTATGTTAGGTTTATGCAGGGATTTTTAAGTTCCTTTTTTATTTTTCATGCATGCTCTCCAGTAAACAGAAATAAGTTGCATTTGGAACGTAGGGTTAAGTTACACCACTCCAGCAGAGGAGCTTCTACGGCAAAGGCCTGAACTCGAGTATATATTTTACTTTAGAGCAGTGGTTTGAGTTTCATCACCTGGAGGGCTTTTAAAAAGTAATGATTTCAAGACCTTATTGTTAGACTGATAAAATGTAACTTTGACCAAGCAGTAATCCCTAAACTCAAGTCTGGGGAATAATGGTTCAAAGGATGATTCCATAGGGACTGTGGGCATCCTGATCATACATTAGAGTATGCGTATATTGAACTCACAGCAAAGTCTGTAAATCGGGAATAGGGCCTGGTGGCAAAGCTTACGTGATACTGTATCCTGTCCTAAAGAGGGTCTCTCAAACTCTAAGCACTGTGTCGACAGAGACAACTCAGTAAGATTTGTCTAACAGACTGTTTATTTCTAGTTGCCACCATAAGCATCATAGCTACACCTTACCATGTGGTAAAAAAAAACAATAAATACAGAAATATAGAATTTTTTGCTATAGGGACCTTGAACTTGAAAAGGCAAAAGGAAATAAACTCTATCTAGCTCCTTTCAGAAAGAGGCAAAGCATCTTGGAAATTCTGTTTTGGCCCCATATCTACTTCACACATTTGTTACAAATTAACAACAACAAATTATCTGCTCTAGTTCTCACTTTGAACAGCAACTCTGTTCAAATGAACTGTAAAAAATACCATCCCAAGAGAGCTGAATTTTTGAGGAGATCCTATGCTGATTGTGAACAATTTTATTGACTCTGGCTAAGATCCCCAAAGTGCCACATTATTATTCTAAGATCATGCTTCTCAAACTTTTAATGTGCTTTTAATTCACCTGGACACTCTGTTAAAATGTAGATCCTGATTCAGGAGGTGTGGTGGCCAGGGAAACATGCCAATCCAATCTCCTGTCGCTATGAGCATAATTGAAAGATAGTCTCAGGTGCTGTGCTCTGAAATCCTACTTGCACTGAGGCCAAGCTTTCCACAGGCTGCTCTCAGTAAATGATTAGAGCCAGCAGAAATGGGAAGGCAGACTCCTTCCTGTGAGACACAGAATTTCACTGACATAGGACAGTGGCTGGAGGAGTCCCATCAGCTTGCCAGAAATGTGCTTACAACCGTGGTGCCGTCTGAGACTCTACTCCACTGCCCTTCCTTCTCTCTTTCCTTAAGGGGTCAGACCTACGTTGCTACCTCCTCCAGCACTCTCTCCCATTTCCTTCCTTTGGAGTCTTCTCCCCAAAATCTCCTACATGTCCAATCTCATCCTGCTGTGTGCTTCTTGGAGGACATGAACTAACAAAGTAGGTCTAGGAGGTAAAAAGTCTTGAAATTCGGCACGTCTGAGTTCACAGGTGATGTCAGGCTGCTTATCCACAATCATACTTTGAGTTGTAAGGTTCTATTTAGGGAACAAACCAGTCATGAATTTATATTATAACTATGTGCTAAAATGACAACCCTAGACTTTATAGTGTATCATTCCTGCCAAGTAGATAAAAGCTGCTGGTACTTTGAAGGAAAAAGAGAAGCTTCTGAGCTTTCTGTCCTCCTTAAGTCAAATGAGAAAAGAAAAGCCCATATCAACAAATAATTGATGAGAAGTGTTTCAGCATTCCTTCATGGGGAAATGGAGAACACCTCACATATCACTCTCCCTTTAAGGAAGTACACACACTTTGCTTTGCATGCCACCATCACATTACTGCTAAAACTCTGAAAAACCGAAAAAACAAAAAAAACAACAACAACAACAACAAAAAACCCCACAAAGAGGTAATCTGATGATAAACTCAATCCAGGTCAAATAAATTTAGTTGTGACTCTTATCACACTCTGATAATCTAATTGATAATCATTATAAAAATTGGAATATGAAGATGGGCAGGGTTTTTGTAGTTTTAACTTGCTATAAATACGCTCCTAATTTAAAAAAAAACATTTCCTTTACATTTGTTCTTTATTATATAACTTATTTGATGATAGCTTTCTTGGCTTATCGTCCAAGTCTGGATGATATTTTCAGGCCTATTCTCTAAGCTTTTGACTGGAACAAACCTCGTATCTTTCCATACGATTCCAATGCCTACTCAAGGTCATTTATTATATCTTAGTTTTATTTGGAAAGTAAAACTTAAGAAGGTAACTTTATTTCTAAGTTCTTGAGGGTACTTCTCACTTAAACTGAAAAATGGCTTTCTGCTTCCTAAACAAGCCTGTTCCCTAATTTCTAAGAGTGAGCCCCCTAACAGATGCATTTGGAAAACGGAAAAGATTCGGTCTAGTCCTTTTAACTGCAATCTATCTCTAAAGCTCAGAGTAAGAATATAAGACCCTTATTTAAATACCCTTGGGCTAATAATTCATTATGTAAATTACTGAGGTCTAATATTTAAAAGATTAATTTATCGTATAAGTACTAAGACAAGGGGAATATGCGAAAGGGGAGATGGACTTAAGAGAGCATTGTTACACGTTTCTGACACCACTGAGACTGCTGATAGAGGTGTGCTGAATCAGTACAATCAAAGACAGCTGCCGAGTTTGCCACAGCCTTTGGTATGGAAACAGAGTTATAAACACATTCAACCCTTAAACCTAATAAATCCTGTGCTTAGAAATTTAAGGAGCTAATTTAACACAAGCAAAAAGCTATAAAAATGTTATTACAACATCACCTATAAAGCGAAGTAATAGAAACAACCTAGGTGTCATGCAAATGAAAAGCAGTTCTTTAAAATACAGCATATTTCAGCTGTGTATTATGCATGTGCTAAATGACAATTATGAATACAATGGAGAAATATTGCAAAACATGTTTGATATTTATTAAAAAGAGCCCAATCCACAATGAATTGCACACAATTCCTTATACGCACACAAACATACATGTACATACACCCACATATAAGTACAAGGCTTGAAAGAAAACATACAAAAAGAAAAACCATGAGAGATTTTTCTCTACACCAAATTTTCTCTAACACTGAAAAAGTTTTAAATAAAAAGCAGGTCTTCCAACAATTTCCCCAATGTGACAGTGACAGATAAAATTAAGAGAAAGAGATAGAGAAAGTATAATTTTATGTGGCTACTTTCTAAGTCTTGACATTTTCAGATGAAAAATGTTGATTTATCATTTAAAAAGTGAGCACCTACTATGCACAAAGTATATGCTAGACACTACCAAAACAATAAAGATTATTAATATAAAATCCCTATCCTGAAGAAATTGTTAGCCTAGAGGAAAATATGAGAAAGCTGTACAAACAATTGTAATACAGTCGACATATGCAAAGTTGACCATATAAATCAAGGGTTAAAGGATAGGGAAGGAAAAAAATTCAAATCAAGAGAAATGAAGGAGAGTCTTCATAGAGGATTCTTGAAATGGTAAAGAATTCCAGCAAGTATATATAGATAGTTAAAAAATCAAAATAGTTCAATTAGTGCTAGAGTCCAGGTAGGAAAAGGCAGCAAGGGTAGATGGATCACATGCTGGCGCACCTTAATGCCAGCCCGTGATTTATATTTAAATTTGGAACTGGTGAGCATATTCAGAAGGTCTTTAATTAAGGAAGTTAACATTACACATTAGGCCACAAAACAAATCTTTTTTTTTTTAATGTTTCTTTATGAGAGAGAGAGAGAGAGAGAGAGAGACAGAGCACGAGCAGAGGAGGGGCAGAGAGAGAGGGAGACACAGAATCCGAAGCAGGATGCAGGCTCTGAGCTGTCAGCACAGAGCATGACATGGGGCTCGAACTCACAGACTGTGAGATCATGACCTGAGCTGAAGTCGGACACTTAACCCACTGAGCCACTCAGGCACCCCAAAACAAATCTTAATAAAATGAAAATGCAACAAACTTATGGGATGCAGCAAAAAAACCAAAACAAAACAAAACAAGAAAAAGAGGACTAATAGGGAAGCTTACAGTGGTAAATGCCTAAGTTAAAAAGAAGATCTCATAAACAACCTAACTCTGTAACTCAAGGAGTTAGTAAAAGAAGAACTAAGCTCAATGGTAGCATAAGGAAGGAAACAATAAAGGACAGAATGAAATAAAAAATAGAAAAAAAATCAACAAAATTAAGAGCTGTTTTGAAGAAATAGACAAAATTGACACACCTTTAGCTAGACTAAGAAAAAGAGAAAAGACTCAAAACCAGTTATGAAAGAAGGGGAAATTATAACTGATACCACAGATATACAAAGATCATAAGAAACATCCATGAATAATAATATGCCAGCAAACTGGGCAACTTAGAAGAAATGGATAAATTCCTAGAAACATACAACCTGTCAAAACTGAACCATGAAGAAATAGAAAATCCTACTAGATGTATCAAATGATTGAATCAGTAATAAAAAAAATCTTCTAACGAAGAAAAGCTAGGGAACAGATAAACTCACAGGAGAATTCTACCAAATATTTAAAGAAGATACAGGGCTAATCCTTCTCCAAAACATCAAAGATGAGGGAATACTCCCAAATGCGACCAAAATCAGACAAAGGCATTAGAAGAAAAATACAATATTCCCAATGAATGCACATGCAAAAATCCTTAACAAAATACTAGCCAAATTCAACAGCACATTAAAATGATTATACACCATAATTAAGTAGGACTTATCTCAGGGAGGCAAGAATGGTTCAGTATATGAAAATCAATCAATATGATACACCACATTAGCAAGAAGATAAAAATCACATGATCATCTTGATGCAGAAAAAGAAGTTGACAAAATTCAACATCCTTTCATATTAAAAACACTCAACAAATTAGGAAAAGACAAACACTTCCCCAACATAAAGAAGCCCATATACGAAAAGCTCACAGTTGACAACATTATTCGACTGCGAAAAACTGAAAGCTTTCTAAGATCAGGAACAAGATAAGGATACTTGCTTTTGCTACTTCTATTTAACAGAATACTGGATGTTCTAACAAGAGTAATTACGCAAGAAAAAATAAATAAAATGCATCCAAATCAGACAAAAAGTAAAACCATCTGTTTGCAGATGTCATGATTTTATATACAGGCTACCAGAGATTACACACACACACACACACCACACTGCTTGTAACTAAGAAACAAATTCAGGCAAGTTGTGGGATACAAAATCTACAAGCAAATATCAACTGTGTTTCCTGAAGACAGAGACCTAGACAAAATGCCAAGATGGAGGTATTCATCTCAAAAGAAACAACAAGAAGAGGTCATAGCCAGGGACCTAATCAAAACAGATAGAAGTAATATGCCTGAACCAGAATTTGAAAGAGCAATCATTAAGATACTAGCTAGACTTGAGAACAGCATAGAAAACACCAGAGATTAAAGACCTAAAAACTAGTGAGGCTGAAATAGAAAATGCTGTAACAGAGATGCAAAACTGACTGGATGTAATGACCACAAAAATGGAAAATCAGAGGAATGAATAAGTGATATAGAAGATAAAATTATGGAAAATAGTAAAGCTGAAAAGAAGAGGGAAAGAAAAATATTGGATCACAAATGTAGACTTGGGGAACTCAGTGACTCCACAAGCATAAGAATATTCATATCACAGGAGTTCCAGAAGAAGGGAGGGAAAAGGGGGTGGAAGGTTTATTTGAGCAAATTATAGCTGAAAATGTCCCTAATCTGGGGATGGAAACAAATACCCAAATCCAGGAAGGACGGAGAACTCCCACCATAAGCAATAAAGCAGGCCAACACCAAGACATATCATAGTAAAATTTGCAAAATACAGACATAAGTAAAGAATTCTGAAAGCGGCAAGGGAAAAAGAGATCCCTAACCTACAATGGAAGACAAATATGTTTAGCAACGGATCTGTCTACAGAAACTTGGCAGGCCGGAAGGGAGTGGCATAATATATTCAACTTGCTAAATGGGAAAAATATGCAGCCAAAAATACTTAATCCAGCAAGGCTGTCCTTCAAAATAGAAGGAGAGATGAAGAGTTTCCCAAACAAACAAAAACGAAAGAGTTCACGACCACTAAACCAGCTCTGTGAGAAATATTAAAGGGGATTCACTGAGTGGGAAAGAAAGACTGACAACAACAAAGACTAGAAAGGAACAGAGAAAATCTCCAGAAACACCAGCTTTACAGGTAATACAAGGGCACTAAATTTGTGTCTATTAATAAGCAGTCTGAATGTAGACTAAATGCTCCAATCAAAAGACACAGGGTATCAGAACGGATAAAAAAAACCCTCAGACCCATGTATATGTTGCCTAGAAGAAATTAATTTTAGACCTAAAGACTTCTGCATGTTGAAAGTGAGGCAATGGAGAACCACTTATCATGCTAATGGACATCAAAAGAAAGCCAGAATAGCCATACTTAAATCACACAAATTAGATTTTAAACCAGAGACTGTAATAAGAAGGGCACTACAACACGATAAAGGGGTCTATCCCACAAGAAGATCTAACAATTGTAAATATTTATTTCCCCAACTTGAAACACTCAAATATGTAAGTCAATTAATAACAAACAGAAAGAAACTCATCCATAACAATACAATAACAGGAGGGGACTTTAACAATTCCACTTACAGCAATGGACAGACCATCAAAGCAGAAAATCAAAAGCAAACAATGGTTTTGAATGACACACTGGACCAGATGGACTTAACAGATATATTAAAAATAGTTCATCCTAAAGCAGGAGAATACACATTCTTTTCAAGTGCACATGGAACATTCTCCAGAATAGATTACATAGTGGGTCACAAATCAGGCCTCAACAAGTACAGAAACACTGAGATCATACCATGCATACTTTCAGACCACAATGCTATGAAATTTGGAAGTTAACCACAAGAAAAAATTTGGAAAGATCACCAATACATGGAAGTTAAAGAACATCCTACTAAAGAATGGGTTAACAGGAAATTAAAGAAGAAATAAATATATGGAAGGAAATGAAAATGAAAACATGACAGTCTAAAACCTTTGCGATGCAAAGGTCCGAAGAAAGAAGTATACAGCAATACAGGTCTACATCAAGACTTTTTGTCTCAAATATACAACCCAATCTTACACCTAAATGAGCTAGGAAAGGAGCAGTAAATAAAGCCTAAAACCAGCAGAAAGGAAATAATCAACATTAGAGCAGAAATAAATGCTATAGAAACAACAACAACAAAAAAACCGCCAGTAAAACAGATCAATGCAACTAGGAGCTTGTTCTTTGAAAGAATTAATAAAATTGACAACCCCCGACCGGATTTATCAGTAAGAAAAAAGAAAGGACTCAAAATCAAGAATGAAAGAGGAGAGATCACAACAAATACTAGAGAAATACAAAGAATTTTAAGAGAATATTATGAAAAATTATATGCCAATAAATTGGGCAATCCAGAAGAAATAGATAAATTCCTAGAAATATATAAAATATCAAAACTAGGGTGGCTCAGTCACTTAAGCATTCGACTTCGGCTCAGCTCATGTTTTCATGGTGGGTTGAAGCCCCGCATTGAGCTCTGTGCTGACAGCTCAGAGCCTGGAGCCTACTTCAGATTCTGTGTCTCTCCCTCTCTCTCTGTCCCTTCCCTGCTTGTGCTCTGTCTCTCTCCCTCTCAAAAATAAACATTAAAGAAATTAATAAAAAAATAAAATACCAAAACTTAAACAGGAAGAAACAGAAAATTTGAACAGACCCATAACTAGCAAAGAAATTGAATCAGTAACCAAAAATCTCCCAATAAACAAAAGCAGGGCCAGATGGCTCCCCAGAGGAATTCTACCAAACATGTGAAGAAGAGTTAATGTCTATTCTTCTCAAACTGTTCCAAAAAATAGAAATGGAAGGAAAGCTTCCAAACTTATTCTATGAAACTAGCATTACCTTGATTCCAAAACGAGACAAAGACCCCACTAAAAAAGAGAATTATAGGCCAATATACCTGATGAAGACACAAAAATTCTCAACAAGATACTAGCAAACTGAATCCAATAATACGTTAAAAGAACTATTCACCACAATCAAGTGGGATTTATTCCTTGTCTGCAAGCATGGTTTGACATTTGCAAATCAATGTTATACACCACATTAATAAAAAAAAAAAGGATAAGGACAATATGATCCTCTCAATAGATGCAGAAACAGCATTTGACAAAGTATAGTACCCTTTCTTGGTAAAAACCCTCAACAAAGTAGGGATAGAGGGAACATATCTCAACATCATAAAGGCCATATATGAAAGACCCTCAGCCAGTATCATACTCAATGGGGAAAAAGAGAGCTTTTCTTCTATGCTCGGGAACAAGACAGGGATGTTCACTCTCACCACTGTTATTTACCATAATACTGGAAGTCCTAGCTTCAGCAATCAGTCAACAAAAAGAAATAAAAGGCATCCAAATTGGCAAGAAACAAGTCAAACTTTCACTATTTGTAGGCAATATGATACTCTCTGTAGAAAGCATGAAAGAGTCCACCAAAAAATTGCTAGAACTGATATACAAATTTAGCAATCATGAGACACAAAATCAACATACAGAAATCTGTTGCATTTTATTCACCAATAAAGAAGCAGGAAAAAGAGAAATCAAGAAATTGATCCTATTGACACTGAACCAAAACCCACACAATACCTAGGTATAAACCTAATCAAAGGTAAAAGATCTGTACTCTGAAAACTATAGAACACTCATGAAAGAAATTGAAGAGGACACAAAGAAATAGAAAAATATTCTATGCTTTTTGGAAAAAACAGTATTGGAAAAATACTGTTAAAATGTCTGTACTCAACCCAAAGCATTCTACACATTTAATGCAATCCCTATCAAAATAACACCAGTATGTTTCACATAGCTAGAACAAACAATCCTAAAATTTGTATGGAACCACAAGAGACCCCAAATAGCCAAAGCAATCTTGAAAAAGCAAAGCAAAGCTGGAGGTATCACAATTTCAGACTTCAAGTTATATTACAAAGCTGTAGTCATCAAGAAATGAACCCACAACTATATGGTCAATGATCTTTCACAAAGCAGAAAAGAATATCCAATGGAATAAAGACAGTTACTTCAACAGATGGTGTTGGGAAAACTGGACAGTAACACACACACAAAATGAACCTGGACCACTTTTTTATACCATACACAAAATAAATTGAAAATGGATGAAAGACCTAAATATGGGACAGGAAACCAGCAAAATCCTAGAGGAGAACACAGGTGGCAACCTCTTTGACCTCAGCTGGAGCAACTTCTTACTAGACATGTCACTGGAGGCAAGGGAAACAAAAGCAGAAATGAACTACTGGCACTACATCAAGATAGAAAGCTTCTGCACAGGGAAGGTAACAAAAAACAAAACTAAAGGGCAACCTAAGGAATGGGAGAAGATATTTGCAAATGACATCTGAAAAAGAGTTAGTATCTGAAATATATACAGAACTTAGCAAACTCATAATAAATAATCCAGTTAAGAAACGGGCAGAAGACATGAAGAGACATTTTATCCAAAGAAGACATTCAGATAGCTAAGAGACCCATGAAAAGATACTCCCTCATCATTAGGGAAATACAAATCAAAACCAGGATGAGATACCACCTTAAACCTGTCAGAATGGCTAAAATAAACAACTCAGGAAAAGATGTTGGTGAGGGGTGGAGAAACGGGAACTCTCTTGCACTGTCAGTGGGAATGCAAATTCGAGTAGCCATTCTGAAAACAGTATGGAGGTTCCTCAAAAAGTTAAAAATAGAATTACCCTAGGATCCACTATTGCACTATTAGGTATTTATCAAAAGGATACAAAGATACAAATTCCAAGGGGTACCTGCACCCCTATGTTTATAGCAGCATTATCAACAATAGCCAAATTATGGAAAGAGCCCAACTATCCGTCTATTGATGAATGGATAAAGAAGATACACACACACACACACGTGTGCGCGCGCCCCCCACAGGAATATTACTTAGCCATCAAAAAGAACGAAATCTTGCTATTTCCAACAACATGGATGGAGCTACAGTGTATATTACACTAAGTGAAATAAGTCAGAGAAAAACAATACCATATGATTTCACTCATATATGGAATTTAAGAAAACAGATGAACATGGGAGGGGAAGGGAAGGAAAAATAAGATAAAAACAGAAAGGGAGGCAAACCAGAAGAGACTTTTAGAGAACAAGCTGAGGGATGCTGGAGGGTAGGTGGGTGGGAGATGGGCTAAATGGGTGATGGGTATTAAGGAGGGCACTTGTGATGAGCACTGGGTGTCACATGTAAGTGATAAATTGCTAAATTCTACTCCTGAAACAAAAAAAATAAAAAATAAAAATAAAATAAAAGTGACTTTATATTATTTTTATTTTTTATTTTTTTAAAGTGACCTTTTAAACAAATTAAGGTACCAACAAACTTCATGAATGTTGGCAGTAGTGACACTATAAGGAAGTATTTTTAAAGATTCCAATTTTTATCATTATTTTCTCCTTTACAAAAATATTTCTTAAAGTAAAAAAACTCAAAATTTACTTCCTCCAAGAAAATGGCTTAAAAAACAAAACTGAATGAGCAAGAGTTAAATTCAACAAACGTGTAGTTACTTCAGCAGTCTATTTTATAAAGGAACCTACTTTGAAGTGACCAAAGCAGTACCCTTTTAGGTATATAACTTAATGAACAATAGTGACATTTACATAATGATCATTACTGTGGCTGAAAAATTAGCATTATGCTGGTTTAAATTATGTAAATTATAGATTTAGTTTCATCTTCCTAAAATTATGTAAACAAGGAGAAGCAGACATTATTATACATATTTCAAATTCAAAGAGGTTGATACATAGAGGGAGGTTAGGACAAAGCTAATAGATTGGTGCCAGGATCAAAACTCCATCTCCTGCTCTTGATCTGGGACGTGCTCACTACAGCCTCCTAACATTCCTGCATTAGCTAGTAAAATTAGCATTTTACTCCTGCTTGAGAACTGTACATACTCATTAGGGCACTAAGCCTCAGTTTTAATGATTAAGTTACAGAGGCAAGAACTTTCCTGTTCCTATGTCCTAATTTCACCAACTTTCAGTTGTGAAGAAAGGAGTCAACTGGCTATCCTCCCCTTGAATGCAAATGTCTCACAGAGATTGGTATGATTTTCTGCACAATCCATATCATATATAATAAACCTTCCTAAGGAAATAACTGGCACACTTGCTAATATTCTGAAATACACATTTCTGTTACATATTACAAAGATTATTGATAGTAAAAAATAGAGTTAACTTATACTTCACTAGCTGAGAAGACATTAATGTGCATTGATAAACACTTTTTTTCCCTGAAAACTTAATTCATATAATTAAAAATATAGGAAAAGTGACCATAGTAAGAAATTATGTCATTTACAGTCTCATGGCTGGCCACATATTTGTAGCTTTTAAAATCTCCCCCAGGTAATCCTGATGGAGTGAAGACTGGAGATAGGGGCTCTAAGGAACAATGGTAAATGATTATGTTAATGGTAGATTTTCAGCTACCGTGATTTCCAACTCTTATACAACTTTATGAGTCTCTTCTTTAACTGCTGATATTTATGGGAGTATACCATATGCCTCTATTTTCCAAGTTGTATTCCACAAAATTTGACATGTTTTTCTGCCCTCTCCCCAAATCCCATGGTCAAATAAAAATCTTGTTTCGTTAAAAAAAAATGAGTTATGTTTCTACACACTAAACATGAACCTTCTGAAAGGGAAATTAAGAAAATAGTTCCATTTAAAATAGCATCAAAAAGAGTAAAATATGTGGTGCATGGCTGGCTCAGTCATTAGAACATGTGACTCTCTTGCTATGTCTGTAGCACATTATCATAAAAGAAAATACAATGAGATTTTTAATAAAGAGATAGGAGAAGTGGATGAAATTTGTATTGATAGCCTGAGTTTTCTCAACACAGGAGGTCTCCAACCATTCTGAAAGGCAAGAGCTTAAGGAAAAGTGGAAAAGATTCAGAATCACAATGGAGAAGTCAATGTAGACACAACAAGATTTAGAAAAATGACAGCAGACTGTCCTGAAGGCCCAGATCAGGTTAGCTAGCTGTCTTTGAGTCATATCTATGTTTTAGGAAAAGATCTGTGGTCTATGCCTAAAAGAGGCTGATTCTTCTTGTGATAAGTATGTTCTGGGCTGTCAAACCATGCGGCTCTACAAACATATAAACAGGTATATATAATGTTAAGATTCTTAAGTAGAATATTTTAGATACATCTAACCCCGTGCTGTCCAAAAAACTTTCTGAGATGAAGGAAATGTGCTATATCCGCTCTAATATGGTAGCCATTAGCCACATGCTGCTAGTGAGTATTGAAAATGTGGACAGTGAGACTGGGGAACTTCAATTTTGTTTAATTTTAATTTAAATTGCTATAAGTGATTACTGACAATCATGTTAGACAGAGCAGATCTAATTAGTGCCAAAGTTCTTACTGCTGGGTCCATAAGCACCCAGGTGATTCAAAGACTCAGGTCTGTGGAGTTCAATGTGAAACTGTATTCAAAATTATATGTATGTGAATTTTTCTGGGAAGGTATTTTGATTTAACAGATTCTTAAAGAATTCTGGGAACTGCAAAAAAGTTTAAAAACCACATATCCTGTCAATATATTTCTATCATTTCATCTAACACTTTTATTTATGATGTGTGCGAATAATGTCCTTATGTTGGAATTTCAAGCAATTAAATAACTAACTAAACCACAATTCTGCAGCAGGATTTAAATTATCTCACTTTGCAGTCAGAGCAGAAGGAGAAAGCCTGAAGACAGAACAGGCATAATTATATTATATAGAAACTACACACAAATCCCCTGGTAAAACGGCTTTTTAAAACTGGTTATCATAGTGCCTAAAATCTCCACCATTAAAGTTAACCCTCTGGACTACTGTTTCTAGAAGTAAACTGTTACCTTTTACATAAATACAAGAATTTACTACCATCTGACAACAGCCATAATGGGGTTCTTTACTGATGGGAATATATATTCCAGAAAGTCTCTAATAGGAGCAGATTACTACATCTTGTCTATAGTAAAGATTTGAGAAAAGGCAACATGTTTTTCATGTAGAATCAGGATTAACACCTCTCTTGTTCCTCAAAGATTTCTTTTTACATTCTCATTAAGAAAAATTGTCTTAAGTGTTGAGCTCCATAGCATATTCTATCACCTAATTATTTCTAATGAAGCAGGTCTATTCAGTTTGTACACAACCACAATCAACAGCAAGGATGAGTCAGAAACAGACTGGATGATAATATGCGGCAACCAGCCTACTGTAACGGTAGAGCTGTTACCATGTCCAGTCTTTCCAGAAATACTCACAAATTGCTTTCTCATACATCTCCAAAGCAGTCAAATCTCCCCAGGATGAGCTCAGAGGTTGATTATTTGTAGATCTACTCTTTTTGTCTAGAAAACTCTCAATCAGTTTAGGAGCTACTAAAAAATGGAGTTTAGGAGCAAACCACATAGTAGACTCGAGGCTGTAGATATAGTTTGATTTCTACTCATACTATGGCTAATTAGAGAACATGGATTAAGTTCCTTTTTCTTATTATCCTATAAAAGTACTGCAGAGAAATTTTGGCTGCTGCCTCCCTTCCATGCTCCATTTCTTACTTTCAAAACTACATAATAGTGAAAATGTGATAAATTTTCCTCTCAGGCAACTCTGGTGCAAAACTGGGAACCTAAATGGTAGACTGGTTTCATTTCTTGGGTATAGGTTACATATGTTTCTGGATTATACATGATACCTTCTTATCTACTCCATAAAGAGGAATTAGCAATGTCTACTGTAATAATGCAGTAGTAACAATGTTACTTATTGCCTGAAATGTTTCCAAATAGCAGCAGCTGTTTGAAATATTATAAATTCATGACATTTTAGGGAGAAATAATCCTAGGAAGATAAGGCAAATGGATAAAAATAAAGCCTTCCTTATTAATATGATAAATGATTAATTTGTAGACTTAAATCAGACAAGACTTCTACTGTTAGAAATATCTTTCAAACATACATGGCTAAGTATTCAGTTCTGAAACATTTTACCTCTAATGTTTATTGCTTACAAGAGATTTAGAATCCAAAAGGAGCTGAAACAGAGGATAAATGACTATACTTTGTTATATGATTACTTTAAATATTTTTTCACACCCTCTACAACTTTTGTACATTATCAAAGGTATTCTAGAGTATTTAAATATAAAGCTGCTACAAGTTCTTATTTGATACGGTTAGGACCACGGATGCTGAGGTTCTAAATGGAATTCAATGAAATATATAAATAAATTTCATTCTAAGTAATAACGGAAACAAATGGGAACTAAGTCCTCAATTTTATCCCCCCTTCCACCAGCAGAAGATAGTAGTCAGGGGTCAGACATTAGGCATTTGGTAATATAAACCTGGAAATAAACACAAAAGGCATTAAAATTCTGACCTCAGTTAATGGTAAATTTAATTAACAAGAATAAGTTATTGCAAACAATGCTGGTGATCCTGACAGGACGGCAAATGTAACAAAGACACTGTCAAACAAAAGTCTTTTTGTTAAGGAATGAGGAAAGAACAAATTGGTGAATGTTTGTTTGCTTATTTATTTTAATGTTTATTTATTTTGAGAAAGAGGGGGAGAGACAGAGAGAGAAAGTGAGAGAGTACAAGAAGGGGAGGGGCAGAGAGACTGAGAGAAAGAAAGATTCCCAAGCAGGCTCTGTATTGTCAGCAGAGAGCCTGATGCTGGACTTGATCCCATGAAGTGGAGATCATGACTTGAGCCAAAATCAAGTGCCGCTGGTGAATGCTCTTAAGTACAGAGATCTCTGGGGGGAAAACATGGAAGGAAGGAAGTAAAGACTCGGGATTCTGAAAGATCTGACTGGTGGGACACCTGTGTGGCTCAGTCAGTGAAGCGTCAGACTTTTGATTTTGGTTCAGGTCATGATCTCATGCTTGATGGAGTCGAGCCCTATGTGGGTGGGGCTCTGTGCTGACAACACAGAGCCTGCTTGGGATTCTCTCTCTCTCTCTCTCTCTCTCTCTCTCCCTCTCTCTCTCTGCCCCTTCCCTGCTTGTGTTCTCTCCCTCAAAATAAGTAAATAAACATTAAAAAAAGAGTAAAATCTGTCTGGATATTGGCCTGATTTATGCCAATAATTAACAACAAACTGTCTCTAAATAAGTGGTGCCCAGTATAAATTTCACAGTGCATCCCCAGAGGCTGGGTTTAGCCTACTTTAACTGATTTGATTTGACAGGCAATTACTTTGGAATTAGTATTCTAGTCAATATTTTAATGAAATGGGTTGGCAACTTGAAAACTGTAAATCACCTATCTGATATTTCCTATTAAGTATAATTAGTGTTTCTGATACAACCGTAAATTTCTGAGTTGTGAGACTAATATAGCCATCTCTCTATTTACAAAATTAAATAGCTATGTCATCTTTTTATTTTAGTATTTGATGTCTTAATTCATCAATTAAGCATTTTTTTATAATTTGTTTTTATGAAACAGGTTAAGAATGGTAATCTTTTAGACAGAGAAAAACACATTAATAAATATGGACTTTTCTAAAGTACCATGTAACCACTGACTTAAATGCTTACTTTAGAATGTTTGAATACCTATATATTTAAGATATATATTAGACATTAGATATATATAAGATATACTGTAAATATACATTTATATATATATATATAAATTTGAAATATATATGTATATCTATATTAGATATCAATTAGTTCCTTGAAAAAAATTTGGTTTTTGTCTTTCTGCTAAAAGTGTTCTGTTTTATGGACAATTCTACAATTCCAATTCTCTCTTTATGTCCCCAACACATAAAGTCAAGCGGTAGTTTCAAATCAGTATCTATGCTGGATGTATTTTTCATGTGGAAAAAAGTCACTGAGTATGTTTTCTGCTCTCTGGACAAACAATTCTGCTACCTGAAACAGAAAATACCCTAGAGATTCTTAAATTGAGAAAATATGCTAATTCTTTTCTGATCTTTACGTGAAATGTTAAAATTATCAATTACTAACTTAGTGTAACTTTTTTAGAAGAAAACCTATTATTAACACAGTGGACCTTGGCCTTGATAGTATTCACTAGATTATTAAGCACTGGTTTAATCAGCTGAGATTCTATCTGCTCAAGCAGCTCTGTAATAGCAAGGCTCTAAAGGATTTGAATAGTAAAAATTCATTATATCACCCCATTTTAGATTAAAAAAAAAAGACCAATCTCTATACTCAACATGGGGCATGAACCTACAACCCTGGTATCAAGCGTCTCATGCTCTACTGACTGAGTCAGCCAGGTGCTCCTGTATCACGCCACTTTAAAAACATGTCTTCTCACAGAGAGGGAGGGAGATAAAACATAAAAGACTCTCAAAGACTAAGAACAAACTGAGGGTAAGGGGCGTGAGGGAGGGGGGAGAGGGGGTGACGGGCATTAAAGAGTGCACGTGTTGGGATGAACACTGGGTGTTATACGTAAACCAATTTGAAAAAAAACTATTATAAAAAATAAATAAATTAAAAAAATGAAAATAAACTATTAAAAAAAAATAAAAACATGTCTTCTTAGAAAGTAATTCTCCCTTCCAGCCCACTTTTAGGCAAAAGACTGTGCTAGATACTGAGGAACAAATGAAGAAAAATAAGAGTGACTCTGTCCTCAAGGAACCCACATCTTTTCCAATAGGGAGGCTGGTCATGCTCAAAGACACATCTCACACAACCTAGAAAGTCAGAAGCACCACAGGAGAGAAGAGAACAAAGCAAGGAAGATACTGAAGCACTGAATTCATTTACTCAGTCCCAACCACATGCCAGCCACTTGGGTAGTTGTTTGGCTTTACTTTGAGGGCTTTTACAAATCTCTTTTCCGCAAGTTACTTAGACCCTCCAGGATTTGGGTTGCTTTTATAAAAACATAGTTATGAGAAGTCATTCAAAACTTCTGCAAAATATTCACTTCAGATTCAGTCATGTCTTCAGGACATTAAAAAAAAAAAGATTGCCATTTGTCTAATGACAACCTCTCTTGTATTTTCAGTGAAATTTAGTATGCACCCCATCTCCATGATGCAACATAATCTACAAATATGGGACCACATTGCAAAATCACTTGACTTCCAATACAAATCATGAGGAAATAAAATGATGGTAGACAACAAAACACACAATAGATTTTGGTCCTAGTATTTCAGATATAGGAATAAATTTCCTGTTTTATGTCACAATTATAAAGATTAATCCAAAAAGTGATAAAGTAAGTCTTGTATATCTAAATAAATGGTACATGTTGCCAATTACTCACACAATAGCAAACTCTGAATTTGGTTGGCAGTTAATCTGACCAGCATAGGCTTCACTGGAATGTCCAAATGCAACACTAATACCTTTATTTTTATTTTCAGGCAGTGATTCTCAAGCCTGATAGTACATTATGAATCAACTAGAAAGCTTTTGAAACATGATGATGTTTTTTACATGGTGATTCTAATGTAATTACTCTACGGTAACTAAGGCTTTTTTTTTTTTTTTAAAGAGAGGCAGACTGCCATGTGCAATGCCTCATTTGGATGTGTATGGAGTCTTGGAAGAAGACATGTTTTATATGAAGCCACAAACTACTATTCTAAGGAAACCCTGATATGATCAATTTTATGACTTTCTTATTTAGTATAAGTATAAAAAGCTAGACATTTTAGGGAGGAAGAGTAAAAAATTATTTCTGGTTTTGGGAAAAACATCTTTCCGATAGGTTTTAGAAGGCATATTTTGTGATAATCAAAATTTTGTAGATGGTAAGCTGACTAAAAAGAGGAAGGACTCTATTTTTGAAATGCAATAAAATTAAAGCCTTTATGGATACAATATGTTTCTATGACGTGAGTCAGTTTATACACATTTGATAAACAAAAGAATAATGTCAACATAATATAGAAGTTGTATTGTGTTACTTGTTTTTTTCTAGTAAAATAATGACTTGAGTCAATCAGGGCAAGCATTCTTAGTATTTAAAGAAAGTCTAAGCAATACAGAAAGATTCTAAACAAAAATACTGAAAATTCTAGGAAGGAAGGGCTTCAGAACCTGCTACCTATGGGGCACCTGGCTGCTCAGTCTGTAGACCATGTGACTCTTGATCTTGAGGTTATGAATTCAAGCCCCAGATTAGGTGTAGAGATTAGTTTAAAAAAATAAAATAAAATCTTTAAAAACAAGAAACAAAAAACTGCTACCCTTTCCACTTTGTTAAGTTATTCAAGAAGTTGAGGGCACAGATGAGGAAGGTACAAAGACATCTCTTCCTCTGTTTAAAAAACACCCGATTAACAAAGAGTCTCATCAACAAATGATGCTAGAAAGAGTGAATGTCCATAGGCAGAAAAGTGAATCTAGACACAAATCTTACATCCTTCACAAATTAACTCAAAATGTAGCATAGAGCTAGTTGTAAAACAAGAAACCGTAGAACTCTTAGAAGATAACAAAGGAGAAAACCTTTATGACCTTGAGTATGGTGATCCCTTTTTAGGTACAACACCAAAGACACACTCCATGAAACAAATAAATAAGCTGAACTTTGTTAAAAGTAAAGACTTTTGCCCTATAAGACAAAACCAAGAAAATTAGAAGATAAGCCACAGACTGGGGAAAAGATTTGCCAAAGACACATTTGCACTGTCAGCATGGATCCCCATGTGGGGCTGGATCTGACAACCTGAGATCATAACCTGTGTGGCAGTCAAGAGTCTGATGCTTAAGTGACTGAGCTACCCAGGTGCCCCAAGACATGACAGAATCTTAAATGCATTATTACTAAGTGAAGAAAGTCAATTTGTTTTTTTCCACTTTTCTAAATTTTTATAAAGAAGCCACTCTGAAAAGGCTATATATAGTATTAATTCCAACTCACGATGTTCTGGAAAAGGCAAAAACAATGGAGACCATACAAGATAAGTGGTTACTAGGAGTGGGGACAGATGATTAGGTAGATCTCAGAGGATTTTTAGGGCACTGAAGATACTGTGTATGGTAATGATGGATACGGGTCATTATACATTTGCCCAAACCCTTAGAATATGCAACACCAAGAGTAAACCCTAAGGTAAACTATGGATGTTAGGTGATTAGGATATGTCAATGGTGGTTAAAAAAAATGCACCATTCTGGTGAGTGATGTTGATAATAGGAGAGACTATTCATCTGTGGGGTTGGGGGGGAATATGGGAAATCTCTGTACCTCCTTTTCAATTTTGTTGTAAACCTAAAACTGCTCCAAGAAAAATAAAGTTTTAATAACAAAACACCTGATTGACAGAAGTCTACACACTGAGTCAGTCATTTAATTTTGATGAAACTGGTCTTTGTTAGGAGCAAATGTCACATTTTGAAGGAGGCAGCATGAATTCCAGAGTTGAAGGATGCAAAGAATAAACTGAACCTTGGTTTTGAATGTAAATCCAGTGGAGATTTAGCTTTGCTACTCTTTTTATTAGGACCGCTCTGGTTACAAACCCTAGTTCTGTCTCCAACCCTATTTCCCCCATGAGATCTGTTATTTTTACCGTGTGATTTTGTAGAATGCAGTTTTTCAGGAATGAATATAAGGTTACTAGGGCAGAAACACCTCTATTATTTGTATGCAGCAAAGTATTTTTAGGGCAGAATACACTGGGACAGATGAGGGCATCTACTGGCTAAGTTTGATAATACAGTTCAACTTTTACACTTTTATAAGCCCATAAAAAAAGAAGGTGGGGCTGGGGAATCAGGGTACTCTAAATACTGAAAAAGTGCTTCCAGAAGAGCATATCATAGGTTACCAGCTAAGGAAGACCTAGAATCAAAACTCCGCTTTAAAGATTAACTGTGACTTACAAAAGCTTTTTTCTATCTCATTTGCATCCAAATAAAGCTTTACAAGCCCTCTCATATAGGCCCATGCTCATTATGCCAATGACTGACGATTTTAACTGTTCTGGCATTACATTATAACCAAGTCAACAAGGAGGCTTTGTCTTTTCCCAATGCGGTTCCAGTTTTATTCTGAAAAACAATGAGGAAATAGTGCTTTTTTTTTAAACCCAAGTTGCTTTATAATCAAGTTTACTGGAATGGATCTATTCTCAAAACATTCAGATATAAAATTGCCACTTATAGAGAGATAAAAATATTAAACAGAGATAGTCTAGTATTACTCAACAGTCCCAGTCTGTAAGATCTGGGGTACTGACTCATGGAATAAAACACTGACATCAAAGAAAAGCAGTCAACATAGGGAAGGAACTCAAACAATTTACATGAAAACAAAATGCTTAAGTGACTGTGTATCTGAAGTTATTAAGTGGCAATCAATGAACCATAATCAGATGTTTACATAAGCCACACAAAACAGATATACAGTAATCATCTTTAAAAAATTGAGAGTAATTCAAAATAAGCAAGCCAAGGGAAGATTTTATGTGCTGATAAAACAAGAGCAACCCACCCACAGCTCTGGTCTGTTTCACTCTGATGTAAAAGTACATGACACCAGAAAATCTTCTGACTTTGGACTTGAATTCTAGATACACAAAAATACATTCAGAAACAATGATCTATAAACTATTCTTTGTACTTCTTGCATTATAAAATCATTCCAAATTTCTAGTGTTCACCAAATGATCGAACGTGGGATAAAGTTCTGTACAAAAAGAACAGAGAAAGGCAAAAACGTCACACACTGTAAATGCTTAAGGAACATATAAATTTACTTTCATGTCGAACTGTCATGCGTAGGTACCTCTGACTCTCCAGAAATGGCCCTCGAAACCTCTCAGACTTGGGTCTTACACTGGGCCAGAGGTAATAAAAATGCTTAGCTTTCCCCAAGAAAGGAGAAGGGGAGTTCCTGCTGCTGGAGACTTTCGATCATCCGTAGGAGCATCTAGGGAAATCCTGGGGAGGATCTCGGTGGGGGAAGCTGCCACCACGGCTATTTTGAAAACACAATGGGCTCAGGTTGCGTTTGTGGAATGAGGAAGTGCCAACAGTGGAGAAAACGATTTTCCTCTCTGCCTGGTAGGTTTGATCCTCAAAACTCTAGTCCTCTTCCAGTCAGCGAGCAACGATAAGTATGTTAACAAAAAAGAATGGAAAAGCAAGGAAGGGGAAAAATGAAGAGGACTTTTAGACGCAGGTGGAGGAACGCAAAAAACAAATAGAAAAAGAGCCAGCAAAGCTACTCAAAGGTTAGCAATTATTAAAAAGGCTGTTTATGGTGTTTCTTCTCTTGCGTCTTTATTCCTCAACCTCTTCTCGTTCTCAGCTCTGACTCTGTGAAGCTTTAAAGCATTTAAGAAATAAGACTTTTTTTTGAGAAGAATGTAATTATTTTCAAAAGATCCTACAGTTAAAACAGGGAAAAGTCTGATTGATGAAATTGATAAAAATGAGACCAGAATCAAAAGACACTAGGTTTTCCAAATCCCAGCACTCCACTGAACAATGATCATTGATCCGGTATGATGGCCACTAAATAAAACATAAAAATGCAAAATAAGTTATTTGGACTGTATAAAATAAACTAATGAGACAGTGACATGTTCTATTCAACATGTCTAAAATGCTTAAGAATATATTAAGGGGATTTATTAGTGCTGCTCAGAGAAACCTATTCCAGAACTGAAAGGGGCTTCACTCTGACTCTCACTGCCAGCTGTCATTTTTGCTGTGTTCTAAATAAGTATTTACATTGGAAGAGAAGGATATTGTTATAATTTGAGAAGCTTCACAACTACTCCCCCAGGTGAAAGCCACTGGGGTGAACATACTCATACTCAAAGAAGAATAAAGAGCAGAAAGCTTATGGGTATTAGAGACATAATTCCTACATTTACAAAAATATATACATTGTTGGTGCAATAAGGGCTTATTAAGAAACTTCACGGATGAGTTCTTGTGATTTCCAATAACTTCATAAGAGGTGACCCAGAACTAGAAAGAGCCAAGGGATTTTAAATATAATTTTTATTTTTTTTACTGTTTTATTTATTTTTGAGAGAGAGAGAGAGAGGGAGAGAGAGAGAGAGCATGAGCAGTGGAGGGGCAGAGAGGGGGAGACATAGAATTTTGAACCAGGCTCCTGGCTCTGAGCTGTCAGCACAGAGCCTGACGTAGGGGCTTGAATTCCTGCACTGTGAGATCATGACCTAAGCCAAAGTCCAATGCTTAACTGACTGAGCCACTCAGGTGCCCCTAAAATAATTTCTTTTTTATTATTTATTTTTGAGACATAGAGCACAAGTGGGGGAGGAGCAGAGACAGAGGGAGACATAGAATCTGAAGCAAGCTCCAGGCTCTGGGCTGTCAGCAAAAAGCCTGACGTGGGGCTCCAACTCACGACATGACCTGAGCCAAAGTTGGATGCTTAACTGAGCCACCCAGGAGCCCCAAGCCAAAGAATATTTTAGAAAACAAGGAAAACACAACGTTATTGGCATTGCTAGTTTTTGGTGAAGCAAATATTTTAGAAGTACAATAGAACTTAGGGCTCTCAACAAGATTTTCAACGTTTCACACACCTAAATTTTATTACTATTTTCAAAAGTAAGTTTATGATATGCTGATGAGGTTTTCAAATATTAGAAATTACAGAACTTGTTGCAACTCTTACCCACTGTGTTAAAAATGTCTTCATGTTTTGGTTTATGATTTTATAAGCAGTGATAGCCCTGGACCACTGTTACTGATCCACTGGTCAGACAGCAACTACACAATCAGCTTAGGAATTAAAAAATAAATGTAGAAATGTTAATAATAAGAGGCAAAGTTATCTCTCTCTGGAAGGCAATGATAATACTATTCAGAGCTTCTTGTCCTTATCATTTAAAAGTTAACAGAGCACAGTCAGCAACATATCTGCTTCCAGTAGATTCCTTCTATACCCTTCCCTCTCCCAGTGCTGATGACCCTGTTTTTCTACAGAGAGGAACTCAGTCTTGTTCTGAGATTTTCATTTTCTCTTTCTATTTAAAATATAAGGAAAAGCTCTCAACTCTCTTCTGTGTTTCTTGGGTGACTGACATGATATTTTGATTAAAGGCCTCACTAAACTAATTTGAGTAAGCCATACAGTCTTCTAAAACAAAATTTTCACACTAAAAAAACGAGTATACGGCTCACTCTAGAAATGAAGGTAAAAAACACAGATAATATGACCATTTAGAAATAATCACAATTAACTTTATGATGATTTTCTCTTTATTATCTCAACCTATATTTTTATTCAAATCCAAAATATACTTTCTTGATACATGCATTTTCACCTAATGGGCCCCCATCTCCCCAGCTGCAAGAGCTCCTCCCGATTTCCTTCCTAGAGAAGCATAACCTGAGGAGGACCCTATTACAAGTGTGACCTATTCCTGAGTAGGGATGCAGCCTCTGCTCAAAAGTTTCTTTTAACCAGAGGCAGACTGGGGCCCAGAGGAAACAATCCGCATTTTACTAAGGTCAGGATACTTTTTTTTTTTTTTAAATCTTACTGAATAATTTATTTAAACTTTCTTTCTGCCCTTGTCCCACTCTTTCAAGCCTGAAGACATTTCTGTAATACTTTCATCATTAGACACTAACCAAGAGCAATTATCCCTTTCAACTGACCTAGAGTTACTATAAATAATTACTTAACACAAATTAAATTGCTGAGCTTGAGTAGCTGGTATAAACAATCTGTGTTTGTAACCAGTGGTAAGTGAGCCTGGAGGACCAATGATGTATCACGACTAAAGCAGTGTAGTTTTTAAAGTGTGACCCTCAGACCAGCAACATCAGTATCACCTGGAAACAGGTAAGAAATGCAAATTCCTGGGCCCCAGTCTAGGACCAACCAAATGAGAAACTCCGAGAGTGGAGTGTAGAAGCGTGCATTGTAATAAGCCCTCCAGGTTAAGAACCACCAGTGTAGAGATCTAACACCGTAAGATCTTCCAGAAAAATTCTTAAGTTGTTTCCAGGATTTGTGATTTGTAAGGTGCAAGGGGGAGAGATGCAAAAATAGGTCTGGAAAGGAAGGCAGGTGACTGCTCAGGGAGAACTTGTTGCATTCTAATAATGTTCGGATTTAGTAAAGTAATTCACATTTCCTCCTTCAGTGATTAGCACCAGAATCACCTAAATAATCAAATTCTGCAGGAAGACCAAGAGCAGAGTGGCCAGGTGGTGCTTACATACACTGATCTTCAGAACCTGCTGCCCCAGCCTGCACTGTTGCCTAGAAAAGGTCACCGTAGTTTTTAAGATGTGGCACCTTCCTGTCTCATTCAGTCACCCTCAAACTCAAGATGTGGTTTATGTTTTCTATCATAAAGAGGTATTTTTTAAAAAACATTTTTGATGTTTATTTTTGAGAGAGAGACAGAGTACGAGGCGGGGAGGAGCAGAGAGTGAGGGAGACACAGAATCTGAAGCAGGCTCCAGGCTCCGGAACTGTCAGCACAGAGCCCGACGCGGGGCTCGAACTCCCGAACTGCGAGATCATGACCTGAGCTGAAGTCGGACGCTTAACTGACTGAGCCACCCAGGTGCCCGTTATTGGTATTATCCAATGTCCTGCAGTTAAAACCTGGACGTGAGAATCTAACAGAGAAATACCTTTTTTTTTTTCAAGTAGACTCCACACCCAATGTGTGGCTTAAACTTGTGACCCTGAGATTAAGAGTCACACGCTCTCTCTACTGAGCCAGCCATGCATCCCGAGAACTACCTTTCTGAATAGAAGTAGTTCTGGAGAGGGCCTTCAGAACCTTCATGGAGTCTGAGAACCTAAGAGACTGAATAAAAAAATGTGTATACGCACATATATATTCCTCAGGAGAAAGAGTTCACAGCTTTTACCAGATTCTTAAAGGTACCTGTGATGCTCATAAAAGCTTAAAAACCAAACCCAACCCATAAAAAAGCCCACTTGTCCAGAAAGCAAATGGGGTCTAGTTAATCTTTTTTCCTTAACGTTCATTCATTTTTGAAAGACTGAGAGTGACAGAGCGTGAGGGGAGAGGGACAGAGAGAAAGGAAGACACAGAATCAGAAGCAGGCTCCAGGCTCTGAGCTGTCAGCAGAGTTTGATGTGGGGCTTGACCCCACGGACCGTTAGATCATGACCTGAGCTGAAGTCAGAAGCTTAACCGACTGATCCACCTAGGCGCCCCAAAATGGCGTCTATTTAAAAGTGAGGCGAACACTATATACAATGCTGATCTTGTGGAGGTGTGTGTTAGGCACACGCACAAGTGGAAACTAACACCATGTACTAAATAACGCTGAAGAGTGAGACAAATTTGAGGTGCTACACTGTCCCAATGTGATGATAATGTTGTAAAAGCTGGGACTTTCATACTTGAGGGGCTTTATTCTCTTCAAGGCCAGACTGATGAAGAGGATAGTTTGTTTCCTAGCATTATGCTAGGAAACATATATAGACTATGATTTAATTATCAGAAGCATCCTATGAAGCAAGCAGTTTTGTTATGGAATAAATGAGAGAGTCATAAACAATTTTTTTAAGTTTATTTATGTTGAAAGAGAGAGAGACGACAGAGAGAGAGAGCACCAGCAGAGGGAAGGGCAAAGAGAAGGGGGGGAGAGAGAATCCCAAGCACAGGGCTCGAGCCCCTAAACCTCAAGATCATGACCTGAGCTGAGCTCAGATGGCAGACACCTAACTGACTGAGCCACCCAGGCACCCCAAGAATCATAAACAGTTTTAAACTCATCTCAATGGGTCAGTGACAACTGTACAGTGGCAAGAGCTTCATTCAGTGACTATACTGCCATAGCTAAAGGTCTACCAATACCCACACACCTCTGCTTCTGAGACCCAGCCACTCCCGTGACTCGTACAATCCCCCAAATTCCTTTTCTTGACCATAGAAATGTTATTTAAATACAGTATATGATAACTTATTACTGCGCCTAATTTTATTCTTCTACAGACACTGTGAATGTGTTAACTTCCTAAAAAGTTAAGCACTATTATCCTCCAATTTTTACAACCCAAAATATCCATGTTTAAAAACTGAAACATATTTAAAATATAATAATTTCCTAAGTCCTGAGCTACAAAGTTTCTAAATATAAATAACAACACATTTGTACTAATAAGGCAAAATATATCTTAGAAAATATACTTTCTATATTGTTTACAAAACATTCTCAGAGATGATTGTATAGTACACATTTTTTCTGTCATTAAACTATTTTTATTGATACAATTAACTTATTAGCTTTCAAGGTATTAATTTAGAAAATAAATGATGTACAGTAAACTTTTCATAAATAAAAAATTGACACATAGACAGCTTCTAAAAAACTTGAAACTAAAATTATTGTTTGCTCTGGGAACTGAACGTCCAGGTTCTCTTGGTAATGACAATATACCCCATGATGTTCTCCCCTTGGCTTTCTTTCTGAGCTTTAATATGAAACTAAAAATTCTTGGTCAGCAGCTTGGCCATTTTAAGATTCATAAATCTGGGCAAGCAGTCCATACACATGACTCAATAATATTTTTTTATTTTATTGCTTTTTAAAATGTCTCAGTAATTTGGAAAACAGAACATAAAGGGAGATGAACTCTACTGAGCCTGCAGAACTAGAATGGCAGGTTGTAGGAAGGAGGAGAGCTATTAAACGCAAGCAGGCTGACAGCAGTATACAGAACTCACTGTAGAGAAATATTAAGTAATGAGGTAGGCAACACCAAATTCTACAGAGAATGAGTACACCCTTGGTACTCATACACTACAAGACACTGAACAGAAGAATAAATGTTTCATAGAGGACAAGACTCTAAACTTAAAGCACAGTGTGTAAAAAACTAAAGAGAATTCTAAGATGTTTATTGCTTTGGTGTAAGTCAGAGGATGTTATTTAAAAAAGAAGTAACTAACTTTAGTTTGAACAAAGGATAGTTCAGGTCACCTTGCTTAAAAAAGTTTTCAACTACAGAATATTCAAGTAAAAGCAAGCAGAATGACACAAGATCTTTGACTACAGGCTTTGATACCCAAGAGGATTAAACAAATGAGCACTGGTGTCTTCTAATGCAGAGAAGATTATGAAGAAACTCAAGAAAAGGACATAATTCTAAAGGGACCACGAATGTTAAGGAATACAAGAGTGGAGTGAGGGGGGCAGGTAAATGTTACATGTGGTAATATTCAGAAAAGAAGAATGAAAACAAACAAATCAGGTGAGAGATTAACATTAAAACACGAAAGAAGTTACCATTCTTTTCTCCAAGAAAAAGCAAGAAATAGTTGTAAGGGCCTAAATGAAGCAATCACTTTTCTTAACTTGAAAATAAACAACCACCAGAAAGTAGACACAGCTGGGCATATAAAATGCCATCCATTACTTCTTTTTGAGAATTAGCAAATTTATTTTGCATCTTCTCATTTTTTATATGCAGAAAACCAAAGAGTTGGCTGGTAGGTAAACGCACTTTAGAAACGGTGAAATGAGACACAGTTGGTCTGCAGGTACATGAGAACTAGTTTTGAAGGAAAATGTCAGAGCTGAAGCTTCATTCCAATCAAGCACCTGGTGGGAGCTGACGTCAGATAGCCTACAGCACAGGGGAAGCCCAGGAAGGAATTCAAAGACTTATGCAGTGCCCAAAAAGACACCTTTAAATTTTATGAAGCTACTTAATGCATCAAGTTTTTGGTGGCTGGAATCTTCCCAAGCTGCATCAGCAAACCTATAACCAGGAGAACCACGGGGGCACGTTCTAATTAAGACCATTGTTAGGGGTTATGGCGGTCTATCATCATCACAAGCTCTCATCTCTTTCTCACCCACATTCCTGTGACTGGATATGACTGACATGAATAGTTCTTTCAAATCCCAAAAGAAGACTAAAAGAAACGAATGTTGCAAATCTGTAATAAGTGAACCTCAGGTGAAAAAGCCACACTCACTCTACCATGTAACTTTGCATAGTGGAAGCCTACCCTAGAACAGGCACAACTTTCTGATTCCATCACCTTAGGTCTCTACTTCACCTACCTGCCCTTCTGATTTCATTTCTCTTCTTGCCTCAGTTTTAGAAAATTGATGCATTCCTTATACTCTGAAATGTACTACGAAAATTAAAACTTATCTGGTCACTAAGGGTGATCCCTTCCTAAAATTACTGCCCTATAAAAGCAAGACTGAGGGGTTTATTCAGGAATTATTTTCCCGTTAATTTACTGACAGAAAAAAAAATCCAGAAATGACCTAATATCCCCAATAAAAGAATGATTAAATGAATTACAGAAATTAAGTCATTAAAATGTGTTTTCAGAGATTTAGTGGCATGAGAAAATACTCAGGAAAAATTATACAAAAGCATACTTATGCTATGACCTCTATTTAAAAAAAATATGTAACATATTTTTAAGCAAAAAGGACTACCAAACAAAGAAAACAAAAAAGGCTGAGCTGGATGAGGGAAAGGAATTCCTTTTGTCACCTTTCCCCTCTTTGTCTTCAGTTATGCTAGAAGCCTTTAAGCCCATCTATTAGGAAATCTGCCCAGAGAGATGCATTTACTGATTTGGTAATTTTTTTAAAAGACAGTTTTTCATAAGGCATCTGTAATTGCTTTGTACCTGTGTTATCTGACTTGGTGTCTGGGAATCACCATAACGTTACTCCTTTTCTAAGGAGGGACATACTAGAGGTCCGAGGTCCGAGGTCCGAGGTCCAAGGTCCAAAGCGAGGACTGCTCAGTTTTGAGCTGTTACTTTTGTGCATGTGCTAGCACATTTAGACATTTCCCTGCCCATTTCTCTAATAAAAGCTCTGTACATTAATATCTCTCCTAAAACATTGCCTTTCTCTCTTTTAAATAAAAGTCCCTTTGGATACTATAAGCAAAATTAGAGTTCTTAAGTTTTTTAGTGCTTGCTTAATTCAGAAAATGCATCCCCTATCAAAGTACAAAAAAAAAAAAAAAATCTTTGGGGATGCGTCTGTGGCTTAGTTTCCTGTCTGCAAAATTGAGGGTCATGAAACTTTTTTTTCCTAGACTTTATTCTTGTGTCAGAGTTAGGTGAGTGTTTCAAGAAGAAAACGGATTTTCTTTCTGAAATTTGGAATACAATGAAAACAAAACTCCACCAGTTAGCCTTTTATAATACACAATAGACAAAACTTGTTTAATACATAATAGACAGTTTAATACATGCAAGAATATAAAAATTCATTTTATTATATTTGGGGATAATGCAATGAAATCGGAACATCTGCTGCTATGTTAAATGTCTCAATAATTAAACCTAGCAGTTGAATGAATCAATTCATTAACAATAAGTCAAGTTGATTATCTTATTAATACCATCTTCCTGATGGTTATTATCAAGAAGGAAAGAATAAAAGAATTTCAAAATGTACAAAAACAATTGCAAAGTGACATTGGCATCAGAGGGAATACTATTTGAAGCAAAGTGCTAAGAACTTACTTTTTTCAAAGATTAAAATCAAAATCAATGTGTTAACTGGAAAGAAGAACATTTATAAAGATTACTTTTTAATGCCACAGAGGCAAATTGATAGCATGGGATAAATAGGTAGATAAAAACGTTCATTTGAACCACAGAATTCTTTTTTGTGCCAAAACAATAAAACATGCAAAAACACTTTTAGGAGTTTCTTTTCTTCTTTTTATTATTTTTAAAGTTTATGTGAGACAAAGAGCTCGAGCAGGGGAGGGGCAGAGACAGAGAGAGAGACTCCCAAGGGGATGAAGGGGCTGGAACTTCCAGATCATGACCTGAGCTCAAATCATGAGTCAGTGGCTTAACTGAATGAGCCACCCAGGTGCCCCTAGAAGTTTATCTATGAAGGCTAAGTAAGGTTTTCCCATAAATTGCCATTTTTTAAAAAAGTTTTACTTAATTATTTTTAAGAGAGAGGAGAGAGAGAGGAGGGAGCACGTGACAAAAAGGAGGGAGGGGCAGAGAGAGAACCCCAAGCAGGATCTGTGCTAATAGCACAGAGCCCTACCCAAGGCATGGGGGTCGAACTCAGGAACCATGAGATTATGACCGGAGCCGAAATCAAGAGCTGGATGCTTAATGGACTGAGCCACTGAGGCATCCTGCCAGTTTTTTTTTTAAAAACTTCATATTTGAAAGTGTGCCCAGCTTGGCCAATAAGAATTAAATTTTTAATTGTTTCAAATTAACTAATATTAATAGGAAAATGATTAAATACTTCATTTACTCATAAGCCACATATTGGGCAAATTTACCTTCAAAATAGTAGCACAGTGCTATGAATAAAAAACAGGATGCTTGGTTAAATTTGAATTTCACATAAGCAATGAATATTGCTTTTAGTCTAAGTATGTCCCAAATACTGCACACTATTGCACAGAAGTATATCCTGTGCAATATTTGGGATATCAAAAAATTGTTAGTTGTTTGTCTGAAATTCGAATATAACTGGGCCTCATCCTTTATTTTCATTTGTTTCATCTGGTAATGCTAATAAGGAAGGAAACAAAAAAGGCTCTGTGTATTTAAATTAAATGCTAAAACTCATGCCCTTACCTCAACGTGGCTTGGACTCTCTCAGAGCCTAGAGATTGGCAACACTCATCCCAAATCTAACTCTGTGATATGTTTTATTTAATATGTACAATATTTTAATTTCAATTAGCAACGATCATTAAAATTGATGTACACGTTTTAAAAATTTCCAGATTCTGATAGCATTGAAGGCTCATTCTCACATGTCAATAATCCAGATCTGGACAGCTGCTTTCCTCAGGATAGGTATGTTCCTGTTTGGCACCATACTCACCACTCCCTATTATTATTATTATTATTATTATTATTTCAACATCAAGCTGAAGGAAGTAAAATGTCAAAGTGGTCATTTTTCACTCACTTGCATCACTTCTGTTACCTGACAGGTCTCTTGTAGTTCCCTCAGAGCTTGTGGCCTGGGTTCTGTTATATACATTTTATTCTCAGTTCTACCCATCACAGATGTGAAGCCACAAATTGTGATATGGAGAGAAGATAAAATGCTGCTGGAGTCTATTTCTCCTACTAGGTTTTTCTTTTTCTGGAGACAATATGTGAGCGTGTGTGCAGACGTGGAGTGGGAGGGAGAGACAGAGAGAGAAAGAGAGAGAGAGTATGAATTTTAAGTGGACTCCATCTGACGACCCTGAGCCAAAATCAAGAGTCAGATTCTTAACTATGTGAGTCACCCAGGTGCCCCTCGCTTACTAGTTTTTAAGTTTGATGAAGGTAGGAAGCTTTATGAATGTCTGTTTTATATGTTCTTCTGGTTCTAATACTCAGGCCGGCGGTCAGCACCCAGTAGATGTAGGGTGAATATTTGTTTAATAAATAAATGATCACCAAACAAGGAGAAGCAAAAATAACTCTGATAACCAAAAACAAAAAAAAGCAAAGCAACTGAGGAATATTTAATATGCAATCAGTAGGTAAAAATAAGTGTTGACTACGTTGACAGTTATTAAGAAACAATGTTTGCATTCAGTGACCTATGTAATCCCTCTGAAAAACAACTACTCAACGTAATAATCTTCAGAAACCTGGTAAGCTCCTTATACAAAACAACGTATTGTTTTCTGAGATGTTGCCAGATAAATTAAAGGGCATTATAATCCATTACCCCATAGAAAGAATGTAGGATTTAAAAAAAAGTCCCAATTCTAATCACATTCCCCTAGTATCTCAGATTTTGGATGAGCGTGGAAATAAAAATAAAGATGTTTTTCCCTAAGGTCTGAACAGTTTGGTTCAAGAATTACGGCAATTATATACCTCAAGCAAGCACAAAAACATTCTATCCTATCTCTTAGCTTAACACTTCACTAATGGAGTTCCCTGAAGATTTTCTTAAAAATGGCTAAAACATTCTTCCTCAAGGGTAGAGAAGGACTCCTCTTTTCCATATTCCTGGAATACAGTAACTTCATTTAAAAAATTTTTGTTATTTCTGCATATAAGATATTAAAGAGATAATTTTAGGGCACAGTAATAGCTGAAGTTACTACAGTTGGGGGAACAGGACACAAAAATATCACATCAGCTTTCAAGAAAATCCATAATTTGTTTGTCATGCCTATAACATGTAAAAAGCTCCATTCACTCCAAAATATTTATTGAAAATCTACAGTATCCTAGGCACCAAGCTAGGAGAAAAGACTAGAGAGATGAAAACATGGATCCTGCCCCCGAAGCACATGCAATTATGGCATTAGTTATAAATAATGATACGTGCAAGGTGTAAGGAAAATCCAGGGTAAAGAGAGCACCTAGTCTGCCCATCAAAGACTAAGAAGTTACCTGAACTAAGACTTTAAGGGCAAATATGAATACCGCGTGGGAGGAGCAAACCTACTGGGGCCGAGAGGGAGACAATGAACACTTTAAGGAGAAATACGGCAGGAAGGAGGAGACGGTGTATTTAGGGAACTACGAATACTGCCAACGTTCAGGGATCTGACTGCAATAAGGAAGCAAGAGCAAGGGTATTCTCACGGAATACAGAGCAAGTCTGAATCAGGACAGTGGTGATCGAGCAAATGACACGTGTTTATCAGGCATAGATGGGTGATTAAGAGTCACTCTGCTGCTACTGTCTCCTTGGGCTGAGAGACCTATGGAATCCTGACCACATGAACATTACTAACCTTGATTTCTGAATCCGGTTTGGCTGTTTTTTTTTTTTACAACGCCTGACAGCCTGGCTTTCAAATTGCAACTACCGACAAGTGCAACTCTTTAGATTCTGTTTCAACACCCTGGTTTACAGATAGCTCAGTTTTTGCAGTAACTAGCAATTTTAAATACCTTAACGTTTACATTGCTTCTCCGGCTCAAAGTTTTGCCTGATCTCCGAATCTGGGTCCCTACCTACCTCTTACATTACACGACAAAGTAAACTTGTCCTTCTTTTGCAATTCTCTATTACGGCTACTTCCTATTTTTTGTTCTGTAGGTTATGGCCTCCAGAAGATTCTTGTTTTTACTGCCTGCTTTTGAAGTGTTTCAAGATATAAAGGATGGATTATTGCAAGCAGAAAAAGCACTCTTTAAAACTCTCCTTCCAAAAATACTTGTCATCATCCACACATCAAGACATAAGAAAAATAACAACAACAAAAAGCCCTAGGGGGAAAAACACATGCTTTTATAGTCTAAGTCATTACCTGTTATCATACTTAACGGCAATTACTTAGCTTTTTCTTATGCTCGCTAACAATGGACAAATAAGGACTAGAAAACATTTTTCAATAGCTGAAATCAGTCAGACACTCTCCACTGCCCTATTTTATCTTAACACAAATTAGTATTCAACTAATAATTCTGATCATACTGGCAGAATCCATCACAAACTGGATGTGATGCTGCCGCCCTGCTACAGAGTACTGTTCACCTTGTGCACCTGAAGACGTTAACCAGAGTACTGAGCTCCATCCCAAGCTGCTGATTCAGCAGGTCTGGGGTGTGGCAAGGGAATTTGCATTTCTAACAGGCTCCCAGGTGATGCTGATGCAGCTGAGCAACCACGTTTTGAGAACCACTGTCCTACACCAACCCGGGGGGGGCGTGTCAATGTAGGGTAGGAGGTGGCATCCCAATAATGGTTTAACACCCTTCAAAAAAGTGTCTCTACATTAGACTGCGATTCTAGTCAGACAGTTTAGGAGGTTAAGTCTAGATCATGGTAAAAGATTCCAAAGTGTCAATTCCTTTTAAGGAAAGAAAATAATAAATGCAACTGTGTTTCATGGCTATTTTAACAGAGATGCTCTGTGGGAGAGCTTAAGATGTTGCAGTTTCATTAGCATGATCCAGTGTTGCTATGGGGACCAACTGGAGAGAGAGGATCCTCAGTACACAAGAAAATGAAAAGAAGGACATTGGTGAATTAAAAAACAAACAAACATCAAACATTTTGGAAAAAATACAGCTAAGTCATATAGTCCATTTTCTGGCATTTATATAAATTAAGGTATAAATTCTTCTCTAACAATGAGATATAGCTACACATATCTCCATCTTTATTAGATGCATAATTTCTCAGTGATTCAAGGAGGGAAGCCAGACCAAAACCTTTTAAGAAGGAGAAGAAAATGGCATTAGGGTTTCTTTCTTTTTTTTTTTTTTTTATCAAGGACAGGCACGATGATCTTGAGGCTAGTGGCTATGTGGAAAGAAGCAGTTTGTCCAGGTGGATTCGGTTCTGCACAGTATGGAGATGAAAGGCTCAGATACAAAGCTCTGGCGACTGAGAAAGGGAGAAGGTAGGTGGAAGGCCTCAGTCTCTCAAAAAAAAAAAAAAAAAAAAATGAAACTAAGAGCCAGAGAAGAAGGAAGAACTTGAACTAAACATCAATCTTCTGTCTTAAATCATTTTGTACTTGCTACAAGTCTTCCTTCCTCCAGTCTGCTTTTATCACATCCTAAGATTAAAACTCTTGTATCTCCCTATTTTCTTTCTCAACAAATCTCAACTTTCCTGCTTGCTTTTCTAGCTTACATTTAAATGCCTATCCACTTTCCTTATTCAACTTCATTTCTCACTATCCCTGTCTGTCCTTTTTTTTTTAAACGTTAAAAGGAATTCCTACTTGGAGCTTTCCTCTCCTTGTCAGACCCCACGTTTATTCGCTAATTTTATTTTATTTTAAATTTTTTTATGTTTATTTTTGAGAGAGAGAGACAGACAGACTGTGAGTGGGGCAGGAGCAGAGAGAGAGAGGGAGACATAGAATCTGCAGCAGGCTCTAGGCTCTGAGCAGTCAACACAGAGCCCGATGCGGGGTTCGACCTCACAAACCATGAGATCATGACCTGAGCTGAAGACAGACACCTAACTGACTGAGCCACCCAGGTGCCCCTTATTTGCTAAATTTAATGATTTTTAACTGTAATCCCAGATGCCTCAGATCCCAAGGAGTCCCACTGGGGATGAAGGGCCAACCAGAGCAGATTGCTCCTTGGCCTCCCACACTCTCCTTAACCAAAGAGGCATGGATTTATAGGTTTTATATATTGGATTTTATGTAAGGTAATTTGGAAAATAGTTTCATTACCTAAAACAAACAAGCAAACAAAAAAACAAAAAAAACACCAAAAAACTTCTCTCTAAAATACTAAACCATGTGCCACTCAACAAAATATTGTTACTAGTACTTCTGCTTTACATGTAAATGTTCTAGCTCATAAATTATACTGGGTGCTCCTTAAAATTACCAGGGCATTCTGTTGACTGATTCATTTTCAAACTCATTTTGGAAAAGATCTAGTAAAATTCATACTGAGGTGAGTGACACAATGTACTGCCTCTCTGTGAGTAATACCTCACATTTAAAAAAATAGCTCTTGACAGAGGGTAGCGTGTAACACAAAAGAATAGACTGATAAAGGTACGATTTTTTAATTAGCACACAAAAGAAGAGATTGATAAAGATGATTTTTTTAACCAGCAGCAAACTTACAAGGATGGATTTTTGAGGAATAGAGGCCTTTCCAATGCCACTCAAAGCAGGCCATCTAAATTTGCAGTTAATTTGTGAGATTCACCTAGTTTTGTGACATATTGCTAAATTCTCAATCCCAGCATGCCTTTTGGGTTTACATAACTTTTTTTGTATACTGATGCACAAACACATGAACTGATCCATTTTGTTGAACTACATGCACTGCAAAGATCCATTATTCATATTTTTCTTATCTCATTATTTAAGAAAATAATACAAATAATACAATTAATAATACAATTAATTTAACATTCATTGATATGATCATTTCCTTGGAATTACAACTTCATTTGAGATGCAAAAAGCTAGCTTATTGCAAATGAAAAGAAGACAAGGCCACCAAGTGGAATACTGAATTGAGAATAAAGTCTGTCTTTGTCACCATAGGACCCTGCTATTCTTTAAGCATTTCCTTAAAAGGGTGAGTGAACGGAGTAGGGCAGCATGGTAATATTGTTCCTGGACCCAGTACAGAAATGGAGTGTGTTTTCTTTAGTCACTGAGGAAAAAAACAAAACAAAAACACCCCCAAACTCTTTTGTGGTAAAGGTTACATTATACGTATATGCCCAAGTGTCTCTAGGAGAAAAACAATTTTGTCTGATTCCTGAAGTCTGTCGGGGTAGCATAGCAAACTCCGAATCTTCCTCACTTCCTTCCCTCTGTCTGCTCTTTCGTCTGCTTTCAACCCGTATGAAAACTCTAATAAAAGAGAATGTGGTTGACGCTGTAGCTAGCATTCTCTCCTACTTTATGCTGCCACACTGGCCCTCAGAGCCTTGGATCTCAAAAACAATATAAAGGCTGGCTGTCGTCAGTGCCTTGGGGTAGGGGTGAAGGGGTAAGTGAAATAAGAAATGAGGACTTGAAGAATCATGTGCCAAAATGACTGGGAGGAGAGTGGTCACTAACCCTTTGGAAAACCAGAAAGAGGAATGATTTTTTTGAAGGGAAGGATAAAAAAGAAAACTGTAGAAAAAATTTGTTTTGGACACTGTAAATAGAAGCATTTATTGAAAAGATATATAATTCGAGCTCTTCTCTGCCAGTAACGAGGTAAAGTAGAAATAAAATAAGAGGATGTGTGCTACTTTTCCTAGGTAACAATGGACAGAGCACATTTTATTTCATTTGTGAAAACTGTTCATAATTGCCTTTCGAAATTTTTTCTAATCACATAAATAATTGCATATAATTAGGAAGACTTTAAACTACTAAATTATAAAAATTATGTTTAACATATAATCAGATTATAGATACAAAATGTTGATTAATGCTTTAGAAAACATATCAACTAATCACATGACCATAAATTCTAATCTAGATACTTTATTTTTTAAAGCTTTTGTTATTAATTTTTTACAAAAACAGCAGCAGAAGCTTTATTTAAAGTTCTATAAGTTTTTAGTTACTCTATTAGTGAACATTAGCATACTGGAGAGCTCTGAGGCTGGTGAGTCTGGGAGTTGAATTAAGTTCAATCCCATGTTAGCAAGGAAAGCCTTGCTTGTGTTGAAATCATATGAAAAGACTGAGAAAAAACAATACTGAAAAAAAATCTGTTAAAAAAATCAGTAACCAATAAAAGGACTGCTCAAGAAGGTGTACTAAAAGAGGAAATAGAGAATATATATATGTACATATATATATATATATTTTTTGTAATTTATTTTTTGAAGTAATCTCTACCCACAATGTGGGGTTCAAACTCATGACCCTGAGATCAAGAGTTGCATGCTCTACTGACTGAGCCAGCCAGGTGCCCCTAGTCTAGGTATTTTAATAAAATTGGGCAACTAAGTGACATTATAAACAAAGAGATTGTTGGGAATCTTACCAGAAAGAGGTAATGAAGAAAACCATATACATATACAATATTAAAAAACAAACCCAAACATCTGGTTAGGGAATATACTTCTATTTATTTTCTACTCTATCTTTATATATGTAATTCATTTCTAGAGTTTTTCTGTTTTAATTCTCAAGAAATTGAAGTCACTGGTACCCAGAATGTCCATCATGATGACAAGAAGTATATTATGATCTAAAATTACAACAGAAAAAAAAAAACAACTTCGAACCGCAATAGGTTGCATAACCTGAGACTCTAGAAGGAAGAATGCTTGTTACAAAAAAGGTGGGTGAAATAGCAATACAAATATCCATACATTTCAATCAGGTTTAATACCTCACTTACTGTCTTAGGAAATATTTGCACAGAGAGACTCTCTTTTGACAGTGTGTTTCAAAAATTGCCTTTTGGGTTCTAATTAAAACTATAAGATTGTACTTAATTTCTAATATGGAATGTGGATGATTGTCAGTGAAAGACAATCTGTAGAATTTCTAGAGTTGACAAAACTGACATTTACCATAGCACTCACAACCATTTTAGCTTTTTATTCTAAAACTTCCTGCCAATTGTATACCATGTATGCTTCATTAATACTGACTCACCTGGAAATTCCTTTTCCCTCCTATACTTTACTTACATGTCCAACTACATAAGAAGGAAGAGATTACCGAGCCCAGATTTTGAAAGGCTATCAGGAACCTAGAAGGCTATTTAACTAACTTGATCTCTAAACACCAGAAAAAAGTTTCAGATACCACCAGCCTGAATTAGTACCTAGGTCTAGTGTAGTAACCAAAGAATAGGATCTAAAAATAGCCCATTAAGAGATTTCAATAGACTATTTATATGCTAAAATAGTTATTAGTGATATGTATCTTATGTATCTGTCTTTTGATGTATTTTGATACTGGAAAAATCAGCAGGTTAAGTCAAAAAAAGTCTTGAAATGGGTGGCTCTCTGGGTTAAGGGTCCGACTTCAGCTCATGATCTCACGGTTCATGAGTTTGAGCCTTGCATTGGGCTCTGGGCTGACAGCGATTCTGTGATTCTGTGATTCTGTGTCTCCCTCCTTCTCTAACCCTTGCCCACTCACACTCCCTCTGTCTCTCAAAAATAAATAAACATTAAAAAATTAATTAAAAATCTTGAAACAGAAGAACAAGGTCGAAGGTCTCACACCTAACAGATCCCACAACTTCCTAAAACAATAAAACTATGCTAATTAAGATAGGGTAGTACTGGCATCAGAAAAGATCAATATAGATCAATGGTATAGAACTGAGAGAACATAAATAAACTCTCACGTTTATGGTCAACAGATTTTTGACAAGGATGCAAGACAACCCAGTTGGGGAAACAATAGTCTTTTCAACAAATGGTGCTAGAACTAACGGATGTCCACATAGAAAAGAGACCTGGACCACTTCCTTATATCATACACATAAAATATCTTAAAGTACTATTCATTCAAAGCAGAGATATTTAAAATGATAGCACAAAGGATTTTTGGTGTGGTAAAATGATAATGCACTAAGGGTAAGTAGATACAAGAATTCCAATAACAGTGTTGATTGCTAAAAACTAGTTGTGTGACTTACACGTTTTGCTTTGTAATTTGCTCATCTCTTAAATGTAGCTTAAGTGATAAAATAAGATTGAACATTGAACAATGATCTAGAAAATATGACTTGCTAATGATGTGAGAAGGACTGTGAAGGGAAGCTGGTTTAGTCACTGGCTGTTCCCGGACAGTAGCCTACACTAGCTAAGAGGTAGGGAGAAAGAAGATGGAACCGGAGGTGCCTCAGTGCCAGCCCTGAACTTACAGCAGACAGATGTCTAATCTCATCCAAAAGGCTAGAGTCAAGTCAGGAGTGACACTCGCATCTCCTACTAAGCATCTGAACATAAAATATAAGAGCAAAGTGAAGTCCGTAACACAAGAAACAACAGGCGTCGGTAAGAAAAGAATCTGCATGCACTGTTTGTGGGAATGCAAACTGGGGCAGCGATTCTGGAAAATGGTATGGAGGTTCCTCAAAAAGTTAAAAATAGGGGTGCCTGGATGGCTCAGTCAGTTGAGCATACTGCTCTTGATTTCAGCTAAGGTCATGATCTCAGGGTCAGGGGATTGAGTCCCATGTCAGACTCCATGCTGAACGTGTAGGCTACTTAAGACATTCTCTCTCTCTCTCACTTCCCCCCCACCTCAACTCACGCTCCCTTCTACCCAGCTCATGCTCTCTCTATCTCACTCTAAAATAACTCTTAAAAAAAGTTAAAAATAGAACTATCCTATGAGTCAGCAATCATATTACTGGGTATTTATCTAAAGAATATAAAAATACTAATTCAAAGGGATATACGCACTCTTATGTTTATTGCAGCATTATTTACAACAGCCAAATTATGGAAGCAACCCAAGTGTCCAATGACTGATGAGAAGATAAAGAATATGTGGTATACACACACACACACTGGAATATTATTCAGCCATAAAAATAATGGAATCTTGACATTTATAATGACATGGATACAGACTATAATGCTAAGCAAACTCAGTCAGTCAAAGAAAGACAAACACCATATGCTTTAGAAGAAAAAAAGAGAGAGGGAAACCAACAGACTTCTACAGAGAACAAACTGATGGTCACCAGAGGGGAGGTGGGTGAGGGAGTGGGTGAGGGGATGGGTGAGAAAGGTGATGGGGATTAAGGAGTGCATTTTTTAAATGTTTTTTATTTATTTTTGAGAGAGACTGTGAGTGAGCAAGGGAGGGGCAGAGAGAGAGGGAGACAGAAGATCTGAAGTGGGCTCTGTGCTCGAACTCAATGAACCATGAGATCATGACCTGAGCTGAGGTTGGATGCTTAACCGACTGAGCCACCCAGGTGCCCCAAGGAGCGCACTTGTCATGAGCACCGGTGATGTATCAAAGTGTTGAATCACAGTATTGTACACCTGAAGCTATGTTAACTGGAATTAAAATAAAAACTTAAAAAAATATATATATATACACACACATAAACATATATGAGAGAAGTCTATCATAGTCACAATCCCCCAATGGAAAGTGACATCAGAAAATGATAATAGAAATGAAATGTTAAGAAGAGGAAATGCTGGGTTATCTTTTGAGTGTTTGCAGAGTCAGCAAGAACATTTCATAGAAAACGTGAAGATGGGGCACCTGGGTGGCTCAGTCGGTTAAGCAGCCGACTTTGGCTCAGGTCATGATCTTGCGGTCTGCGGGTTCGAGCCCGCATCGGGCTCTGTGCTGACAGCTCAGAGCCTGGAGCCTGCTTCGGATTCTGTGTCTCCCTCTATCTCTCTGCCCTTCTCCTGCTCACCCTGTGTCTCAAAAATAAATAAATGTTAAAAAAAAATTGAAAAAAAAAAGAAAACGTGAAGATGATATCTAAACTAAGTCTTAAGGAATGAGTAGGGGGTTATCAGGTAGAAAGGCAGGAAAAAGACATTCTAGGTGGAAGGAACAGAGGAGTTATGATTAAACTGGTAAAAAGATGACAAATTTTCTCAAAATAGGCAGAGACAACAGAAGTGGATTATCCAACTAACGTTAGGCTTTTAGAACAAGAAGCCATCACTCTGAAGATTGCAAGGTATCCCAGTGACTACAGGTAAAACTTCAGTGTGGTAACAGATGAGATAGGAACACATCATTAGAGTCTTCACACGGACACTGCATAAGACATTTACTACACAATTGATATTCGGAGTCAGGACTTGGGGTCTTGAGAAAATATCATCCCAGGGAGCAGTTACAATTCTTGTTTATCTCTTATGGTACCTAGATTGCCACCAATGACTACTACCATGTGCTGCTGTTTGTGCACATACACATGCCTGCACTTCCAGTAAACTCAGAGAAGCGGCCTCACTCTCAGTACTTTATTTGTAATCTGGCTTTCAAATTAATTCATAGTGGGAAAATCAACTCAAAACAGAAAGAGGCACACTTACAAATTCAGAGCATTATCCTACATGAGTTTAAGTGTTAATCCACAAACTATTTCAGACTACTCTGTTCTAATCTCCAAACAGACACACTTTATTTGATTTCACAAGGTTTCTTCTTTGGTTTAGCTGATACCTTGTTCCTTTTCCTCGCAATCCACATTGTCTGTCACCCCTTGAGACTTTAATCCCAATTATACCAACTCCCAATCGTATCTTACTTCCCCAGACCTCATTATTCACTTTAAAAATCTTCTGTTCACTCTTAAATATATGACCCTGATGGGACAAAATCTTTGAAATCACTATAGTTAAGAGGGGAAAATCCTTTTTGGAGGGGGTGGCAGTCCCTGGATGCTGCTGTTGTTCTCATCAAGGGAACTAAGAGGAGAAAACAGCAGAATACTTTAAATTGATACCAATGTTCTTTCCTAATAAAGTGGAAAGTACCATCATAATAGATGAGCTTTTTCCCACCCAAAATACCTACTTCAAGCAAATATACTTGGTATTAGTAAGGAATACATAAAATAAGCTGTAGGCTGATCAACTGAAAGATTCTCTGAATGAGGAAATTCTATGGTTGTCTTGATCCCATACAGAACATAAAATAGTACCATGACGGTATCTTTGCTTACTTTCAGAAATAAATTGAGCTGTCATTAATGGTAAAGAAAACTTAAAGAAAAAAACAGTAAAAACATTCATAGGCAAGGAAGTAACCTGTTACAATTTAATAAATTGTCAAAATAGGAAAAAAAAGATAATGGGGAGATGAAAGGAGCCAAAAACAATCTGAAAAATTGCAATCCATCATTAGAACCAGACGGCATCCATCAGACTTCAGAGGTACCTGAGCTACTCACTAATAAATGAGTTTATCATTAAAAAGAAGTATCCTAGTGGAAAATTAAGTACCTATGAATATTAGATAAGGATGACCCTGGACTTACATCAGTTGTGCTAAACCAGAATGAATGTAGGTAAGTATCTCGGTTTTCAGTAAGAGAAAAAATATAGCAATAGACCAGCATTTTACCTTTCTGGTTAATCAGACTAAATTTCACTCCAATTAACACATCAACATTTAAAAAGGTTTACAACGAATCAACATTTTTATTGCAAATACACATACACAATTTTAAATACATACAATCACCTTCCCTCCCAAATGATGTGGGGTCTTGTTTGAAATTCTGAGAAGACTTGTATAAAATCTGGAGCTTAAAGGGTGCCTGGGTGGCTCAGTTGTTAAGCACCTCACTTTGACTCAGGTCACGATCTCAAGGTTCATGAGCTCGGGTTCAACATCAGGCAAACTCGAGTTCCGCACTGGGTGAGCACGAGCCCTGCTTTGGGTGAGCCTGCTTCTCTCTCTCTCTTTCTCTCTGCCTTTCCTGGGATTCTCATTCTTCCTCTCTCTCTCTGCCCCTTGCTCACTTGTGCCCTCTCTCTGTCTTCTCAAAAAAAAAAAAAATTAAAATCTGGAGCTTAATTATGAACATCCTGCCAGGGATCAAAACAAATAAATAGAAATGCAGGTGTATATGGCCATTTTTAATTTAGGAAAAGATAACTTTTCTTGGAAATAAAAATTTCTTAGAAATAATTAAGAAAAAAATAACTTAAAAATGACTTACATCGGGAGAATAAAATTTAAAAGTGCAGATTTCTTAAAAAAATTTTTTTTCATGTTCATTTTTGAGAGAGTGAGAGACAGAATGTGAAAAGGAGAAGGGCAGAAAGAGAGACAGAGAGAGAGAGAGAGAGAGGGAGAGAGGGAGGGAGACACAGAATCTGAAGCAGGCTCCAGGCTCTGAGCTGTCAGCACAGAGCCTGATGGGGGGCTTGAACTCATGAACTGCGAGATCATGACCTAAGTTGAAGTCAGATGCTTAACTGACTGAGCCACTCAGGTGCCCCTAGAAGGGCAGATTTCAAGGGAGGACTCAATGAATAGGCTTAACTCCTCTATCTGTGCCTCTTAGATTATTCTCCTAATGTTGATCTCACGACTGAGGAGTGGTTACAAGTAAGGGAGAAAATGAAAACCCTCGAGTGTCTCTGTGATGGGAAAACAGCAGATTAAATTAGTGGGGACAGGCAATGAGGATATACTCTAATTTTGGGCTTTTTCCTATAGGCATAGAGAAATCATAGCTGACTTTTGAGCTGGAAGGTTACATGATAGTTGACACATGTCAGAAAGCCTTATTTACCCTGACATCTGGTTTGAACTCTGCTTAAGGAACATTCGCTACTAACAAGAGCCTCTGACCCACCTGTCCTGCCTCTACGTTTGGATCTTAATATTAGGACTGCCACAAGGTTGTTCCTATCCAGCAAATCTGAGTCATATTACTCACTGACCTAAAACACTCCCCATCACGTAGGAGATAATCCAAGTTCTTTTGCCAGGTACACAAACTCCTTTTTAACCGACCCCTTTCCCCCTTTTCAGCCTTGTCTCCACGACATCATTTCAGGCTCTGTGTACCTGTAGGGTACCTCCAAGCCTTTCCTCAGGCAGCTTCCTCTATCGAGGTCTACTTCACCTGGCAAAGACCTTGGCCTATGTGTCACTTCCTGGAGAAGCCTACCCAAACCTCCCTGATAGGTTAGAAGTGCATGTGACAGAGTTTCCTCGCTGCTACAGTATGATTCTTTTACTGCGCTTCTGCGTTAGTCTCCTCTGCTAGACAAGTGTCCCCTTCAGGGCCGGTACTTTGCCTTGTTCTTTCTGTGTCTTGAGGACTTAGCACATAGTTAGTGCTCAGCAAACACTCGATGAAACCCGTGGCCTAAGAAGATCAAAAGTGCCCTTTCTGATCTGTAAGATGAATTGTCTATGTGCTCTCTTATTTTTAATTAGGGAGATTGTACTAACTGCTTTTGCAGACCATTTGGCCTGAAGGAGAACAAAGATCCAAACCCTGAAACGCCCACATCCTCGTAAGTAAGGGCCTGAGCAGTGGGCAGCTTCCTGGTCCCTCTAAGACGGGTATGGACAGTCTTCTATTCCATTTTATCTCTCACTTCTTCTCTCTTTACTCTGGAGCCTTAACCAGTTTCTGAAGTGTCCCTGGATGACACCTGGCTCTTTTTTTTCCCCCGTAGGCTCAGGTACGCTATCCATCTACACGCCCGCCAGAGTCTTTCCTAGTCGTCTGGTCTCTCTCACTTCTTCCATGAAGCCAAGTATGACCACCCCTTTCAGAAAATTTTTTCTTTATCCATTCTTCTATCCACTTACGGGAACTTAACGTAGTTACCAGTACATGTGTCTCTTCTCCACTTAGACTATAAACTCAAAGAAGACAGAAACACAGAAAGACACAGTTTTGTCCTTTTAAAACATTTTCCAAAATGACTGATCCCTATGTCAACCCACCCTCAAATATTCTATAAATATTTAGATTAACTGGTAAGTGACTCAGAGTTTAAAGGGGGAAGAGCCCAGGCGTACTCAGGATAGAAAGGACAGTTGGGTAGAAAGGCATTAATCAGTAAATCCAAAGATGGTCACTTCAAGAATGTTAATATGCCACTGCTTTGTTTTTATAAACTTTTACATTTTATAAAAATCATCTCTTGAACACCTCACTAGTAAACTGCCAGATAAGAAAAGATTATTATTTCTATGTTAATTATAAGAAAACAGAAGCTCAGGCAGTATAATTTATTTAAAGTCACGCAAGTAGAACATGAACTGGATTCTTCTGTCTCTGTTTAGTGTTCACTGCACTATACTATACTCTCAAACTCAGGAAGAGACCAAACTTCAGGGGCTGTAAGTACAAAGGACAAGAGCTATCAGTCAACAAACAACAGGACTTTCCATGTACCACATATAATCTGAAGTACCTAATTGATGAAAGATAAGGAAAGTAAAAAGTAACAGTGATGGAAAAGCCCCAGCATAAAAAGACTACAGATTTTTAATAAGCTCTATCTGAATCCCTGGTGGTAACCTTCTTGAAAGAGTTTAATATTCATGAGAATAAAGTCAATGTATACGTCCCAACGTCCATAAAGTCAAATAGTAGATTCCATGTTCTATAGAGTGCTTTAAAGACAGAGAGAGACAGAGAGAGAGAAGGAAGGAAGGAGGGAGAGAGAAGGCCTCTCTCCTCCCCAACTCACATGAAAACAAGCGCTCAGCTGTATACACTCCTTGGCTAGATCAGAAAGAAGGCTATCTGGAAATAAGGGACTATCTTAAATATATGTAGTGGAATGAATGGTAACTGGAGAGAGATATTCACCTGGAACCTCAGAATGTGACCTTATCTCAAATAAGGGTCTCTACAGATATAATTAAGGTAAGTATCTTGAGATGAGATCATCCTGGATGAGGGTGAGCTCTAAATGCAGTGACTGAAATCTTTATAAGAGACAGCAAAGGAGAAGACAAAGAGACATGGGGAGAAAGCCATATGAAGACAGAAGCAGAAATTGGAGTAATGCGGCCACAAGTGAAGGAATGCCCTGATGCCGCCAGATTCTCCTTTAGAGCCGTCAGAGGGAGCCTGGCCCTGCTGACATCTCGATTTCAGCCTTCTGGCTTTCAGAACTGTGGCAAAATAAATTTCTGTTGTTCTACGCCACCCAGTTTGTAGTAATTTGTTACAGGTGGCCCTTGGAAACTAAGTATATCAGTTGAACTATTTGAATTAAAATTTCTTCCTCCACAAGCAGGTAAAGGGATTTTCCTAGATAACTATATGATTAAGAAGTGTATAGATAATTCAATCTATAGTTCAAGAATGGCTTTACATAAAAAGCGACATTTAAGCTAAGATTTTAAATAAGAATATGACTTAACCAAAGAGGGACAAAGTTTACATTTACAAGGAGGGCTACAATATTTATAAAATGTAATTTATGTAACTTATGAAGGATAGAACTTAAAAAAAATGTCGCCCATAAGTATATAAAAATGTGTCTGAGTTTCTATAACTGTGTGCGACTTTCACAGCAGAGTCCACACATCAGCTAATATTAACAACATATTAACTTTTGATATCGGTCTCTCCATGAGGTGAATTCAGAATCTGATTAATGTATAATCACAAGAGATAACAACAAACATGAAACTTCAGAAAAAGGTGGCAAGACAAAGAGAACAATCCAGTTCTTTCATTTACATGCTGCTTGCCTAAATCGGTTTACTCTGAAATCACATTTTAAGTGAGAATCCTGAAGACATGGAGGTTTGCCAGTTGGCTCTGAATCCTGCTAACTAGAAGTGAATAACAATGGTCCAATGAATCATTTCTAAGCTGTTTTAGAAAACCTTTCACTAAAAAATTCCTCTACATCACACTTGTGGATTTTACATCAAAGAGCTGCCTGGATTCAACATTTCATTAATAAACAGTAATTCAGAAACTCTGACATTTCTGACGACGATGCCACACACAGGCAATTAAAAAAAATCGCAACCAAAGTAACATTCTTCAAGTCAATGAAAGTTGATAGAAGAATGTAAATTAAAATTTCATAACCTTAAATAATGCATTAAACAGCTATGGTTACCTGACTTAATAAGAAGCACAGGCTTGAGTGCCCTGGAACAGTAGGTCAGAAATTGGTTACTCTCGGGACACTTTCTTTTTCAGTGTTCAGTATTCAAGTCTTAATTCAAATGCACTGAGAAAGGGATACTAATATGAAGAAACAAAAGACACTGATTTGAAGAGTTCTCATATTGTGCTCAAGGGCGAAGTTTTACTTATATAAATACTTACTTCATTACTACCTCAGACTGTTTCAAAAGAACTCTGGCTGTCTGCATATAATGGGGGCACAGGCATGCTCCTTAGAGGATGTTACATTTCCTTGAGGCAGAACAAATAGTTACCCTATGCCTACTACTCTATGCTTACTCCCCCCCCCCATTAAGTGCTTGAAATAAAATAGGAAAGCTATAAAAATGAATGGCAATGGTCATTACTATAGACGTTGGGTGATTGATCTCTCTTTGAAGCTGTTTACAGAAGAACTCTTTGGGAAGTCTAAGCTCTAAATGAATATGATCTGCTCAAGAGGAAGATGACCCTGACTAGCACTTCCCAAATCAAATTCCACGGAAGACCTGTATCCCATGAAATGTTAATGCGTGCTATTTGAGAAAAAGATAGTATGGTCAAATATTTGGGAAAGTGCAATATAATATTTATCTCTTGGTCACAAAAGTTAGCATACTAAAGTCTTGAAGGAAGCTATAAGTAGTTGAAAATTATTTGATCATGAAATTCTTTGTGTAAAAAGGCATTATAATATTCTTCTGTCTTATAATTAATTCTTTGGACTCCTGAAATACTGTTCCTAAAACCATAAACGGCACACTAAATTTACATTAGCCCCAGCGGCTTCTATCGCATAGATGAATAAAAACAATGAGAACACAATTTTATGTGAATACCTCTCAAAAGCATGACAGCAAAAAATGAATTTTTTTTAGTCCATTACTTAAAAGTTTAATTCCTTTAGGCTGTAATGCTGTGTAAGTGTGTAGGTTGGATGTATTTGGAGTCTCAAGTAATAAACGGAAAACAGAATTGTGCTCTATTTATGGAAACAACTGTAACCAATGATACCTAAAAATATCACATTAACGGGGGGGGGGGGTGGGGGGGGGACATTAACATCAGAATCTTTTCTGCCAATAATTTCTAAGATGTTTCACAAGGAAAAAGATCAAGAACAGGAATCTTTCTCTGGGGTGTCACATTCCATGTCATCTAGGGGTCATGAGAAAGAAAGGGTGTTATTACTTTATACTTGAGAATTATATTACAATTGGTTGATTATTCAGGATTAATGAGCTCAGGGTTAGGAGTTCAGTGGCCATATGGGCAAACGTAATGAGGTGCCTGGAGCTAGGCCTCTGCCAATACTGCCAATCAGCACGGCAGGGGTCTCTAAACCCACTAGCAGTTTGGCTCTGCTCCAGCAGGGGACCACCTCAAGCCAGTGGCCTCATCTCCAACTGGGTCTGGGATGCTAGTCCTTGGGCATGTGACTAATGACTTGGAACCAAGCCTCAACTTGCATACTCCTTCCAGCAACTGAGTTCTTGACTGGCTGCCCTGATTCCATAAGCTGTCTGATCTGACCTCCATCCAGAATTCATGTTCCTTTTAACTTAGGTCTTTTAATGGCTTGAGTTCTGTCCTCAAATTCCAGTTTATTTGTGATTGCATTCTTGCTGCTGACAAAGAGTCTCTCCTTAACTAAACTCTGGCTTCCTGAAGGCTCCTCTGAATCCTTTTCTTGATTAGGTCTTGGTTGTGCAGTTTTTACAAGAATTCTGCTGAGTCAGTTTAGAGAGAATCCCCATTCTCCCCATCTGATGAGGGTCCTCATCCTCTGCTATCCCGTAGGTGATATCTTGCCCTGGCCTGCTTTCGCAAGAAGCTTGACAAGTCTGTTTAGCCAGAATCCACCTGAATTTTCCTCTTAGGAAGTTTCCATCTCCCTGCCCCCAACCTGCTCCTTGGCTAAAAATGCCCATCTTTCCTTGTATTTGGAATTGAGCATAGTCCTAGACCTGTTTAAACTTAATTGATGCCTATTTTATCATCTTTGTGGCATTCTCTGCCTGCAGTCTCTTCCTCATCACAGGGCCTAAATGGACACTCAACCTACCAATGGTAGAATCTTCACATATCACCTGCTTTGTCCCAGCATATTTTTCTAATCTCAGGAATTTCTTTACAGCACTGAGCTATCTATCACCTGATTTCATTAACAGAGGCATATTATTAAATTCTAGTGTGAGTCTTCATTATCTTTTGCTTTGGCAAATACCCACACTTCCTGACTCATCCTTCACTCTTGAGTACACTGTTACCTGACTGAACTTTGATCTTGTCATTCCCTTCCTTCAAGTCTGCACAGTCAGGATCTAATGATCCAGCTTCAACTTGCCTTTTCAAACTTCTTTTCACTGCTCCTATTTACCTACCATTTTCTCCAGGCAAAATGAATGGACTTGTTATCTGCCATATATGTCCATAGTTTTTCTATTGTTCCCTCCCTTTGCCTAAGCATGTACTAATGCTCTTTCTTAATTCTTTATGTCCAAATCTTACTCAACTTCAAGACATAGTACCATCTGCTGGGCTTAATCTTTTTCTGAGTCAACTCCATCTTGATCACTCTGATGGTCCTTAACATTTTCTACTTTGTAAAATAATTATTTATGTGCTTTTTTTAATGTTTGTTTTTGAGAGAGGGGGGAGGGAGGGGCAAACAGAGAGGGAGACAGAATCCAAAGGAGGCTCTGAGCTGCCAGCACAAAGCCCGACGGGGGGCTCGAACCCATGAACCCTGAGAGATCATGACCTGAGCTGAAGTCGGACACTAAACTGACTGGGAGACCCAGGTGCCCCTACAGTTACTGATGTGTTTCTTCTATCCTCCGATTAGGCTGTAAGATCCTCAATGACAGGACCTATCTTGTTTTCACCTTGCACATCTACAGCATTTAGAATAAAGAAGCTTGCACATATGCTTAATAAAAATTTCAGAACTAAGTCTCAGTACTATTAATAGCTTTTTTTAGAGGCAACTGGGTGGCCCCACCGGTTGAGAATCTGACTTTGGCTCAGGTCATGATCTCATGGTTCATGAGTTCAAGCCCTGCATCAGGTTCTCAGCTGTCAGTGCAGAGCTCGCTTTGGATCCTGTCTTCCTTTCTCTCTGCTCCTCCCCTACTCATGCTATATCAAAAATAAATAAAACATTTAAAGAATAGCTTTTTTAGATTCACAAAAATGGAAAGGAGAGGGAATAGAATGACATGGGATATGTCCTCATCATCTAGCCACACTCTCTCGGAGTAGAGAGACCCTAGAAGGTGTCTAATTGCAGTGGTTCTCCACAAATTTCCTACGCTGATACACCTGGGTAACTCACATGTGCAATGAATTCTTAAAGGAATATCTAGATATATTTGTTTTATTTTTACACAGACTTTAGGATATGTGTAATAGGGCTCCCTAGCTGCAAACTTTCCTTCTCTTTCTTTTATTGATATTTGAAAGATGTAGTTGAAAGAATGCTAATATAAATGAATCATCTTATTTACAAATATGAGTGCAGATAATTTCTCTACAATTAGAGAGTTAGAAGCAGAAGTAAGATTAAAACTCAGGTCACTGCCTCCTTGTCTAGTGAGCTTTCCATTAAACAATACTACCTACAATCATTGCTGCTACAAAAAAACCCCCAGTCTTAGTAGGTTATTATTAGCATTACTATGTGGGTGCATATTTATAAAGCTTTTAAAAATCATTCATAAACTGGTTTGCTAAAAATTTCAATAAGCCATCAGGCTCTTTCATCTCCTTTTCCTACCCCTCCCCTCCTCCATTTGTGGAAATTAAGTGTATGGTGCTTTAACAAAGATAGCTTGATTGATGTTATGTTACTGTTCAACAACAGTTCCTGCTATTAATTGCTTTATAATGATAATTACATTTAGTAGTACATGATATTCTCTTTTCTAATTGGCTATTACCGATGAATAGCAGCTTGTTACATAACAGAAGATTGTGTTTAAATAAATAACCACAATTACAATTCTGAGGTCCTTTGCTTAAAAAACAAATTGCTCTAAGTTTCTGGATAAAAACACACAAAAATTTTTTTTATAAGGTAGGGTCTCTGTATTTACTTGGGGGTGGATTCATTTTTCAGTTAAGAAAAAGCACCCAATGAGGACAGTGTTAGAGAAACCAGGAGCCAGAACATGCATTTCCTTTCTTTGAAAAATAAACACATTTAAAAGCTTTCAACTCCTCAGTCAATGCATACAAATTGCAGATTCAAATGTATCAACTTCTTCCCAGTATGACATGGAATTAGAAAGGGCTCTCCAATCAGCTCTGATAAAATACAATTGAAAAGCCCCACCAACTACACTGAAATGTTCCCACAGATAAAGCCAGGGGCTCTTCTTCATTTGTGCTGCCTAAGACCCAGCATAGAGACAATCCAGTCACCACTCAACCAACAGCAAACGCCATCACAGTGTGGCACCGTAAAAGATGAGGTGACACCAAGGTGTATGTGACAGTCCCTGTCCTTAAAGGTTTACATATTATAAAATCAGGGGTATGTCTTAATTCAAACTCTAATGTTAATTAGTCTGTAATTATTTAACAGTCATGTCTAGACTTTCCTAAGTAGCAGTTATCGTAATAATGAGGTCAAACGACTTGCTCAAGGTCACATAGGTTGTAATTGACGGTTTTTTTAAAGTTTATTTATTTTTGAGAGAGAGAGAGAAAGAACACAGGCAAGAGAGGGGCAGAGAGAGAGAGAGGGAGACACAGAATCTGAAGCAGGCTCCAGGCTCCAAGCTGTCAGCACAGAGCCTGATGCGGGGCTTGAACTCACTAACCATGAGATCATGACCTGAGCCGAAGTCGGACACTTAACCTACTGAGCCACCCAGGTGTCCCTGACGGTTACTTCTGAATCCACTTTTTTCCAATTCCAAAGACTCGCCACAGTCTCTTATGACATACCCTCAGCAACTGCATCCCTCATCCCTATTTTCACTGCTTCATTCTACCTCCCAATAAGGTAGAAGTTAATTGCAGCATTTTTATCTGTTTTTTTTTAAATTTAACTGTAGCATTTTTATGATGAAATGGAGACTCAGAGGTTCAATAATTTTTCCCAAGTTCATACTGCTACAAAGCAGCAAATTCACAATCAGAATCCAATATTTCAGACTTCGAATCCAGTTTTTCTTCCACATATTTTTCCTCAATGTGTTAATTAATTCAAAGGTACTAAAAGATGGCGAAAGCCCAACAGTATCCAACAATGACTTATACCACTTGAAATAGTCTACCACTTCTCAATTGTTGATACCTCTTCCCCAAAGGAAGCAAAGGTTTAAGTCCTGTTTAATTTTAGAAACATTTCTTGGCTCCTAGAGCTAAGATGGCACCCAACCTCGGCCGACTACCTACAGGTAAATGACACTGGCACAAAGAACAGTGGCTGAGATGTACAGAGAGGCAGAAGAGTGATCAGCCAAATCCATCTCCACTTTCGGAAAATGCTGCCCAGCTCACATTAGGTCAGTGAGGTCAGTGAGGTCAGTTAGAGCACACTGGTGTCAGCAAGAGACAGCAATTCTGTAAGATGCTGTTAGTAAAATGCCAATTCATTCAGAGATTATTTAATAAATCATAGCAAAACTGAACCCTAACTCTACAGCAAGGTTCTCCAAGAACAGCTAACAGTAACAAAGATTCAATCATTGGAGATGGCAGTATACTACTTTGTATCTATTTACTCATGGATTTGGTAGGAGAAAACATAATTTTTATTACATGAATCTGATTGATATTATCTTCAATTTTTCAAGATGGGAAGTGTATGGGTATGTGTTGTGGACAATGGCACTGTTCTTTTGCATGAATGGAAGGTCTCTGTCAACACAATGAGAAGTGTACATAAATTCTGTGTCTGATACTCCAAGTAGTCCCTCAACAGAAACTCTCTCATGAAATAGAACACAATCAGGTTGTAGCACTCAAAATCATTACCTGTGTCACCTGTGGCACCCGTGCCAAAGATGTGTTTGAAATAAGTCACGATCTATTGAAGACCGGGCTACTATATCATCATCTCACTCATGATTTCAACATTCCAGCAAGACAGAGAGGATTTTACCCATTTTACAGATGAGAAATTGAGATTCAGAGGTTGATTACCTTGCCTATGGCTGGTGAGTAACCAGGATTTGATCTTACATTGGCTTGACCTCAGTATATACACACATTCCCTTTTTCCTTTACCACATTGCCTTCCTATAGTAACATTAGCTTTGAAACATTTACATTGAAGGGAAGTCTGTTTCAGACCTTATCCGATGGAATGTAGTTACTATGAGACATCATTATAACAATAAGTAGGATAAAAGTTCTGTTTCTGTTGCTGTGTGTCCTTGTGCAAGCCACTCTTGCACTAGTTTTTAACACCAGTTGTAAATGGAAAGGGGATAATACAAGTATCCACGTCAGGGATATGGTGAGGATGAAATGACATACAACCTGTGAAAGCATTTGAAACAGCACTTGGCACAGTTACTGTTCAACAAATGTTAGCATCATTATTATAAGATCTTCTTTTATAAAATTTCCTCTTAATATCCTACAAGCTAAGCTAGTTCCCAAATATTTTTTAATAGGAAAAGAGAGGATGTTTTGAAGGAGGTTTCTGTAATTCTTTTTTTCTAGGACATTCTCCAGCCTGTACCTTGCAAGGCCATCCCAGTATGCAAGATTACCTGAGCTTCTTGCTGACTCTGAACGTGAGCGTGTACGCAGGGAGCTGGAATGAGGGGGCAGCACTGGGCAGGGGTGAGAAAGGGAATGAAGATAATATGAAAGGCTTTCAGAGCACATAGTTGTAATACTAGCACAAAGCACCAGCAGACACCCGGACAATGGCTGGGAACGCAAGGGCGGCCTAAACAGGTATCACCAACACATTCCTCAGCTTCTCCCCAGTTACACCACAATTTGGATTGCTTCCTAAGTAAACACAGAATTAGACAGCAGGCAGTTTTATAGTTCATTTAGGCATATCTTTATATTGAAAAAACTAATACTCATTCAATTCCAAGCTGCTAAAAGGAAATGTGCTGGGATGTCATAAATATATAATTGAATGAAATAATCACAACAACTCTGCAAGGTAGGTATTATACTCATATTTTTTCATAAATGTAGCAGCATAGGGAATAAAGTTACACACAACTACGACATGTCGGAATTGACATTTAAATACAGTTTTTCCAAGATAGGGTCTAGTTCCCTTTCTACTGTCATGTCAAATGTAGAAGACTGGATTTAAGCATTAATGCTAGAAATAAGATGACAAACTGAGGAAAACCTGATAACTGCCATGCAGATGATGGGACACTGATTTCAAGGTCTATGTAGCAGTTCATTAAGTTATGGGTTCAAGGTTATAAAGGACGGATGTGAAGCATTTTTAATTTAATCATTATCTATACAACACTAATACTTAAAAAAAGACTGGAGGGCACAGGGTGGCTCAGCTCATGATTTCACGGTTTGTGGGTTTGAGCCCTGGATTGGGCTCTGTGCTGAGAGCTTGGAGCCTGGAGCCTGCTTTTGATTCTGTCTCCCTCTCTGCCCCTCCTCTGCTTGTGCTCTGTGTCTCTCTCAAAAATGAGTGGCAGGTGAGAATTCTACCACTGAACCACCCATGCTCAAAAATGAGTGAATTAAAAAAAAAAGACTGGAAAGTTACGTCAAAAGGCTAACTATGACTACCATCATCTTCCTGATGATATATTCTGCATTTTCTAGTTGGTGTGCATAACTTTCATAAACCTAACATATACTCAGTTTTTTTATTCAATTTCAATTCCTCTGTGTAAAGTAGCTGCCATTCAAAGTACTCTGAATAAATTTCAACCATATTTTAATCATTAAACTTTCAGAGTGTTCACTTCAAGCAACTCTGATAACAACTGGCTGTATCGAAGTAAATTAAGACAATTCTTATTACCCTCAAGAAGTTCACAGTCTACCGGGGTATACAAAGCTGCCAATAAGTAACTATAGTCTGATATGGTAAGTGTGATCACGAAGATGTGGGAAGGAGAGCAGGGTGACTGAAGATGAGGCTGGAAACGTAGATTAGAATCTTGAATGCTATGCAGAGAATTGAGACCTCATTACATAAGCATTAGAGTCACACTGAAGATTTGAAGTGAAGACCCATGCAAACATTTGCATTTTGGGATATGGATTAAAAGAGGCAAAAGTCAAGAGTGAGTGAGATCAATAAGAAGGTTTTGCAATCATCCAGGCTGGAATTCATTTCTGGTTAAAACAATGATTAAACACTGACAGAGTTCCAAGACAGGGTTAGGTAGACAAAACCGAACATGTCAAAGTTTTGGTCCCCAAGAACACAGTCTGGAGGATGGGGGACACAGGTAATTCAGGAGCAATGGTGAGGGTTAGAAAGAGAATAGTGGCTAAAGAGATGAAGAGAACGAACAAATTCAAAAGATTACTTCAGGCTCACAAAAATTAGACCTAGTAACTGATCAGATTCAGGATCTGAGAGCAAGATAGGAATCAAGGATGCTTCCTAGGTTTCTAGCTAGGGCTTGATGCTACTTATGGATATAGCAAATACAAGAATGAGAAGGTGACACCACTTGCTACCCCCATTCCTTCTAGACACATCACAAATGAGTTAACAAGGTCTCCAGAGGAAACACATTATAAATCCAAAGCAGCATTCCCATCATTATCATCTACTGAGCAGGCATTTGCAGGGGAAAAAAGTTAACTCTGGCCGATTATACTATGGATGGACAGGTTAACACTGTCAGAAGAAACCACCTCTGACTCAAACATTTCCTATAAGGGTTGTCAATTAGTAAACTATATGTTGTCTTACTGCCTCTAAGTAAAAACAGCAAAAGAAAAAATACCAGTAATACATCCCAAAGCGTGAGAAATTGAGTCCATTTACCAACTGTTGTAAATTTTGGAGGACAATATGAAATCGCAGTTACAGTTCAAATGCATGCAAAGCAGTGTGGTGCAAGATCTCAGACTTCCCTGGAGAGGGATGGCGCTTCAGACCTCAGGTAAGGTGTCCCTGCCTGAGACCCACTCGGAGATTCATCCTAGTGAAAATCTTCTGCCCCAGGACACTAAGTACACAGGTTGATATTTTAATTAGAATTAGAGTGAAACCTCCTAAAAGAGGCAGTTTTCAGGAAATTAATGATTTTACAGGGAAAGATATTCTTGAGAACCTAAGTAAATGCTTAAAAAACATGAATATAATTTTAGTATCATTATTTCCACCCAAAATTTGTATCACACTTTGCAGACTTTGAAAAGAATTTAGATAAAGTTACAAAATAATACATAGATTATTAAGGGGATTTTTAATGACAACCTTACCTTATAAGAAAGACATAAAAATCAAGCATTAGCTCTCCTATTGACTGCTAACAATTAGTGAGAATACTTGTCAATTATGAACCACAGTGAGGAAATTTTTTTGTTACAGATACTTCAAATTCACTGCTGTTCCATACTGTTGTTGAAAAGAAACTGGAACCTAGAATTATGGTTTACAACAGTTACTCAATTTGATCCAATAGTCATTTAAATACTAGTCCCGGATTAATGATTTCCTCACAGCAGGTAAGCACATGGGAAAAGGACATTCACAGATTACTAATAGAAGTGTATGCTGATATCTTTCAAAGGAAAAATCTGATATCTCTTAAAATTTTAACCCTGTGTTACCTTGGCCTCAGCAATTCCTCAAGAAATATATTCCTTGCCTATATGAAGTTGCTCACTACAAATTACTGAAAAACTAAAGCCACACTACCTGTTCATTAATAGAGGAATAGTTAAAGTATGGTACATTCATATTATGGAATACAATTGAGACAGTCCTTAAAAACAAAGAAACAACAAATACACTGAAATGGAAGAGCGTCTATGACAGATCATTGGAGAGAGGAGGCTGCAGATTTTTGAGCTTACATACAATGATCTTTTTATTTTCAAAATCAAAACAATACAGATATGTATCATCTAGGAATATGTCGGAAAGAACACACAACAAACTTTTAACAGTCGTTAATTTGGGAATGGACTAGGTGGTGGAGGAACTTTCATTTAACTTACACACCTCTGAATGGCTTACAATATTTATAATGAAAAATTTTATAATTTTAAAATAACTAAAGATATATAATAGTTCTACATTGTTTTTGAAAGAAATTTCCAATTTTCTTTTGTATGAATTAATCTGTGAGATAAATTCACCAAGGTTCATCTTTAAATGTTAAACAGGTAGCCCTCTGGAACTTTGAGAATCTGGAAAACCTTAATAGTATCTTACCATGAGAGAAGAGCTCCCAAGTGAAATGTTCAGGGTGTGGGCCTAACTATTTAAAGTCAGGAGCCTACCAATGATTTCTTTGGCAGACGTGTTAAAAAAACTTCAGAGATAGGTAGTTCTGCTAAAGGGCAGTGGGAGGAAATTGCTCTTTATCTCTGTGCTGCTGTGATAAAAACTCAAAACTAAATGTCAATTTAATCCCGAAAACAAAAACAAAGTAACCCCCCCCCCCCCCCAAAAAAAAAAAGGCAACTTGTTGGCTCAGTAGGTTAAGCATCCAGCTTCGGCTTGGGTCATGATCTTACGTTCATGAGTTTGAGCCTCCTGTCAGGCTCTGGGCTGACACCATGGAGCCTGGAGCCTGCTTCAGATTCTGTTTCCCACTCTCTCTGCCCCATCCCTGTTCGTGCTGTATCTCTCTCTCTCTCTCTCAAAAATAAATAAACATTAAAAAAAAAAAAGACAACTTGTGTTAAGTTACACATCAAGACAAAAAAGAAGGGAGGCGGGAGGCGATAGATGCACCTACGGGAAAAGAATAGGGCTAGGCATCCTTAAGACAATCCCCCTGGCAGCCTTCAAAGTTTGGTTTATGATCTCTATACTGGATCAGAGGGCAACTTAAAAGACAAGTAGAGTCAAAGTAGTTGGCGATGATTTTCATAACCACCTTCAAATGTTCTATGAAGTCATGAGTTCAAAATGTTTCCTTTCCTCTTTCTCTAGGGACTCAGTCTGGGTTTACATTCAATCCTGGAGATCGCCTGGGGCGGTCAAGAGCTACCAAAGAGGCTGTGAGAGACAGATTTTCCCTTCAGATGCCGCTCCTGCCAGCAATTGAATAAATCGGTAGAGTGGAGAGAAGTGAGCGGTCTGCAACTGGAAATACGCCCGAACACATGTAAAACATATCTTTGGAGGCCAAACTAAGCAAACCGCGGCGGAGGCAGGATACTGGAGAGTAGAGAGCTGCTAATCCCGGAGCTACAATCAGACATGCGCGAACGTGACTTGCCACACACCTACCCAGCAGCGAGCGTAAACCTGGGTGCTCCAAACGGAAGACAAACGCTCAGGGAGCTTCCCTGGTTGCCGGGAAGGCCATTCCATCCCATTTTCTTTTTCCTCCCCGGACAGCCTCCACCAAGTAGCCGCCTCGGACCTCACCCGCCCCGCTGGGACCCTGCCATGGCCCCCACGCGCCCAGGTGGCTTTAGAACTAGCAGGCTCCTGGGGTTTGCTGTCGGTCAGCTGCACTCCTGGTGGGAGAGAAAGGGAAATAGACCACTTACACTTCAGTGGCACTGTACTCACCCTCATAACTAACACCCCCAGCTTCGCTGTGGTTGCTCTCGCAGTCCTCCTCCCCTCGGGCAGCAGCCCCCTGGGTCTCAGGGGCAGCCATTACGAGGCAGAGGAGAAAAGGGAGGGCAGCTGGGCGGGTCCGCAACCAATGGAAACGCTACTGTAGGCGAACTCCCCATCTACGCGGGGTTTTCTCCACGCCCACGCCTCGCCATCACGTTCTGGGCCAATAGGACATGGAGAGCGGAGCATAATCCCCGCCCCCAGCCGCTAATGCCACGCCCCCTTCCGGGATGGAGCTGTTCAGAACTACAATTCCCAGCGTGCTGTGGGGACTTTGGGACAGGGAGGGCTGAAAGAGGCGCTGGCGGGCGGGGGTGCGCCGGAGAGTACCCTGGCTTGTAGCTTAGTTCAGTGAATCAGAACAATGACTGCGCCGCCGGGTCCCCGGGAGCGCGTCGGAGGACTGTGAGCAGCCGCCGCCGGGAGAGCGGCGGGCGGCGCAGCCTCAGCCGAGCGGTGTCAACGCCGGGCTCGGGAGCTTCCAGCGTAGACCTTGCTCAGCGCTCACAGCCCGCGCGGAGACGCGGGGCTTCAGCGTTGCAGCCGCTACTCGGGAGCTGTTCATTGTTGTGAGACGGAGAAGGCGCGGGGATTACAAAGCCGGAAGACCCCGGACCCCCCTTTAGCCATGTGGATACCTACGGAGCACGAGAAATACGGCGTGGGTGAGTCTCCGCGGGGCGAACTTTTATTCCGCTCTGGCCCGAGCGGGTGCGCATTTCGCGTCCTTGCCCCTGCGCCCCTCTCACTCTCCCGGGCTGGAAATGCCTAATCCTGGCATCACGCTGCGGGTTTGGGGCTTTGCCGAGCCAACTCCGGGCAGAGGAGTATGCGCTGGGGTCTCACCTCACCGCCCCATCGGTGCTCCCGCACCGGCTCTCTGAGCGCCGGGACGGCTAGGGGAGCGCGCGGCCAGCCCTCCTGCTGCGGGCTCTGCCTGCGGAGTTTGGAGTGGCGACGGGGCGTGTGTGAGTCAAGTTGGAAGAGGAGGGTGAACGGCGTTCCTCTCCTCTCTCTCCTTATCCTTCTTTCCCAAAGAGGGCAATGGGCTGCAACGATTCCCTGGGGTAGAGAGGGAGACAACAAGTATTGCGCAGAGAGAACACCGCCAAAACATAAGGGGGGGGGGGCGCAAAACCTTCCCTCCGACTCCCTTCGACATTCCCGGAGTGCGGAATGTGGCACCGTCCTCAAAAGAGCCGCTCTGACAGAGCCTGACCCTAGCTTCCTTCCTTCCTCCAATCCCGGGTTTATGGGGTGTGAGTGTTTAGGGGCTGGGGGGATTGGTAAATTTCAACATCTGCGCCTCTTTGGTCTTTCGAGGGGAACGGGTATTTCAGCGATGTTTTTACTTCTGGCCACCCTCTCGGCCCGGGGTAAGCGCGTTGGGGGTTGGTGGAGGACAGCTGTGGAGTGATAATGGGGAAGGGGAAATCAGAAAGCCTTGGGTCTTCGAGGCGAGGAGACAGCTTTTTGGAAAGGACTACCCTGACACTGGCGTTCGGAGGAAAAGGAACAGGGTAACGCTCGCTGTTCTGTGCAAAGGTGAACAACAAAGGACATTAATGTTGACTGATGAATACAGGAGTCTCCCTTCCTTTCCCTCCTCCCATTTCAGGCTGATTACAGTTCCCGTTTTTGTTGTTTGATTTCAGCTGGGTCGCCCCTTGACAGTTACTCCTTTTAGGGTTGTGGCTATTAAGAAGCCAGGCTCTCTTCTCTGACAAGCCTGCAGCGGCCAAATGCAATTATAACCTCTCAGAAGGTTTAACAGGGAGAAAGCATTTTGGATTTTACTAACAGTCTTTATTCTTTATAATGCCCCGTTCTGCTGATTGGTGTACTTTTTCTTTTTTTAATTGCGTACAGATCTAGTGATTCAGACAATATGTAGGTATCTGCTTATGTTCTAAATTAATTTCCCTGTAATTTAGATAATGTGGAAACCCTTTCCAGGGAATCATAGTCATAGGAAATTTTTTGTTTTAACTTCACATGGGGATAGGACTTTGGAGTCCACTGAAAGGGCTGTAAGATTAAACAAAGTCAATGAAAGCTAACGAGCTTTCGTTCTGATTGTGACTGTTCAGCAAGACAATAGTTTGTCCTGGACCCACCTTTGGGAAGGGGTTCCAGCTTTCCCTCTCTTCAAAGTGTAATGGGAACCTTTGCCAGGCACTGTAGTGGCAAGAAGTAGATGTTGGTGGTTGTTATTTTCCTTCTTCCCACTCTCCTCCACCTTTTTGGGTGGATTAACCCTTGCTAGGAAAGACATTGCCTTTGCTGAGATGCTGAGGAACTCGTCACTGGGTTTAACATTCATTGGAAGAAAGACAGACCCATCCAGCAACGCTGTCCCGCTTGGAGTCGATCCCAGATGTTGCTTTCTTCCAAGTGTTAAATTATACAGATTATGGATGGGGTTTATTTTCTTGATTTCTTTATGTGCCAGGTCACAGCTGGGTGCTAGTATTGATTAGTTTTTCTCTCGCCTTTCTTTATAAGCCTTGGGCAGAGGCTTAAAACACACTCTGGGATTTCCTGGAATGGCAAACCGGATATTATCGGTCAAATGTTTTGGGCTGCAGCAGACACCTTGCTTTTGGGCGGTTGTGATTTGGTTGCAGAGTAGGGGGAGCTGGGAGGGTGAGCAGAGCGTTGGGAAAAGGAGGTTGAGATGAGAAGTGAGAACAGAGATGGGTCTGCCCGTTTATACAATATCACACGTACAGGAATGTTAACCATCCTTTATTATTAATTTTTGAGCATTTGGCTTATGGAATGCTTAGCTGTTTTTTAGAATCCATCTGTTAGGCGTGTGCGTGTGTGTGTGTGTGTGTGGTGGAAATTTTGCTAGGATACTTAAGTGTGGACTTTATTTCTCACCATGGAGAGCACTATTTGTAGCTGTCTAGGCTGCAAGTTGTTTTTTTTTTTTTTAAACCTTGGTTAGTGCATGTGCTTTCTTTTCTAGTTTTTATACATACTAAAGAAAAGATACTTAATCGGCACAAATGTTTGGCTGATACCAGGTGTAGTAGTAATGTAATTCTTCATTCTTGGAAATAAATTAGCTTTGTAACTTGGAATACCTGAAGTTTTAGTGCAGATTGTGTTTTTTCCCAATGATGCTTCTTATCCACCATCAATTATATATGAGATAATTAATTATGTGTCTTTGTGTTTCAGTTTCAAGCAACATATTGTAAATATGAATAAACTTCCTTAAATTTCATATGTGTCGTAAGATGTATCAGAGATAGAAATTGCTTTTCAAACCTGACATGTGGTCACTCTCTCCATCCAATTGAAGGATGGTTTTCAAACAATGTATGCTTAATTATATACCAAAGTGTTCTGATTCCAGGGAATTGGAAGATACAGTGATAAAGCTGTAGTCTTGAGGGAGAGGAGACCTTGTCTCTTTAAAAACATAATAGTAGGCCCAATGGTAGACATATTTTATGTTGGGAAATTCTGGTTAGCTCTTGGCCCTAAACTAGATGCTGCTGCCAGCTGAGCGACCTTAGGTAAGTCACTTAATGTTTCTGAGTCCCAGCCTGTTGGTCAAATGAGATCCAAGTTCCTTCCCAATATTCTTTAGAGCTCTTCCAAACAAATGTGTCCTTTGGTTAGAAAGATTTCTCTATGGTGTAGAGATTGTTATAAAGAAAGACACTTCTGTTGTGACACATCCCACATGGTTTTTAACCGAGATCAAAGGTAAGCAAAAGCTACTTGGCAAGCTGCCAGAACCAAGGTGATGGTTGTTCATTTTTCAATCTGTTTGATTCTCTCTCTTTAGTAAGAACTCCATGGGTGGTGACAAAAGCATTCTTGATACCCCCTATGATCACTACCTGCTTCCTGCACGCCCTCATCAGACATACCTCCCTTCCCTCCCTTAAAGGGATGGGAGTTAGTCACAGAGAAAGTTATGTTAGGACCGTTGCAGATATATCTATATTCATTTATTCAGCATCCATTTCTGCACCGAGTTCCCAGGTGAGCCAGCATGTCTTATGGAGCTGCAAACTGCACCTCTCAACCCCAGCCAGATGTTTTATATGTGTGCACCTGGTTAAGCTTAGAGGGAGATTATGTGCTGGATTGATCAGTGCAAAAAAATTCATGAGTCTGACAAGAAACAAAATCAGAACAAGCTGATCTGAAGGTTACGAGTGTTTATTTTTTATTTTTATTTATTATTTATTTTTTATTATTTTTTAAAAAATTTTTTTATGTTTATTTATTTTTGAGACATAGAGACAGAGCGTGAGCAGGAGAAGGGCAGAGAGAGAGGGAGACACAGAAACCGAAGCAGGCTCCAGGCTCTGAGCTGTCAGCACAGAGCCCGACGTGGGGCTCAAACTCACAGACCGCGAGATCATGACCTGAGCCGAAGTTGGTGGCTCAACTGACTGAGCCACCCAGGCGCCACACGAGTGTCTTTTAAAAAATGACGTATTTAGTACTTGTTTCATTGAGTGCTCCAAATTATTCCTGTCCTTCATTTCTCCTGAAGTGTTCTGAACTCATTCAAATAGGAATCCCATTCCTTTTTAAAGCTCCCTCTGTTTTAGGGGAAGAGATACCTTCAATTATTATATGGGATCTTTAGGATGTCTTTTCCTTGAAAGGGGTGCTTTAATGGTAACTAGAATGCATGGGAGAATTAGGAGCAAGTGTACCTGTCTTCTTAGCTGTTTTCAGTTTCTTAGCTATTAGTGTCTTAAAATGTTTCCTCTTTGTGGTACTGTGGTGTATCCGTATAACATATATAGATAAATAATGATATGCTGCCTGAAATTGTGACATTTAGAGCCTAGCACAGGATGCTATTTTTCTTTTAATTAATTTATTTGAGGGGGAGGGGCAGAGAGACAGGGAGAATCTCAAGCTGTGGGGCTCGAACTCGTGAACTATGAGACATCACCTGAGCTGAAATCAAGATTTGGTTGCTTAACTGACTGAGCCACCCTGGTGCCCCCAGGATTCTACACTTTAAATGGGAAGCAAAGAGGAGTGATTTCTATCGAGGCAAAGTACCATTGAAGGGCCGTGCAGGCGGCGGGATGGTAGCCCATGTTCTTGAGCTGGCCTCCTGTGGAATGGCCTAAAAACATGTTAACCTCTCTCCGTCATTCTCCTAACTCAGGATTCTTCCACGAGGCCCTAGAAACACAGAGGTGCTGTCTTTCCTCTTTATTCTTTTTTTTTTTTTTCCTGAGAGGTGGTATGGTAGATACCGTGAAGAAGATTATAAAAATTTTCAGAAATTTTAGGCTTTCCTGTCTCTACCTCTACTCTTAAGGAGATAACGTTTTCAGAATTATCTTTGATATAGGATTTCTGAATTTCTAGTACAGCGACTTGATGCTGTGAGCATATGTGGCAGAATAACAGTAAGCTCCAAGGAAACCCAACCAAAATGTTGTAACCATAACATATTAATACCATGTTTTATAGTTGAAAAAAATACCATGAAGTTGTTTTATTTGGGTATGCTCTCTGAAACAGAGTGGTAAGTTCCATTTGAGGGATGAGGAAGCAACTTCATGGAGATTAAGTGACTTACTGTATGTTGTGGCTTTAATCTTGTTTAGGAAATAGACTGAATAGAAAATAATTTTATTAATCCATATTATCATCCATAACAGGAAATACCTTTACTTTCCTCATCTAATGTAGATACACAAATATCATTAGCACCAGCCCACACACATTTAGTGCAATATTTGCTCACTTTCTGTGTGATGTTCTGTTCTTCATCATTAAAAAAACAACAACTCATCACTAACTTGACTTAATAACTCCTTAATGGAGCTTGACCTACAGTTTGAAAGGCATTTCTCCAGATATCACATCTGTGTTACAGGAAGGACTGGAACTCAGACTTTGTTGGGTTTCTAGTCCAGTTCATTTGTGACATTGGGTTTGTTTGTTTTTTAGCAGTTATATATTTGCGTTTATTTTTGACTTAGAGTTTAATAATCATACTTTTTTCCTTCAACGTAGTCAAAATCTGCGTTTTTATTTGCTATTATTTTTAAAGATGAAACAGATATCCAAAGCAAAACATACATTGTAGATATCGTCTCTCCAAGTTCATGTGCATCTTCCAATTAGGATCTTTTTGACAAGGACTGTTATGGACCGCATAGTGGCCAATTTTGGATATTTTCTCCATAATTTCCTTTGAGAATGATCTCTGGCTACTATAACAAGAATAAACATAGTAGGTCTACTGAGATATATTTTCAATTGTGGGATTACAGCCTGTCATTTTCTGCCTCTTTTCTTGTTGCTCGCTGATCATTATTAGAAGAAAAAAGGCAGGTCGTATAATTTGTTTTTATAAAAAACTGAACTGATAAGTTTTTGCCCAGAGTACATATAATAGTTAAGAATAAAGAAGTAATGATCTCCAAACCTATTTTCACTTAAGCAATTAAGTTTTTTTCTCTTTTTTTCTTCCTAAGTAGACTCCACATCCAGTGAGGGGCTTTAACCCACAACCCTGAGATCAAGAGTTGCATGCTTTACTGATTGAGCTAGGTGCCCCTCATTTAAGCAATTTAAAATTACTTAAGGAACAACTATCTTTCTCTCTGGCATTTATTTTATTTTTTTATTTTAAACATTTTTGTACATTTAAAATTTTTTTTAAGTTTTTATTTAAATTCCAGTTAGTGAAGGAGTGCCTGGGTAGCTCAGTTGGTTAAATGACCATCTTTTGGTTTCAGCTTAGGTCATGATCTCACAGCTCCTGAATTCGAGCCCCACATCAGGATCATTGCTGGTGGTGCAGAGCCTGCTTGGGATTCTCTCTCTCCCTCTCTCTGCCTCTCCTCCATTTGTACTCCCTCCTCCCCCCTCAAAATAAATAAATAAACTTAAAAAAAAATAAATTCCAGTTAGTTAACATAAGTGTAATGTTAGTTTCAGATGTATACTACCCCTGGCTAAAAAAAAAATGTGCTAAGGTATCACTGGATACCTACTTATTAAATAAAAATCACACACAAAAAAGTGTTAATGCCTTTTGATAAAATCCCAGTAAAACTGATATGGGTTATCCTACTGGTTATATTAAATATTAACATGTTCTTTTTGGAAAAACATATATATGCATGTGTTCATTTATGGGACACTTGCTATATGTGAAGCTTAATTCAAAGAGCTTGTCACGTGTTGTCATTTAATCCTTGTGATAACTCCATGAGAGAAGATTCAGTTATCACTCACATTTTGTAGAAGATTGAGTCACAGAGATTAAATAACTTGTGTAAAGTCACACAGTGAATGATGGAGCTAGAATTGGAACCCAGAAAGTATCACAGGGAGCCTGTCCCATGACCCCCTATGCCAGTATAGCCTTCATACAACAGTCATTTGGAGGAGTTTGAATCTGTGATCCCACTCCTCAAAGTTTATATGAAAAAAAATCAGTAGGGACAAAATGCTTTATGTACAAAGCTATTCTTTACCATATTGTTTGTGAAACAACATAGATGCCGATACAGGAATAGTTTAACCAGTTTTGGTTATTAGTACATCAGAGTATCATGCAGTCATGAAATTGCATTATGAAATATAATTTCATAAATAATACTGTTTACTAAATATATTTCATGTATCTAATATTAAGTGACCAGAGAAATCAAAGTAAATATTGACTATGATTGAAACTATAGAAGGTGCAGCATATAGAGAGGATGCAGTTAATGCACAGATGAGAATAATTCTTTTGTTAGAATATGGGGATTATCAGAAAATTCTTTATTTACTTTAGAGCCAGAGACCAAGCGAGAGGGGTAGAGGCAGGGAGAGAGAGAATCTTGAGCAGGCTCCGTGTTCAGCCCTGAGCCAGATGCAGGGCTCCCTACCACGATCCTGGAATCATTACCTGAGCCGAAATCAAGAGTCAGAGGCTCAACTGACTGAGCCACCCAGGTGCCCCCAGCAAATTCTCTTTAAAAAAATTCCCTTTCTTGGAAATAGGAGCGTTATTGAAATTTAAAGCACACATATTGTTGCTTGTAGAAGAGTGAACTGGCCTAAAAATGAGAAAGTTGAGGTTATTGCAGTGGATGAGTTGAGAGAAAAGTACTGGAACCAGTCTAGCAATCCTTGCATGGTGAAATCTGGAAGGATCTGAGATGGTTAGAAGATGGGAAGCAACAGGGCTTGGTAACTGGATGGGAGGAGTTAGGGAAAGGAAGAAGTTGATGTCCCTCAGCTTCCTGCCTCCAACAACTGGGTAAACATACGTGGTCTTCAACAAATGAGACAGTTTTATGGGCAGCACAGGTTTATGGAATAAGATTAGTAGTTTCTTTAGCCACCCAAGGTTTGCCATGCCTGTAAAATGTTTAGGTGGCCATAGCTGGTAGACAGAGTCTGTAGAAAATGAGGGAGGCTCTGGACTAACCAGTGTGGTTAGAGAATTATTCGGTTTATGAGTGATGACTGAAGTGGTCGACCTAGATAAGACTTTATTCATTGTATTGACTTTGATTATGTAGCCTGCTTGTTCATTCTAAGTTTTAAAGTGACAGGCACTAAATTTCCAAAGAGCAGTCATCTTGGAGCACTTTATTAATATGAGTACAGGGTATTCTAAAGGAAGAAATATTACCTGTCCAGGTAGAGTTGGTAGTAAACTAAATTTTATGGTCCCCTCTTGCTTCCCATTAGTGCCTTGGCTGACTAAGGCATCAGTTATCTCTATTTTTGTGACAGTTTTCTTCCCAAGCAAATATCTCACACCAGATTGGGCATGTTTGTGGGATTTCACCAACAGGGTGTTGAAAAACAGAATGAACAAATATTTCAATAAATAAGATTGATACATCTTATTTATCAAACAGTACGTAAGTGTATATGCACATCCCAAAGTGGGAAAATGCTCAGATATGCAAAGCAGTATATTAGTACATATGGATTTTGCGTGTGTGTGATAAATATATAATACCTCTTAGGAGCCAGAAGGTCAAATTTAAAATTCTTAAAGTTATACCACTGTCCTCCTGAAAAACATGTGATTTGAAGTAAGGGATTCCAGCTTCAGATAGTACTGGGTTTCTTTCCCCTACTGTAACCTGTCATAACTTCCCACTGAAATATCAATAAGTACACACAGGCAAACATTGATACTATTAAAAATTTTATCTGACAGAAAGCCTATTGCCAAAATTTGGGACTAGTTTCCCTAAGGCAGATAGAATTGGATTAAGAAAACTGGTTGGTGGGGCACCTGGGTGGCTCAGTCAGTTGAGGTCTAACTTTTGATTTCAGCTGAGTTCATGATCCCAGAGTCCTGGGATTGAGCCCTGCATTGGGCTCTGCTGAGTGTGGAGCCTGCTTAGGATTTTCTCTCCATCTCTCCCTCTCTTCCCTGTTCACGTGAGCTGTCTCTCAAACAAAACAAAACAAAAAACAAAAAACAAAAAAACCCCAAATCGGTGGTTTCTCCTTGCTTTTCTTCATTAAACAGAGCAGCTTTAGTGACCTGGGTAGGAAGAGCATTGCTCTCCCCATGTCACCAGCTAGAGGTCAGGTCAATACTTTCACCTTGGAGTGTTTCCTTTATTGCCTGAGACGTCTGTGGTCCTTCTGTTTCCATCCCATTTTTGTATTTCCATTGAGGGATAACCACTTACAGAAACTACTGGAATAGGGTGGGTGAGTGGAAAGGAGTCTATGGAAGATGCCACTTTGTCTTTGAGAAGTGCACTGTGATCTCTCTGAGAAAAGTGATTTCATAGGTGCCCTTGAAGTGCTTCAGTAACAAAGCATGATAGATTTTGTAGTTTTGCCTGCAGTCTCCTAGTGACAGAGGAGGAAGCAGCGTGAGAAAAGATGATCTTGTCTGAATTGCCGAAAACCATGGCACGTGGTACATGATGGCTTATAGCTGGGAACCTAGAGCTGTGCACATCAACTAGATTTTGAAGGAAGGCCTGTAAGGGGGACTCAGCACACACTTTTATTTTCAGCCCTGTTCAAAGCACTGCAGAGAGTTCAAGACCCAAGGCTCTATCAGTCACTGATCACATTTGCATCCCTACAGAAGAAGGAAAGCAACTAAATCAGGAAACAGACATCTGTCACTTCATAATAAACTAAAATATGAGTGTTTCTCAACTGGGGAGGTAGAGGGGAGAGCATGACATTTAGCTTTATGGGGAAGCTGTTGGAAACTGCTAATACATGTGTGTATTATCACCCATATTCATGCCCCCCTGAGAGTGTGCCAGAAAGAGAAGCTTGGTGAGAGGGAGCTTGGTGGGAATGCTTCTGGATATGAAATTAACAGGTCTTCCCCTAGGCGAATTTGTTAACCGTTTCTCCGAGTTGTGAGCCATTTTCATAAACCAAGCAGTTTGTTTATTTTTATGAGTATTGATTGGACATTAACCTAAAAATGTCTCCCTGAAATCTTTAGGCAGAAATGTAAAGATTTGGTTCTATATCTTTTTCTTTTCTCCAAAATACAGGATCTTGTCTGTCTCTGGTGACCAGAGGCGAACATGTTTGGTAAACATGGGCATGCGTGGTTGTGAGGCAACTTGAACATAGCCCTAGCCTGGGTCCTGGGGAGAGGAGAGTGCCTGTTGGTTATTCTCCTGAGGTTTCAAAACTGATGGAGCTTCTTGGATAGCAGGCGTAAGAGGTTAGCTGGTCTCTCAAAGAAAAGGGGAAATCTAAACATGAATAGGTAGTTCTAGAAAGAATGAAGGTAGGAGAAATCACTGAGATTTTTCTCCAGAAATCTGGATGATAAACATTAAAAAAAGACAGGAGCGTCCCTACAAAATTAGACTCACACTTTTCCCTTTCTTCGATTTGCTTTTTAAAGGAGAGTTAGATTGTATTAATTGCAATCTCTATTTCACTTAATACTCCCACCTGTAATTTATAGAAATTGATCCAGACAACTAGGCAAATATAGATATTTGCATTCTCGGCCCCATATTAGAAGGGGGAAACATTATGTATAAATCATGTTAAAAATATGGTGTGTTTTGAAATGGGAAAGTACTTATGAGAATTGAAGAGTTGACATACAAAATAACATGGCATTGTGCTGTTACAATTGAGAAATGGCATTGTTTGTTTTGACTTTCTATTTTTAATAATTTCCAAAATTAACATGAATTTCTTTTATAATCAGAAATAATTATATATACTCTTTTTTAAGCCAACCATTATTTCCCATATAGATTTTCTTCTCGGGATTAGAGGTTAGACTGGTGGAAGTTGAGTCTGGAATGCCTGCATTTAGTTTGTCATCTATGTCCAGGAAGTACTCTGTTCGAGAATTTCAAAGTGGCTTTCCTTGGTATACGGTCCTGATGACTTGTGATGTTGCTGCCCTGTTCAGTCTCTCTTAGCCATGGTGAATCTGTGCTTTCAGATGGCCTTGAGGTATAGTCTTTGAAACCAAGCCCTAATCCTTCTTTGAAAAGGAGCTTCAAAAGAACTCACTTAATGCCATTCTCTCCCTGAAGTATTCCTTTAGAAAACGGATGTTGGTGTCACTTCTCACTTTTCATTGTTCTGTGAACTCTGTCTTGTGAGACTGTGGGCCCTGGAATAATTTATGCAAGAAACTCATCAACAGAGAGAGTCAGCAATTCAAAGAGGTTTCATTTAGCAATCAGGGGAATAATTGCTTATTCATGGGTGTGGATTCAATGTTTATGTCCCCCTAAAATTCATATATGGAAGTTGTAACCCTCAGCATGGCTGTATTTGCAGTAAGGAGGTAATTAAGATTAAATGAGGTCACAAGGGCGCTGCCCTGATTGGATAGGATGAGTGTTCTCTTAAGAAGCAGCCCTGGAGAAACTGCTTCCTCTCTCCACACATGGGGACCTAAGAAGGGCTATCCATGAGCCGGATTCCGCTGACCCTTGTTCTGGGACTCCTCACTTTTGGAATAGTGTGAAAATAAATGCCTGTCATTTAAACCACCTAGTCTGTGGTATTTTGTTATGGCAGCCCAAGCTAATGCAATGATTTGAATAGTCTTGGGCTCTAGGTAGAGGGAAAAAGCAAACAGAAGTTCAATCCTGGACCTCAGTTTATTGTTAACCTAGCCAGTGTAGGTCCTTTCCATGGCTGAGGTCGGACTACCCTGGCCCACCCTCGGAAGCACAGCCTTCTTTGAGTCAGACTATTTGATGGATGCTTACCTACTGCAGGCATATGTTTATTTGAGTAATGGCATTTTTGCAAAGTTGCTCACATTGTCTTAAGTCATCAAATCACTCTGGGTTACCTGCAAAGCATCTAGAGAAGTAGGGTCTCGAGATGCTTCATGTCTTCCTGCTACAATTTATAAACGATTGACCATTAGGTTAGTGTTTAAAACAAGTAAATGAAGTTTGATTACATGGAAATTTGGTTGGAGGCATCACTTTGGTGTACTTCACTTTAGAAAGGCCTGGGTGTTGAATGCCAGGTCCCTGAGGAACATAAAACAATATTTGGGAAAAATTTTTCCCCCATTTTTCTGTCCTTTAGTATGCTTTTCCTGGTAGCAGATAGTACATCGCTCTCTAAGAGTTACTTGCTGCATATTTTTGTTTCCCTTAGTAGTAACTAGAAAGGCATATCCTGTGACATGGAAAAACTTACATTGGTTAATTATTTATTGGGTATGCCTACTATGTATAATGTAGTGTGCTAGCCCGATGGGGCATCCAAAGAGGTGTAGCTCTGGATCCATGAACAAGCGAAGAAACTAGGCACCTATCATAGTTTTATCTCATATAATTTATACATTTATTCAAGGTAGGTGTTATCTATTTTTTAAAAATTCAGTAAGGCAGTGCATAAACAGAAATCAGTGTGAAGGTTAAGACAGATATTTCCCCTCAAGCTTTAAAATGAAGATAAGAACTTGGGATGGTGGTGTTATTCACTTATGAGCCTGAGGAAACAACTCTGAGGAGAGAGTGTCTCATATCCTGGAAAACTCAGAACTTGTACAAAAGAATAGAAGTTTCATTTGAAGATATTCTGCATAGATGTGAGTCACCAGCTGCCAGGATTGTCCAGTATAAACACCTGAATGGTGTTGTACTTTAAATAGCTGGAAAACCTTTTTCCTCTTCCTCCTGGGCGTTTTCCATGTCCCTGCCCCCAATGCATTCCTGTCACCTTACCAGTGTTAAGTACTTTAGACCATGGTTTGCCTTTTTTTTTTTTCAGTCTCCCTTAGCCATGGTGAATCTGTGCTTTCGGATGGCCTTGAGATAGATGTCTTTGAAAAAGAGCTCTAATCCTTCTTTGAAAAGGAGCTTCAAACGAACTTACTTATGATAAAAATGCTGTTCTTAGTTTCCTTCTAAGACTGGACAGAGGAAGAAAGATGGATTGAGTATCTCTTACTCCCCTTCAAGAAAATTTTGGAGTGGTAAATGTTTATATTACAGGAAACTAAGAGTGGGTAAGCAGAGGAGAAAGTAACATGAATGCTTGTGGGCCTAGGTCTGTGTGATTGGCCTCACGCGTGCACGTTGAAGCCTTAGAGCAAATCTGGAGAGGGTGAGTGATTTGTTCAAGGTGACCCAGCTGGTAAGTGGTGTGGAGCTGAGATTTGGACACACTGCAAGTCTGAAGCCCGCGGCCCTGTCGTGGTACCACATTCCTACATGCACACAGGCAGGCCTGCAGCCAGAGTCTGGAGACCTAGCCCCCAGCTTTGGGGTTCCAGGGACAGTGGTGAAGAAAGTGCTTACCATTCTTTTTAAATAAGGTGCTGGTATTAATACCAGAAGTATGTGCAGTAAGTACAGGTATCCCCTGCTTTGCAAAAGTTCACCTTACACCACTTCACTTTTAGGACAGACCTATACTACTCGTTCCTGTTTTTGCTAACTGAAAGAAATCCAAAGGGGACTTTTACTTTTACAAAAAAAGGGCAAAAAGTGAACATAGCGCTCAGCATTTGTTTTCTCCAGAGCTGTTATAGAGACCGCGCACGCGTCCTGGCTGCAACAGTGGCGCCACCACGGGCCTTCCCCGGGAACTACATTCAGCCTCTCCGCATCCAGCCGCCATAGCGCTGTGAGCGATTCCATTTATTTCATGCATCCTTTAGCATGGTGTGTCCTAATATATCAGGAAAGTCTAAGAGAGTTCCTTTTTGAGTCTGGGAATGCTCAAAAATTTTTCCATGTAAATATGGTAATTGGTTATTTGCCTTATGCTATTTCTGCTTAAGAAAGTTTTCATAGGAATGCCCTACTTTCTGATAGTGGGGGAAACTTGTACCCACATTGTCTTTTTGTTTAAGCATGAGTTTCCGGTGCCGGTGGTGGTGGTCAGCCCCGTTGTGTGCTGCCTGCCCATGGGTGAGGGATGTGATAGAGCACAGTGGTGCCGGAGAGGCCACCGGGTGGGTCAGGGGTTGAAGAAGGGTATGGGGAAGAGGGGGCTCGAGAGCCGAGGACCAGATCATACCGTGTGATCATAAGGGCATAGAAGTGTGTACCCACAAATGAGGGTAGACTTGGCCAAGCCTGACTAGGAATAAGGAGGAACCCTGGAGTAAAATCCCAGGTTCTCAGTGACTGGGGGTGTTATGTCTGGGAGACTAGGAGGAGGAGAGGTAGAAGGGAGAGAGAGCCTCAGCATTGATTCTAAGAAACATGGAAGCCTTAATCCGTGCTTGTGGTTCTGATTTTGAAAGCCCTTGCTTTGCATGGACTTGGACATCTCGCTCTGCCCCATCTGTGTTTGGGGAAGCCTCATTCTTCAGGGCCAAGCAACTGTTGCCTTAAGGGACCTTGGTGTGCTGGATAGGTGCCTCTTGTTTGAATTACTGCATTCATCTCTTAATTTGTCTCTTATCTACAGCCTCTTCTTTCTCTAGAACATGCTCTGCATTAAACTGCAAGCAATCTGTTTTGTAAAGCAAATATGTTGGTGTGGTTTATCTGGAGAAACAATACCTGTAATGTCTCCTTTGCAGTTAGGGTTGAGTCCATAGTCATTTGATGACTCACAAGGCCCTTCCTAAATTGGCCACTGTCTACAGTCCAGCCTAGTGTCAGGTAGTTCTTCCTCTCATACCCTGGGCGCCATCCTAGGGAACCACTGACAGCTTCTCAGACTCTAGGTCTCTGTGCTTGCTGGAACTCTGCCTTGTTCAGCCACCCCCCTTCCCCTTCTTTACTTGGGAAGCCTAAACGTCTATGGCAGAAATGAAAACACTTGTCCTCCATTCCACTTTGATGCCTGCCGCTGCGTCTCTCAGGGCCCTTTCTACTGCTGTGTGAAACAGTCTACCATTACCAAGGCTCCTGAAGCCTTGGAAGCCAGAGATGCTGTGCTGTTTAGCTCTGATTTCCCTGCCTGGTTGATGCAGAGCTAACTTTCACTAGGCTCAGTAGGTGGCGAATCAGTGAATGAGTGGCGTCTTAGTCCATTCAGGCTGCTGTAACAAAATAACATGGATTAGGTAGCTTATAAACAATGGAAATTTATTTTTTACTCTTCTGAACGCTGGGAGCTCAAGAACCAGGTGCCATGATGGTCAGGTTCTGGGGAGACACTCTTCTGGATTGTGGACTCCTTGCTGTGTCCTTACATGGTGGAAGGGCTTGTGGAGCTCCGTTTGGTCTCCTTTATAAGAGCGTTAATCCCATTCATGAAGCTTTACCCTCATGACCTAAGCATCTCCGAAACACCCCATGTCCTAATACCACCACATTGGGTGTTAGGATTTCAATATACAAACCGGTGGTGGGAGAGGGGCTCAGAGTTTCAGACTGTAGTGAATGGGTCCTTGGAAGAGGGGGATATCCCTAAGCTTAGTGCTTTGTAGTTATTTGTTAAGTTTATATTCTGGTTGTTCATAATGCTAAACTAGAGTTTGAGAAGATGAAGCAACTGGACTGGCTGGGGAATTCCCCTAACATCCTAAAGTGTTGACGCAGAGGAAAAGAAATATTTGTCAGAGAAGTGACAGGATTTGCCAAGAGCATATGAAGCTATATACATAAACTGTGAAGCATAGATTATGGTTCTGTTTGTTTTGTGACCATATAAAATTGGCATTTAAAAACCCACTAGGGGGACACCTGGTTGCCTCTCTTGGTGGAGCATCTGACTCTTGATTTTGGCTCAGGTCATGATCCCAGGGTGGTGGGATCAAGTCTCATGTTTGGCTCTGTGCTGAGCATGGAGCCTGCTTGAGAGTCTTTCTCTTCTTCCTCCCTCCCCCACCTTCTTCCCCTGTACTCCACTGATTTGCATGCTATCTCTCTCTCTTAAAAAAGAAAATCCACATAGAGAATAAAAGCAAAAAAATTGTGAGTGCTATTTCATGAAGACATCTGCTGGTAACCACTACACTCTATGAAGACAGGACTGGATTTTTTCTATTATTGTATTCTCTGCTCAGTATAATATTTACTACATAATTTATATTATGAAAAATAAAATAAATTTTATTTGAGTCAATGTGGGTAGGTCTAAATTTTTCATGAACCATTTAAAAGTGAAGTCTCTATGACAGCATACGGCTGCTGGACTCCACTTACATGATGGAAGATAACTCAGGCACATTGGTTTGTCACATGGTCTGGCCACCATGTAATAGGCAATTGCAGAAAAATCTTCTGGCTAACACAGGTGTCTTAGATATTTTTTTAAAGTTTTTATTTTAATTGCAGTTAGTTAACACACAGTGTTAATTAGTTTCGGGTGTATGATACTGTGCTCACCAGTTGCCTACATCACCCGGTGTTTATCACCCCAAGTGCACTCCTTAATTCCCATCACCTATTTAACCCATGCCCCACCCACCTTCCCTCTGGTAAACATCAGTTTGTTTTCTATAGTTGAGAACCTGTTTGTATCTTAGACATTTTTAGTGCTTCCGGCAAGTTTCGGGTCTTTTCCAACTTGTCAGTGATACCACTTGGCACCAAAAGTTTCATACTGCTGCTTTTTCAGACTAAGAGTATCCTGAGATTGCAAGGCTGTTATCAAAAGACAAACAAAACCGCTACCAAGTATGCCCTTAGCCTTGGTGAGAAACATCATTGTCACTCTACTATAACCGAAAAGTATAAGGATCTATGACACATTGAGGAGATAGACTACACTTGTCATTTGTAGCTTCCCTCCCCCTTTATTTCCCATGAGAACAACTGTGTCATGCCATGTATGATATTGCAGGTTGTGCTGTGTACAAGGTGGCTGGATTTGGGAATGTTGCCTCTGAGAAGAAGGGATGCTGTCTTCTGATTTGCACAGTAGTGTGATAAGAGCTAACAGGAACCCCGATCATTGTCCTTGATGAGTGCCTTGATACTGATTAGATAAAATTGCAAAAATAGAAAGCAAATTTATTAGGATAAAATGTTCTTTTTATTGGCCTTATATGTTGGGGTACTATCCAAGAGTTCATTAAAAAAAACCCAGAAACAAAAATAAGAAAACTTTATTGTGAAAACCGAAGTTTAAAAACCACTGACTTGGCAAGAATGCCTTGGAGCGAGACTCGATCACTGCAGCTAAATTTCAGTTACAGCAAGCTTTGAAATTACTGTCCGAATTCTGTTGATGAGCTTTCTGCTTTTGGTGGTAGGGGAGAAGCCTTCTGACTTGGGAGGTACGAGTTGTCATGGAATCATTGCATTTTCCATGTGGTACAGTTCACACCATTTATATTGATGTGGTAAAGCTTTCATGTCTGAAAAAACCATTTGTTTGATACCATCATACTATAAAGAACCTAATTCAGAGAGCTAACAGGGATTTATCTTATGAGAACAAGAGTCTAGGGTTCTAGTTTTGGTTCTTTGACAATAACTGTATGAACTGTATGAAAGTATTGATCTCTTAGGGACTTCCTAGGGCCTCTCTGTAAAATGAAGTGATTTGCAATATTCCTTGAAATTCTAAAATTTCATTATAAGTTAGAGATTTCCTTGGGCACTACTGACTAGATATCAGTGAAACTGACTGGAATATTCTGTATCTGAAATGTTTTAGTTTGTGTTGAGGTAGCTCAAGGTGAAGGGTATGAGATACTCTTGTGGTGTCTCTTGTGCCAGACAATTTACTGCTTTTGCAGCTTCATGCATTATCTCGAAACTCTTGGGCAATTCACAATGGGATTTGGTTCTGTGAATTTTGGTAAGTGTTTGATAAATATCACATTAAGCCTCTCTATTCCCTTAAGTCTATGTATCCCTAATAAGACACTGCCAGGGTTATTAATTAACTCAAATTCATAAACTAAACCCCATTGTCTATTTGTGACTCACATTGTACCAATTCAAAGAAAACAAATTGGTTGAGGGGGTCAGATTTGGAAATTATTTATTATTTCTGCAAGACATTTTTTTTTCTTTTTTAGTTGTGAACAAAGAGCTCAGGGATGAAAATATATCACACTTAGCCGTCAAAAAGAAAAGAATCATCTTAGATCTCATTTCACATCCAAATTATAGCACTCTGAGACCACACTGTGCAAGACTGGTCAGATTCCACTGACTGGTTGAGATTACTTCCCTAATTGGAAAAAATTAGGACTATTAATCATTGTGACACAAGGCAAAATGTCATCATGGCATGACATCCTTATTTTCCACCTGAGAAATGGTGGCTTCCTTGAGGTAAACCAAACCCTCCTTTCCCCACTCTCCTTCCCATTTCCTATCTGGCTCAAGTGGCCTGGAGTAGATCAGACAAAGAGTTGCAAAAAGCGGAGGGCACAGAAACAGAAAGAAAGCTGTCATTTGGTTTTATTCCGCAGAAATCAGGTGTGAAAATGAAAATAGGGTGGAGGTAGAAGGAAGACCTCATAAGCTGAGGAATTCTATCCTTGCATAGACATTTGAAGTTATTTGCATGTAGGTAATTGATGGAGATGATGTCTTTTTAAACATGGGGACTTCAAAATGACTGAATTCTGAATTTTTATTTTGTTCCTCCTAGATTCACTCAGAAGGGAAGTGGTTTAAGCAGTTTGCCAGGATTTTCTCAGGAGGATAATAATTTTCTAACTATAGAAGTAATTATAGTTGTAACACATGAATTATTTTGGTATCGAGTTTTATAATTTCTTAATGTTTTGGCATACTTAAAATTTATTTGGGCAATTGCACATTTTAAGCAGGATTTAAAAGAGAAAGGCAACTAAGTGGTAAATGCTAGTCTGTCTCATGGTTGGCTTTTAAATATTTGTTCTTTTCCCCCCTTTAGGCATCATTATTAACTGTTTTTTTTTTTTTAAAGAGAAATACATGAATGTGTACAAATATGTGTAATACCCTCCCTCTGACTCACCTTACATCTATTTTTGTTTTTGTTTTTTTTTTGATAGCTGTGTTATTTTTTGCTGGGTGATGTCTGTTTCTTTACTAAATAAGCCACATCTTCTGTAGGTCTCTGAAATTATGTGACCCTCCAGAGTTCTTGCAGTAGTCTAAAGGGGATAGTGACATCTTTTGTATTTTTATAATTTCCAAAGGGCAAAACAATTATGACATATTTGGTGAATATTGGGTCCAAATCCTGCAGTTCTTCTGTGGGTGTCTCATGAAGTACAAAGGGAAGATTGTTGTATTTACCTATCTGCCTCAGTACTAATGTTAGTTTGATGTCAGATTGTTAATGTATCCATATATTGTGATGATAGAGACTATTACAGGCAGCACCTCGTTTACAGAATAATAGTAAATGTGTGCTGGACTCCTACGTTGTCAGCCACCACGCCAAGTTGTATACACAGTTCGTTCTGTGCTCATAACAACTGCATGATTTACAAATGAGAAACTGAGGCACAGAAGTGTTATAGACCTGCCTAAGATTTCAAGGCTAATGAGTTGTGGAACTCTGATTTGCTGTCACATTCCAAAGCTTCCCCTCTATGTTAGGGTGTCTCCTCAGTCGGGTCTTTGTTGTTCATTTGCTTGGGTTTGTGTTTGGGTTAGTGGTGGTTGTGGTATGGGACTTGGGGGTGTCAATTGCCCTGAAGTTAAGCTGTTGACCAAATCCATAGTTATAATTGCAGCACATGTTACCTCTTTTGAACCAGGCAACTCCACTAGGATGAATGAGTGTACTGCCACCAAGCCAAGACTAATGGTTGGACAGCCTGTGATTTTGAGACCTTTGCATTGAGTTAGGCCCTTGACCATCTGTTGTGTGCACAAAGTCCCATTGAGGTTCTCCAACCCAGCCTATCACTGGCCCTGGGCTCAACAGAAGTGAGTGTGGGCCGAGACTCAGCTGAACAGGGGGTGCTTCCAGGAGCCTGGTGTTGGAGCATCCCTAAGTGTGCAGGTAGGATGGACACATCTACCAAAGTGACCCCTTCCCTCAGCTGCAGCCAGTGATGGCTGATACCTCCCCATCATCTTTGGATGGGTAGGGAGAGGGCTCTATGCAACACCAGGGATAGGTTAAGGATAACCCCATCCTAGAAGTCAAGTATTGTGGTCAGACTGGGCGTGTCTTTTATTTCAAGTGATTTTTGCCCCAGATAGCTCACTGATGATGACCCATGCTCTGACGCCCTTGTGAAGCCATCGAGTCTGATAGAAAATGACTTGAGTGCTTAAATTATAACTTTCCTGTGTGTAGACTAATAATACCCTATTCCATTGATGTGAGTCTTTTTATTATTTGTAGTGCTTTCTCACTTGACCTCTTTGATTCTTCTAGTCTCTTAGGAGGTAAATAGGAGGAGATCAGTCCCATTTTAATGCTGAGACAGTTAAGGCACAGGGAATGAAGTGACCAGCAGAGCACACTGTGACAGGTCAGGATGGCCCAGCCCTGCTGCTTGTTTGAAGGACTGTCTCAATTTGTTCCTTTGTGTACATATTTCCCCTCTCCACAGGACTTCGGCCATTTACCACATGCTTTGTACATGTGCATGTCTGGGTAGTGGACTGGATGAAATCCTGATGGATGGCTACCATGTTTAGGTGAGAAGATCAGTGTGCCAGCCTATACTTAGTTGTTCTCTTCTCCAGACTAACCTCAGCTTCCACACTGTCAGTACTGTGTGTACTGGTTACCCTCTAGTTAAGTATACTGGTTTCCTATGGATTCCTTATTATTTTTATAGCCTATATCAGTTTCATTAAAAATTTTTCGAAGTGTGGGAAGGATACCAAGCTTTAGTTTCTTGCCCAGTAAACAGGGATGGTAATACCTGCCTTGCTTATTCACAGGGTAATCATCATGATCAGGTGAGATCATTCTTGTGAAGCCATGGAAATTATAAAGGGCTTTACAAGCATAAAGAATTACTATGGCTGACCTCAAGTTCAAGATGGAAATCAGCTCTAGTTGGAATAATTGGTCATGATACCATTTATAACTCCTTCTTTCTAGACCTACTGCAAGCCCGTTGGGGGATTTTGGGGGTCACACAGGTGTTTATGAAGTAGCAGAAAGACCTACAGAGACTCTTAGGAAAGTCCTGGCTCACACTTGTGGGAGCCTTTGTCCAAGGCATATGACTGACTGTAAGAGCAGGGCTCTGCTGTCAGGAAGGAGTCCCCAGCTGGTCTTTAGGGAATCAGGTGTTTACGAGGTAGGTCAGTGCCATGCTGCCTGGCACTAGCCCAAATACAGATAGTAGCTTATACCTTTTGCTCAAAAAGTAAAAATAAAAAATGAAAGTCCCTTTGGAGTATATGCTTTATTTTAAGATGTTTCAGATGTTTCCTTTGCAATGTTCCTGAGTGAAGGTAAAGTGGAGAGAAAGTGCCTACAGCAATGTCCATGTGACCGCTGATCATGCAGGAGGGAGGAAAGGAGGGTTTGGGAAAACTTGACCCTGCCCGATATCTTGGCAAGTGATAGTCACTCATGTAACTATATCTGTGCAGTATTCTCTGATGTGTGAGTTCCTCCTTTGTGCCAGGTGCTGTGCTAGGTGATGCGTCGACATTGGGGAGGTTGGGGATTTTGGATCTCAGGAAGCTTAGAAGTTCACTCCTCCATTAAGTATGTGTTAGATACGTGTTAGGCACTGCAGTATGCTGTGGGTACAGAGATGAACAGTGAATGCCAAGGAGTTCCAACCTTCATGAGAAGACAGAATGGATCACTGGTTGTGGTACTGGGAGAGGCAGAGGACACAGAGGAATGGCCCCTTCTATCTGGGCAGGCCAAGCATGTCCTGGAGACAATGGTATTTGTAAAGAGTTGTGAAGTAATTGTAGGAATTAAGTAGGTGGAAGAATTGGAGGAGCACATTCCTGGATAAAGAAAGTGTAAGTAAAGGCAGGTGAGCCTAATGGTGTGTGCCAAGTGGCTGGGAAGTGGACTGGATTACTCCTAAAAAATTGTTATCATAATAGTCCTACATGCGGCTGATGCATTACCTCATTCCACTTTAGATCTGTGGCTCTCAGTCTCTTCACCCGTCACTCCCAGGAGTATTGGAAATCAGTTATTTTTGGTGAATAGAGTGATTGAGAAGCCCTAGTGACATTCATTGGACACAACTCCAAATGCTACGTTCCTTGCAGGAGGAAGGACTTTTCCATCCCAAATGCCTATGGCTTCTTTCTTTGAGAAGCCCTCCTAGACAGAATCCCATAAGATAACAAGGAGGTGAGCATGCATGCTGTTTTCAGTTAAGGCAGGAAAGCCAAGGCCTCACAGTTGGTGAGCCATCAGTAGTGTCTGGAGTGCCTTTTCTATTAATACCTTTTGTTTGAAATTTCTTTTGCTCTTTCTGGTTTCCATGTTTTATTGCTATTCTGCCTTAATTCTAGATAATACATTAGTTGATAGTATCTTCGAAGATAGTATCTTCATTAAGAGGAAACACTTAATTCTCCTCCAGTTTCCAAGTGGAGGAACAACATTAAAGAAAACCCTGCCCTTTCTCTGTTCCTTACCTCCCTCCCCGCCCCCATTCCTTACTTGATTGGCTATTGGCTGGCTACGTGGAGAGAAGGTAGTCCCTCCTTAACAATGGTATCTGCCCCTGCAGAGTCTGCCTTCTGATTTGTGAGGTTAGTGTTGGTATGGGAAGCCTGCGTGTTTATGACTTCAACTCAATATAGGAGTGTTAGCTGGGTCCCGTGTACAGTGGTGTTGTTTGTGTACTGCACAAAGGGAGCCAGTGGTGGCTGGAAGCCTGCCAGAGCTCTGTTGTATGCAGCCAGCTGTGCCGGACCCAAGCTGTTCCCTCTGCTCACTTGAACAAGAGCATTGTGTAGGCCAGTGGCCACCATGTTGCACAACTCCAGAGGGCACTGTTGTGTTCTCATTGTGTTCTTCGTCTGCTGTTCCAGGTCTTACATGTGCTGCCTTGGTAGTGAAAAGGACGTGTACGCACCCAGCTGTGTTGGTCCTTGTGAGGCTGGTTGCTAGTAAAGCTGACATTTTGATCCCCATTGGTTTGACAGTGGGCGAAAGGGGTATTACTTATTACTTTACCGGAACCTCTAGTTTCCTTAGTGAAATGAGGCTTTGGTGCTCTGTGAGCACTAGATTTTGTGTCTCACAGTTTGACTCTTGGTTCAGCTCAGGTCCTGATCTCACGGTTCGTGAATTCGAGCACTGCATCAGGCTCAGTGCTGACAGCATGGAGCCTGCTTGGGCTTCTCTCTCTCCCCATTTCTCTGCTCCTCCCCTGCGTGTGATCTCTCTCAAAAATAAATAAATAATAAATAAACTAAAAAATAAAGTTCACAGCATAGAAGAGTATTGATAAGAAGCTGAAGTTTCTCTTCACCTCCTTACTCTCCTTTTTGTAAGTTATCATTGCCGATGCTTTGGAGGAGAGTTTCTTAGATCCTTTTCTGTTCTGTTGCTGTGTGTCTTTTTAAAAATGTGATCGTAGGGCGCCCGGATGGCTCAGTAGGTTAAGCATCCAACTCTTGGTTTTCAACTCAGGTCCAGATCTCACAGTTTCATGAGTTCAAGCCCTGTGTGGGGCTTTGCACTGGCAGTGCGGAACCTGATTAGGAATTTTTCTCTGCCCTTCTCTCTGCTCCTCCCCCGCCACACTGCCTCTTCTCTCTGAAAATAATTAAACTTAAATTAAAAGCAATTACATCAAGTTTTGTAACTTTTTTGACATTATATTTTTCCATAGAAGTATTTTATAAATCTAGGTATCTTTTTAAAACGAATACTCTTTTTAAAATATTTATTTAAAAATTGTATGTAATACTAATAACCATTAATACTTAAATTCGAGGCTCACCTTATGACTACATTGCTCTAAGCCCTTTCCATGTATCATGTCAGTCCTGTGGGGATAGGTACTTTTAGTACCATTTTTCAGCCCAAGAGAGTGAGGTTCAGAGATCACGTAACCTAAGATCATGCAGGGCTAGGATGTAACATTGTGTTTGAAGCTAGAATGTGTCGTGGCTCCAGAATGCATGTTCTTACATCTTCTTGATAGCATGTGGTATAAAATTCAAAAGGTGCTAAAAGTTAGTGATCTGATGACAGTTGAGGTTCCTGGCCGATTTCTCTGACTTCTCATCCCTGGCGCAGCTCTCTGTCAGTTCAATGTAAGCCACTTGGGTATATATGCCCAGGTTCCACTGTAGACCTGTTAACACAGACGGTGGTACATGGACATAGTTTTTTTTTCTTTATACCAGTGAGATACAAATACATCTGCTGTCCCTCCATTTCACCCCTGTAATCCTGCTTCCTATCACCCTTTATTTAGCTCCTGGAAACCCCCATTTTACTTTTTTGCTCTATGTGTTTAACTATTTTAGATTTTACGTGTAAGTAAAATCTTGGATTATTTGTCATTCTATGTTTTGCTTATTTTACTTAGCACAGTCTCTTCTAAGTCCATTCGTGTTGTTAATGGCAGGATTTGCTTCCGTATTAAGGCTGGATAATATTCCACTGTATGTATATACCACGTTTTCTTTCTCCGTCCCTGATAGATGTCCAGTTATTTCTAGATCTTGGCTATTGTGAATAATCACCTTTTTTTTTTTAATAGCTGTGTACTGTTTTACAGTAGGAATGTATCATAATTTATTTAAACACCTCTGCTTGTGGTTTACAATATGCTATTCTAAACAAAGCCACCTTAAAGACGTTTGTGTTTATTATATGCAAATATGTGGAATCGTGTACTTACATATGTAAATATCTCTGTACACTCTGTTCCTGGAAGTACAACTGCTGAGTTAAAAGGGGTGCACATTTACACTTTTTGTAGATCTTGACAAATGATCTTCCCAGAAGTCTGTACTATTTTGTGTTCCTACCAATGTCATAATTTCCTCAGCCCCTTGCCAGCATTGGATATTATCTCGAATATTGTATCAGTTTGTAAAGTGATGTCTGTACACCGGATGAGGGAAATCAGCATTTGAAATTAGTTATCTTTAGCTAATTTAGTCTCGATGGGATTCACTTGTTCAAGAAGAGTTATGTGCAAGTTATGCAGATGCTCCCTGTTTTACTAAGAAATGTCTTCCATTCTTTTTCTTTAATATGCAGTTACTATGAAGCACTTTTATCAGGTTCAGGAAAACACTCTACCATGTCACCAATCCTGAGGAGCTTTCTAGAGGGGCCAGCAGTTACTGATTGGGAGTCTGGACTCACTGACCTCCAGTACATAAACCAGCCCACTGTGCGAGCCCCTCTTCCTGAGGCGGTGAAATCAGGCATGGCCACCAAGTGCTGGGTGACATTGTGGGGAGCCCAGCTACTTAAACGAAGGGTGCCCTCATTTGGACAGTAAGCTTACCACCTGACAGTAAGCTCATTGCTGTCAGCATGGAATTGACTCTGGAGCTCACACTTTTCTCGTTGGTGCTGTTCCTTGAGAGGGGCACACAGATTCCATTTCAGGGTGCTTGGCTCCACGGGATCAGTGTTCCCTAACTTTCAAGCCTGGAAGAGCAGAATTTCTGTCTCATCCCCTGGCGGGTCCTAGATTGTATTGCGTGGATCAAAGGCTGTTCCCTAAAGGAGAGGAGGAATTTGGGTATCAGGGGATGCTGTGCTTCCATTTTCCTGGGCCTCTGATCCTTCAAACGCTTTTTGGGCGGTTTGGGAAGGCAAGGTTCCCCAGGAGGTTTTGCAGCCTCCAGGGAGGACTGGATCGAGGTGTGCTGGCCCCTTGCTCTGTTCTGCTGTTGCCCAGCCTTGGGCTCAGCGGACACCATTTCCTTCGTATGGCCAGTTGTCCACATACTGGACGATGGATGCACGGTGCTGACAAAGCTCGGTGGTTGACTTTGAAGCTATCAAGTTTTAGTTTTTACTTTGCTATTTGGTCTTCTAGTCATGTTCTGTTTTAGCCTTTCGGACTTACTATGGAACAAGGAGCTGATGTTGTCCCCCTCCCTCCCTTTTTAAAAGGGAACTGACAACTTGTCAGTTTACTGACAACGAGCCAGAAGTTCGTACGATGGGGAGAGTCTGCATTGAAAGTGTTTATGCTTATCCTAAAGTACGGTGAGTGTACGTTCAATATTCATTACACAGTTCACGTGCCTGTTTGCCTGGCAAATGCCTGATTTTGAGGGTTTTCAACAAAGCTATTCTAATCTCCTAAACTTTGACAGCAGAACTGCCAGTTTTATTTACATATTTCTAATTAAGCTAGGTTTTTGTGGAGTGTGGAAGAAATGGTTTTGAGGTGACTTTATGTGTCAGTTAAAAATCATGTTGTGATTCTAGAGAAACTTCCTTTCCAGGCACTTGTGTTCTCCTTGAAGGGCTTCTTTGTGTGCCAGGTATCTTTAATTCACCTCTGGGCTTGTGCACGTGCGCGCCAGTGTTTGTGTGTGTGTGTGTGTGTGTGTGTGTGTGTGTGTGTGTGTGTGTATCTAGGTTTAAAAAAAAATTCCTTGTGTAAGGGCATTTTCTTGAAAGTCCCTAACAGGTAATGATACATTACCACTGTGTTACTTGATATCTATAAGACAAGGTTCCTAGAGATTTCACTTAGAAGTTTTTCTTCTATGGTCACTTTCATTTCTATTTCTAAGTAAGTACACAAACGTTTTGAGCATTTCTTAACATAACTTCTGAGGACCTGGCTAAAGTCAAACACAGTTTTTAAAAATGTTCTTCTTTTTACCATCATTGGTTTATTTTATGTCTGAAGTTGCTGCATCTTTCAGGGACCCTTTATGATGGATATTGTCCTGATTTCTTGTGGGTTGGTTAACATAGTGAGATCTTCACCAAAGCTTCTCATCTGACAGCCTGCTCTCTCTATGTGCACATATATTTGGTGTGTGAGCTCTGCTGTGGTTCTCAACAGGATGCAAGTGTGGATTCGAGGGAAGCGTCATGGATGACGGATAGAAAAATTATTTGTATTTTTTGGATCTCTTTTCTTAAACCTGCACAAAGCCAATCATTTCCACATGACTGGCCGCTACCAGCAACCAAGTGATATCCTTGTCATTGTAGTTCAGGCAGCTTCTTCGTAAGGCTGGGGACTCGGTGAAGTGTCTGGTGGTACTTGAGGAGTGATGTGAGGTAACCATTTATTCTCAGTTCACCTCTTTGAGTGTTTCTCTGTGGCTTCCTTCCGATGGGTATTTCTGTTCCTGGGCGAGTTGTAGAGGCTGGCAGCAGAGAAGTTGAAGAGTTTTATGAAGTGAGTCTTTTGAATATGAAGGGAGATAGAGGTACTACTGCTGCTGATTTTATCTCATAGCTCTCTCCTCCCTTTGGGTCCCCCTTGTCCTCCTTGATTCTCTTCTAGGAAAGTCCTGGATTCATTTAAATTATGGAGTGATTTAGGACCATTTAAAATTAGGACAAAAGGCATACCATAAGCCTTACTTCCTGAGTGCATGGGTGAGTGATCCGACCGAAGTCTTGATTATGTCTTGCAGCAGGAACACATGTGCTACTTTAACACACTGTCTCACTTCATCCATTACTGTGACCAAGGGAGATGAGGCCAGAAGCAGCCTTCAGAAGGGTCTTAGAGAACGACAGAGTGGTTTTGGTGTCATTAGGCATTTTGGGATTCTTCTAATCTTGATGCTGGGTTCTTAAAAGATTTTGTTTATTGGATCGACCATGGCTCAACTGCGATTCTGCTAAATCCATGGAAGTCCCAGGGGACGAGTGTTACAAGGTGTGTCATGTGCACGATGCATGCATGTGCCTGCACCTGCACACACGTGGCTTGTTGACAACTGGCAGCCATTCATGCCCACGAGACTGCCCACGGTGTCTGCTTAGCATGAAGTACAGCATTTCTGTTGAAGCAAACCTAATGCCGTGTTGGTAAAGATCTAGATTTCCCCAAAAGGGTCACTTTTTTTTAACCTTATAAAAGGGCTTTCTTTCAAATTTGTGTGTAAAGAAATCAATATTTCCCTATTATATTTGACATATCAGCTATGAATTGACTTCCAAAGAAATTGGTTTACAAATGTGTAAGAGGATAATTTAATTTAACAACAATCGGTACTATTAAATGAACAGTTCTATTTGTCAGGCACCAGGGCAAGTGCTTTTAAATGCATTATTAGTTTGTTTACTTCTCACAATAACCTTGTGAGGTAGATGCTATTATTATCATCCCTATATTTTAGAAGAGTTATGTGAGGTTTGGAAAGATTACCTGCCCAAGGTCACACAACTGTAGAAAGGGGTGATACCAGACTTTAGTGCCCAGGGCTCTCTGACTCCTGAACTTAAACTCTGAAATTCCTCAGCCCGTGCTGATTGTGTCCCGATGTCTGCAGAACAGGCACCACTTTGCAGGAGTAACGTAGGTTCCCAGTGTCTCTGCCTAACGACTTGGTCTGGCTGTAATTGCGTGCCCAGGAGCTGAATTGTCGGACAGGGATGACTGGAATTGGAAGTTGGTTGGTTGGCAGGAGAATTATTTTTTCCTCCTACCCTCATCCCACTTCACTATCCCTGTAAACTAGGGCAACTTAGGATACAAAAGGGCGACCTTACCCAAGATCTTATTAAAAGGCTGCTCATGCCTAGCTGATCAACATCTGTGTGGTGCTTTCATTAAAAACAAATACAAACAACTGCAGTCACTGAATTTGTTTTTATTTTATGTGCGGTCTCAATGCCAAATACAGTACTCTCAGAGCAAATGCACTTGGTTAAAAGAAGTAGGTACTCAGGAGACAGCTTACTATAATGAGTCAGTTTCCACATTGTTACTGAGCAGGACTTAGTGGTTAGAAGACTCTGGGGGGTAAAAATTGCCGTAATTAAAATACAGTAATTGGCAGGTTAGTGCAAAAAGGTTTTTCTGTTTGGATTCCAGAAAGCCAAATAAGGGCATTGTATGTATGAGATTTTTTTTTTCTAATACATTTTTTTTCAGTGCCAACAAATAGAGCCATTAAGACTTCTGTATCGTTATTTATAATGGGAAGGTAAAATGAGAGGTCACGCGGACACAGCTGCATGACTCCGGCAGGAGGGAAGAACAAAGCTGCCAGCCTTGTGTTGTCTTTGGAGTCAGGGCCAAGTAGAACACTGTGGGGTCAAGGGGAGATCTTTAGACAGGGGTTCACAGACCCATAGGCTTCTAATGAGTACAAGGTGGTGGTGAGGAGTCTGGGTGGATTTCAGGGAATAATTTCCAGATCTCAACTCTTGTATATATTCTTCTTTACTACCTGTAGGTGTTCTCCCATGGATGGTAGAAAGGCCTGTCTCCCATGCATTCCTAGTCTTATGAGGGTGCTCTTCAGACCCTGAGCTAGAAAAACTCCCGGACTCCAGACAAAGGGATGATTGAAATAGGGTGTTGGTGTTGATGAAAATTAATGACTCTAATGACAGGATAACAAATACTTTTGCAATTCAGGTGGCATCCAATTCTTTATTTTCCACAAATGGAAAGAGGACTTAATTGAGTTGTCAGTTGATCATTAAAAATAATTTTGATGATAGATCACCCTGAGATTGTTTCTGGCATATGTTCCAGAAGGAATTCAAACTATTGAGGAAAATTATTACAATACATTTAAATATCCATGTAGTTATTTGTGTGAACAAGTTTTCTCAGCCTTTAGATTTAATAAAGGGGGAGGGGCAGATAGGAGTAAAATTGATGAAGAATTCTTTCTCATTTTCATCTACAAATGCATAATTTAGTCGGAAAAAGTCGTTCATTTGTCTCCTTAAGTGGTGCATTTCTAAAGCAACTAATTTTTATTTTTAATAATAATTTATGAAATACGTAATATTTGTGGTGCTATCAATTGTATACAATTGATAATATAATAATAAATAATATAAATCTAGATAAAATAATAAAAATCTAATAATATAAATCAAGATAAAAAAATGAGAGTCATGTTCACAGGAAACTAAAAAAATTCACATTTATGTTTTCATGTATGTAAATCTAAAAAGACCTTATGACCATAAAATAATTTATATGTAAATTTTTAAAGTTTCCTGTGTCCATAAGATATTTACACATATATAACATTTTTCTGTGAGTTACACATATGTGTTATTTATACTTAATTTGCAGAGATATGCATTAGGATGGTTAATAAAACTTTGAAATATAAAAATATTTTACATTAAGACAAAGTTCTGTGGGGAAACTGGAATAGAACTACAAAAATAAAAGAAAAGAAGGAACAATGTAAAATTTCTATTTCTCAAGAGCTTTTTCAGTTTTTTGTTCTTTAATGAATAATGATAGCAAATAGTTCTGGTGTTTTGATTTAGTTGAAATCATTTTAGAGAATTGTGTTACAGTTTAGTTTTCAAACATCATTATATGATACCTTGGAAATTAGATCCTCTTAACTATTTAAACTTGAGATGAAAAACTTAAGGTGTCAACTGAAACATGGGTGAGAGGAAGCATAGTTGTAATTCTTTTAGTAGGCATACAAGCACAAACACTGAGGAAAACATGGAGACAAAGCATCATCTAGTGAGAACCAGGTGCCATTCGTCAGGTAGTACAATATGGACTGTACATGTGACAAAGAGCCCTAAAATCAGGAGTCTCTGGAGCCTTTTGGGGACATGTGAAGAAAGGTGTTAGGAAGAGCATCTTCTATCCTAAGGTGTGGGGAGAACTTTTAATTGAAATAGTAATAATAATAATTATTACTAGAAGTCTGCCTTTATTCCCTATAGTCACGATTTCTTTCATATATATGGAAGTGTGTGTGTGTGTGAGATCGGGTATGATAGTGAAGAGAAGGTTTTTGGGTCCTTTTGCTAGACAAAGGTAAAAATCACTGAGCCTGTGATTCTTTCCAAGGTGGTACTCACATGCATTTCCATGAAGGAAGGTCAGCAGCTCATTAAATTGAGCAGTGAGTTGGATGGGCTTTTGACTCGTTAAAGCCATTGGGAGAGAAAAAAATGAAGCTAGAAAAGACCTATATTTCAAGGATCACAGCAGTCTTTTCCAGATGATGTGTGCATGTGTGAGCAATTTGTTTTTAGATAGTAGGAGCCATCTCAGATTGTGTACTAACATCTGGTGGGTAGATAACCACAGACTCGGATAGCCAAACAAGAGTGGAAGGTCTTCAGTTGGTCAGGGTGGGAGTTGGCAGATGGCAAGGTCCTGGCCATGGTTTAAACCACACCTGGTAGGCGGAGGCAGGAGAGAATGCAGGTGGAGAATCAGAGGGGAATCCGTGCATGGTGGGGGTAGGGGGAGGGAAGGTAAGGAGGAAGGAAAGGCCAGCACTGGAAGGGCCAGAGTGGTCCTCTCTGAGACAGGCTTGTGGGACACCTACTGGGGGCCCAGGCCCCCAGTTGTCAGGACACATAGACACCCTACTTCCTCCTTGACTTACTTTGGTCACTGCACTGTCTGACATAATTCTTTCTTGGGGGCCATTTTCCACTTGGAATTGCCAATGCAAATGTCTTGCTGTGGGGTTTAGGTGGGCCAGTGCCTGACATTGGGCATTTCCAAGTTTTCCTTTAGCAGGCATAGCTGTGACTGGGGTCTCCAGCAGATCTTTATAGTGGTAGCCTTTGGGAGCAGGTGATTGCTAAATATTGCCCAGCTAATAACTGTTTAGAAAGCCACACTAGATCCCAGTGGAACCCTTTTGAACTAACTGCTGACTGCCTTTAAAAGAGCAGTGCAGGCTTCAAAGTCTCTTCTGTTTTGTTCTGTTATTAATCTCTTTAGGAAATGATTCCTTTGGGAACCAGGATAAGAGGACCTGCTGACTACAAAACAGCTGCCTGGCCACTAAGTCTTTAGAAAGAGACAATGGAAAATAATCTAGTACAACAAGGTCTATTGTCCGGAAGTGACATTTCCCTCCTTCCCTTGAGTTGAAACATGGAAAAGTAATTATAAATTGGGGGCTGGGGAGGCACTATCCCTTTTGCTGTTTCTTTCTCACACAATGCACAAGGGAGATCATGCTTTTTAGCAGTTTGTTTCCTCCCCGGTGTTTGGACAGAATGCCTGTAAAACCTGACACTAAATTAATCAGGCAAATGTATAGAATGTCAGAGGGATTACATTGGATTCTGGGTAATCATTGGTTGGCCTTTGAGTTGTTGACATGCCAGATGTCTTTGGTATCAGTGAAATGATAAATGTCCATGTGATCAGACTGGTTGTCATGAAGGGCTCCCAGGAACTAATTAAGCTTCTTTCTAGTCCTCAGGTTTTGTTCGTATCTGAGACCGTGTCTTTTGGGCTAAGGTGTACCTATGGGAGTCCTTTGGGACGACAGGCTGTCTTTTTTACCTATGCATCTATATAACAGAAAACAAGATTTAACACTTCATTGTTGAAAATGTGGGAAAAATGTAAAGAAAAACCTATCTATAATGTCATTACCAGAAATAACCTGTTGTTATTCTTTACATTTGTGTCTTTACATTTTTAAGTGTATTTGATGCATTCTTTTTAAATAATAGGATCTTATAGTATTTGCTCTTTGGTATTATGGTTTTTCCACTTAATGATAGATTGCAAGCTAATGAATTTATCTCTATTACAGAAGATAAACACTTGAAAATGTGAATTACTGTAATTTTAGGTAATTAGTGTAGTCTAGCTTTAGAGGAGCAATTGCCCTGATTTTTACCCCTGTTTCTAATGCTGGCAGTGAATATCTAAAAGTCGCTTGTTTTTTTTTTTTCATACAATGGAAATGAAGAATACTTGGCTGTCAACTGAGATTAGATGCTCCTGACGATTCACTTTTCACTAGAGATAGAGGGCAGACTGTCCCAGAAATTTGGGGAAACTTCCTACAATAAAATAGTGCAGGACCTAAGAGAGCCTAGCGCATTAAAGTGAGCCCATGAAAAAGAGATAAAGCCTTTGGCTTTTCTGTTTCTGGGAGTGTTTCTCTCTTTTTTTGTGGATGTTTCCTTTGTTTGGCCAAGTGATTATTAGCCTTCTAGGTGGAGGACATTTTCTTTAAATTGCCATAAAGAATCCCAAATTTCATAGTACTGGAAACCTTCTGGAATATTTGCTTTAAGTTTCATTTGGACAGTGTCATGGGTTGAATTGTCCCCCAGAAATTTGTATGTTGAAGTCCTAACTGACCCTCAATACCTTAGCATGCGTTTGGAGACTGAGCCTTTAAACAGGTGATTAAGTTAAAATCAGGCTTTTAGGGTGGGCCCTTAGCTTATTTGACTGGTGTCCTTATAAGAAGAAATTTGGACACACAAAGCGACACCAGTGGGATGAACGTAAAGAGGAACAACCATGTGAAGGTCGTAAGGTAAGAAGGCAGGTGTCTGCAAGCTAAGAAGAGACCTGAGGAGAAACTAACACCACAGACACCTCGATCCTGGGCTTCTAGTCCCCAGAACTGTGAGAAAGTCAATTTCTGTAGTTTGCCCCACCCACTCTATGCTATTTTGTTTTGGCAGCCCTCGCAAACTAATAAGGCAGCAGGAGAGTCATTTGATGTATTTGGGGCTATGCTGTCCCAACTACAACCACATGGCAAACTTTTCCATGGGGGTGTGAAGAAATCACCTTAGGATGGTAGGGGCATGGGATAAGAGGAGGCGAGCACCTCGCTGGGATGCGGGTTTTTGGGAAAGTTCTACCTACTGGATCAAGTGGTTGGTTCACTGTGTTCTATTATATTATTAGGCTTTGTAACTTATATTATTTAACATTATGTGATTTTCCATGGATCAGTGTTACGTTAAAGATAAAGGAAAAACACTAAATATGAAAGGAAAAAAAACCCTTATTTACATGGATTATATTGAGTGAAATAAAATAAGATATTGTCAGATTTTTTCTTATTACTATCGTTTACATAGTTGCTCATTTCAAAAGCTAGTTTAAGTAGATTGTAACTGTATTAATTAGTTATTTCTTTATGGGAAATAGGTTAATTATTTTTCCATTTAAGGGGAAAAGTAGTATCAGAAGTGAGCCAGTCAGCCTTGCCAACATGATAAGAAAATGCAGAAGCTTATGCCATTGAAGCGTGATCCTGAAATATCTGTGCTGCAAGGTGGGTCAGGACTGCTGGTGACAGTTGTTCTAATAGTTAGAATTGAGAATATTTACCATGCTCTGGAGAGGAAGTTGTGGGTGTCTAGTGGAAGTGGGTCTGATCGATGTTCATGTCAAGTTAGCCTGTGCATGTGTGTGCGGGTGTGCGTGTGTGTGCGGGTGTACCTGTGTGTGTGTGTGTGTGTCCACGTCTGTGTGTTGTGATGGTAGAGATTTTTCACATTGATAATTCACATTGAACATTTTTTTCTGTTTTATTTATTTTAGAGAGAGACACTACGAGCGGGACAGAGTGTGAGAGACAGAATCCCGAGCAGGTTCTGTGCTCAGCACGGAGCCCGAGGAGGGACTTGATCTCAGGACCCTGGGGTTATGACCTGAGCTGAAATCAAGAGTCAGACGCTCAACCACCTGAGCTTCCCAGGCGCCGTAATAACTCACATTTTAAATGCATGGGACTGGTTGGAAGCACAATGTCTGGCTAGATCATCGTGCTAGAAAAACACGCTTAGAAGCACACGTGGTACTGCTTCAGATTGTATGCTATCCTCTGAGGCAGTAGCTGACAATATTACTGTGTGTCTCAATATTTCGATAATTATTCATAGGAAGCATTTAGCTTTAAAATTCTGGTGGTAAAGTTTCTTAGATTACCTGAGCCCTTTATCAGGGCTTTTGGATGCCTAAGATGGCCCTTTAGCACCTAGCTAAAAATATTTCTTGGAGCACCTGGGTGGCTCAGGCAGTTGAGTGTGTCTGACTTAAGTTCATCTCATGATCTCATGGTTTGTGGGCTTGAGTCCCACGTCAGGCTCTGCGCTGGCAGTGCAGAGCCTGCTTATGAGTTTCTGTCCCCACCACTCCCTTTCCCCCTCCCTGACTTGCTTTCTTTCTCAAAATAAATAAATAAATTTAAAAAAATTTCTTAAGGGAATATTTACTAAATGTATTAAATATCCTTTCCCTCTTTGAGTGTTCTGAATATAGCTTGACCTTTTGTCTAAATAATCAAGGTCATCATTATGAAAGCACTTCTTGTTCTGGAATGTAATGATGTCTTGGGAGCTATTGAGTTAAGTATACAGTACACCCTGAGTATATACGATTTTTGAATGTTTTCCTTGTCTTTTATATTTTCTTCCTCTATTTTGTTGTCACATCATCACTTATAATTTTCTTTGCTGCTTTGTAGCTCCTTGCTTCAGTATAATTTGCTGTGTCTGCTTGGCTTGTGGGAATGGAGATTATAATAATTGAACTTATAGTGGTTGTGTATAAATTAGCAGCCTGAGAAAGCGGAAGAAGCTCTGCTTCAGGGAAAAGTACAAATGGAGTGTCCGATGTCTACCCAAGTTGTACTCTTGAGATTAATATACTTCTGCAGGGTGCCTTTTGTAGGTGAGCTCCGTCCAGTGCTGGCACTGGTCAGCACCCTGAATTCTGGCTGGCAAATCACACAAGTGCTTAGTCTTCCTTCTCTCTTGTCAGCTATGACCACTTTTGCAGCTGAGAAATAAAAGTTCGTGCTTCTCTCCATCTTGATTTGTACTTTCGAATAGAAGTCATAAGTCTTAACAAAGGCTGTAAGAGAAAGGCATGGCTGGTCCACACATACATAACTGAGTCTCCTGTGTCTAGTTCTACATCTCTTAGCTATCAGCATCATATGTTTCAAAAATTTCTTCATGAAGTCAACCACAAGACATTTTATAATCCCATTACCTACCCTTCTCCACCCCAAAAGTGCTTTCTTTAAAAGAGCAGATAATTGGTTTGTAAATTTCTCAGTTTAATCCTTAAGAGATTTAAGTGATCTTTTTCTCAGTGGCATTTTAATTTTCATTTACAAAATTTCATCCTCTTAGCTTTGTTACTACTGATTTTACTTGGAAAACTATAGCTTTGGAGCAGTAGTGATAAAACAGATGTATGCGTATCTTCCTGAAAGGACCACCAGGGTGCTGATTTTTTTTTTTCCTTAGGATTGCCATGCTTGCGATTTTTTATGGACTTCTGACCCAAACTGGGACAACAGATGTACCTGATTTTTCCCCTCAGTGATTTACAGCATCAGCTATGGTCAGCACTTACCTTGCCTAATTCCTTGTATTGCTTAACTATGTGTATAGAGGAAATTTCTGTACGTATGCTGGCATTTTGCCCAAAATGAAGAGTCACTTTCTCCAGAGACTTTGACTTACACAGCTCCAAACGATATATCCAGGTGAAAGTACTGATACCAGAATGGGTATGAGAGATGTAAAGACATTTTAAAGTTGATCAGTACTTGATATTTTACTGGTAATACCAGATAGCTTTTATTACACATGAAGAGAATATTTTTAAATACTCATGAATAATAGTATTATTCTGCCAGAAAATGTGATGTGTGGTGGAGTCAATGATTCAAAAATGATGCGGTTTTCTACTTTCGATTTAGATGAATCATGCTCATGACTGTATTCATCCAAATCAATAGGTTTTAAAGTGCAGGGCAATTGTTCAAGGTCTGGAGGGTGAGGAAGGGCTGGTGAAATTTATTGTCATAGGTGAAAATCAAGAAGTTTTAATTTTATAATGATGAAATTAAAAGGCTTAAAAAGATCTGAGAGATTATTAGTACTTCTTCTCCCCTCCTCCAAGCCCAGAGTAGTTAATTGAATTTCTTAAGTTTACTCAAGTTGTACTTGAACTAGCAATTGGGGATAGTAAAAAAGCCCAGAGGCATTAAAATGAATCTTAAAGGGTGATTACTAAGAGTGACTTAAAACAGTTTTGATGATTCTTTGAATATATATGACCCATCTCACCAGAGTATCTGTCTTAGCTCTTCGTTATTTTGCCACCAGCATTTTACATTAATAGGCTACATTAATGTTTGTTATGGCATTAGCGGATTCTATAATCAATGAGTATTTTTTTGGCCATGCCTTTTCTTGTCTTTCACAAGACTTTACTTTTCTTGTAAAGGTGAGACTGGCCACTGGACAGCTGTGCCCTGGGAAGTTATTGGCAATCTTGGTCTAGACTGAATATTGGCAACCTTGGTCTAGATTGAATTCAGGCTACATGGCCACTGGCCAGAAGCTTGGCCAGTTTAGCTACTTGACCACCTGCTTCTGTTTTTCTGTTTCACTTGCAAATGGAGGTGGTTCTTATTCTGACATCAACATCAGTTCAAAAAAAATTCCTTGGAAGACCTTGGAAAGGGGAGGCAGATGAATGATCGGGGTTCCTGGTTTTGTTCCCCGAAGAGTAACAACTTTTAATTGCGATCCTGGGACTTTGGTCCAGCTATAGGCCATTAGGCGCAATGAAATTTTGTCTGCAAATGAATTCTTTTGTAGGTGAGAACTATGAGATGTTTATCATGGAAACCTTGAAAATTGTAGACCACTTCACATATTAGGTTTTAAAAGATAGAATTTGTTCCAATTAATTAGTATGACCTAAGAGAAATTACTTTAAATAGTTAATCTCTTTTTCAGTAACACTGCCATTATTGGAAATAGGAATTTATTACGGCCTTATAAAGCACCCCCCCCCATTTTTTTTTAGCTTAAGGGTTGTAGCTGGTTGCTATACCTGATTTTTTAATTGATTATCTTGAGAGATTTGTGGTTAGAATTTAAAGTCAAACCCACTCTTAAAGGTTTTGATTTGAAATGTACTGTAGGCTCTGAAGGCATCTCAGTGACAAGATGGCCAAAGTTAATATATCTTCCAGAGTGGTTGCTTCGAAGAACAAAACATTTAATCTTGACAGTGTTTGTTTTCTTTTTTTTTTTCTTTTATGGCTTAGTTTTATTAGCTAGATCATCTTAGGCTTCTAATATGCCTTTTCATTTCTCAAGATACCTGGTTCAAGTGTAGCGGACAGTGGTGTTTAAAGGGTCTCACTTTCTTTGCTTTGTGTAGACATGATATTAAAAAAAGCAGTAGCCTAGCATGTGATTTTCCTCTTGGAAAGAGAGAAAAGATCGGACACAGATGGTGGGGAGGAATGGCCTCTTTCCTTATTCCTTAGTAGCAACAGTGATACTATAGGTTGTGACCATGCTACAGGGACCAGAAGGTGGCACTTAATTCGAGGAGGGTGTCACAAGACATTCCCTGGAATATGCTTGGAATAGAGTGAAGGAGGTGAAGAGAATGTTTAAGTAGTGGAGTTGGTTAAGATCATCTTTGTATTTTCGAATGATTTCTAGATGCTCTCATTTACCTTGGTGTACTTCTAACAGAATTTAACCTTATGCTTAATTCAGTTACTCAGAGAAAGATAGAAACTTCTTCATTTTCCTCATGTCATGTTAAGAAATTGCCCTTGAGGGACACCTGGGTGGCTTAGTTGGTTGAGCTCGGCTCAGGTCATGATCTCGCAGTTCATGGGTTCAAGCCCCATATCAGGTTCTGTGCTGACAGCTCGGAGTCTGGAGCCTGTTTCAGATTCTGTGTCTCCCTCCGTCTCTGCCCCTTTCCTGCTCATGCTCTTGCTCTGTCTCTCAGCAATATATAAATGTTAAAAAAATTGAAAAAACAAAAGAAATTGCACTTGATATTTAAATATCTAGATAAGAAAATAGAGTAGTAGTTCTCATCTTGGAGTATATTATAACCCAGGGAAAGAAATCCACTTTATAGGCATGTAGTGGACAGTTTTTGTTTGTAGTTAGATTGAAAGCCAAGTTGATACTCTGCTTAATGTTAGTATTAATTAGAGTTTTGCTGATGTTAGTACGTAAAGATTTTTTTTACTCCTTAAAGGGTAGTTCTGTGTCTCATAAGGTTTTAATAATATGTCTTTCACCAATAAGTGACATTTTCCCCATAGTCTATATAGTGGAGCTCAGGCAGATCCTAGTTTATATTCTGGCTTTGCTACTTAGTAGATAGCCTTAACTTCCTTATCTGTATAAAGGAATAATAGTACCCCCCTCAGGATGGCCATGCATGTTAAATGAGGTAAAACATGTAATGCATTTAGCACAATGGTTGGCACACTAAGTGCTCTGGAAAGGTTTTTTACGTTAATTGTAAATACTGAGCATGAATCAGGCTCTCTGGACAGTTTTAAGATTGGTTAGGTGAGATGAATATGCGTCTGTTTGACTTTAGATAGAGCACATGGAGTCGGGTGTATTTGTACAAATGAAGTAATGCACACTTAGTATAGTTCCTGACATAGGTGAATAAGTAATCCAGACAGGTTACAGAACAACTATGATTACTGTTATTTATTCCGTTTTCAAAAAGTGTACCAAATGCATATCTTATTTTTTTAACGTTCATTAATTTATTTTGAGAGAGTGAGAGGTGCGTGTGTACATGCCCACATGTGTGAGTGGGGAAGGGCAGAGAGAGAGAGAGGGAGAGAGAGAATCCCAAGCAGGCTCCATGCTCAGCAAAGAGTCTTATGTGTGGCTTGATCTCGTGTCCATGAGATCACGACCTGAGCTGATATCAGGAGTCCGCCCCTAACCAACTGAGCCACTCAATTGCCTCTACTTTTTTGATGTGACTATATATAGACTGCAAAACAATAATAAAATAATTATTAATATGGCTATATGGAGACTATAAAAACAATAAAAGTATATATTTAAAAAAATACTAAGTGTTTTATAACCAGTAAAGATGTGCAGGGTAATCTTAATGTGATCAGAATATAAATTCCTTCAAGGCAGAATCTTTGTATATTTCATTGGTTGCTGTCTTCTCAGAGACTAAAAAGTGTCTGACACATAATAGATGCTCAGAAAATTTGGATGAATGGATAAATGTGTGCTAAACTCATTTCAGTACATGTGTTTGCCCAGCCTCTTGCAGTCCTAACTGATTACGAAGCTTTCCATGGCATAGTGTGTACAAATTCTGGCCCTAGACAACTTCAGTTCATATCTACTTACTGGCTGAGGATCTTGGGCAATTATTTACTTCTGTATGCCTCAGTTTCCTCATTTCTACAATGGGATATAATTGTACCTACCTCCTTTGTTTCTTATGAGTATTAAATTAATGAATATTTGTACAGCGTTTAGAGGAGTGCTTTGCCTTTATTAAATTCTGTGTAAATGTTAAATGATTAAACCAATACCGAATAAGTAAAAGGGGCTTCTCTTTGGCTCCGCCTGATTATGTCCACTCAGTGGACATACAACCCAGAGACTGACCTTGGCTGACATTGATATGATGTTGGCTGGTTCAAGAAGAGCTGAGTCAGATCCCTCTTCCAGGAACCTACGCTTGGCAAGTTGAAAAATTAAGCCAATTAGCTGTTGAGAAAGGTGGTTTACAACCCAGAGAGAAGGGTGGCCATTAGAAGATGAGTGCCACAGGAGATGCCATTGGCCAGGGCAGTGGTGAGAGTGGAGTATGTTGGGCAGAGAAACAGAGAAGTAGAGAGGTTGTGGGGGTGAGGCCATGTTAGGGTGGCTGCATATATGTAGCATGCACTTCCTTGTTCCTCCCACCACACATTTTTTTGTTTTTTGTATCATAGTTTGAGTGTAGCTCTGCTCCTGGTGAGACAAAGCACCTGGGGTGATAAGTCACGTACAACAACTAGCTTGGCATGTCTTAATTTCTTTCCCTTTATTTTTAATTTTTTTTAAAAAAATATTTGTTTATTGAGAGAGGGAGAGAGAGAGAGAGATTGTGTTCAGATGCAGGAGTGAGGAGGGGAGGGGCAGAGAGAGAGGGAGAGAGAGAAAATCCCGAGCAGGCCCCACGCTGTCAGCCCAGAGTCTGATGCAGGGCTTGATCTCATGAACGGTGAGATAATGATCTGAGCCCAAATGAGAGTTGGATGCTTAACTGACTGAGCCACCCAAGTGCCCCAATTTGTTTCCCTTTAGTAAATGTTTTCTTGTTTAGAAAAATAAGCAGCTCTTTTAGGATGTGGCAGTAGAGGCAGCAGCAGCTACAAGGGAGGACAAATTCACATTTGGCTTCAACACACTCAGGCAGTGTTAGGTTGCTTACAATATAACAGACACAGAAATCTGTTACAAAGCACTATTGACCTCTTTAGTGAAGGGTTAAGTATCCCTGGATAATTCGGTAGTGCTTGAGAACATATGTTACGATGTAAGTGACTAGATCAATAAGAAAAGGGTAAGTTGTGTTTACCATGTCTTAAAAAAAAACCTAAGGTAGAGAAGCATTCAGTTTGTTTTGGGAAGGTTTCCTTTCACATTGGGGAGATTTTAAGTCAGATGAAGTTTGGACATTGTATGAATCAGAATTCTTTTAGTTGCAAGTGATAAAAACCCATCTCGAATATGACGACTCATGTAACCTGTAGTTCAGAGGTATGGCTGGCTTGGAGCAAAGCAGTACTCAGGAGGTTAAAAGGAACTTCTTAGGACTCTTGCTTCCACTCCAAGTCTACATGATTGGGTCTTTTGGATAAAAAGGGAAGAGACCTTCTCCAACATCTGCGGACAAAATTAAGTGAAAGGATACAGCACCTGCTTGGGTCCCATGTCTACTTGTAGGCATACCACTGTGTCAGGGAGGATGATGGTTGCGATTGGTCCGGTCTGGGTCACATGCTTCGTCTGAGGCAAGGGGGCTGGTTTGTTATGAGTGACAGCCCCACCAGGATATGCAGGGTGGAGGAGGGGAAGCTCTCGAGGGGAGGACTGTTGGCAGGAGAGAGACTTCCACTCCAGGGAAATGAATGGCAGAGTGTTTGTTATTCAGGAAACCACTCCTCCAGAGCTCTCCTCTCTTCATGCCAGATAAATGAGGTTTCACACTATTTGGAGTTACTGGCTTTGGGAACATGCAAAATAAAAATTGTTATGCATTAAAAAAAAAACTACTTAAACTGTCATTCTTTTAAATCAATTTTTTAAATCAATTTTTTTTAAACTTCTATAATGGAACTTGAACCTTTTTTTTTAAACTAGCTTTTAAACTACCATGGTAGTGATGATATAGTCCATTTCTCTCCTCCAAATCTTAAGAGGAAAGTTAAAACCAATCTGGATAGGGACTAGCAACTTTGAGTTCAGGGTACTCTTTAGTTAGTATGCTCAGGATGAAGGCTTTTTATCATCCCTTATTTACAGTCACAGTGGAAAGAGATTCTTGGCATAAAGGTCCTCTAGTTTTGTTATGCCACATTAACCAAGATGTGTAAATGTCATAAGTGAACTATTGATAGCGCCTAAGTGGTCCAGGGAGATTGCTTGAGAGCTGGCGTTGTTATGCCCAGGAGAGCCTAACCTACCTTCTTTCATAAATAAAGCATCCCTTATATCACGTAAATTAGTCCAATCTCCTCCAGACAGTCAGCATGGACTGCATTTTGTTTTACCCTAAAAGGCTTTGCTGCATGAGATTCAAATGCAGGATTAATAATCCGCTTTTGTGTTTCACAGGTTGGTACTATGATAAAGACAGATCCTGGGATCAAAGCGAAATTCCGATTACTCTTTCTAGTCTAATTAGAATTTATAGGAAATACAGCCTTCCATTAGATTTTCCATGCCAGACGTGAAAGATATGTTTAGCTTTCCTTCCTGTGACTGTGTGCCTAGCTAGCTAGACTGTTTTGTGCCCTTGGCTACCTGGTTACGTGGTGCAGCGGAAGAACTGGATTCTGCAACAGACGAATCTCCCATTCCATTTTCTAAACAAGCACCACAAATTCACTAGTTCACAGAGGTCTTCCCTCAACCTTTTTCTTATATATCGGATTTGTATGAGTAGCAAGAAATATGTTCAGTATTCTAGAAATATTTGCGTACGGAGTATATTTCAACAGTAACTATCACCAGGCAGACCTCATCACAGGAAAGGAGACAGTGGGAAATGTGGCACTGATAGGCCTCTTCTGTGTGTGTCCTCTTTCAAAACCATATGATTCACTTTCATCCTTAGTCCTTTCTGTCTACTGACAAATAGTACTTACATGTCTGTATTAGAGTCCAGGGAGGACAGGATCACACTTGATCCTGATGATAGGCCTTGGGTCCGGCCTTACAGAACTCAAGAGCCCACGTTAGCACATGAAGATATTTGCCAAGCCTACATTCTCAGGAAAAAGTTGCGTAATATAAACGGATGGAGACAGTGATAGTATCTTTATTAGAGGCCATACCCAAGTACAAGTAATTCGTTTAGAAAGATAAACGTGTAGAAAGCTAAAGTTTAACAAATTATTGTTCCCTGCTGAAGAAACAGCGTTTTCTTTTTTCTTTTTCCTTTTATTATTATTATTTTTTACCTTAGAGAGTGTGAGTGGGGGAGAGAGGCAGAGGGAATCTTAAGCTCCATATTTAGGGCAGAGCCTGACCCTGGGATCATGACCTCAACCTAAATCAAGAGTTGGACATTGAGCTTAAATGACTGAGGCACCCAGGCGTCCTGAAACCTTCTATTTTCTTTCCTACCTTGGCCACAGACCTGTTGCTGGGGAGAAGATGTGCCTGCTGAAACAGACCACTCAGTGGTGTTGAGAAGCCTTCTAAGTAACCTCTGACTATGTGTTCAGATTCGTGGTGATTTACTAGGAGATTAAGGTAGTTTTCAGAGAAACTGGACAGGCTGGTATACTTCCTTTGTCACTCATTTTCACTTTGCTGATAGAGATTCTACACCTCCCTCAGGCTTGCCTCTAGTGTTCTCCAGAGAAAACTTGCCCCGGTAATTTTGTGGAGCCCGGAGCGGTCTTTGCTGTCCGAATTCCCATAGCGTTCTCATGCTTTTAGAGCTGGAGATCACACTGTCTTGTTTGGTTCTCTGGTACTATGTGAATGTCCATTTGCCTCCCCAATGATATTATCCCACCAATTCAATCTGTGGAGTGTTTTCAAAAGAAATAGTTGATCATCTCATTTGATATTCATAAGAGCCCTTTGGGACAAGTACAGTAGGAGCCTCTATTGGTAGATGAACTGAGGCACAGAGACGTGGCTCCTGGAGTCACGTTTATGGAGCATTTGCTCTGAATGTAAGCGCCCTGTGATGGACGGATGGATGCCAGTAAAGGTGATGCACAGTCCTTGTGATGTAGAAGCTTTCGGTTAGGCCAAGAAGAGAAGTTGGGCACTATTATGTAAAATAGGTGACCGTTCATTTTGTGGAAAGCGGGAAGGGGGGAATGATTAGTGGGATAAGGAAGGCTTCTAGGGGAGAGGGGATCATACACATACTGGATTTCAACATATGCATGCATAACTTTGACAGATACAGGACATCACTGTCAGGGAGATAGCAGGGCAAAAGAAATAAGGAAGTACAAGCCATGTTTTGAGAAGGAGAAGTAGAGAAGCAGAAAGGAAATAGGTCGGAAACTCTGTTTGGGATCAAGTGATGGAGGATCTAGCAGCCGAGGATTTTGGTTGGGACCAGAACATGTTTGAGGGAGAGAGCAGTGTGATAAAGATGGGGTGGTGGGGGTGCAGCAGTGAGCTGGTGGGATGGGGAGAAGGATTAAGAGGTTACGGAGATCTGCCTGCTCAGTAGTTGGATGGGGTGATGGGAAGAGATGGTGATGAGAGAGGGATAGAGGAGGAGGGAGGGACAGCCCCTGTCATGTGACGGGACAGGGGTGGGCTGTGTAATCCGCACAGTGGTATAGACTTAGAAAGATACTGGAGCTTCATTCCAAGAAAAGATATCATACTTCCCGGAAGGACATGTTTGTGGCAATGTACGGATATGTGGAATATCCAACGATTTGGTTATACTCACGGAGCTAACACACGTTGGACTCTCCATAGTGTCCAACACAGAGGAGGCCATTTTACCAATACATGGTGATTTCAGGAATGAGATATTTTTAGTTGGTTTGTAGTAATAACTTAAATAAAGCTGGACTGAATTGTAAGTGTAAACCTTACACCATGGTTCTAGTAAATGAGAACATATCAGGACTATTTTAAAAATTATGGAAACATATGATTTCTTAAGAACTAGCAGGAGCTATAGAAATATCCCTTTTTAACTAAATTATTGAGATGCTAATTAAAAATAGTTTTCAGCCATTTGTTACAAAAGACCCCTTATAGGCTTTTATTGGATAAGCCTTTGGACTTTGCTGAGTTTATGAAAAGTGATAGTTTCTTAGAAATTTCCAAGATTTGACTGTTAGCCTTCATAGATTTCCTATATATGAATAAGTAGGATTCAGCATTTTAACAGATTGCCAAGTATTATTTTGAAATGTAAATGTATACATATTTATTCATATGGAGGAATATAACTGGTCACCTGAAGGTCATTTTTTTAAATCTTACAAAAACTTGTAAATTAGATCAAAACACTATAATCTATTGTCTTTAGGAGTCCCAAAGATAACCAAAAAAGTATAACAGAAACTAAAGGTATAACTTATTCAAACATATTAACTACAAAGCTCACTACTATATTTGTATTCCTACTTTATTTGTTCACAAAGTATTTATTGAATTCATACTATATACTGAGCTATAGGCACTGGGGATACAGAGGTAAGCAAACCTGCCCGTAATACCAAGTTCACCTAGGTTTCTAGCTAGAAACCTGGGCATCACCCTTGTCCAGTGGTTCCAAAGTGTGTTCCTGAGACCAGCATCATCAGCATCAACTGGAAACTTGAAGGTGGGGCCCAGCAATCAGTTTTAACAAGCCTCTTCTAGTGATTCTGATGGTCTATACAGTCTGAGAGCTATAGACTTTTTTTTTTTAATTTTATTTATTTATCTTGAGAGAGAGAAAGTGCTGGGGTGGGGCAGAGAGAGAAGAGGAGAGAGAGAGAGGGAGAGAGAGATTATCAAGCAGGCTCTTAGCTGTCAGTGTTGAGCCCCATGCAGGGATTGATCCCACAAACTGCGAGATCATGACCTGGTCCAAAATCAGGAGTCAGACACTCAACCAACTGAGCCACCCAGGTGTCCTGAGCCATAGGCTCTTAATCAGAGCTTCCATGGAGAGAACTGTATGTTAGTGTGTTAGTTTCCTTTTAAATCTTTTTTTAAAGTTTATTTATTCTGAGAGAGAGAGAGAGGAAGAGGTAGAGAAAGAGGGAGAGAGAGAATCCCAAGCAGGCTCCCTAATGTCAGTGCAGAGCCTGAGCCAGAGCTTGATCTAAAGAACTACAAGACCACGACCTGAGCCAAAACCAAGAGTTGGACACTCAACCGATTGAGCTACTCAGGTGCTTCTCCTTTTAATTCTTTGTATTTTGTGCACTTAACACTTTTGAGAAACATTTATGGGCCTCAACAGAATGCAAAAATGATCTCTGGCACAGAAAAGATTAGTTAGGAATCCTTTTGGCCTGCATATCTTTGTTTTTCCCTCTTGCTTTTCTTATGCATCACTTCATAAAATCTTGCGGATTCTACTGTTGAGGTACCTCTCAAATCTTCCCTTTCTTCTATATCCCTCATAGTATTAATTTAGCTTAAGATTCATTTCCTTCTTTAGATATTGCAGTCACAGCCTGAGTTTCCTGCCTCAGCAGGCTTACTACTCCCCCAATTCATCCTCGCCACTATAGTCAGAGGAATCACTTTTAGGTATGAATCATATACCTTGTTATTGGTCACATGGGATCAAGTCCACATTCATTAGAATAGCTTGCAAGAAGAATTCATGGTCTAGACCTCATCTGGATTTTCAAGGTCCTCTCACTTAGCAGAAATTATTCTACAGTTCTTTGACTGTACCATGATACCTCTACCTTTGTGCCGACTGTTCGTCTACCTGGAAGATCCCACCTTTCTTCCTTGCCTGGGGAACTTTTGTTCACACTTAAGTTCTCTTAAGAAGCCAGGTATTCTTTAGCAACCCAGGCTGTGCCAGCGGGTCTGTTCTCTGAGCCATTGGATTTTTCCTTCAAATATTCATTCCAAAAATAGTTGACTACAGACTTCATATTTTAAAAATCTTTGGTACCCAATGAAGAGCTTTCAAGCAGATTACTTAGGTTGGTAGTTGATCCAGGAGGGTGCTTCTCTGGCCTTAAAATGTTCATACCTCTGGGGAGCAAGCCAATGGCTGGTATAGAACCTGATCTGCCATCATTCAGGGTAGGGAGGCGGAGTTGATGTCTCCAGTGGCCGCCACAAGGAGGGTGTGGGATGGGCACTCTGTAATCCCATGGGAGAGTCTGTAATGGGACTCTCACTGTCTGGTTGCCAGGCTGCTGGGGGCCAAAACACATTTGAGGTATTGTGGTTTGAGTTCTTGTCTCAAATGATGGGAAATAGAGATGACTGGGGCTCAACCACAGTGAATAAGTTTAAAAACATTTGTGTCCAACCTCCCAATATAAAAGTCATACATAGTCATTATCAGAATCTAGGGAGATAGGAGAAAAGTTTGAGGGGAAAAATTATATGTTGCTCTATCTCCTAATGAAAATAGTTGTTATTATTTTTAACCTTTCCATATTATTATTTTTCACTTTTCCAAAATTTACATGGAATGGAATGGAATGGAAATTTCCAATTTGCAAATAAATTTCTTGATTATATTACAAACTTCTTGCTATAGATTCTTTTTAAAAAATGTTTCTGAATTTATTTTTGAGAGTGAGAGAATGAGGAGGGGGAGGTGCAAAGAGAGAGAAAGAGAGAGGAAGACAGAGAATCTAAAGCAGGCTTGGAGCTGTCAGCGCAGAGCCTGACACGGGGCTCCAACTCACAGACCGTGAGATCATGACCTAAGCTGAAGTTGGACGCTTAACCAATCGAGCCACCCAGGTGCCCCACAATAGATTCTTAATACGAGTTTTAATGGCTACATGAAATTTCATTGAATGAATGTGTCCTGCTTACTTACATAATTCCACTGTAATTAAGGATGTCAGTAATTACTCTTGAACTCCATTTTTTGCTTTTTTATTTTAATTCCAGTTAGTTAACATACAGTGTGATGCTAGTTTCAGGTGTACAAGATCGTGATTCATCACTTCAGTACATCACTTGGTGCTCATCCTGACAAGTGTACTCCTTAATCCCCACTAACTATTGAATACATCTCTCCACCGACCTCCCCTCTGGTAACCATGAACTCTTTCTCTTTTACAATCAAACATTTATTGAGAAATAGAACAAGGCTGGGTAATTCTTCCCTTAAACAGTAATATAGAGTCTCCATATCTGCTATTTGTGAAGACTACATCATGTAGAGTAACATTTAAACATTTTAGAGTCTCTATTATAGAATGTCATGCTTTTGAGATAAGAGAGGAACATACTTTAGTTTTCTGGCTCATTAATAAAGTATAGTTGTAATTATCCAGATATTAAAAAAAGAGTACAGTGCCTAATTCTTTGATGCCATCAGATTGAAAATTTAAGTCCAGATGGAATTTTCCTTTCATTACCTAACTTCTAAGAAACTCAAACCTTTTTATAAATTCTCAATGAAGTATCTCATAATTGCTTGGTAAGTTCCAAGTGTACAATTGTTTTAGATTGAGAGGATTGGGGAGGATGGAAGGGGAGAGAAATTAATGTTTTCTAGTGTATGTGCTAGACCTAGTGAGAGGGACCCTTTTCCTCCCAACCATCCTGAGAGGGTGGCATCGAGATTTAAGATGCCGAGGCTCTGTAAAGTTACCTTTCAGGGTGGTGCAGCTTGTAAGAGATCAGATCTGTTAGCCTCCAAAGTCCCTATTCTTTTTGTTACACCAGGCGCCTCAGGGTCCATGAGCCCTGTGGGACAAAAAACTGGGCTATGATTTTTGTGTGGGGTGATGTCATTCCTCTAAAGCTGGGCTGTTCACGTGTGGTTCTTTACAGTTAAATCTAAAGAAATTGAAATAAAACTTAAAGTTCAGGTTCTCTGCCACACTATCATATTTCAAGTGCTTGATAGGCACACGTTGCTAGGGGTTACCACATTGGATAGTGCAGATTAGAGCATTTCCATTATCACAGAAAGTTCTCTTGGTCAGTACTGGTCTGGAGGCTGCCCCTGGCAACAGTCTGGCAAAGTCTTTATAGGCTCCTATCCATTGTCTTAACAGAATCACTGATAAATCTATAAATAATTTCTTTGGGACTTTGACTTACACTTGCTCTTGGCCACTCACACACTCATATCTTTCTGAGCTCTGGAATCTATGCTGTCCACAGTCTGGGGCCTCCTGACAGGAAGAGGGAGAAGGCTTGCATAACCCACTGGTTGGGAATTGCAGCTTAACCATAATACTAGTAGATATGGAATATTGCCTAAAAAACGATTTAAAAAAATAGCTCAGACCACAAGAAAGGTAGTGATTTCTATTTCTTTGCATGATAAGTTCCAGACTGTTGATCTGCCAAGTAAAATTTATTATTTTAAATTCAATTAATATTTTCTCAACACAGAGTCTTAATTCAGTTGGGGAAGGATAAACCAAATTGGGGAGGAATTAGTGAGTATTGAAATTCAGGATGTACTTTGGTGAATTTTGAACATAGTAAAATTAAAATCCTTAGTAATCTGTGTTCAGGAAATTTTTATGATACTGGCAATAGACTTTTTAAAGGACTTTTTTCGCTGGTGGGGCATACATAAAAGGAGTTTTAACCTACTGTCTACATATTTTATTATTAAGGCATTTAAAACCAGTAGGACCAAAAAGAGCATTTTGCCAAGGTAGGCAGCATTACATAAAGGAAAAAATACTTTACCGTGGATCTCTAAGAAGCCATGTAACCTCTCTGAGCTTCATCAATTTTCTTATCCAGTTCTTCATCAGAGACATTGACGACTGAAATGAAATCATGTATATAGTCGTGTTTGGGAAACAACCAGTGCTGTGCACATGTTACTATGGCATTGTCTCATGGGTCCCCTCTTTTCTGAACCTTTTTCAAAATCTGAACAACAGGTGTTTCCTGAGGCCCAGCTCTCCAAGCGCACTCTGTGTTGTTCTATGTCCCTCACACGCACTCATAGTGAAGGATCTTATTCTTGACAGAGGTCAGTAGTGATATGATTGACATGATGAAAAATACTTTGTTTGAGGAGGAGGAATCTTGGTGCCATGAGCCATCTTCCTTTTATGAACTCGTTCACCCTGAGCCAATATTCCTGGGAGATGAGAGAGCCTTTATCTCATGGAGGAATAAATACCAGTCTCCGTCTTAGCACTTCTTTAGCAGAGAACATTTGTCTTGATATATAGTAGACAATACTCTATGCATCAGCTGCCATCTTTACTTATGAAAGGGGTAAGTTATCCAACACTTTTTACTAGTTAAGTCTAGAAGGACGTTATGACAAATGTAGAACATCATTGTAGAATTTCATGTTAATCTGTATTTCATAAAACAAGTGCGAAGACGAGTCATTCAAACCATATCTAAGCAGTATGGAGATGTCGCTCTTAGCTGGGAAAGCAGCAGACTGTTGATTAGTGATTATTGTAATTCTCAAACCTCTACTTTGTTCAGGTATGGTGTCATTTATCTGACCTAAGGAAAGGTTACTTATCCTTTTTATCTAAAACAATATTAAAAATATGCCACATCATTAGATTATTTTGACAGGAGTTTTGTCATCTATATCAAAATGGTCTATTTTTATTTTTGCCAGTTTTTAAAAAAATGTTTGTTTTTGAGTGAGAGTGCATGAGCAAGCACAAGTTGGGGGGACAGAGAGAGTGAGAGAGAGAGAGAGAGAGAGAGAGAGAGAGAGAATTCCAAGTAGGCTCTGCACTGCCCGACTCGGGGCTCGATTCCATGAACTGTGAGATCATGACCTCACTGTCTCACAGCCGAAATCAAAAGTCTGAAGCTTAACCTACTGAGCCAGCCAGGCTTCCCTATTATTGCTAGGTTTTACCCTGGATGCTGATACCACTGAAATGCGGATGCTTTCAGTCCTGCAAAGGACCTAGTTTGCTGCCTTGTGCACGTTGCTTGCTGATTCAGGAGGTGGGGTTGGTAGAAGTTGGAGGGTGATCTCTTTGTTTTGCTAGGACAATGTGTCCTTCACACACATCCCACATTCTATATTGGAACTGGCAATTAATTTTGCAGTTGGAATAATGTTATAAATAACGGGTTGGTTCCCAGACTGGTCCACCAAACTAAATTAACCCATAATATGGCTTAGCCGATAGAGAAACATGTGTGCAGGGATCTCAAAAATTGACTTAGAGCTAAATTTTACATAGCCAATAACGTAAGTTGGGAACTGCTAATTCATTTTTTAAATATAAATTGCAAATAAACTATCCTATTAAACTTTATTTCTGACTTCTTAGTGTAGGGACTTCCTCCTTTCATAGGAACTTTAACCTGAAAGCTAAAACAATTAAAATTTAGCAACTGGTAGTAGCTGAGCTAAATTTAATGTTATCTGCTTATTTGCCAAAGTTTTGCTAAAAAAGCACTGTGACTTTAATTCCTTTTCTTTTGACTAAATGCAATTTTAAAATGGTCTCACTTTATTGATTCACACTGTTTTTCCTTTGTTGTAAGAAGAATTCCTTAAAAACTCAGCAAGTCAGTACATAGTGGTGTTAACAAAGTCTAAGAATTAGTCTAACATAAGTCTAAGAATTTATTGTGCTATATCTTTCAAAGGTAAATATGATTCATTGTAAAATAATGAAGTATAAGACAATAATAAAAATATTTCCCACCTGTCATTCCAATCTCTGTTGTCTTTAAATTTCTCTTGAAACCGATATTGGTATCTTGTGTGATTACTGGCCCTATCTGTGACATGTTTTTGAAATGGTTAAAGACAAAAATATGTTTAAATTCTTACGGCATCATAGACTCTTTAAACAATTGTCCTCACAGGATCTTAGTTTGGATAAACGTTGATGTTTTCATATTTTACTGAAGGACTTAGGACATACCCTTTGGCTTGGTGGATGTAAACTGAAAATACTCCTAAGGGCCCATCTTTGGTATGATTTGAGTGATGGATGAGTTTTTTGTGATTTAAAAATCTGTGGCGGGGTCATCAGGAGGGCGTATGCCCTTTTTGTTTATTTTTAGTTGAATTGAGGAAACAGAACCTTCTCAAACTGCAGACTAAGAAATGCTGCACACATTGCCTTCCTGTTGGACTCTGTGACTTGCACCCCGTCACACTACAGAGCTGTGTCTTAGGAGGCATGCTGTATGGCATGTGGGGCCATTTGTCATCACCATGACTATTTCATTTGATGGGAAAATCTTCAGTAAATCAAGAATATTAAGTCTATTTGTTGATATTGAAATTTTTAGAAGCCAGCTGTGCTGAAACTGTTTATTGCTTATATTTATACAATTTTGTTAAATGCGAATCCTCCTTGTCGTGGAATGGTCTTACTGTCCATTTTCTGAGGTTGTTACTTACATAGTAAGTGGAAGAGTTATTTTTTCTTGAGCCTTTTCTTTTTTTAAATTGAAGTTGAGCATGTGCCTTTATATAAATAGAGCATTCGAGAAAATAGTGTTTATTATTCCTTTGTATGTCTTTTAATGGATTTTAGTGTTTCTGTCTCAGATACAACTAGGCATCTAGTTTCTACATCTTATCTTGAATCAGCTGGAGTTCATTTTCTAACATACTGGCAGCCGTTTGGTGCTCTAGTTAAGTATAGGTGGTTCTACCATCTGCATCTGTGTGGCGGCTCTGTCTGCCCATCATGCTTGAGCTGTAGCCAGACACAGGTTCCTTTTCAATAATAGGTTTGTGTAGGTTGTTGGGTCACAGAAACCTTTATGTTAAATTATACCTTCTTTCCTCTACCTCTTGACTTATTGCTGAACTTCCCTCATTATTGAAAAAAGACATTCATTGGATAAAAACAAAAACAACAAAGCTCTTTATAGGAAAAGCATTCTGTGACCCTGTATTCTGTAACCTCCGCATAAGAATGGGATTCCCGAAAGGATGCTCCACTACAGTGTATGACTCCGAGATGCATACTGATGATGATCTGCAGACAGGGGTGTCCATGTGAATCTCGAACGTGCCTGCCTTGCCATGAAACTTAAAATCAAATGGATCCTCATGCAGCTGTCTTTTACCCTAGGCGTGTGACAGTTGTGGTATGGTGTGGGTGCGGTTGAGTCACTCCCCTTTTTACTACTAAGTGATATCTACTGTATCTGGAGTCAGTACCTAACATGCATTATTTTATTCACTTCCAGGCATCCTCGAAGGTAGATCTTATTGCTGTTATACACGTGAGGAAGCGGAGGTTGCAGAGGCTAATGTAGCTACCGAATATGGGCTGCCATCTCAGGATCAGGTGCTACAGCACCAGACTTTAACCTCTAAACTGCCCTAGCTGTAGGTACACATCTTTCCTGTGGTAAAACTGCTTTAGAGCAGAGTATTGCATCACCTCTGCTAGGAACTGGTCCCAGGTGTAGTAAAAGCATACAGAATTAAGTTACTCTCTCCATAGTTGAATGTCACTTATTTTATATGTGCCGTGCTTAGCAGAGATAAGGAAGCAGTGCTCTCCTCCCCGCCCCCCCTCCCCCCCACTGAGTAACCCTGGAAGACCAGTCTTGAAGGGGTATGTGTGACTTGAAACAGCGAACCCTGCCAGTCTGTCAACATCCTCACTGCGCCTGGGGCCAAGTAGTTGCCTTGTAATCAAGTTGTGGAGATGCTGTGGTCTTGCCAATGTTTTAGAAGCAAGTGGCCGGGAAACAGTGTCTGAATGTTTGGAAGCCCGTGAGAAGGGGCTGTTGTCACACATGGGGACTTGGAAGGCCCTGGGGAAGTCACCCTATGGCTGAGAGTGGTGGGGCGTGCTGGCGCACAGGGCCCGGAGCTGTAGCAGAAACTAGGAGCAACGACCAAGCAAGAGGTGAGCTGAGCACATGTTGGAAAAGCACCTCAGGGAAGATGTGTGAGTGGCAACTAGGATGCTGGACAGTCCAACTTCTGGAGGTTTGTAGGGGGAGCAGGGATGACTTGCTGTTGAGATCGTGGGCTTCTTTTCCATTTTCGATGGAAATTACAGTGCTGCATAAGTGAGTAACGCAAGGTGGGGCAAGGTTATCCTTCAGGTGAGGGGTAGAGGCTGAGATCCAACAAAATCAAAGAGTCTGGAACTGGGTGTCCATGGAGAAGGACTCCTTCATGAAGTAAAAATAATCGAGTCATTTGAGACACTTTACACATAAATTACCTAATTATTGGGTGATTTGTCCCCTGATATTTCTGCCGACTATATCAAAACAATATGCATTTACCACTGGATCTGTAATATGCAATGAACATTTTGGGAAATGCTTGGTCATAAAGGTAATGTTAGTGTCTTAGGGGGAGAAATCCCTCAAGCAGGGAAGTATTTCAAAGCTCTGGAGTGTGACCTAGGTTCAAATCCAGATTTAGGCTCTTACTGGTTTTGTTATTTTACTCAAATTACTTAACTTCTCTAAGTCTACATTTTCTTTTCTAAAATGTTGGGCAGTAATAACACACAGAGTGCTTTCGTGGGCATTAGATCGTGTGAAGCACTTCACACCTTGTTTGGTCCAAGGTCAGTGTTTAGTAAATGTCAGCAGCGTGGTCTCTCTCCCCCAATCCTCCCTGTCCTCTGATCACGTGGAAACTGAACCTGGCCCAGAGGCTTCCTTGGGGGCTGCCCTTACGGCATATTTCAGAAGCCTTGAGTACTTGCCTGCAGATGAGACCAGCAGATCAGGGGGCTTGCGTTGGAAGCTCGTTCTGTTTACCAGTAGTTTTCATCTTTCTTCCAGTTGTACTGAGCGCAGTAAGTAGATGTATTAGAAATAATATCTTCTTTTTTAAAAACTAAAGTTTATTTTTTTTAATGTTTTATTTTTGAGAGACAGAGAGAGAGCAAGAGTGGAGGCGGGGCAGAGAGAGAGGGAGACACAGAATCTGAAGCAGGCTGTAGGCCCCGAGCTGTCAGCACAGAGCCTGACGTGAAGCATGAACCCACGACTGCGAGATCATGACCTGAGCTGAAGTCGGACACTTAACCAACTGAGCCACCCAGGTGCCCTGGAAATAGTAGCTTCTAATGAGGGACAAATTTCTTTCCACAGCTTAGGTGAACTTCTGTTCTCTTGCCCATGATAGAACAGTTGGTTATCTCTTTGATAGCCTTTTATTTTCTGTGAAATAAGGATACAGTGTATAATGTTCTCTCCTTTTCTTTTAAATTTCTTTATGTTTTATTTTATTCTTCAGAGATTTTAAGAAGACCTGATATTCTCATATACAGAGAGGTTATCAGACTCACGTTGGCATGGTTAACAGAAAGGTTACCACATGTGCTCTGAATCTGCACACTGAAAGTCCCACTTGCCAAAAACAGCCTCTGGGCTCAGGGCTTGAACATAACAATAGTTGTATATTCAGTGGGAAGCTAAGAATCCGTCATGACAAAGGGATTGCGTTGACACTGTCTTGCAGAGCCTGGAATGGTCTTGGCAGCTGCATCCTCTCTTATTCCATAGATATTAATGAATCATACGTTCCTGTTGACTGGCATGGAGAGTTTCCATGGAGAGTCTCTATACCCATATGCCAAAAAAGAGATGTACTAGCAAATAGCACTTATTAATACTTTGAAAAAAAATTGAGTGGTGTTCAAATCATCAGGAATAGAGCAAGACAAAGAACTAGAGCTTAGTTGAGAACTTGGCCCCCGCAGCCAAACTGTTTGAATTGAACTGAGTTGTCCATTCTCAGTGAACTAGTAGTTGTCCATTCTCAAGTAGCCATTCAACTTAAGCATAATATTTCCTGATAACAACATGAAATCACTTATATTTTTATTCAATTCTGAGGCCTTCTACTTCTCTCTACACACTTTAACGTTGGAAAATTATACGTGTCTTAAAATCAATGGATCATTTAATGTTGTCACCTCTTCTCCAATAAAGCTTTACTTAATTGATGTTGCAGTTAAAAGAAAAAAATCTCTGTTGTCTTTCAACAAGGAAGCATGATGACTCATGGGTCCACACACATGTGCTGAATCTATACTCTGAGAAGTATAAAATCAGTGGCTGGGAATGAGGGTGAGGCCCCATCTACCCCTTGAAGGCAGAAACCGCATGCTCAGTTGGCCAGAGCCTTCACTTCAGTCCCAGGGACTTGGACTTTAGGGCTACAGAGCCTTCCTTGCATTCACAAAACATACGAGTTTGTTACCCGTGCAGTTCAGTAGATGTGTGTCCCCTCATCACTGAATTGAATTTGACATTGGATTTGTATTGACATGAACTTAGAGGTAATTCCTTTAAGAAGCCTGAATATTTTAGAAGCTGGGAAAAATAACCGTGGCAGGGATTTGTGACCAGGGAGCCTATAAACAGAATTCCAAGATCTCTGAATTTGGCTGGGAAAAAAATCTTCATTGTCACTAATCCCTAGCTGAAATTAGCTTTTCCTTCAATTATGAATGTAGACGACAAATCAGGATAGTAGTTAGCATTGGAAATTACAGCACTCGTGAATTATGACAGTGGATCCTGCTATTCAGTGTCTTAATGAAGAAGAATAAATGCTGGGGCACCTGGGTGGCTCAATCGGTTAAGCGTCCGACTTCGGCTCAGGTCATGATCTCACAGTTTGTGGGTTTTGAGCCCCGCTTCCGGCTCTGCTCCAACAGCTTGGAGCCTGGGGCTTCTTTAGGATTCTCGGTCTCCCTCCCTCTTTTTCTCTCTGCCCCTCCCTCATTTTCATGCTGTCTCTCATAAAATTAAATAAGTAAACATGTCAAAAACAAACAGACCTCATTCTCAGAAGAGGTTGATAGGCTTCCCCAGGTTGCCAGCAGGGGCCAGAATAAAAAAGTTAAGAACCCTGTTTTCTGGTATTTTGCCTCTATATAAGTTCCAGTTCTCAGCCATTCTTCTGTTTTCTTCATCGTGTCCCTTTGCCTGCACTCGAGACAGCTGAGATGTGGACTTTGAAAGGTTGAGTGTTTATTGTGTCGCTGGCATCTTCATAGATTTTTGGAATGAAAATTCTTCGGTTGTTTTGTCTGTGGTTTACACATCTTAAAAGAGGAGACTTTCTTTATCTTTCCTGCCTCTGCAGTACGATGCTGTCTACAATAAACTTCCACTGAAAGGTGTTGCTCCAGTGACAGTTTATTGGAAAGCTGGATGCTCTGAAAACAAGACCCAGAAAGCAGAGAACATTTAGCCCTGGGAGTGTGGAGGGGAGGGAGAAAGAGGATGTGCATGTACAAAGCGATAATATGAAGCCCGAGGGGAGAGCTGGTAGAGGCTGTGAAATGAGATGGGAGAACTAGTACATCGGGTGGAATAATAAGGAGATGGAGAAGTAATTAAATTGAGGCTTTCCAGCCTACTCCTGATGGAAGCTTCTCCTTATCAAAATCTACTTTTGCTCCTGGAACTGTTGCTATGTAGTTAAGGATGGATTCTTCACCCGTGTCTTCAATTACTTAAGTTCAGTATGGAGTTTTCATGACTCAAGGTTTTCTGGGAAGGCTCCCTTACCTCCCAGGTAACTCCCTTATTTTAGTTCAAGTTGTTGCCAGAATCTTCCGATGTGGTGTGTCCAGGCTTTATATCAAATAAAGGGAAGCAAGCAAACTATTGACTTGTAGGAAATAGTGTCTACCTTTGAGGATTTGGAAGAGTTGGGCAAAGGGTAAAAACCAGTTCAAAAGAAAGTATTTTTAGGTAAAACATCCAATAACAGAATGTTGAGTCTTTGTTAGGCCAAAAGGGAAATGTTACAGGTAAAGTAGATGCAGAACAGAAATTAAAGCACCGATGTATCTATCAATGGCTTTGTTGAAATAGTCTAGGGTATTAAAAGAATTGTTCTGGCAACAGTAGAACCTAGGTTTGGGTCACCTTGAGAGCCCCCAAAGTATGTTTTACTTACCATTTAGGAAAGATACGTTTTTTTATGTTTATTTATTTTGAGAGAGAGAGAGAGAGAGGGAGAGAGAGAGGGAGAGAGAGAGAGAGAAAGGATGCATGCACAAGCATGAATGAGGGGGAGAGGCAGAGAGAGAGAGAGAGAGAAAGAGAGAATCCCAAGCAGGCTCTGAGCTTACAGTGCAGAGCCATTCATTGGGCTTGATCTCATGAACTATGAGATCATGACCTGAACTGAAATCAGGAGTCAGACACTTAACCAACTGAGCCACCCAGGCGCCCCCAAAGAGAGTTTTAATGAATAGCTGGATTTATTTGGATCATAGTCTCTAAAAAAAACCAATGAATTGCTGGTTACATGTGTATGTTTCTTTTTATTTTAAATTTTTTACATTTATTTTTGAGAGAGAGAGTGAGTGAGCTAGCGGGGGAAGGGGGGAAAGAGAGAGAAGGAGAGAGAGACCCAGAATCGGAAGCAGGCTCCAGGGTCTGTCAGCGCAGAGCCTGACATGGGGCTCGAACTCACAAGCTGTGATATCATGACCTGAGCTGAAATCAGACGCTTAACCTACGGAGCCACCTAGGCATCCCCATACATGTGTATGTTTCTGATGACAACACTGTATTCAGATTGAGGGTAATCTGAACTAGACAGAGGACAGTATATATAGACGTTCCTAGAAAGGAACTATATTACCTTCAAATACTTTTGATAACTTGATCTAATATAACAAACTCTTGTCTAGTATGTTACTAAGAATTCTGCTCTAATGAATAGGATATCTTAGTCACATGCGACTTGTAGGTAGAAGTGTTTATAAAATGCTTTGAGATTTTTAAGAAAATCTCTTAAATATTTGGAAAATCTTTTTTATTTGCATTATTGGTTTCCCTGTCATATCCTTTCTTTAGGGAAAATGTTAAAATTTTGGATAATGTTAAACTTACCTAAATTATCACAGATTACTGAAAAAATGAGATTGGGTGAAGGTATACACAAGTCTCTTGAGAACATTGGTTGTCAAATGGTCTTTATATATCAATGTTGTTTGTCACACTGACAACAGAACAACTTAGGAAACTCTGCAGCACCTGCCTTTTATCTGGCACTCCCGAAATCGGGGTAACCAAGGAGTGGGGGTGAGGGGGGGGTCAGTGTTGCCAGTTTATTAAGGAAAGCCTGGGTAAACCCTTTGCAGGATGACCAAGCTCTCAGGACCTCTCTCGCCTGGGCCGGAGACTCTAAATGCTTTCACAAAGTGTAGCAAAACATTTTAAATCCAGCCACCTCTGAAAGCTGAAGCTTTGTGTAAAGTCGCCTTGGGTTTCTGATACAAAAGCTGATCTATGTTATAGGTATATAGGCCCCATTGTATTTTAGATGTTGGATCTTCACATTTGCTACATCCACTTCTGGCTGTGAGAGGCACATTTTGTCCTATTAGAATATGATAACTTCCAGTCTACTGCGCTCATTTTCTATATTGGAAATAAACATTTGAGCACATTCTAATAAAGTATGCAGCTTCAGAGAAGTTAGAGATATTGAATAATAAATGGTCATGAATGTAGTTTTACATACTTGATCTCATACCTTCCTCTCCCCATTTGTATATTTTCTTCCAGTTAACTAAGTTCTGTGACTTGTAAGTTGTGACCTGGACTTAGGCTTTTAGAGAAGTCAGATGAAAATAAGCATTTTCATGCAAATCATGGTTCTAAAATCATCCCTGGAGTGTGTGTACGTCTAGTGGAATGCAAAGCTTCCTGGAGAAGGATGAAATTAGGTGAGCCTGAAGGAAGTATAAAAATCCTGCTTAATGATCCTGTTAGGTTTTTTATAGAGATTAAGGTTATTAAATGCGGAATGGTAAGCCCGTCTGGAATATCTCACCCTCTGAATAGCCGGTTTTGGCACTAGAAGCCGGGAAGACTTCTTTTGTGCCTCTGCGTATATAGCATTGTGTTATTGCAAGCCCTAAGGCCCTTTTCCTGAACAACATATGCTTGCATGTGGCTCAGTTTTATGTCAGCCAAACCAATTTTCGGTCTAGTATGGGAGTTTATTAGTGCCTGCGTGTGTGTGTGTGTGTGTGTGTGTGTGTGTGTGTGTGTGTTGTTTAAGAGAGATGTTAGGGCCTGGGTAATGAGACAGAGCCAGTTAAAGCAAAGCATTACTTAGGGATGTGGTTCAGTGATCACAGCCTAACTCCAAATACTTAGGTTTATAAAAAACCCTCATTACAGACCTTGAGTAGACAAATGTCTTCGATTCGCACTTGCCTTTTCTTTCTACAGGGCTTTCCTCACGCTCATTCCTGCTTCTCTCTGGGACTGTTACCTTTATCCCTCCCTACCTTGCCCAGTCCCTGCCCTGGCACCTTTAGCCTTCCTCCTTTTCACATGTAAATCTTGTTTTTATCACCTAGGGAGCTGCCATTACAGAGGTACAAGAAAAATTCTGCATTGATAGCTTACAAAGTGTAGCACTTTAAAAAAGTCTTAACAAGCAAGAGGTGTTCCATAACCCAGGAGGAAAAAGATCTCTAGCGATGAAATCCAGGGCTATGGAAAGTGTGCTCATTTTGGGTTGGGATCCCTCTTCTCACACCTTTGTGCTTTCCCTGTCTTGATAAGTTCCTTGACCTTTGCAGGCATCCCAAGGACAGTGAGCAACATGCTTCAGAGGTATGGCATTTTGGTGCAGGCTGTGATTACAGGATACCTCTGATGGAAAGACGGTTGTAAAACCACCACTGTATTTTCTCAGCTGTGCCAGAAATCTGGGTAAAATGAACATTAGATTATGAGTTTTGGCGTCATGATGCTGAACCACAAAGCTCTGTGGCCACTGCCCTGGCTACTTGCTGACCTGGTATCCTGGAGAGACCCTGGTCCTCCTAGACCTGACTCAAGCTGCAGCTGTGAGCTGGGGGCTTGGTGCCATCCGCATGGGCAAGTGCAGGAAATGCCAAATGGCCTGGCAAGTTATGCTGTGGCCTTTGGATCCTCTCTGAGCCATATGGTGCTAAAATGTCAAACTGTTCCTGAGTGTGGGCCATGATTGAGGAGGCTAGAGAGAGACTGCACATTTCAGATAAAGGATCCGCTGAGGCTTTTATTCCCTAAACATGTAACATTTCGTTACTTTCGCTAACATTTTATTAAGTAGTGTTTGGTTGATAGTGGGCTGCTTATGTTGTGGATGATACCAAAATACAAAACAAAATAATCAGATGTTTCTTTTTGGCAAGGATTATATTTCCCTTGGGTCATATAAATTGCACTTGATAAACTGTCAGTAGAGAGAGGTGAAATGTATGGGTGATTTACACATAGAATTTAATAGGAGGAAAGTGTCTTAGAAACTGAGGAAGGGTGAAGAAACTAAGTCTCCCTAAAGACTGTAACATCCTGAGGTCGTGGTTGCAGAGATCTTACCAGAGACCATGCCTTATCCTCGTTTCCATTTCTGCTTCTTTGTGCTGTCTTCTGGCAGGTGCTCTTGTTGATGGGTTCACATAATGCCTTGAGAAGTTTCCAATCCGTATAGGAAGAGAAAATGTAACAGGGGCTTACAGATGATCCTAATCAAAACATCTACAAGTGCTAAGTGACTGAGGCCAAAGGGAATGTGGAAGTCCAAAGGGAGAGAGGAGGGGATGAGTGATGTGGTTCAGATGAGGTTAGCCCTGGCAGGCTTCCGAGAGGAGATGGCTGGGCTTGGGTTTGGCCCATGTAGGTCTCCTCAGTCCCTATCTCTGGGTTTTTACGGAAACACAATTTTCTTGTAGTACAGGATACCTGACTGGTTGGAAAGAACGGGAGAAAAAAGATGTTTGTACTCAGAGGATTTTTCCCTCCTGATAGATTAGGGGTGTCTCAGAATTTTACATGTGTTGCCAAATGCAGAGAATGAAACACATACGTCAGGTTCAGTGGAAACCTATGAAAAATACAAGTCATTTTATGTCCTGGCTAGAAGTGCTGTAGGCTGAGTGATTTTTTTGACTCTAATGAATCTTTGCTGTCTTTTCAATTTCAGTAACTTATTCCTGTTTTGGTTTATATTCAAAAAATTGCTGTGATTTTACTATCCATACTTGACCATATGTAAGCTCAGCTATTGGAAGCATTCTCGACAGGCGTGTACGTGGCAGTGTTGTGACACTTCTGAGATGGGGGGCTCAGGAGTCAGCCTCTTCCTGTTGCCTCTGGCTACAGAGTCCTCATCTGTAACTGGTATTTAACCCCACACTTGGCAATCATATGGGGAATTGCTTCGAGTGGACCAGAGGAGGTGTTCTTTTTCTTTCTTTAAAACTTTTTATTTTGAATTAATTTCAGAATTACAGAAAAATTTCAAAAATTGTGCAGAATCTCCTCATATCTCTCATTTATTCTGCTGCCCCAAATGTTAATGTCTTTTATTTTTTAAATATTTATTTATTTTGAGAGAGAGAGAAAGAGTGTGTGTGTGTGTGTGGTGGGGGGAAGGCGGGGAGGTGTTAGGGACAGAGGGAGAGAGAGAATCCCAAGCAGACTCTATGCTGTCAGTGCAGAGCCCGGCACAGGGCTCAATCTTACAAACTGTGAGATCATGACCTGAGCCAAAGTCAAGAGTCAGACGCTTAACTGACTGAGCCACCCAGGTGCGCCCCTCCCCCAGTATTCACATCTTATAGAACCGTGTAGTTCTCACCCCTACTTCCACCCTCAGAGAAAGACTCACATTTGTTGAGAAAAGACATGTAAGAATCTGCCTCGTTGTTTTGCACATAATGGAAAGTAAATAATTACAAACAAATGGAAAAATCCCTGTGTGATTTGTGTATGATGGAATGTCATGTAATAGTAGAAACAAATAAATGTCACATGCACCATGTTGAGGGAAAAAAACCAAGGTGTAGTAGGGTGTGTACACCTTAAGATGCCATTTACCTCAGGCTTAAGGCACGCAGAGCAGTACTAGATGCTGTATGTGTGTGTGAAGTAACAGTGTAAGCACTAGCACATGTGTGTGAATGATGACACATACCATTCAGGATGTTGGTCAAGAATATGTGTGAGCTGTCTGTTGTGCTTGTGACATTTAATATTTTAAACTCAATAGACACTCTGGTTCACTGTATCATCTTCTGAACTTTGTCAATAACTAAAATGTTTAACTTAAAACTTAGAGAACAATACTAATGCAAAAACCGATCCTGGCCATTCACTGGAGACGCGCTCGTGATTGCTGTTCCTCAGGAAGCAGTGGACCCTCAGAGTTGGAAGGCAAAGGAGAGAGGCGGCAGTTGATTTATTGGCTGTTCTACGTGGGTGAGATGTTCTCCATGCCTGTAGTTTTCTCTGTCACATGACTGTTTCCATGACTGCCTTTACAAGCCTAGTCCAACATTTTGAAAGAAAATTAAGAGCCTTGAGCTTTTCAGGGAAGCAGAGTTGTCTGCAGCTCTGTACTCTGCCAGGACTGGTGTCTTGGGAGCCCGCTAGCCATGTGGTCTTGCCTGAGTTATTCAGCCTTCTATGGTGCAGCTCTGTCATCTGAAAAGGGACATAATAATAATAGTATCTGCCTAGGGGGATGTTTTCAGGACTGAGTCAATGCATGTGGAACCTCTAGAGCCTGTTTTTTTTTCTCCCATCTGGCTCGTGACTCCTTTTATTTGATTTCCAGAGGATAGGATTACCAGATGCCTTAAATTTGAATTAGCTACCTGTACTTAAGAATTAGGTGACGGTTCCATTTAAAAAGCATGTATCTGGCTTCTCTTGAAGAGGTACAACGTATAGTGACCCTGGTCCCCATTGGCAACACTGCTGTTCCCTGTAGGTAGACATGTCCCCGGTTGAGTGTGGTTCTAGTACTCCCTTATGTCTCCTGGACACCAAGGCAGCCAGTGTAGTGCCGTCTGTTATCTCACAGCCACTCTGCCCAGCGACATCACCTGCCTGGCCCTCATTGGCATTTGAGTTTGCAGCCTCGATTTGGATTTGAAAAGGTCTGTAGTGATGCAAATAGGGAATTGGATTCTGTGCCAGTAATTAGGGCTCTCTAGAGAAGCAGAACCAGTAGGAGATTGTATATATATTCTCTTCATATATATATTCCATATTCCATATATATATGGAAACCCTTGGGCAGCAGTTGATGCCACAATCTTGAGACAGAATTTCTTCTTCAGGGAAACTTCTGTGTTTCCTCTGAAGGCATTTCAACTCATTGGATGAAACCCCACTCACATTATCAAGAGTAATTGTCTTAACCTAAAGTCAGCTGCTCAAAGATATTGACCACATTAACAAAATACCTTCACAGCAATACCTAGGTTAGTATTTGGTAGAATAATTAGGTACTGTCCTAGCCAAATTGACGCAGGAAACTAACCATCACAGAGTGCATCCTTTTGAGCCGTTTGTAATATATGTGTGGCACCTTTAGAGTTTTTTCTGTCTTTTCTACTAGAGGATTGTGGTAGCATTTAGGATTTTTGAAGAGGTTGAATGTTAAAAACTCTGGGAGCCCTTGAACTTTGCAGATAAAGCTGCTGTGTCTGGGCTGGGATCTGAGGCAGTACATCGATGATTGATGATGCAGGATGCTTACTTGGGTGGGGGTGACAGGGAAGCTGGGTTCGGTAGTTCTGGCAATGCATTCAGGGTTGGGAATAGTCACGAGTAGACTCTTAGGGGAGTTTGGAGGAAGACAGGGCATTTAGGAGGGACTAGATTTGTTCACCAGCTGTGGAGCCTCTTGCAAACCAGGTATACAGGTGTGTGTTCTTGCGGCTCAAGGTCAGGTATCAATACGGGTTCTGAATACATATCACTACTGTTTGCCTCATGTGGCTTTGTGCATTGGAAGGATGCCAACAGGGCTTAAAAGGAATTCTCCCAAAGGCTTCTGTTTTTCAGAGATTTGTGTGGAGCTGTGCTCGAGAGGCTGAACTGCGAAACAAAAACAGTCCTTCCATGTGTGTGTGTCTCTACATTGTTTTTTTCCTTCTTCTTCTTCTTTTTCTTTATATATTTTTTTAATGAATCAGGTAAGATGATTAAGCTCAGTGTTTTATTTTCGTTGGTGGTGGAGTAGGGAATTTCAATAAAGCCTCAATACTCCATTTCTACATGTCTTTTCAGAATTCACACTTACTTAAAAACACTAATATATGTGTTTTATTTCCTTGAAAAAAGAAACTGGCTAGAAAATCTGAAATTAATCTTAAGGAAGGATACAAAAACCTCAGAAGCTCAGCTCTAGAGTTTAATCTCAAAAAGTATGTTCTCTGTGGAACATCCTGAGATACTGTAGAGAATACATGTCAGAACCAAGTCTGGGCTCTGGTGTGGTCTAAACGTTGCTGCGTCAGAGTGAGGGGCAGTGTCCAGTGAGGGGGTGGGACCGGGGGCACCAAGATGTCTCCATTTCAGAGTTTCTTGTACTAGGTGAGAGAACAGAGCCTTGTATTGGTTGGTTTGTTACTCTAACTGATTTTCTACTTTTATCCTTCAGTGGAACCATGTAGATTAACACTTGGTTTTTCTTGGAAGAATTCCAGTTGTGTTAGTGTTTATTCTTGGATTTGATCACAAGCTTTTGGGAGGGAACAGCAGTGAATCTGGGCTTGGGAGCTGTGGTGTCCTATCTTGGCTCAGTTGGTCCCTTAGCTTCACAGCATTAAGGCAAGTCTCTTGGGCCTCTTTTCCTTCATCTCAACCACAAGGATTTGAGTGGGATGGTAACTAAAATTCTAGGTACACTGTATTTTTATTTTTTCTTTAAACTTCTTTTGGCAAAAACTTGCAGCTTGGATGGAGCCTCTCACGGTCCCTCGATTTCCCCCTACTTTTTCCTCCCAGCTAACATCCTCTCTGTATTCAGTGCTGCCCATGGTCTATCACAGCACCCGCTCCTGTCAATATCTTGGCTGTCTTGCTCTCTTCAAACCCCAGGTTCCACCATCACCTCCTTCCTCCTCAGTCATGGACCTCACTGCCCTTTCGGTAATCTTTATTGGTCCTTTTAGTTGTGTGGTCTTGACTTTATTATTATATTTTATATAATATAAAATAAATATATTTTTATTAACTGTTGTGTGTGTATATATATGTATATATATATATGTATATATATAAACATTATTCACTTTTAATCTATGAAGCACTTACTATTTTATCACACCTGGCTACAGAAAGTATCAGCCAGCTGCTGAATTTGTTAATTTGATCCTTTCCCGGCTCCCTCTCAGTTTATATTAAATAAGAGAAATCTCATTCTTTCATATTCTAAGGTTAGACTTAGGTATTATTCTTTTCCTAAGCTATGTCTTTTCCACAAATTGTTCTTTATATTTCACAAATGAAACCACTATATAAAAACACCAATCGGAGTGCCTCCTATTGGGATTCCTGGTTATTGGAACCAGAAAACCTTTTTTTCTTGCAGCAGGCTGCCTTGCTTTGGGGATTAATAATGTTTTTGTTCAGGGCTGCCTAGGTGGCTCAGTTGGTTGAGCATCTGAGTCTTGATTTCAGCTTAGGTCACAATCCTGGAGTCATGGGATTAAGTCCCACACTCAGCGTGGAGCCTACTTAAAATTCTCCCTCTCCCTCTCCCTCTCCCTCCTCTCCCTCTCCCTCCTCTCCCTCTCCCTCCTCCTCCTCTCCCTCTCCCTCCTCTCCCTCTCCCTCCTCTCCCTCTCCCTCCTCTCCCTCTCCCTCCTCTCCCTCTCCCTCTCCCTTTCCCTCTCCCTCTCCCTCCCTCTGCCTCTCCTTCTCCCTCCCTCTGCCTCTCCCTCTCCCTCTCTCTCCCTCTCCCTCTCCCTCCCCCTCCCTCTGCCTTTCCCTCTCCCTCTGCCTTTCCCTCTCCCTCTGCCTTTCCCTCTCCCTCTCCCTCTCCCTTTCCCTTTCCCTTTCTCTCCCTCTCTGTCTGCCTCTTCCCTCCTCCTCCATCCCTCTCCCCACTTGCACTTTCTCCCTAAAATAAAAAAAAAATAATATTTTTGTCCAAAGGAATCACTCCTTTTGGGGTGTATTTTTATGCTTCCTACTTAACAGGCAGGAGGTAGCTTCTTTTGTCCTTAGAGAGGTGGCCAGACTCCATGCCATTAGCAGAGGCCCTGGGTTTGAATCTGCGTAGCTTAGTTGCAGGAGCTGCTGGGGGTGGGGGGTGCCACCACCTTGTCGCAGGGGCGGGCAGCTGTGGAGGAGTCGGCTATGGACAGGGGTGCGGCGAGGTGTGCTGCGGCAGCATCTCCTTTCAGAACCTGGGCCTATGATAAGCTTTTCTAATCTGTTTGGAGTCCGTAACCTGTCCTGTTCTCTCCCAGTAGGGTATTCTGCCATTCTGGTGTTCATACTTGGTCTCCACATGCTACCCGAATATGTAAATTGTAAAAGTCCCTCAGCCACTGCTTTCTTGATTGTTCTACTTTCTTGATTGTTCTACTTCCGCTCTACCGAAGAGACAGTAGCCCTCCCTCTCTATTCAGAGTCCAAGTAAGGGTAGTAATTGTCCTCCTGTGTTCTATTCCAGCCAAACCACTGAGAACATACTGTGTGCCTTTCTGGACAAAAGATTTTTAGGAGGATGTTGACAAATTGGAGTGGATCCAGAAGTGGGCAAGTTTTGGAAACGATGTCCTATGGAGTTTGATTGTAGAGAAGGCATTATTTAGTCTAGTGCTGGATGATAATGGCTAACAGTTTTCCGAATGTTGATTGTGTGCCAACACTGTGCAAAGTGTTTTATTATTTGTTATTTATTATATGTTATTCCATATAATGCACACAGAAAGAGCCTGTGAGGCAGGTATGGTTCTTAGCCCCACTTTACACATGAAAGGACTGAAGTACAAAGGAGCGTCACTCAGGTCAGGGTCAACCACCTAGTACATGGGGGATTGTTGTGGGACCCAGAGTGACCAGTGATAGTAAGATGCATCATTATTTTATTCATAATTATAAGGAAAATTGCTGTTATGACACACAATTTGTGGTAAGGCCCCTTCTGATTTTATAATTGTTAAAATGTGAAGAAAACGTGTCTTAGATGGAAAAATGTTGTTCTATCTTCTACTAGATCAGGGACTGAAGGACCAAGCTGTAGGAAGACTGTAGTTCAAGGAAATGGTTTCTGCCCTGTCAGAGCAGCTGAGCAGTGTAACCTCCTGTGTCAGAGGGCTTGACACATAGCAGGGGCTCAGGGTAAAGTTCCCTATCATGTAAGCGTTGACACTGGCCAGAGGATTTTTCCTGGATGATGTAAAGGGGTTTATGCAATTGGGTAGAAGGTGAAATAAATGGCCTTGTAGGACCCTTTCAGATCTTGACTTTTTTTTTTTTTTATGACATATAAAGGGTACCACATAGCAATCATAAATAATAGAAAACGTGCTTAGCAATTGTCTGTGCCAATCAGCCATAGAAACATATGACCCACGCTTCTTTCTTCCTTTCCTTTCTCTTCCCTTTTTTTAAATTTATTTAAAAAATTTTTTTTGTCATTCAGAAGCATAGCCAGTAATATTCTATTTTACTTTTCTGTCTGGTTAAGTTCGGACTTTCTGGCTCACAATTGGAGGGTTGCTCCGCTTGTGCCCACCGTGTCTTCCCTGCTGTTTTGTTTCCCCTCCAGATCTTACAGCTGAATCCCTTTGTACTTCCCTGTTGAAAAGGAATTATGAGCTATCATAACTGAAAACTCAAAGCACAGTGTCCGCACACACGCCAGCCTTCTGGGAGATGTTCGTGCTCTCTGTTTTCTCATTTCTCCAATTATCCATTCATCTCTGTTTTTCAAAATCCTATTCATCCTTCAAGACTCCGTTTACATTGGATCTTCAAAAAGCCTTGCGTGACCACATAAACTGGTGATAATTTGTGTCTTCTAGACTCCTAAAGTATTTTGTTTATATCATTCTGATGGTATTTACAACATTTGACCTTGAACTCTAATTATTTGTATCTGGTCTTTTGTCCTCTACCTGATAATAAGCTCTGAGGGAGGAAACTAATCTTCTCCACATAATTGTCCCACAGAGGGCTTGCCACATAGCAGGTGTTACATACATACACATGTGAATAAGTGAATGATTTAGCGAGTTTTGTAGGTGACTTATCTTTTCATAAATGTCTAGATTAAGCTAATAAAAATTATTCTGTGTTCCCCGAGTGCATTGTACTTTTATGTGGGAGTGTGAATCACGGCATGATTTTAGACTGAGTGATTTACAAGACAGACTAGGACTACCGATGAGAAATAAACCATAGAAAGAAAATTCCACAAGCAGATAATGGCTTTTGGTTTGTTGCTAGTTCTTCATCGTTTCTATACTTAAAATTCTTTTTCAAACTTACATTAGAAATAAAATGAAACAAGTTGTTTTCCTCAATTTCTTCACAGATTTAAAATGTTGCAAACTATTGATTTGTATTATAAACCATAGCGAGGTAAAAACTTATGAGAATATATTTAGTTTATATGACATCTTTGGAAATTGGCCCAAAGAATTCTCTTTTTAGCCTGTGGCAATGGTGTATGACAGGAGAGAGAAGTCTGATTAGTTCTTGATTGTTGCCTAATCCTTGTTTTTCTTCTTTTAGCTGAAGATTTAGATAATTATCTAGGGGCAAGTGGTTTGGAACTAGGATGGACATGGAAGGGAATTGACAAAGATGGTTGGGATGGTTGATGTTTCTTATTATTTTCTCTACCCATTAGCTTTTTCAGTTGTCCTTTTATCTGCTTTCTTGGGAAAGCAACAAAATTCAGGTTTTTATCATTTTATTTTGGAGGTAATTTGGAATGGTTTAATTTTTTGGTGGGAGGAATGTTTAGAAATTTATGTAACCCTTGGAAAAGACAGAGTTAGAAAAAGCTGCTGGGTCTGTTTTTCTTTTAAGTTTTTGATGGTTGAATTTCTAGTCTAGATATTCTGTAATTGGTTACGTAATAGTCTGCATGCAGCTTAACCAAGATAGCAGTCTAGTGGATGGAATACTGAAGCCTGGATGGATGGCTTTCTGTTGGTGAAAGGATATAAATCATATAGCTAGTAAGAACTTGCTGTAGGGAATAAAATTTAATCAATAAGTTTGACTGTAATTGGCTATTGAAATAAGTTTAATGTGTCCTGTGTAATTTTCCCATTCCAAAAATATTTTTTTTTCCTCAAGTACCTACTATATGTTTAATACTGTTCTGGGAAGGAGAGAGAGAAAGAAATTGAGATTTTAATGCCCTAGTTTTGACAAAAGCATAAAGAAGAAGAGAAGGGTAATGCTTAGCTACTAAAAATCTTTACTTCCCTGGTTCTAGCTATTTTTAGATGATTTAAAGTTCACTGCATCTTTATCAATAAGCTTGGATCATATTTACTTGAAAAATATACTGACTTTTAATTTAGCAGTGTAAAAGAATCAATTTAAAGAGCCCTACTCAAAATAATAATGTCTTAGTTAAAACAAAGTATATCTTAGTTAAAACAAATTATGTCTTAATTAAAGCAAAATTGATTAACCAAGGATTTAGAAAGAGTATATGGAAAGGACTTTATTGATTAAGTAAGGATTGTATTTGTATTTAAGTTTTATTTGGGTGATATCTTTTAAGGGTGAAATAAATTTTACAGCAATCAAGGGTGAATACTGATTAATAAAACTAGTGAAGTAAATATGTATATATATATTTTTATCATGACAATACTGCTACTCTGAGAAATGGAGTACACTTCATTGAATCATCGGTCAGACCTTTTTTTGGTAATTTTTTTTTTTAAATTAAAGATGATAACACACATGAAGATTTTTTGAAACATATATCTTGATATACTTATTTTAAAATCTGTTTTTTTGGCCTTAGATGTATTTTCTACTGTAGCTTTTTTTTAAAAAAAAGTTTTAATGTTCATTAATTTTTGAGGGAGAGAGACAGCATGAATGGAGGAGGGGCAGAGAGAGAGGGAGACACACAATCTGAAGCAGGCTCCAAGCTCTGAGCAAGCTGTCAACAGAGCCTGACATGGGGCTGGAACTCACGAACCATGAATCATGACCTGAGCCGAAGCTGGATGCTTAACCAACTGAGCCACCCAGGCACCCCTACTGTAGCTTTTTAAAGTTACTTTGAAATATCAGTGCAAACACTCCTACGGTTCATTGGGTCCCTGCCACGTCCACATGTGATGTCTTGGGAACAGATTACTTTGGAACCTTTAGGAATTTGGTGGTTTTCGATGGTGGATTTACCCCTCTCTCAAGCTGTTGGTGTCAGTGCAAGCTTTCCGCGAGTGAGGAGGAATGTTGTTATTGGAGTAAACCCGTTTTATTAATCTCCTTTATCTTGAGACTAAATTCTAAAGAGTATGGGACTTTATCTAATTAAAATTAAAATGATTCTGGAGCACTTTAAGGGAGTGAGGAATTCAAAGTAATAGGGGGTTGTTCAAATAGTGCATTTATATTTTTCCAAATACCAAGTTGACATCATTCAGAATAGGGGCTATTTTACCTTAAAAGCCACATGCTAGCCTCCACTATGGTGCAAGTTTCAACAAATAATAGCCTGGCAACACGTGATACATTCTGATATATTCTTTTCCATTTGAATCCATTCCATTGTACTCCATTCCATTCAAAAAATTGATTTCATAAACCATTTTAGGAGCCATTAATGAGACATTACTTACAGTTTGAGAAACTCCAATCCAAAGTAATAAACTGATGATTTTCCCAAAGAAGCAATTATCGTCCTTTATAAGCATACATTCAGGCAGCCTTTTTATACCATGTTCTTTGTCATTCAGGCAAAGAAGTGCAAAATTCAAAGATCTAATTATAAGATTAAACAAGAAAGCATGACTTATATACTTGAGGAAGTTTAAGAATGCTCATGACAAAAACATTTGTGGAATGGCAAGATAAATTCTGCTTCGATCAGCCGTGGATTGTATTTTGGTTTCTGTCTGGCTAAACAGAACTATACCTGGACATGCTTCTACATTTCAGAGATTCAGTGACTCCAGCAGGTACACACATGACCATATCACCCTTGCCTGTCACCTCCTCTCCTTCCAACTCTTTTTTTTTTTTTAATGTTTTTATTATTTGTTTTTGAGAGCAAGCAAGTGTGCATGCGTGAGTGGGTGAGAGACAGAGAGAGAGAGAGAGAGTGGGGGACAGAGGGTACCAGTGGGCTCTGCACTGACAATAGTGAGCTGGATGTGAAGCTTGAACCCACGACCTATGAGATCATGATCTGAGTCAAAGTCGGATGCTCAACTCACTGAACCACCCAAGCGCCCTGTCTCCCTGCAGCTCTGGTAAGGGGGAGTTAGGACCTGTAGCCCCATTCTTATTAGGTTGGAATGAAGACCTGGAAGTCTGAGGAGAACTTCAATGTTAGAGACATAGGTAATCCTGGAGTTTATGGGTGTGTGGTGATTCTGGAATTTGGGATTCTAAATGCTAAGAAGCCTGAATACTAAATAGATTCATCCATTTCATATAACATGGTCAGTTGAAACTTGGGAGTGAAACTTGGGACTTCTGACAGTCAGGACTGGTTTATGTGGGCCTCATGCTTAATGAATCCTGCAAGGAGAATGGGTCTGTCAAGCCATGGGAACAAGTGCCTAAGGAGAAGTATACACCGGGAGGACATTTCCCTAAGGCCAGACAATATTCTGCTCATCGTTTACTAACTGTTCTCCATGTATTCCATGCTACCTCCTACTTTGTAACCAAGGACATTGAACACAGGTGAAATAGCAAGACTGGAGACCTTTAAAATTTTTTCTTGCCTTTAAAGCATTTATTCACATGCCTTGCTGTGGGTATGCATGCCTGTGTTCTGTAGCTTCCTCCTTTAAGGTCCTTTCAGGGGAGGGATGCCATCAATCTTCTTGCTGTTTCTAGATATGATCTCTGTGTGAATGTTTGTTGATTCTATTTTTAACATTGCCTCCTTTGTAGGAGCTGACACCAGGCTGGGATGACCACATGTCCTGTTTCCCACCTCTCCCTCCCCCCACCCTCATGCTTTTTCCTGGTTAAGTTCCCTTCTTTTGTTCGTGATAGCTAGAAATCCTTTTGGGATGGCAATCTGTTTAACCGTGTTGAACCAAATTTCAAGTAAAACTGTGCCTTTGAAACTGTGTGGTTTCTCTTCAAGAATTCCTGTAGTTAAGACAACACAACCACAGAGAAAACGACCTCTGGTTCTCAAGTAGGGGGCCAGTTTACATGAGGTTAAGGGATAATATCAAAGTGAAACTAAACTAAACACCATGACAGTCTACTGTTTTCCTAATGGTCTGAGGAGCTGCCAACCTGCGCTCTCACATCCCTTTCATCTTAGCCCTCACCACAGATACTAATAAATGCTTCTGAAATGAGATTCTTTTAAAGCTTTCAGGCCCACAATGATGATAAGCATATGAAGGCCCCTTGTGTCTGGGTTTGTCTTTTGCCTCTCACCAGGCATCAGCTTTCTTTCCAAGGATGGAATTTAAAAGCATCTCCTCCGTCCCCCATACCAGTGTATCCATTTGAAACCAAGCAGTTTGTTATGATCATACTTGTTTTTTCCCCTTTCTCCTTTCTTGGGTCACTTGGGTCATGTCTTTCTCTCCTGTCATATCTCTTGCATGCCCTGTGACATATGTGCCATATGATTTTTTGTGTCTTCCTCTTTAGCTAGTATAGTACTTGGTTCATCATAAGCACCTGATAAATACCTGTAACAAAAAAATAAGTAAAAGAATAAATAATGTATATATCACATTTTAACTATTTCTTGCATCGTACCATGCTTTCATTCATTCATTCATTCTTTTGTTTAGTCAAAAAACATTTATTGAGAGGCACTGTACTAGGGATTGCGGCTACGAAGAGCGAAAGACAGTTATTAACTTTCAGAAAGCCCATAGTTTATGAGATGTACATGTTCTTGGCTTCTTCTTTGTCTTATAAAAGCTGTGGACAATTAAGTACCTCATGAGGTGGATGATTCACTCTGATATTAGTCCATTAAGTTAGCATCCCTGTATCCTGCTAGAGTTGCTGGCCTCCCCGGGTAGACAGGAGATCACATTACTGCATATATTTGTTGCTCTGGTCATTGTAGACCCATTGATCAATCATGAGTCCAGGACATTTGAAAACAATTTCAGGAGCTGTAAGGAGAGCTGATCCCATCCAGCACATGGGGTATAATTCATTCTCAGAGTTTTAGAAAAATTCAAAAAGCAGAAGACAGCTCAAAACTACAAGTAGCAGGATCACATTTGTTAGTTTTAACACATATTTATGGGATATGGCATGCCATTTCCTTGATAACATGGGGTTTGTCACTATTATAAGCCTGTGTATTTCAAAGCTAACTTGACGTTGGAAGAAATGGCTCTATTTATTGTCTAAAATACTGGAAGTCAAATGGATTTATTTTTGGTAAGTTTTACTGATGTAATGACTTGACATAAAATAAAGACTCTGTTCCAGAGATTGTGAATTACTGCGCATGTGAATTCAACTTTGCAGTGCCATTAATATTTTACTGCCACAGTGAACAAAGCTGTTAAATCTAAATCAGGAATTACTGGCTCCTTTTGGTAGGACATCCCTGTATTTTTACTCACTTCCTGTACATTTTACTTTCCCCCTGCAGTTAACTTAAAACATGGCTTAAGTTTGTTTTGAGAGTATGGACCTTCGAGAAAGGGCAAGATGGAATAAAAACAAAAAGGTAAAAAATTAGAGTATGTTAGATGGTAATCCTTTAGCTTTTGTGTATAATTCGGTCTAGTGATTTTGATACTCTTCATCCCTGGCTTACTTTTCCTTCCCCAGAGAAAAATCCACTTGCTTCACTTAGAAAATGGACAAAGCATCATATTACCATAATTATTGTGAGAATTGTTAGCACCGTGATACCTTGTTTGTATTAACTAGCGAAAGGTGTGCATGGTAGGAGGCGAAATATAACCTAGGTATCTTAAGCAAAATGTAAAGAGAAGTGTTAAGAGACTGACTCTCATTGGTGGAGCGTGGAAGATATTTGCCCATGAACTTTGCACCTGTAGCATGGCACTACGGACCCTTAAGATCTGGTGCCACTTCTTTCCCACGGATGTGTTGTACTGTTGTCACACTCCCATCCCCCTTGCTGGCAGCTCTCTAAGCCTGGTGTGCTGTCCCAGGCCTGTGGCTTCCTGGAATGCTCTTTCCTCTAGTTCTGCCAGGTGACGTCCTCCTCAACCTTCAAGTTCTGCTCGAATTTCACTTCTTGGAGGAAGCCTCCTATGACCTTTCCAGGCAGAGGCAAGTGCTTCCAAGTCTAGATGTAATGAAGGCCTTGCTCATTTGGATCAGGATCCCCAGGGACTCAACCCGGAGGGAATGGCTTTGCTGAAAGCCAAAGATTGTGGATATATTCATACATTTGCATTTGCATCTTCTTCCATTATAAAAGGTGTGGTAGAGAATTGTGTTATGACTTAAGTGACATGGGTCATAGTCTCTAGTCTGCTGCTGCTTGTTCGAAGAACTTTGGGGAAAGCACAACCTCAGAAAAGAGCAATATTTCTCAGCCCGTTGACAGGTATCTATCTACCTATGGATGAACTAAAAATCTGCTACAGGCCTTCGTTTTTATTGTTGTTATTGTTGTTTTAACTTTTATTTGAATCTTGAAATAATTAAATTCTAGACTCCCAGAAGGTTACTCACACATGAAGAGTTCCATATACCCTTCACCCAGCTCCCCCAAAGACGATGCCTTATTTAGCTGTAATACAGCATCCAAACTAGAACATTGCTGTGGATATATTACTGTTAACTAGATTGCATAGCTTATTCAGTTTGTACGTGCACTAGTGTATATGCGTATACTTTGATGCAGTTTAATCCCATGTATGGGTGCATGTAACCACCACTGTAATCAGGGTACAGATTGTTCTGCCACCACAAAAGGACTCCCTTCAGGTACTCCTTTGTAAGTGTACCCATCTCTGCACTGTGTCTGACCCCTGCTAACTACTTGTTTGTTCTCCGTCTCCATAATCTTGTCCTTTTGAGTATGGCGTACAAGTGGAATTGTGCTGTGTATAATCTTTTGAGATGGGCTTTTTTCCCCCTAAGCATAATGCCTTACGATCTGCGGAAGTTGTTGCTTATATCAATAGTTCTTTCCTTGCTGAGTCCTGTCCCATAGTATATAAACCAGTTTATGTAACCATTCATTCCACCGAAAACATTTGGGTTGTTTACATTTTGGGGCTGTTACGGATGTTCATAGACAGGTTTTTGTGTGCGTATAAGTTTTCGTTTCTCTGGGATAAATGCCTATGAATACAGTTCCTAGGTCACGTGGTAAGTGCATGTTTAGTTTTATAAGAAACTGCCAAATTGCTTTCCAGAGTGATTGTACTGTTTTACATTTTCATTGCATCCTGGAAATGTATGAGAGGGCTCAGTTTTTTGTTTTTTATTGAGAGCACGCATGCACAAGTTGTGGGGGTGCCGAGAGAAAGGGAAAGAGAGAGAGAATCCCAAGTAGACCCCGATACAGGACTCGAACCCACGAACCACAAGATTGTGACCTTAGCCAAAGTCAGATGCCCAACTGCTGGAGCCACCCAGGTGCCCCAAAGGGCTCAGATTTTAAGGTGATAGTACTTTAACCCTGACAAAGTCATCTGAAGAATGGGATTCAGAATCTGCTAGGATTGGAAAAGGATAGTACTGCATCTTCCCTTGCCAACAGATATTAATAAGGGGCTGTCTCGTTATGTGTTCCTGGTGCTGTTTGTCTAAATGAAGGTTTTTAAGTAAGTAAACCATAACTGCAGATGTTCTTTACAAAGGCTCTTTTGCACATACTATTGGTTATGTAATATTGGCTTATTTTGTTGTTGCTTTTCAGTGTTTTCATTGGCAAACATTTGGTGTGAGACTGTTGTTACGAGACACCGAGGGGGCACCCTGATCTAATATGCGGATATAGACTTGGGGTTGATGAAGCTGGCATGTAACTTAAAGTTCTTCCCCATTTTAACTGTGGGTATTTATCTGCACTTTAACTTCATCTTCGATTTGGACATGATAACATCTAAGTCACTGGGTTGTTGGGGCCTGAATAAGGTAATAGCACAGCTTCCTAAATTACTGGTAGATACTCAAGAGATCCTCAGTATTTGAAGATTTCAATCTTTGGTCTTTTTGATTAATTTTTGTGTTGATTAAAATTGCTAATGTTTTCATTAGCTCTAGTTTTACAAGAGAGAGAAAAATCCATTGCTATTTATTTATCCATGATTTATTTATTTCTTATTTAAGTATTCTTTAATAAGAATAGTGATGATGAACATCCCATTTATTGGTAATATATTAAGTGTAATGCCATACTTAATAAACTTGTCTCATTTAAACTCCATAGCAGATCTATAACTAAGTGTGCTTATAATACCCTTTTTCAGATGAGAGAAACCAAGGCTTAGAGAGGTTAATTAACTTGGTGAAGATCAGTGTATCTTGTGAAGCTGGAATTTCGTCCAGACTGTCTTGTCTCTAGTGCTCTAGACATTATTCTATATCTCTTCTTCAAATGCACTTCTCTCTGTAGGATAGGTGATAACTGAAGTGCCTTAGTTGCTAAATTTATTAAGAGCCAACCTACTAAGAAGTACTTTTGAGCTCTGTCTAGAAGTCAGTGTAAGCACTGACTATGTAAGCAACCACACATATTTTAGAAAGAAAGGATCCGAATAACCTTAGTATGTTTTAAATAGCTGGTTTGGATTTTTAAGAAGCAAGATGATTACTCAAAATGACATGATAGAGAAGGCTTGGAGTCACCCTGTGGGGGAGGGAGAAAAGCATTGTCTCTGAAACATATGATTTTTCCCCACACACTGTAATTTCAGTCGTTAAGGATACTACAGAAAGTCGTAGATATTACGACTCAAGTGAACTCACCCATCTCTTCATTAGGGATGTAACTTTTAAAGTGTTTAATTCATAATTACACTTCTCTCATCTGAAAAAAAGGTATTATAAGCACACTTAGTTATGGATCTGCTGTGGAGTTTAAATGAGACAAGTTTATTAAGTATGGCATTACATTTATAATTTCATATTTGGTGGAACTATGGGATAGCAGATTTGTTATTTGCACAGCAAGGCCCCAGTTTGACTCAGTGCTTTAGGGCCATACTTACACATGAAGCTTCCTTATGAAAACGTGGTATTGGGGAAACCAATCACGTTTTTGGTATGACTATCTCATCTCCGTCTGTTTATTTCTTATCACTTTTCTTCACATTAATAGATTCAAATACAGCCTATGTTTTAGAAGCTTAAGCAGGCTATAGTTAGGAAACTGATTGAAAAAAAAAACTAAATTATACATGAAGTATATCTCTAAATGTATCGCTTTAATGAGTGTCGGTTTGTTCCTTGAATGAAAAACAAGGATATTGAACAAGTGTTTTCTTGTTTGTTTGTTTTAATGGTATTTAATGAGTGGTTCCTATGGGCCAGCCACTGTGCTAGGGAAATACATTATTTTATTCTTAAAATTGTCGTATGAAGTAGTTGGTGATATAGTCCCCATTTTTTAAATAAGAAAATGAGGCTTCCCAATAACATGGCCAGTGAGTAGCTAGACCTCTTTTCACTTACTGCTCCTCTGTTTCCAGCCCATGACTTCCCTCTCTTACACTGGAGGAAGGAAAAATAGGGCTGGGCTTAGTTCCTTGGCCAGAAGAGGGGTTGGGGTAGAAGTGTCCTTTAGTGTAGCTGTGAGGTCATAGGTAGAATACTTGTCACTTTTTTTCTTACTTAGGTATAAATGACGGCGTTTGTCCATGTTAACCATTTCTCACTCACCTGTTCCATATAAGAAGTGGAGAATGTTAGTGTATGATGTCACCTAAGATGTTTTCTCCATGATCCAGAAAACTATTACCTTATTCTCATGATAAACTCCTGATTATAATTAGCACAAGGACAGAGCAGTAGGGGTGCCACCTAACTGTGGATAGCCCTTCTATTCCTTCTAGATAGATTCCTTCTATCTAGAGCCATTCCTTCTGTTGTGGTTTGGAACATAGTTTTTAGTTTTAGAAACAGATTTTCTTCCTTACTACAGCTGATTCGGGGTGAATGAAAATTTAGTTCACTTGCCTTGAATTCTAACAGATGGATGTTAAAAAGATACTTCAAGGTCATCCTGGATCCATAATGTAAAATTTACCATGAGTGTTCCAGGGTTAAAAGGTTTCTTACCTTGACCTTGATAGCTAAAATTCCAAATGCCATTTGCTTGAATTAAAGAAATGATTGATGGAAACTGGATTTAATTAACTAGGCCTTTATTTTGACTTTAAATCAAAGGTTCGTTCATAGTATTTTTTGCAAAGACAACCATCCCTTCGTATTCCTCTTTAGTAATGCTGAATTTTTTACTGCTGTTTATGAGAGAATTGTAAGTGATCTTGATTTTGATTTCATCATTAGAGAAAAAGAGGGTTTACTGTGTGTTTTATTACTTAAAGACAAAGATAACTTAAAGACAAAAAAACCCTAGTCTTCATAATCAAATGGAAGATAAAGTACATAGCAAATAACATACAAAAAGGATCAAACAAAATATTAAAAAATGCACATATTTCTGTCATCTCAATAAACGCATTTGGGCTAAACACTAGAGGGTTCAAACTCAGATTGGGTTTTTAAAAATCCAAGTAAAAGCTGTTTATAAGAGAGAGTTTTGCAACCCACCTCTAAAGTAGTCAAATTCATAGAAATACAAAATAGAATGGTGCTTTCCAGAAGCTGAGGAGAACAGGGAAGGCAGAGCTGCTGTTTAATGGGTAGTGAGTTTCAGATTTGCACGATGTACAAGTCCCAGCAATCTGTTTCACATCAGCGTGAATATACTTCACACTACTGAACTGGACGCTTACAAATGGTTAAGATGGTACATTGTATGTTTTGGTTTTTGCCACAATTAAAAAACGTAACAACTCACCAAAATGTAAAACGACAGGCTAAGATCTGTTAACAACAGCAAGTATGACATTATTAATATCAGGAAAGCAGAATTTAGTTAATATTGTTTGCAACATTTTTTTGTACTCAGGAATAAATGCAAATCAAATGCCAACAGACGTGGGTGGAGAAATTGATCAAAGTATTATATTGGTGGAGAATTTTCATACTCTACATTCGAATGGGAGGGAACTGCATCCGTGTTAAATAAGAGATCAGTTATCATTTTGCACCAGGAATGTCATCAATGACTTTTGTGGGAGCAGTATCTGTGGACAGATGTGGCCAGAAACCCATTTCTCCTATAGAAGAATAACAAGGAACCAGAAGGAGGGGACCCAAAGACCCTTAAATATCTGTATGTTGGTCTATGAGTCTTTCTGCCTAGAGTTATTTTCTCTGGTGATTGCAAATGCAGTCTAATTTGTGAAAGGGAGAAGTCTTCAAACAGGATTTTCTATTTTCTCTCATTCAGGTGGATGAAGTGTTCCTAGTCAAGGATGATGGAATAATAGAGATGGGAAGCTTGGAAGGTTCTGAAAATTCAAGGGAAAGAAAGAACCTAATGCCAAGAGGTTAGCAACTGTGGACAAAAACTTTGCCCCTGTGGATTTGTAGGAGACTATGCTAGACACCTCGTCAGTGGAAAGTGGGTTGGACATTCTTAAGAATCCCTAGGAACCTGTGCTCAACAGAACACAATGAGAAACCATAGTGGGGTGCCTGGGTGGTTCAGTTGGTGAAGTGACCAACTTCGGCTCAGGTCATGATTTCACGGTCCATGAGTTCAAACCCCACATCGGGCTCTGTGCTGACAGCTCAGAGCCTGGAGCCTGCTTTAGATTCTGTGTCTCCCTCTCTCTGCACCTCCCCTGCTCATGCTCGCTCTCTCTCGCTCTCTCTCTCTCTCTCTCTCATAGAATAAGTAAACATTAAAAAAAAAAAAAAAGAATCCATTGAATTTAGTCGCTGGATTAAGTCCTTCTGCTGTTCCCAGAAGGGAGAAGATGCTTGGAATTTAGAGACTCTTTACTGAGAGTTTTAGAAGATACCATATTTAATGTAGAAATACTATTTGAGACATGAAGGAGGCATGAGATTTAGAGTCAGGCAGACTTAGGTTCAGATCCCAGCTTTGCTATTTTCTGTATTATGTGATGTTGGACGAGTTATTTAATCTTGCAGTTTGATTATGAAGATATAACGTATGTAAAATATATAGCATGGTGTCTGACATATAATAGGTACTCAGTAAGTGAGAGCTGCTAGTTCATAAATGCGTCCTCTATAAGGTTACTGCCTGAAACCAAGGCCACAATGGAGTGGTGCTGGAATCTTGAACCCAGGTTGTCTGACTTCGGAACCTATACTCGGTCACTTTCTGCACTACTTCATTATCACAGGGCTGCGTTTCTTGTGTAGGATGAAGTTGCTTGGATCTGGCATGCATGCTGCCATAGATGCTACGTTCCAGTAAGTGTTAGGTTCTCAGGCCAGACTTAATGTGTCTGAGGGCCAGCAGCGCTGTAGATCATAAAGCCATTCTGAGATCTTCAGTCAATGTTGTTTTTTTAACTTTGGAAGGCCTCGAAGCACTCTCTTCTCAGTTTTGCCCTGTCCTCAGGCATTTCTACCCTCTCCTGTACGCTTGAACCCAAGAGCTTAAGTTGGTGGTAATCTCCTGCAGCATAGGGATGGGGACAGAGGCTAAGGCTCTGGGGGGGTTAGTGGGGGCTTCTAGCAAAGCCTCTGGATTATGCAGTTCATTCAGTTCCCGGTCTTCCTCTGCCATTTTACCCCCTTTGTTTTTTTCTTCTATGGCTTCCTTTTCTGGTCTTGGAGCAGAATTCCTATCCCCTCTCCTGCCCTGGGTCCTCGGTGGAATGACATAACTCCTTGGCTGTCGTCTAAGGATGTTTTTACTGCCAACAGTTGTTGGAAGCAGAGAGCTAACTGGAGTGACTAGGTCTGGCCTTTATCACATAGATGTCTTTTTCACATAGATGCAGTCTCATTAGGAAAAGGCGAAGATATATAAGGGCTGGTTGTGGGCACTGAGCATTTAGATTTCTAGGGAAAGGCACGTCTACATTTAGGGGGAAGTGAAGATTTTGTGCGTCTTCTGGGTTAGTCATTGAAGCAGGCAGGTTTAAAATCCATGCACATGGCAGATGTAAAGTTTGGGAAGCAGTGATGGAGGGGGGGTGAACTGACAGCTACCCCAGTTTTGTTCCCTCCTTGTCACTGCCTGTTGGGCCCAACCCATGTTAATTCATGGGTTAAAGACAGGCCCTGGACTAAGGTTCTAGGAGTTAGAAAAGAAGATTATCTTATCTCTCAGTCTGCATTACAGAGAGCAGAAAGGTGGGGAAGGGTATTTGAGAGAAGTCTTAGTGGCCCCCCAACTGCAAGACTTAGGTGGCAGGCTTTTTTGCAATTATTTCTGTATATAATGTAGAGCCATTGAATAATTGTCACTCTGTTTTTACATAAAATATGAATTTTATGTAAATTTGATGGAATATTTGGGAACACTGAGGGGCCAAAATGTTCTTCTGAAATTACTCTGAAATCTCACTTATTTATTCTAACCACCATCTTGTGCCTTTCTTTCTCTCTCTCTGTGTCTCTCTCTGAATGATTTTCATTTGAAGCAGTCCAATGAAGTCTGGTTAAGTGTGGCAATAAATTGCTCAATAATTCCCATAAATTTTCTAAAATTTAAGAAGGGGAAAATTGAGGCGCTGGGTGGCTCAGTCGGTTAAGCGTCCGACTCCGGCTCAGGTCATGATCTTGCGGTTTGTGAGTTCGAGCCCCGTGTCCGGCTCTGTGCTGATAGCTCAGAGCCTGGAGCCTGCTTCGGATTCTGTGTCTCCCCCTCTCTCTGCCCTTCCCATGCTCATGCTCTGTCTCTCTCTGTCTCTAATAAATAAAAAAAACATTAAAAAATTAAAAAAAAAAGAAGGGGAAGATTGAATACGGTGTAAGTAAGCTCCAGGGATTTTGAGAGAAATGATCCCTTCTACCTCGGTTCTGTGGTTCTGTTGTCATCTTTTGTAAATAAGAGATCTGCAAGCAGATCAGAGATGTGTGCGGAAAATGAGTGATTTGATGAGGGCAGCGAGAGTTTCTGTATAGACTAGTTCTGTCTCTTGTGGAGAATATCTTACATGGAATTTTCTTACTGTGGAGGGAGAGCCCATACCTGCTTACTATGGTGTGGGAACAAATTTTAAAGGTAGTTAGACTGGAGAGAGGTATTTAATAAATGTAGTGATGTCTTTGTTTGGATGTCCATGAGTCAAAGCAAAAGAAGAAGCAGGTCATGAAAGGCTCGTCTGGGACCTAAGCTTCTATTTTGAGTAAAAGCCATATATATAATCAGCTCTGCTGTAATGCAACTTCTGTGTTCCTAAAAATCACCCTGCTGCACAAAATTGCACAATAGAAACCACAGCACTTAGGGGCAAAATAGGGTAAGGGAACCAACATTCAAAAATGTATTCAGTGGCCCATTAATAAAAAAGACAGGAATGAAATAAAAATGGTAGTATGGTTTCACACATAAATGGTTAAGAAATACATAAATTCTATATTAAATGTGGCACTCACACTTGAAAAAGACCTGAAGTTGCTTGTGAAGGTGTGTTTCAGAGGGCCACAGCTTGTGATGTGCCACGGTGGACTCTGGCTGTGGGAAGCCATCGCAGAGAAGCCGTCAGTAGATTGTCTGGTAGACTTATATGTCATATAATTCATAAAGACAGTAGGTTAGTAGTTACCAGGGTCTAGGGAGAAGTGGGGTATAGGAAATGACTGCTAATGGGGATGGGGTTTCTACTTGGGGTGATGAAAAAGTTCTGGAACAAGATAGTGGTGATGGTTGCAAGAACATTGTGAGTCTACTTCGTGCTACTGAATCGTACACTGTAAAATAGTTAAAATGTAGGGGCTCCTGGGTGGCTGAGTTGCTTGAGCACTTCACTCTTAATTTTGTCTCAGGTCATGATCTCACAGTTCATGGGATCAAGCCCCACACTGGGGCCGTCCGTACAGAGCCTGCTTGAGATTCTTTCTCTCCTCTCTCTGCCCCTCCCTGCTCATGCATCCTCTCTCTCTCTCTAAATAAATAAAATTTAAAAAGTAAAATAGTTAAACTGTATTTGTGTAATATGTATTTTACTACACAAACACACAAAGCTTATGTTGAATTTGTGTCCTGAGAAGACTGCTGTGCTTGCTACTACAGGGGACGCAGTAAGAAGTGCAGCAAAGTGCTATCTCAAAGGATTGTTGCAGCTTAGTTGGGAGCCGGGGTAAATGGAACAATAGAATGTGTGTGATGTGCATTGGAGGAGTTGAGAACAATAGGCTTCAAGTGTCCCAAGAGGGGAGTGTACCTGTCCTTTGGGAGAAATCCAGAAGGCTTTCCTTCAGGCCGTAGCACATAGGATGGTCTCACTGGGTCTGAACTAAGTGTCACGTAGGAAGCTCTAAAAATACCTGTTCTTAGGCCTGGCCCTGTTCAAGTTAAGTCAAAATCTTTGAAAGGAGGAGCTTAGAAATAGGTATTTTTGAATAGAATCCCCAGGTGATTCTCACTAGCAGCCAGGGGTGAAAACCACAGGTTTAAGGAACTATTGAATATTGACAGGTGCATTCTGGGCAGAGGAAATTACAGAAGCAAATGTCCAGCTGGGAGAACCCAAGTTCTTTTTGACTAGTCAGGGGGTATGTGTGCAGGAGACGGAGGAGCCAGGCAGAAAAGGCGGCTTAGGCAATTGCACAGAGTACCTTCAATGTCAGGGTAAGAGTTGCAGTTAATTTTGTCTTCAGTGGGGAGTACTCAAAGGATTTTGATGGGAGCAGGAGGGATAGATAGCTGTACCCGCTCTTTAGATAAGTGAATCTGGCAGCATTTTGAGATAAAAATTATCTGCTGTGTAGATTGCTGGAGATAGGGAGGCCTATTAGGAATGGATTTTAATGATCTAAACCAGAGGTTTCCAGAGCTGGAGTCTGCAGGCTCCTCGGTGTCTCCCTAAGATTCTTTCGGGGGAGGGTCTGCAAAGACAAAGCTATTTTCAGAATACTAAGATGGTTCTTGTTTTTTTTCATTGGGTTTGGCATTTGTGTTAATGGTACAAAAGCAACGCTCAGGAAAACTTTTGGTGCCTTAGCAGAAATCAAGGCCATGGCACAAGCTGTACTCCTATTTTTCACCATCTTGCCCCTGCAGAAAAAAAAAAAACCAGTTTCAATTAAGAATGCCCTTGATGTAGCAATAAAAATCTCAACCCTTGGGTTCACATCTTTGTAATATTCTGTGTGACAGAATGGGAAGCACTCCTAAAGCGCTTGGGCATACTAGAGAATGTCGGTTGTCTTGAGGATGGGCACTTGCACAAATGTTTGGGTTGCAAGCTCAACTAGTTGCTTTTTTCAAGGAAACACCATTTTTTCATGAAAGACTAATTGACATAGTTATCCAGACTTGGATATTTGGCAGACATTTTCTTGGAAATGAACAACACTAGCCTGTCACTTCAAGGCATTTGACAGCAGTTATTGCCAATGATAAAATTTGCCCTTTCAAACAAAAATGTGAATTTTGAAAAATTTATCTCTACCACTGTGAACTTACTAGTGTACTCATATTTTAATTTTTTTCTGATGCGATATTTTGGTACTGTGTAATGAAACACATCAACATTTGGAAGATCTGCATTACTAAGGGAACCAGTAGTTTCCAATATTAGTCATTGGGAGTTACCTTGCCATGAGGGCTTGACCAGGATGACTGGTTTGTTCATGACCTCATTTAGAATATGCTACGAGGTAGGTCAGGTTTTCAACATTTGGCACCTGCTTGGGGGATGGCCAGATGAAAACCACAACAGTGCACAGATGTTTTGAGCCCAATGAACTTAGAAAGCAGTAATACTTTTATTTTACATTTTTTATTCTATGTTATTTTAAAGTAGGGGTTTTATTGAGATAAAATTCGTATACCATCCAATTTATTTAAAGTGTTCATTTTGGTTGTTTTTGGTATATTAACAGAATTGTGCAACCATCAACACGATCAATTTCAAAATATTTTCATCACTGCCTCCCGCCCAAAACAAACCTCCATGCCCATTAGCATAGTCATTCCCATTTCCTCCCAAACCCCCAGCTCTAGGCAACTAGTAACTTATTTTCTGTTTCTCTAGATTTGCCTATTGTGGGCATTTCATGTAAGTAGAATACACTATGTTATCTTCTGTGTTCCATTTCATTTACTTAGTGTGATGTGTTCAAGGTTCATCTATGTTGTAGCATGAATCAGTATATCATAGCTTTTTATGACTGAATAATATTCCACTATATAGATTGTACCACCTTTTTTTTCTATCAAGTGTGCAAAAGTGTCTGTGTGTATTTATGTTTGCAAAGGATTTTTAAAATTTTAATACTCGTGTAGTTACCATACAGTGTTATATTAGTTTCGGGTGTACAATACAGTGATTCAGCAGTTTTGTATGTTGCTCAGTGCTCATCATGATAAGTATGCTAGTCACTATTTCACCATCTCCCCCCACCCTTACCTCCCCAGCAATAGTACTTTTAATGACATAGGGAAATTAAGTGAGGGTCCTGGTTGTGGGGAGGGAAAAAAAAATGATGTTTTGCTTTTTGGCTGAGTTGTGACATGAAGTTTTCTTAACTCCTTCAAATGTGTTGAGAACAAGCTAAGCTTACTGTTTTGGGAAGACTTTTATGGAGTTGGAGATAGAGAAATCAGTTTTCAAAGATTTTTTTCCTTCTCTTGCTTACCTTAATGGTCATGATTTCCTTTTTTGCCTCCTTTTTAAAATCATTTGTGGTGCCGGAAGTTAGTCCACTAGGGGCTGCTGACCTCATTGTCAGAAGCCTTGAACTTTGCACAGCCACCCTCTGCTCCCCAGCCTGGCGTTGACAAGGGTCACTCAAGACTCCCCTTCCTGGTCTCAGATACTGGGCTTTGTATTTGAGAACTCAGGAACAAATCTCTTTGGTTTTTAAACTCTTAGAACTGGCCAACGCCCCACTTTGCCCCGGGAATTCACTAATAATGGCTCCTTTCACTGTAGCCTCTGACCTAATTTGTTGCTGTTTTTTATTTGCAAGCTCGTTTTTATTGAATATGCAGTTGTGTAATTTTTTTTTTCCTATTGGTAATCCCTACTGCCTTCCAGGGATCCTCCTTTGTGGAAAACCTGTGGTTTGCTGAGTTTAGAATCAGTTCCCTTGCAGTGATCACCCATCGGGTCCTTAAGACGGTATTAAGTGCAAGGTGATTGGACACAAAACCAGTGAGGTGGGAAGATGAAGGACAGGCAGACTGGTAGCTGGAGCTGAAAAAAAAAAAGATTTGAAAGAAAGATATGCCTACAGGTCTTGGTGCAATCCTATGGGTATAAGCACCCTGGCTGTTCTTCCCTTGAGAGCTAGTAAAATCCATATTGCTCATTCACATTTGATTCAGAGAGAGGAATCTTGATGAATGTGGAAAAGTCTTCATCCAGGTTTGAGCTGAGGATAAATATAAAAGCCCTGGGAAAGTATTATGAATATTATGTAGACCATTCATTTCTCCTTTTCATGAATGAAGAAGGTAGTACAGTAGTTCCCCATTCTCCATAGGGGATATTTTTCAAGATCCCCGCTGGATGACTGAAACAGTGGGTAGTACTGAGCCCTGTATATTCTGTTTTTTTTTTCTGGGGCATGTGGGTTGCTCAGTTGGTTAAGCCTCCTACTCTGATTTGCCTGAGGTCATGATCTTGCAGTTCATGAGATCCAGCCCTGTGTCCATCTCTGCGCTGACAGCGCAGAGCCTGGTTGGGATTTTCTCTCTCCCTCCCCCTCTCTCTCCCTCCCCCTCTCTCTCCCTCCCCCTCTCTCTCCCTCCCCCCCTCTCTCCCTCCTCTGCTCCTTTCCTTCTCTCTCAAAAATAAATAAATGAACATTGAAAAATGAGGAAGCCTCAGTAGCTCAGTCTTAAGCGTCCGACTCTCGATTTTGGCTCAGGCCAAGGTCTCACAGTCATGAGATTAGACTCTGCACCTAGCTTAAGATCGTCTCTCTCCCTCTCCCTTTGCCCCTCCCCTGAGCACACATATGCACACTCTCTCTCAAAAAATAAATAAAATAGAAAAACTTCAGTCAAAAATTGCAAAAGCTGGCTAAATATGTAAAATAAAAGTTATTGGCTGGAATTAAAATACAGCAATAACAAATGTTTAGCAAAAATGCCCCACATAGGTGGGGCAATGATCTGAGTTTAAACTGATGATCAGTATATGGTAAATGATCTAAGTTTAAACTGATGATTTTCAATGAATTTGTAAAATTAAAGTGTTTGTCTCTGCCAGATAAAGATACCACTGAAATCAGAACTCTCACAGAGGTCCGAAGGACAAGCAGACAGGCATAATGGGAAATAAGGCAGTCCTTTATCCCCTCCATACAGAACGTAGCATCTTCATGTCCATTGCTCACACCTCAAGCCATTACTATCCAGGCTAAGGTGGCTGTATCTTTACTAGTGTTCTCACACCCTCTCCTTAGTGTCATGTTTTCTACCTGTATGCTATCAAGAACCCACCATTGATCTGTAGCAGGACCAGGTGCCCCAGAAATGATGAGCTGAAAGGGCCAGTTCGTCCTGTCCCTAGATAACATCACCTGCTGTAGATGCTTTTCAGAAATGACTACACTCCTTTCCCCCTGAATATTCTATACTGCGCTATGGAAAGACCCGAGGATGGATGTCAAAAGGATGAGAGGAACTTGCAGGAGGGCAATAGATGGGACATAGATGAGAATTCTCTGCCGAGGAATGGGCGCATCCAAACGGGGAAGATGCAGGCAGATGTGTCTGCGCCTTTCACCACGGAGAGGTACGTCAAAGGTAACCCTGTGGGACAGTCTCCTTCTACAGCACATGAGCTACATGCAGCCTCCAGCTCATCACCTGTCTGATTTCCCTGAGTGGTGGACGTTGCGTCCCTAGTGGGAGTGTCTGAAAGATGGCCGTGGCAAGTACCTGATCTGAAGGGGGGCAATCAGGAAGTCACTACAAGCAAAGATGAGGTCGTCCCAGAAAACAGGGTCTCCGTTTTCTTGGCTGAGAGATTTCTAGATGACCCCCACTATGCGTGATGGTTGTGAAATTTGACCTTTTCCCTGCCCCATCTGCTGATGAAAGTGGCCTAAAGATCCTGTTTGCCACATGCTCTTCCCTGGACAGGCCCAATGTCGTGGCCCCAAAGTGGGTAATAACACAAAAATGTTCCGCATCCCGTTTAGTATCTCAACATATAATAATCTCATCATGTCTTTGAAGACTAAGATGCTGACATGGATGGGTGGGACTCAGTGCACAGAAAGTATGTAGATAGACATATGAGGTGCATGTCACTGCAAAACCAGTATGAGACGCTCATTTCCCTGGACTTTTATTCTAATCATAATTGGGCTCTGTAAGTGTTAACAGTGTTAAAAACTGTAGTTTAAAGTTTTTTTCAACTTTGTTGAAGTTATCTGTGTGTGTGTGTGTGTGTGTGTGTGTGTGTGTGTGTGTGTGTATACTTTATCGATTGATTTATTGGTTTATTTATTTATTTTACATTTTAATGAAACAAATCAACCAGTGTCAGGAGACTTGGAGGCTTGTATTCATGTTTGGCAGTCCTTTGGCTTCTCTGGGAGGGCATCCACAAATGACTTCGCTTTTGGATACAATGCTGAGTTTAAAGATGATTTTACTGTAGCCTAACAGAAAACAGTGCTGTATATAGAAGTGCACCCCGGTTGCTCACAAATATGTAGCATTTGTTCAATAACCAGCCTCTCTAAACTTTCTTAAAACCCGAGGACCTTCCTTTTCTGCTGAGACACAATATCCCTAAAAATCAATACATTCTTATTTTTAGTTCACTAGTTTTACCTTGAGAGAGCAGGTGGCTCTAGAGTTTCTATCATGAGGGCTGGTACCATTTATGTGACAGTTGGATTGCTTGACTTTATATAGCATTTTCTTCAAAAGAAGTCTTGATTTTTATATTTTAAAAACTTTTCCTTCTCTGTGTTTTATTTGGGGCTGCAGAGAAATCGAGTTGGCCAGGGGTCTACCCCTCAGTGCTGCCTCCTCCGTAATCCTAACTGGAGGGAAGATGTGTGGTCAGCAGGGATCTTTCATCTTGTCTGTATGGCGGTTTGAGAACCGGCCCCCTATTTCTCACTCCTGTTTTTCATTTTGTTTTGTTTGCTTGGGGAAATGGCAGTGAGAGGAGGGCTGTTTGGAGCCACTGCCGGAGTGCCCATGGGCACCATTCTGCTGTACTGGGGAAATCCTGGTCTCCCAGCCATGCAACTGGGAGGGCACCATGTGGCCTAAAGGAAAGAAACTTCTCTTGTTGAGAGAAAACCTTCGAGAGAGGCAAAGTGCTTTCTTCTCATTATCAGTCTTTCGAAATGGGATTAGAACTGAGATATATTTTGTTGACTTTTCTCCTCCCTCAATAAATGAAACTGGGCTAAACACTGAAAGAGATTGGTCACCTTTACATCCCTGGTCCTTAGCAGCATTTAGAAATAAGGAGTCTGGTTTTATTTACTGCAAATTAAAATCCTCTACATTCTACTAGATTATATCCCTAAGAGGCAGGATTACAGCATCCATTTTCATGGTTGCTTAGCGATTGTTGGATTTCCATTGGCATTGAAATGCAATCACATGGGCATTTTGACATTTGTCTGCAATAAATAGAAAGAATGTAATTAAAGGTCAGCTCCTGAAATGGGTTTTTAGTTTATTTTGATATCTTTGGAAACCTACATGTTTGGCTAGTGTTCTTTACATGACTTAAGTTTTTAAATACCCTTTTAATTATCTGTGTTTCACTGGGGTCTGCAAATTAAGGGAGTATAAATAAATGTCTTGTTGCCAAGAGAGTGATCTAACAGTATCCTTGATGGTCTAATAGGAACTAGTGTAATTAATGCTGTAAAATATTCTCATTTAGTAACAGGTAGAAATTTCAATTCAGAGGGAGAGTGGATGTCTCCTTGACTTGTACTATCAAGCTTAGAGGCATAGGAGACTTTTAATGACGGATTTGTTTATTTCCTTCACTTTCTCTTCATTTTCCTAGAAGGATATGTATCACTCCAGCATTGGGCGTGACACCTAAGGTATTAAGGAATGAACATGGGTTTAGGTATTCAGGGTAGTATTCTTTTTTAGAGAGTAGCATTTATTTTTGCAAGCTCTTCAGAATTCACACTAACTTGCAGTGAAATCATATCACTGTATCTAAGCATGTAATTTCAGAAATGTTTGTATTATATAGTCTGAGAATTTTGCAATAAATTATACTTGGAATGCTTGTGTGTATGTGTTTTTTGAAAGAAAGAAAACCTGAGACATTTGATTTACTTCATTGCCCTACATACGACACTGCATATTCTGAAATAGTCCTTCCTGCTGCACTTCAAGGCTGCATAATTGATAATTTCTCTTTTATTTGCAGTCCTTCCTCTACTAAATTCAGGACCTGACATTCAGCCTTGCTGTATGGCTTTAGTAAGGCTCTTAATTCCTTGGCCACAGGAAATGAGGATATCACCAACCTGGGTAACTGACTACTTGCCAAATAGTCTACTCCTTGCCACCCCGAGATCTTGGCTCATTCCTGTAGTGATTTCTCCACTCTTCCTGCACCTTTGGTTGTCAGAATTCCACCCAGCCATCCTAGGCTTCTTCCATGAAGGCTTTCTTGATTCCTTTGATTAAATAAACTACAACTTTCTTTTTATGGTATGTATCATGACTTCCCCCAGAGAGTAGCTGTATTAATCGCCTGGAGCTACTGTAACAAAATACCATGGATTGGGTGACTTAAACTACAGAAGTTTATTTTGTCACAGTTTTGGAGGCTGGAAGTCCAAGATGAAGATGTCAGGTTTAGTTTCTCCTGAGGCCCCTCTTTTTGACTCGCAGACTTGTGTTTGTGTCCTCACATGATCTTTTCCTGTGCACATACCCCCTTGCTATCTCTTCCACTTCTTAGGACACCAGTGAGATTGGATAAGGGCCCACCCATATGACCTCATTTAACTGTAATATCATCTTCGAAGGCTGTCTCCAAATATAGTCATATTCTAAGGTACTGGGGGTTAGTACTTCAACATAGGAATTGGGGGGTTGGGAGAGAAGGGAACCAATTCAGTCCAAAACAGTGGCTATTTATATGTGTCTTCTCTTTTCTTTCCCTGATTTGGTTGTGAGGTATTTGAATATAAAGCCTTGTATAAATGGGCTTATCAGGTCTTAGTTTAATGCCTCATATATAATAAAGAGTCCATAAATGTCTGTTGAATTTAATTTTAATTATATCAACTTTTCAAAAGTTTAGTGTTGTTACTAGGCTTTTATGGAAATGATCTGTGACCAAAATATGATACTTAAAATTTCTTTATGGCCTTAGCCAAATGCTGCCAAGTAATTTATAAGACAAAACATTCCCAGAACAATATGTTACTCTTCTCTTACCTTTGCACTTAAGTAATGTTCATTTTGCATACATCCTCTCCCATTCTTATACACTTAAGGCGAAAACAGAAGTCAAGATAGAACTTACGATATGTCTTTTAAACCCACACATGAATCTAGCAAATGTTGAATTATGCTTGGGTATAACTCACCAATTCATTCAGTTTTCTGGGGCTAGTGACATCAGGAAGCCATGCTACTCAGAATTAGATATTCCTTGGACATATTTTTGAAATTATCAGTGGTCAGATTAAGAAAGTGTTTATTCCTGTTCTGAAAACTTAAGAAGTTCAGAGCATTTCTGCCATCCTCCAGTGTGTGGATTCCTTGAAGCTCTATCAAGTACATATCTAAATGTCAGAGGAAAATCTTTTCTGATGTCTAAAAAACCTCTTGTTTGGCCCACAGTCTCCTTGGGACCCCACCTTTGTGTCTCTGCTTTGCTTGGAAAGGTCTGGTGAAATGTCTCAACTTGACTCAAGGTCCTGCTCGCCTCTCTGTTAGTCTGATCTCTGTGCGTTTAGAGTTGTCTTCATCAGCAATTGGGAATATCAGTCTCTGGAAGCAGATTAGACTGTACCCAGCTTTCTGGCAAACAGCTTTATCAGAAGCCTGCCTAAAAGTAAAGGACATTTATGTGTCTACAGGACTTAAATCCATCTAAACCTCATGGTACCATGTTCTTTTAGGTTCCACGGCCACCTCCCAGCGCTGTGCCTGAATGTTAGACTGTCTTCTCTGGCTAAAGACTGCATATGTGTCTTAGTCTGTCTAGGTTGCTCTAACAAAATACCAGAAGTTGGGTGGTGTATAAACAACAGACGGTTATTGCTCATATTCTGGAGGCTGGGGAAGTCCAAGACCAAGGTGCTGGCAGATTCTGTGTCTGGTGACACCCACTTTCTGGGTCAGAGATAATTGTCTTCTCACCGTGTCCTAACTGCGGAGGGAGCAAGGGCGTTTTCTCTGGCTTCGTTTTACAAGGGCGCTGATCTCATTCATTAGATCTCCCTCTCCTGACCTAATCACCTCCGAATACCATCACCTTGGGGATTAGGATTCAGTGTTTGAATTCTGCCGGGAGATAAACATTCAGACCCTAGCAGTTGGGAACTGCCAGATGGAATCTGCTGCAGAGTCCGTTGTCCATTATGTGTTTTCCTTTCCTTCACATAACCATAAATTTCTAAGAAATTTACTTTAGAATTTGGTGGCTTTCTACTTTTGCTTCAGGGAAGCTTACTGCCAAATTTTAAACTTTTCCATGGTTATTCAAGTTAACACATACAGTTATAATATTTGCATTTTACTTTTGCTTTCATATTTAAAAAAAACATTTTTAGGTAACTACACACTTGTAAGAGTTGTAAAAGCATTTCATAGAGATTCTATATGCCCATGACCCAGCTTCCCTCATGGTTGATTGGTATCCACTTTTTTTTTAAATATATGTTTTATATTAGAAGAGTTTTAGATTTTCACATTAATTTTTCAGTTTGTTTTTCTAAACTTATTGTTCTTTATTGTAATTCTCTATACCTTAGGGAAAGATTGAAAATAAATAAAAGCTAGTAATAAGGAAAAACAAAACCTTTGAGTTAACCTAAACTTGTTTCAGATCACCTTGCAAGGTGATAGGGACTAGGAGGTCTTGTCCTTGGATAGAAAATCAGAATAATGTCCTCAATATGATTTCTGACATGTGTCCTCTAGTGAGGAATATTTTTCCATTTTTTAATGATCCCAGAAGACTCTTAAAATAATCTCTAGAGGTTAATCTTAAATGGTACTTTAATCCCTTTCTTGATTTCTAATAGTTATTCTTGAACCTACCCCCTCCAGCATTACTGATATCATCTTTGATTAGTAAATAAGCCCATTTACTGCTTATTACTGATATCACACCATTCAGCATTGGGTTAATTACATACTACCTTATATTTTTCCAAACTTACTTTTTAGTCTGTTCTCCTTATCAGATTATAAGCATTTTAAAACTTCTGGCTTCTACTTTTCTTATATTCTTTCTGTATTCCTTAGCAGAAATTTAAAGCACAGGAGGTCATTTGGACATTTTTCTCCTAAGAAATGGTATTTTATACTTGTTCCTTCTAAATTATGGTATCCAATATAGAGAAGCAGATTTCTATTTTTTAAGAGAGAAGTAAATTCCCTTTTTTAAAAAAAAGTTTATTTATTTATTTTGAGAAAGAGAGTTTGAGCCGGGGAGAAGCAGAGAGAGAATCCCAAGCAGGCTCCACATTGTCAGTGGAAAGTCTGACATGGGTTCCGTGTCACGAACCATCAGATCATGACCTGAGCTGAAATCAAGAGCCCCATGCTTAACCGACTGAGCCACCCAGGCACCCCAAAGCAGATTTCTTCTGATGACTGATTCTCAGAGTTTGGTAGCAGTCAAGGTTAATTTTGAGTTTTGGTGCTTCCCTTGCAATCAGAGAGCCACATTTCGCAAGCCATGGCCCGCAATTATGTGCAAAAAAGCTGTAAAGGTCCTGAGTTGGGAATTTTCCCCCTACTTCTTCTTGGAGTGCCCTACTCTAATGATTAGTTTGCGAATGGAGAGTGCACGGCTGGTTAATGAGGCATTCTATTTCAGTGGCGTACTTAAAAGTAATTCAGTAATAATTGCTGCATGTTATGATTCATATTCCAGAACACACAGTAGCAATAACAGATCTGTTGTGAAAGTACCATTATAAGATGGAGAGAGCATTATTCTACCTAACCCCTGTTCTCTAATGACCGCAATTCTAGGAAAAAATTCAGATTGAATTTTCTTGCAGAGCCCACTCTGCAGAGAGAGGAGAGTGGAGCATGGGATGCAGGAGATTGGATTTAGGCAGTCTTTGGAGAGCTGGCCCTGGGTCCCAAAGGGATAGGTAGGACTGGGTCCTGAGTTTCTGAAAAAGGGAAATATCGTTTGGGGCTGTTCTTAGAGTAAGAGCAATCATGGGCTTATCATGTTTTAATACTATATAGATCATTTTTTACCAGTTTACCCTGCCCTAAGACTGAACCTCTGTTTTTTGGGGTTATCTTTTTATTTAAAAGTTTATTTCTTTACTTTGAAAGAGAGAGAGAAAGTGAACATGAGCAGGGTAGGGCAGAGAGAGAGGGAGAAAGAATCCCAAGCAAGCTCTGCACTGTGTTGCAGAGCTTGATTTGGGGGCTCGAACTCATGAACTGTGAAATCATGACCTGAACCCAGATCTACTGATTTTGAGTTGCCCAACCAACTGAGCCACTCAGATGCCCTGAACCTTTGGTTTGAAAAAGGTCCAAGACCAAATATTCTGCAGGTCTGACTCTCCTGGCTAAATAGGGCTCCTGCTCGGGCCAAAGGATGGTCCTTTGGTTTTTCCTACTTTGTCTCTCAGGAGCCTGGGGCTAGGACTAGAAAGGGAAGAATGTGATGCTGTGACTTTGTGGTTATGACGTCTCTGGTGTCAAGCTCTCATTCATTTTTCAGTACCTCTGCGCCTACAGTCTTGTTAGAAAAATTCCACTTTGCTCTTTCCATTTGCTTTCCAAGTTTTGGGATTTTGATATGGCCATTTAAAAACTAATCATATGCTATTTTCCTAAAAACATTGTGGGAAAAATGAGCATAATTTACTTGTTAAAAAAATCAAGTGTTCTGTATGAATTGAATTGATTTTGTAGATACATTAGATGAACTCTTCATTACCAGAGGCAGAGGTCAAGGCATCTATCTATGGGTTTGCTTCCTTTCAGTAAGAAAACTCAAAAAAAAAAAAAAAAAGTTTAAACTTATTTTATTAATAACATGAAAGGTTTCCTTGGTGTAGAGAACCAGAATTCTTAAAGGGCAAGTTCATTGTGTAAATGTTAATTTCCAGCACTTAAAAGTGTTTGGAATGTTTAACAGCACTCTTCTAAATGTTTGACATACATTAACTCAGTTACTCCTCATAACATTTCACAAAGTTGGTACCTTTCCCAAAGCCAGACAGCTACAAAATGGCAGGGTTGGGATTTGAACCCTGGCAGTTTGCTCTGGAATCTTCTCTCTTAACCACTACACTATGCCTACTTTCAGACATCACAGTGTTTTCTAGTTTTTTTTTCTTCCTCACCCACATACCAGTTCCTCATTCCCTTGGTCACTAGTCTTGCATTTATTGAGACCTGGGATCCATTAGATGTTTGGTCAAGGATATTCCCTTTCCTTGAAAACCTCCACTTGGCAACGGGAGACAGGTAACTATGCCCCAGAATAAGGAGTTTGGGAGCAGAAGGGAACAATGCACTCTGTTTGGGAGTGTGTGTGTGTGTGTGTGTGTGTGTGTGTGTGTGTGAGTGTGTGTGAGTGAGAATCTCAGAAAAGGCCTCAGATCATCAGCTTTTAAAGAAAAGGCGAAAGATAAGGCCTGGACAAAAAAGACCTTAAGAAAAATCGGCAGCAGGTATAACATGTAGAAAGTTCAGGTATGAACTATAGATCTATTTGAGAGCAAAAGAAAAAATGATTGTAATTGCCAGTGTGGGAAAGGCAAAAAAATTATGGTTGGATGATGAGGTATTTGAGTTAAAAAAACCAAGAGAGAGGGGTTCTGAGGGATTTCATTGTGTGGAAAATCATAACAACAATAAATATCAAATTCAGCTGAGAGAATTGCTTTGGGAAGTTGGCACTGGGTCATGACTTTTCCAGGGCTGATTGGTAGCCTTTGTAATAAGCTATTTTATTGGTGCCATTTGTCTTTTGACATAAAAGTACTTGATGCTAAGCAACCATGTGTAAAAATCAAGCCTCTCTTCTTTATAGCACATATTTCACCCCTCTGGGGACCAGAGCTATGTTGTCGTAGGCAGGGTCACCATCATCTTGATTCAAAAGACATTTTGAGGGTTATATTATAGATGAGTTTCCTAACTAGCATGTGAAATACATAGTAAACCGGCATGACCTTATCCTGGGATAGTGGAGTTGAATTTATACTGGACTGTCTGCCTGTGATAAAATTGCTTGTTAATTCTGAGTAGATGACATTTCTTGCTGGGTTGTTGACTATAATTCTCATCTTTAGAAGTGGTGCCAAAAGTGGAAATCTCACTGTGTGTGTCACCCCACCCAGTCCTTTTGTACACACCCAGACTCAGTTCCTAGATTCTTAGAATAGATGAATGGCTATTCCATAGAAACATTTTAGTATTGGTTTGTTCACTTGGTTATTTAAGTCTGAATTCGAAGATCAGAGTTTGGAATATAAACTATTCTTTAAGGATACAATTTATTTTAAATGTTTCCCTTAGCCTTGAAAACATGCTGGGGGGAGAGAGAGGGAGAGAGGGAGAGAGAGAGAGAGAGAGAGAGAGGGGGAGGGAGGGAGGGAGAAAAGAGAAGGAAGGAAGGAGGGAGAGACGGAGGAAGAAATCATGAGCTTTCACTAATCACAATTTCTGACCTCATCTTTGCCTTTGGTGAACATTTGAATGTCTGCTTATGTGCTGGGCCTGAGGAATATGGGACTGAATGTCATGGGGTTCCAGAATTCACGAGCTCAGATCCTAATGGGGAGAGATAGGTGTGAACAGATAATTCCATTGCACTTTTATATATGCAATCCTTTATGTCCATCGGGAGTCAAGAAGAGAGAAAAGCTATCTCTTTTTTGTTACAAGGCTTTCCGAGTCAATGGGGGCAAAAGTAGGGCCTTTGGGCTGAATCTTAAGAAAGAAGCGGTTCTTCAGGCAGGCTTGGTGGGGGAAGACAGGGATGTTCTCAACCTTATGTAAAAAATTGGAGCATCCAGGGGCCCCTGGGTAGTTCAGTCAGTAGAACGTCTCACTCTTAGTTTTGGCTCAGGTTATGATCTCACAGTTTCATGAGTTTGAGCTCTGGGTTGTGCACTGTGCTGACAGCGCAGAGCCTGCTTGAGATTCTCTCTCCCCCTCCCCTGCTCACACTGAACTTTAAATAGTCCTTTAAATAAATAAATAAATAAATGAATGAATAAATAAATAAATAAAATTGGAACATCCATGCCTACTTGCCTCTGTTGGAGGACAAATCGACTTCCAATAGCTGCTCTGTATCTTCTTGTCAAAGCGAATAGATAGCCTGGTACACTATGTTAACCCAGTGTCCAAACCCATGTCAGTCCCATATTGAATCTCAGGAGAGTGCCAGAGATCTCAGAAAAACATGCTGTAGATAGAGCAAAGAGCACTTTCTAGTTAGGTAACTAATTTATCTTTGGGTAGAATTATGTGTAATTTTTCCTTGGAGATAGTAACTTTGTGAAGCAATTTTTGAAATTTGCTAATACCTGAATGGTAACTATACCAAAATAGACAAAATGCTTCACGCATAATATTCCTTATTCACAGTTGGAAGGAAGTATGATGTTTGGCATATGCAGGTTTGAAACACAGCTCACTTTCATTGCCAGAATTTATTTTTGTTAAACTATTTCGTGGAGTCTAAAAATAAAGATATGGCTCTAAAATTATAATAGCCTAGAATTAAAAGAATAAAATACTGTTTGTGAGTCCTTGTTGTGCAAATATTTATCAGTGCTTAATTTGTGCAGTAATAACATGAAAATAAAACCTGTTCATTATTTTTTCATTGATTCTTAATTTTATATCTTTTAATCATGTCAGTAGTAATATATTAATTGGCTCAAATGCCACCACGTATATTTCTAAGTATGAGTGAAGGGGTAGTTTTATCTTCTTTTGTTCATCTAGCCTGTTGTCTATTTAATTGCATCTATTACTTTTCTTTTAGGCACATGCTATGGGGTTTCTGGGCCAACTTCATACTTGGTTGATATGAAAGGCAAGTTTCCCTTATTGATGTAAGGTCTGTGAACCTAAAAGAAAGTAGTGTTTGTTCATGAATTGGGTCAATCAATCTATCACTTTTAATGAATGCCCACCATGTGCTGTGATAGTTGATTAGTGGTGAACAGAACTGTCCCCTTTCTTGAGCTCATGGGACTTAGAGTGAAGTACTGCAGACAGGCAGTGAATGAGTAAAAAAAAAAAAACCAAGTAAGTACATAGTTATCAATTGTGTTAAGGAATACAATAAGCTATTTTTCCCTGTTAAAGAGAATAAGGGGCTACTGTTAAAGAGAGGCATGTGTGTGGTGGGTCCTACTAAAGATCTGGTATCAGGGCTGCTGTCTGCTGATATTTCTGTGGACTATTAGTTATTTGCCCTTCTAGACTATAAATGGTGACAGTTTTAGAACTTTTAATCTGCACTTTTTTTAGGTGTTGTAAAGTGTTTCTTAGACTATTTAAAGTTCAGTGTATGTTAATTTGGATCTAGTACTTCTCTTCAAATTGTGTGATATGTGCATACATATGTATGTATTAAACTATGTACCACTATATATAAGATAATTATGTATAATTTAATTGTTAAATGTATGTAATTTGTGGAGTAACAACATACAATTTCCCTCAGCAGTTGAATAATTTATTTTCAGAGAATTCGAGCAGAGGGATGTGGATTGTCTTTGATGCGGATTATTTTTTAGTGCTTATGCCTTTCGATTTTGGCATTTGCACATATTCAAGTCATTTCTAATCATTGTGCAGTATGGAAACACTTGAGACAGGGAGGAAGAGGAGAAAATGTTTCCCGAGAGAGCATACTATTTGCACGGGATATTTAAAGCCCTGGTTGTATAACAGAGTTTCAGTGCTGAATACACAGCGGAATCCCTTGAATCCCACTGAGGCATTTCTGCTTCCTGTGGGCAAATGTCTGGTGTCCTGAACTCTCTTAGGACCGGGACTTACTCTGGCATTCTGAGTCTCCTCCTGCATCTCAGCATGATGACTCAAGCAGGTTATTAGTAAGCTGTTCTCAGCTTAGGTGGTACCTACTGACCTTGGATTACTAGCCCCAGAAAAAGTTTTGTTCACGTATTCAGCTGTGTGATGGCTGCAAACAGTACCGATGAGAATAGCAAAAGTTTTTATGACTAAGCTTGTTGCTCTAAAAGTGATGTTCAAAAAGTAGGTTTAGTCTACAGAGGGCTCATGGAGCCATCTGAATCCTCATCCCTTTACCCAGAGCTTTTAAACCTTCCAGTGTGTTCAGACCTTCCCCGGGGATTTGGAACCCATCTTTCTCCCAGCCAAGGAAGTTGAAGAATCCTTAATTTGATGGTTTGATGACTTAGTATCAGGACTCTTCTACTACGTGTTCTGTTGTGGTTGGTTACTTGGCTTCTATCCACTCAACTTCTCTTTTCCTTTGGACAAGAATTTGCTCTAGGTATGGTCACTAGGTCCTGTATTCCATTCCCATGCCCTGCCTGGGAGTTTTCCATCTGATAAGCATTTCATTTATTCTGTATTGGTGCTCTACTTTTTATAGACAGATACTCACCCCCATCTCCTGGGACTGAATACTGCCCTCGGAGACCCTGCTAATCTGCCTCTCTTACACAGACTACTTATCTGCTGTGACACCAGTTGCCTTTCTGTTCCTGCATTCCCCAAGGCTATGCCTTATGGTCCATTGGAAATGTTCAGTTGCTCATCTCTGTGCTGGCTTGGCTTATGTCTTTCTTGGTCTTTTCACTGGGAACTTTACTCATCAGCTACATGTTGGTCTATGGGTTTGGCCAGCACCAAATCTCCTTTACTCTAGAGTACCTCATTGACAATTTACCATTGTCTTGGCTACTGAGTGGCATTCAAAAGCATTAGAATTCCTTGTGTCTGAATAAACATTTATTCAATACCAACTGTATATAGGCAATGCTTTGTTTTGTGACAAAGAGTCAAGTGAGGACTGATCACAGTTTCTAGAGCCACATAATCAGTTGAGAGAACCAGATCAGTACCTGATACACAAGTGATGGATAAAATAATGCCCCTCCCCCAAATTATACATACACAGACATGATTTTATTTAATTGTAGAACTTGCCTCAGAGAAGCCTAATTGTACGCATGCATTTTCACTTCTGGATACTCCTACTAAATTCTGAAAGTTGCTTATTCAATCTTCTTTCCTGGTTCATTTCTTAAAATTTCTTGGGTTGATTTTGTTCCTCTCTCTATCTATGAACTTTATAAAAGCATTTCAAATTATTATGCATGTTTTAGAAAAGAATGAAGCCATTTGTCGATGGAGTTATTAATGCAGCAATTAGGAGAAAACAAGGACTTCTGTGAAATGTTTGCTGAATTCTCCATCCATGGGAGTCATAGAGCTAAATAATTGCACGAAATGTCTTGGGTCACTTACTTACATGTTCTGTCTCTTAAGAGATTAAAATGTTGACGTTTGACTTCCTTTTTGTTCTAGTCACCATTTCTCCTTTGATTTTAAAGTAAATCTAAACTAAGTATTTCTTAGAGCAGCTGAAATCCCTTCCCTCCCCACATCGCTTCTCTCCTAAGCCTTTATATTCCTTTCATGACTGCAAGTCCTTGTCCGTTTTTGGATAATTCACCATGATTCTCTCAGCTTATCGTATTGCTTTCTTTGATTCCCGCTTGTCCGTGTTCTACATAAGATAGGCCTAAATTCTGTCCTACGCGATTGGAATTCCAATCAACAGTAGAGGGATTTTTTTTTCAGAATTGCAAATTATTCTTTTGCTGTAAAAAGTTCACAGTAAAGTTCCTGTTAAGGTCATTGAAATACACTGTGAAGAGTTGGTCATTTTTCAGTTTCAGAACTTTCTTGGTGGCTGATTCTGCCATTTTCTGTCCTACACATTTTTAAATCCTTACATATACATTTTATTTTAATAGACAGTTGCGGTGTCTCTGTCTCTTTCAAGTTAGCTACAAGTTTGGCCTAATTTGCAAAGTGTCCTTTTCTAAGCAGTAATGCAGATAAAGGTGAGAAATTTCCCAGGTGTCAACTCAGTAATTTCGGAAGATATTTTGAGTTAAAACTATCTCCGTTTGATAAGGCTCTCAGTTGAGGAGGAATGAACCTTCTGAAATGCAACTTTATTTCTCATATGTCCCTTCATCTGTTTGTCTTGTCCCTGCATCACGAAAGAAAATGCCCTGTGGCTCATTCCTGCGCCTTGACCTGATAATTTTATATATTTTTTTCCTTGTGAGGACTATTAATTTAGCCTATAACACACTAATGTTACTGAGGGAGAAAATTATTTTAGTGGAAGTAGATGAATTACAATTATTTTATAGAAAGATGGCATAAGTATGCTTTTAAAAGAACCTGTCGATGTATATCTTTATATAAATATTTTTCATTCAGTTGCAGATATTTCAGTATGTTTTTAGGTGTATTTATTTATTTTGAGAGGGAGAGAGACAGCAAGAGAAGGAGAGGGACAGAGAGAGAGAGAGAGAGAGGGAGGGAGAAGATCCCAGGCAGGCTCCACACTGTCGGCACAATATGTTTTTCTAAGGTAGAAACTAAATTTATAGTTTTTAAATTTCAAAAATTACCATTTTTGACAGTTTTGTGTTTTTTCTTGTATTTTTCTGTAAATTTCCGGAGCCATTAATTTTTTTAAGACCAACTTCATAAAGCTAACTCATATACTCGGTGGATATAAGAGATTCTGTTCCTTAAAAATTAGGATCAAAGTCACTGGATATTTTGCACTAGTCTTAGAGGTGATATATTACAGTAATAAGAATTTCCTTAAGAAAGGCAGGTTTGCTTCTGCCATGTTTCTCATTTAAAAGAAATATGATCTTTGCAAACTACCAGTTCTATTGCAGTAATGTTTAAAACACAGAAAATATACTTCTTAGAATTATTGGTCCACTTGGATCAGTCAGGAGGGTAGTCACCACTAGAGTTCAAAGTGGTAACATTAATATAATGTGTCTTTCCTCTTTTGAAATGTGTGGTAACTTTTATTTTTATTTTTATTAAAATTTTTAAAAATTATTTATTTTTGAGAGGGAGAGAGAGAGAGAGTCAGAGCATGAGCAGGGGGAAGGGCAAAGAGAGAGGGAGACACAGAATCCAAATCCAAAGCAGGCTTTAGGCTCTGAAGTGTCAGCACAGAGCCCGACATGGGGCTTGAACCCATGGACGGTGAGATCATGACCTGAGCCAAAGTTCGATGCTTAACCAACTGAGCCACCCAGGTGCCCCTATTTTTAATTTTTTAATGTTTATTTATTTGAGACAGGGGGAGAGAGAGAGGAAGAGAAAGAGAGAGAGACACAGAATCTCAAGCACACTCCAGGCTCTGAGCTGTCAACACAGAGCTCAATACAGGGCTCAAACCCATGAACTGTGAAATCATGACCTGAGCCGAAGTTGGATTCTTAACCGAGTAAGCCACCCAGGCACCCTGAAATGTGTGATGACTTTTAATCTGTAATATTAAGTAAGTTATTACTGTGAAGATTAATCGTGACTTGTAGACCAGCTTAAGTGATAATTTTAACAAGTTAGTTGCCTGAAGAGAATTCATTACAGTGTTAGTAAGGACAGTGATTTGTGTGGAGTAGGAGGTGGAGGGGGCATTGAGAGAAAGCACATATGATTAGAACCACTTAATGTTTATTTATGATCAGGTGACCATTAAGCAACTCCTGGATAATATTGTACCCACTTAAATCCTTTGAAGCAACAATATAACTATTTGCCTATTTAAGAATGCAGGAACATGCCTTCACCATGTTTGGCTTACTTTCTTTTCTGTCCCCTGTCGTAATTATCTCCGCATGTGCCCAATCTTCCATAATAATGGCAATATGTGAAAAGATAGAAATGGTAAATTCTTTGTCATTAAACTGGAGTTCGATTCCTCAGGACACTTTGAGTTTCTAGGCTGACAGGGATTTCAGCATTCTATCCCGGCTTCTCCCAAACGCTGACCGAGAGAGCAGCACCTCTCTGGCATCCTGAGGTGTGTGGGGTGTAATTTACTGGTGCCCTGAGTCTGTGTATTTTATTCCGTCTTCTTGGGGAAGGAGGACAGTACAATTTCAAAAGCGGAATAGTGATTATGGCTTTCCGATCCACCGCTGCCTGTTGGGCATGTTAAAAAAGAAAAGGTAGTGAGGTTTAATGCAAATCTCAGTCTTTTTGAGGCAGGGGCATCTTGAGCTATTTCACAGTGCAGTAGCCTTTGGAGAAGCTGTTTTTCCCTCGGAGTGCTCTCAGATGTTGTTTTCAAGAGCCTCAATGCTTGGGGCCCAAAGTCCTTGTGCAGGTCCAAGGACAAGCTGGAGCCCAGGTTCATCTTGTTCAGGTGGAGAGAGGCTGTCACTCCCTTGGCTAGAGTTCTGGGATCCTTGACATCAAAAGCATGCACATGTCAGATCTGCAGAGAGATGTTTTGCAGGCACGTAATTGGATTTCAACGTCTTTATCTGTTGGAAAGTGTAAGATATCTCAGAGGGTTGTTGAGGGGATTAAGAAATGAAATGTGAAAACCCTAGAATAGTGCTTCCTACATGGTAGACAGGAAATGACAGACCAGTGTAGCGTGCATATACTCCGTAGTGGGTGAAGATGAGAAAGAATGTGCATACTGATAGCATGTTAGGCAAGATATAGCTCATGCTGTCCCTGGCATCTTCATCTATTAAACAGAGTTAGTGCACAAGCAGCCGTGGTGCAGATGGGGTTTGAACAGAGCTTATTGTGAGCCTTGGCTCTGTTGATGACAAACAGAAACCTTCAGCAGCTCGCTTATGGAGTGCTCCCTCGCATGTTTGGTTATTACGTGAGTCGGTGCGAACAGCACACCCGACAGAACGCAGTGTGGCTGGCTGAGGCGGTCAGCTGGGGAGACAGGTTGAATAGGTTGCTCCACTGATACTCCAAAAGAGATAACAAGCTTAGGAAATGGACTTAACAGCTTTGATGCTTTTCTGTTCTGGGTATGATTTAGAAACTACTATTGTTTTAAATTTCAGGAATCCGTGTATTGTTAACAGTGGGCTTTAATGGGTATAGTCTTCTTCTCCAGGTGAAGAAGGACCTGAGAAACACCCTTGTGAATCTTTTCTGCTTTCTTTAGGGTTGGAGAGTTGGTGGGTGTGGAGATTGCCCTCTTGATCATCTCTAGCACAGGTGTGAAATTCAAATAAATCTAATCTGTAGCTCTGGAAAGGAGGAAAAGTAACGGATCTCTGGTTCCAAAGAAAAACCTTCTAGAGCAGCCCTGTCCAATATGCCAGCCATACATATTATTTTAAATTTTCTGGTAGTCACACTAAAGTGTTACCAAAGTTATAAATGTAAAAAAGGTGAAATTAATTCTGGTCATATTTTATTTAACTCAATATATCCCCCCTCCCAAATATCCTCTTAATGTATAACTGCATAAAAATTGAGATGTTCTTTATTTTTTTATGAGACTGATATTCTTTTTTTTAGAAGCAAGTGTGTCTTTTACATTGACAATGTATAACAAGCACTACTGAGCACTTACCAAGTATCACTGTAAGCTCTTTAAATGCATTACTATGTTTAATACTTTCAGTTACCCTAAGTGGTAGATGCTAGTATTATTCCCATTTTATAGATGAAGAAGCTGAGACACAGAGGTTAAGGAATCTTCCTAAGGTCACAGAGCTAGGATAGTCTCAGGCAGTCCAGGTCCACAGTGTGTGATGTTAACCATGAGGATACCATGCTGCCTCTTTTAACAGAAACCTTCGAGGTAGGAAATCAGATGAACTGAACGGGTGGAAATTTGCCATTGAAAAGAGAGATCGATGCTGGAAACTGACATCATCTACATTGGCATCTTGGAACCCAAAAGGTGAAACAGCTCACCAGAACCCTGGTGTGGTGAGCTGCCTGTCTGCACCACAAAATATAGAACTGAGAATCCTGAGGGTTTCCTCTTTATTTTTCTGACTTTTCTTCCTTCTTGCACAGGGTTTAGCTTGCATTGTTAACTCAATGAAGTTGTGTCCTCTCTCTGGATTTTTTTTTTTCTCCAGAGGCGGTCATGGTGGAATGTTCCAGCCCTCCTGAGTCCTTTTACTTTCCCTTTCCTGGTGCTATTGGCCACATAAACTATGACAAAACACCATTGTAATCTTCGAATAATATTTAACCTGCATGTGCTTTCACACTTCACATTTAATGAGGCTGGGCAGGATGGCCCGGGTTCAGCATAAACTCTGTCAGGATCACTTAAACGGGACTTTGGAGCTGGGTTTTATTGACATTTTACATGCCAGAGTTGATTTGGGAAATTGCGCCTGTTGCCACATCCTTATTTCTGATTCTAATGGGGAAGCTGACATTTGCCAGATTTTTGGCAACTGCTGTTTTAACAAGAGGGACCTGTGTGTGTTAACACTACCCCATCCCACAGCCTTGACTTTGGTTAAGGAGAGGTAGTGATGGAATGACTATTGAATGAATGAATTTTAGTTCTCTCATTTCTTTTTTTTTAATTGTTTCATTGCCTCTCTATACTATAGAAAACACAACTTCTCTCAAACTTATTTAATACAAAACTATAATTTTAAAAATGAAGAAAAAGAAGAGAGAGACAAGCCAGATAAACATGAATTGAAGTATTACTCGTAGTCTCCATTTCTGAGAACATTAGATGTAGTGTGTTAGATTTTCTTGATTTCCCTTTATGCCTGAGTTTATTATAGAAATTTGAACACATACGTATACAAAGATAGTATAAAATAGCTACATGTATTTTCTGACTTTTGCGAATTGTACACATTTGTCAATCTTTCTTTTCTTTTCCTGTTTCTGGAGAATTTTAAGGCAAATCCTAGATATGGTGTCATTTTACCTCAAAATTCCTCACTATGCATTTCTAACTTACAAGGATTATTTAAAAAAATTTTTTTAATGTTTATTTAGTTTTGAGAGAGAGAGAGCGCAAGTGGAAAGAGGGAGAGAGAGAGAGGGAGACACAGAATCCGGAGCAGGGTCCAGGCTCTGAGCTGTCAGCACAGAGCCTAATGTAGGGCTCAAACTCATGAGCTATGAGATCATGACCTGAGCTGAAGTTGGATGCTTAACCAACTGAACCACCCTGGTGCCCCAGGACTGGTTTTAAAAACTAATTATCATTTAATCATTACACCCAACATAATCAATAGTCCCTTCAAGAGTTGGTATTAATAGCCAGTCCATATTTCTGGCGATCCCAAGGATGTGTTTTATAGATGTTCCCTGCCTTTGCTCGAATTTAGGATTTAAACACAGTTCACATTTTGCAATGATTATTGGGTCTCTTAGGTCTTTTATTTATTATTGTTCTTCCCTTCTCTGCTGCTGGTTTTTTCTCCTCATGCCATTGACTTATTGACAAAATGAGCTCATTTGTAGGTTCAGATGTGCCATATTGCTGATGGCTTTCTTGTTGTGTATGTTATCCCTTCACCTATTCCTCTATAACCTGTAAGATTGATATTCAACCAAAAAATGTGATTAGATTCAGACTTGTTTGTTTCCTTATTCTTTTGGCAAAAAGATCTCATCGGTGGCACTGTTCACTTTTACTTTCCTACAATAAGGACCTGGTGTTTGGCTGCCCCTTTTTCAGTGGGTTTACTCAAGGTACACAGATCAGGGGGCTCCCGGGTGGCTCGGTTGAGTGCCCAACTCTTGATTTGGCTCAGCTCATGACCTCATGGTTTATGAGATTGAGCCCCGTGTTGGACTCTGTGGTGACAGCACAGAGCCTGCTCGGGATTCTCTCTCTCCTTTCTCATTGCCTCTCTCCTGGTCACTATTTGTCTCTCTCTCAAAATAAATAAATAAACTTAAAAAAAAAAAGATACATAGATCAGGAGGTTCCCTGCTCCACTTAGGCTAAGCTCAGTAACTGACTTGCTCTGGCCACTGGAATCAAATCGAGATGTGCTACAAGTACTGTTGGGCTAGCCCTCTTGTATCTCTGCCGTTGCCATCAGAAACACTTCCCTTGGTTTGCTGCCCCTTCACATTGGGCCCCAGAGTAAATACTTGCGAAACAGACCTAAATCTACTCCACAGGGAGGACCCAAGCCCACGTAGGCAGGCAGCATTGCCTAGAACACTACCAATCAGCATCCTAGAGAAAAAAATAAACAAAAATTATTTTAAGCCACTGAGAAATGGGACTGTATGTTATGTACCAATAGCTGACTGATACAGTCATAAAGAAAAAGTTAGAGATGCTTAAATTGTCTCCATTTAAGGCAGTTACACTTTGAGTAAATTTTCTATCATATGCTATGAAAATATCTTGAAGTTTAGCATTTGAAAAGATTAACTTTCAACTGAATGGAAAATTCATTTATATGGAAAACATCCCAAAGCCACTACTTAACGGTGTGATGCATAGTTCTTATGAGTTGTGTGTCCAGAAAAAGAGAACAAGCACTTTCTTTAAATAAAGTCTGCTTAGCTCTGCTGAACAGTTGTACTAGACCTTGAGTTAATACACTTTCATCAGGTTTTGCACTGCTGACTAGCAATAAGAAACAGTCACATGATGCTGTGGGCTGAGAATATGTTTTCTTCACATCCCACAAATAAACCAGTGCAGGAAATTTCAAGACCTGAATAATGAAAATGAAAGAAAATCCTCATTTTCTTAGAAAACCCCCCTTTATGTCTGCACAGAGTGAACTAACAGATTCAGAATGAATGCCAAATCCCAGGGACGTGACTTGCTAGCATTTTATTCTACCACTTGCAAAACTTTACCATGTGTGGCAGGCTTTGTGCTGAGTATTTCACCATCATCACTTCAAGTGATAACCTAAGAAGTATGTACTATTACCATATGCGCTTTATTTTTTTATGTTTATTTATTTGAGAGAGAGAGTTCATGTGCAGGAGCAGGGGTTGGAGACAGAAAGAGAGAGAGAGAGAGAGGGAGAGAGGGAGAGAGGGAGAGAGAGAGGGAGAGGGAGAGAGGGAGGGAGAGGGAGGGAGAGGGAGAGGGAGAGGGAGAGGGAGAGGGAGAGGGAGAGGGAGAGGGAGAGGGAGAGAGAATATTCCAAAGCAGGCCTCACACTCAGCGCAGAGCCCGAAACAGGGCTCGATCCCACAAACCATAAGATCATGACCTGAACACAGGTCAAGAGTTAGACAGTCAATTGACTGGGCCACCCAGGTGCCCCTTAACCATATGCACTTTAGAGAATGAAAAACCTAAAATGTAAAGAACATGAGTAATCTGAGCCATAGAGCTAATAAGTGGTCAGGCAGGGATTTGGAGCCAGGCTATCTTACTCCAAACCAATTCTCTTTTTCATCCTACACCATGAAAAAAATACTTATTTCTGACATCAGCAATTGCCATGTAGATATTACCACAAAGCTACCTTTCAATCTATTCTCCTCAAATTGAAGATATCAAACATGGTAACATTTAAAGAAATAATTCCTGACTTCCTCTTAACCCCCAAGGCTTACATATAATCGAACCATCAGGTTGCTCACAGAGCAATTTCAAACACCCTTCAGAAATCAATAAACAAACTTAGAGATTAAAAAGTCATACCTTACTTATCAAAGACTGGTGGGATGTATGAAAAAGACACAAGGGTCAAAGTGGCTGGCAGTGTTCTAGGCAATGCTGCCTGCCTACATGGGCTTGGGTCCTCCCTGTGGAGTAGATTTAGGTCTGTTTCGCAAGTATTTATTCTGGGGCCCAATGTGAAGGGGCAGCAAACCAAGGGAAGTGTTTCTGATGGCAACGGCAGAGATACAAGAGGGCTAGCCCAGCGGTCCTTGCAGCACATCTCAATTTGATTCCAGTGGCCAGAGCAAGTCAGTTACTGTGCTTAACATCAGTGGATCAGGGAAAGTATACCTCTTTCATGAAGATGGAGAGGGAAAAAGTTTGCCAATCTAATTTATCATAATAACCAGAGTCTTTGGTATGATTATCTAACATGGTTTGATGTTATATAGTTATTATTTTTACCTTTGAAAACTCTGCCATAAATCCCGCCTTCTACCCTGCCTGTTCTATACACAGATGACCAAGTTTTTTAAGAATCATATTTACGTAAGGAGAAATAAACTTTGCATGAGGTTTTAAGACCTTCTTTTGGGTAGTGAAACATTTTCATGACTGTTTTGGATACCTTTTTTTTTCCTTTTCTCTGCACAGTTAGTGTCAAAAATGATCCTTGGTATTACCAGGAATTTGACTTCTGGGAGTAAGGGGTTAACACAGTATGTAAATGTAAACCTCTAAGAAATAGAGGTTAATTCAATTTGTTACAGTAACTGGGTCATGTACTACACTAGTAACTCTAGAATTGTCAGATTCAAATCTTTTATCTTCAACCAACTCACAGAACTTCCAGGGTCAAGTTACGTAGTCTTTGGATGCTTGTAAATGAAACCACTGGAGATGATAGATATTAAAGCCGGAGACAATTGTGGTGGGATTCACACAGTTATTGCAAATACAGTTGCAATTCATACTGTATTGCAAATACAGTTATTTGCAAATACTTCACAATTTTATTAATACAAAGTTCTAATTCCTAATCATTTTGCCTAAGCTGCTTTGTTATTTACCTTAGTGCATTTCATGGATAAAAGTTTTATTAAAAAGATTAGTGTTATGAACCTATATAAAAAAAGTACATCCTAAAAATTAGAACATTTATTCTGGTGTATAATCAATGCTAATTATAATTAGTGCTAATTTGAAGTGTGCTTAATCTCTTCACAAAGCATACCCAATGGACTTTAAATTGACAATTTCCATAATGAATTGAAAGTAACAAAGTGGTTTTTATTTAAATATGTTTCCCAATAAATGATATTTCCGTAATTCCAATTTGTTTCTAACTAAATCACATGAGTAGGACTTTTACCATGTTAACAAAATTATTTATTTTTTCAGATGCTTGAAAAACACTGCCCATCTCAGATAGTTGATTTTAATATGAAATGTCTCAGCAAGTGACATGGTGGTTAGTATTTTTCTCTCCCTTCTCTGTCCTTTATTTATTTATTTATTTATTTATTTATTTATTTATATAGAGCCTTAAATATACTAAATGTATCTAAAAAGAGTAGGAGAGAGAGGTGGAGTTGCTACTATTCCTAGTGCCTTCCCTTCTTCATTAGTTAAGTGCAATTTAACAATACAGTCTCGGCAGGATTTTCAAGTCACTTACAAGAAAGAAAAACAAATTTTGTAAGAAACTATAATTATGATGTTTGAATCAACGGTAAATGCCAGCCTGCTGAGGAATTTCCAATTCTGTCATCTCCCAGTAGAAGGAGGAAAAAGTAGGTGTTATACCACAGAGCCCACCACCCATATTTCTCCACATTCTTCCTTTCCCTTTGACTTTCCTAATGAATTATCAACTTCCCACCTGGTGTGTTCTTGATCTTATGAACCAAAGATAAGGGTGTGGTGGTGACCGTTGTTTCTGCTGCTGATATCAGTATAATTGATGAGAATTTCAGGGTCAGACATGATGTATTTCTGATTTCACAAAGTATGGCTCCACTAGCCTAGATTTTCTCTCAGTCCAGTCATGAAATAGGTTTTTTAAAAGAAGTTTTTCATGGTTTTGTATTTCATTACTACTGCTTTTATTGATACTCCTACTACCATTTATTGAGTATTTATTTCATGCCAGAGACATGCCATAAACTCTCCATATTTAATTTCATTTAATTCTCATGCCCCTCTGCAATAGGTGTTGTTATGATACCCATTTGAGACAGGAGGATTCTGAAACCCAGAGAGGATCAGCAGTTTGCCTGATTTGTTACCTGGCTGGTAATAGAGGCAGCAGGGCCTCCAGCCAAGTCTGTCTCCCTGTGGAGCCTGTACTTGTGAGCACTGTGCTAAATGCCCCATTGCTCTGTAATCTGCCTCCTTTTGTCTTGGCATTTGGAATTAGGGTATCTTACATAGTTTTTCTTCCTTTCATTCTCAATTACATTCTTTCTTTTTGACCTCTTAAAGAAAACAGCCGTTAGTTAGTTATTTAATACACATGTATTAAACACCAGTGGTGTGAGGAGTGCTTACCGTGTTAGAAAATGGAGCTATGAAGATTTGTTTGTTTCTATTAGGGTCTACAAAACATTTGAGGTAGCTGATAAAATACATACAATACGAAAAGGATAAAAATGAGTCTTGGAGATCAGCCAGGTAAAATGACTTCCCTCAAGGGGGCTGTCTGGAAGAGCCCCATGTGAGGGTCATGCGTTCATGTCCTTTATTTGTCTACCTGGTCTGTTGTGCAGGACCTAATGAGTACTCCTGGGGGCACTTTGCATCTCAGACTTCGCTGGAGGGCTCTGCCCTCGCTCTGAGCCCTGGACTCAGGCCATCCTGATTCGTGACCACAAGGACCAGCATCTCCTAAAGATTTCATAGTGTGCAGAATGTTTTCTCAAGGGTTGTCTTGTTTGTTCCCTACACCCCCTGAGACGTAGCGGTCATGTGGAAACTGAGTCATGCAGTACGGCTGCCCACATTCTGTGAAGCTCTTCCAGACCTCACTGCTTCCCTGAATTGTCCGCAGGACTTCATTCTTCCCTGACGCACGGTTCTTCCTGTTTCAGTTCTTCTTGCAAAGGCTGTTGATGACACCACCATTTCCCTTCACGTCTCGGCATTTCTGTTAGTGGCAGACCCACCAGAAACCTAGCACAGTGATCATTTGTGTCTGTTACAGTTTCTTTCATATTGTTGAACAGCAGTGAGAATAGTGACTGAAATCTGCCTTGTCATTTCTCACACTCCAGAAATCATACAGTGTAAGTTTTTAATGACATAAATGTAAACATTGAAACCTCGAAATGCCTCACTGTCTGTACCAGTTCGAGTTTATAGTATTCAGGTGATGGCGGGCTTTGTAGAGCCTGAGGAAGATGACGGAAGGCATGTTCTTGGACACTGGACATCTCAAATAGTTGGATACATTTGTTGTGTAAATATTCCTGGAACAGAGGAAGTGTGTTATGTGTGCCGAACAGAGGTGAAAACAAAAGTCTACCATAAGGTCTGTCTTTGTTTCAGCCGAATGTGAAGTCGTGGTCCTACAAGTTGTCACAAGTGCATGGCTGATTGTAACCTCTTCTTGAGCAATTTAAGCTGGCACAGGAAATCTGAGAGATGACTAAAGGGTGCGTCAGGGAGCAAAATTTTCTGAAACGCCTTTTAAACAAAAAAGTGGCAGGTACGCAACATTTCCCTGTGGACGTTAGAAAACATCCTAAGTGAAAAAGGATCCTCAAAAAATTGTTTAAAAATGAGCATTTTTGGTTCCTTTGACTTTTGTTAACATTTACCCTTTTAAATAGAGTTGCCAGATTTAGCAAATAAAAAGTACAGGACACTGAGTTAAATTTTAATTACAGATAAACAATGAAAAAAATGTGTATAAGTCTATTCCATGCAATGTTTGAGACATACTTCTACTAAAAACTTCTGTGTTATTTTTCCGAAATCTGTATATAGCCGGGCATTCTATATTTTATCCAGAAATCCCATATTTAATAAAGTTTATTGATCCACAGGTCAGTTAAGATTGTTATTTTTTAAATGTAAATGATGTGTATGAAAACCTGTTGGCCTAACTTTAGCTCTTCTGATAAAAACTTAATTTTAGGGGTGCCTGGGTGGCTTAGTTGGTTAAGCATGTGACTCTTGATTTTGTCTCAGGTCATGATCTCACAGTTCATGGGTTCAAGCCCTGCATTGGGCTCTGTGTTGACAGCGTGGAGCCTGCTTGGAATTCTCTCTCTCTCTCTCTCTCTCTCTCTCTCTCTCTCTCTCTCCCTCTCCCTCTCTCTCCCTCTCCCTCTCTCCCCCCTCTTCCCCCCCTCTCTCCCTCTCTCTCAGTTCCTTCCCTGCTCGTTCACTCTCTTTCTCTCAAAATAAATTAAAAAAAACATTTTTTTAAAAAAAGGAGAAAATTAGCTAAGGAAGCCCAGGAGTTTAAAAATTGACCTATCTGAAGTTAGTGCACCTAAATTAGAGTAAAAAAGGAGGTAAGGAATCCTAGAAATAGGAGAGTAGGATTTATAGTTAATATTCAGTCAGTATCTGTTTTCCTTCACCTCCAATTCCCCGCTACTCCTAATTCTGCCCCCTGGAGGCTATAGAGAATAACGAGGATGGTATCACTAATCTCCAGCCCCTGTCGAGATCACCTATGTGCCAGGCACTCTTACAGTGTTTGTTTTAGTTTATTTCATCTTCATAACAGACTTTTGAGAAAGGTACTTTTATGATTTCTGTTTGTTACCAGTTAGGAAACTAAAGCACAGAGAAGCTAATTAGTTTAATCAAAGACACATCTCTTTGCAAACCCTTGAAGTGTTTTCTCTTTTGTAATCTTAAGGTTTCTACTGAACTTTTTTATATTTCTTGTAGACTAAAGTGTCTGGACTCCTTTCTATCCTCATTCAACTCTGGGCTAGCTGTAGTTTGTCAGTGTCCTTGACTGTATCATGGCCCAAATTTAAAAGTACATTTTATGTGTAATATAATTTATAAGCAGGGTACATTGGGATTTTTAATGGCAATTTTACTGGATACTGTGCCCAAGGATTATATGAATTTTTATTTTATTGTATTATTTGGTGGTAAACATACTTTTTTTGGGGATGGTAAATGTACTTTTGACAGATTGAACTTTTCTTCAGGTAAAATTAGGTTTCTTTATACACAAAATGCAAGCCAGTTAAGTCTTCTTCAGTTTCTATACAATTTTTTTTTTAAACGAATACATAGGAATTCACTTGGATTTGTATAATTTATAGAAATTATTTCACTTTACCTCATTTTTCCTGTCTTCTATCTTATCATACAATAAAACATAATGATAGTAATGATATGTGTTTAGGACAGAGATCCAGGATCTGCAGGAAAGTGCATGTATGAGTAAGTGTTTCCTGTATGTGACCCTGCTTGGACATTTCTAGTCTGTCTTTTCATTTGACTTAAGTGGACATACAATAGGGTCCTCTCAGTGTGTTATGTACTCTTTGACTGTCTTGTTTTAGGAAAGAAGGTTGAAGGCACCTTAGAGCATTTTGCTTTGTTATAGCCTGATGGACTCTTAAATCACTTTTGATAATCCACAATGAGCCTGCCTAGTTAGGTATATTATCCCTAAATCACCATGTCATTCTGTGCCCTGCTTGTACTTGTTAAGTTTCTCCCAAAATAGTAAGACTCTTATTCCTAATAGTTTGCTCTTAATAATAAAAGTAGCCATAGTTAATAAGAGGAAGAGGTATTTACCTGGGGAATTGTAAACCATTACTATTTCATGTAAGAAAATATGAAGCTCTTGGGTTCAAGCCCACATCCAGCTCTCTGCTTTCAGGGTGGAGCCCACTTCCTCTGTCCCCCTCTCTTTTTGCACCTGCCCTGCTCTCTCTCTGTCTCTCTCTCAAAAATAAATACGCATTTAAAAAAAAAAAGGAAATATCCAGTCCTAATTGTATTAGATAAGCTGGGGACAGAATGTGAGTAAAAAGGCACTTTTTTTTCTTTTAAGGAAAGCTCAGATTTAGATTAACTGAGAAAGAATCTTCTACCATCTCTTAAAACCGAAGGAGAGAGAAAATTATATTCATATACCTCATAGCTCTAAAATTTCAAGAAGGATCAAATACATTTATGTATTGTGAGTTGATCGTCTTTTAGTATACCATTAGAAGAGAACAACTTTCTGTATTTGTCAACATTATCAATAATTAGTGTAATATCTGCACAGATATGTTCAGTAAATATCATACTCATAATTTCACTCACTTTGGAGTATGCTTTTAATGAATAACTACCACAAAGTGATTAACGTTTATCCTGAGTCTGTTTGACATTTTGTAGCTACCTTTAATCCTTAAGTTTACTGATTATAGTTCTTATTTCCCAAAGGTATTAAAATGAATAATACTTGATAAAATTTTGAGAATATTATGGAGAAAATTGTAAGTATTAGTCAGTGCTTTGCAATATCAACATTCAGCCTAAAATGTTGCTGTGATACTGTAGACAAATAACTGGAAAGTAAAAAATACACATATACACACATGTATAAATAAATTATAGGTGCTCTTTGAAGGCAGTCTGTTATACACCATGGTTTAAAACATCATATTATAATACATGGTGCCACAATTCATTATGGAACACATATAAGTGATTTATTAATAAAAGATTTTTTCTAAATACTCATTCCATCATACTCTAGCACAAAGCGGAAACGATTTATAATTCTTTTTTATAAACAACATATATCTTTAAAGGACATACTGGTTTGTGTAAATATTTAAAAGACTTTTATAGTATCAGAAGTATAAAAACAAAACAGTTCTAATTTGGTTTCCTTTTCTCTGATTTGTTTTTCCCATCGTGTAGATGTGAATACTATTCCATTTTTGTTCTTGATGTTCTGAATGATCCCAAATATGTTGCATTTTTTGCTGGCAAGATACTTAGCAATCTCTGTACCATTTTTACTTTTTGCATGACTTAATTGACCATTTAATTGGCTGTGTTGGGGATGGAGGGAAGATTTATACACAAAGTTACTTCAATCAGAAAAGCTTATTGCTTTTGGGTTTTGAACTTCTTTTTTTTTTAAAGAATTTCTTTTAATGTTTATTTATTTTTGAGAGAGAGACAGAGCATGAGTTGGGAGGGGGAGAGACAGAGAGAGAGACACAGAATCTGAAACAGGCTCCAGGCTCTGAGTTGTCAGCACAGAGCCTGACGTGGGGCTCGAACTCACAATCCGTGAGATCATGACCTGAGTCGAAGCCAGACGCTTAACTGAGTGGGCCACCCAGGCGCCTCAAGTTTTGAACTTCTGGCTACTGATCAACATTCATCTTATTTGTTGGATATTGGTTGGCATTCAATGGCTCTTTGCCTGTCCCATTGACTTGTCTCTCCCTTTAATTCATTTTGACTTTACAGTGAATAAAATCAAACATGTCAGTGAGCCTGGGTGGCCCAGTTGGGCATGCGACTCTTGATTTCAACTCAAGTCAGGGATCTCACCATCGTGAGACTGAGCCCCCCTGTGTTGGGCTCAGCGTGGATTGTGGAGTCTGCTTGGTATTCTCTTTTTTTCCCTTTCTCTCAGCCTCCCCTGCTCATTCTCTCTCTCTCTCTCTCTCTCTCTCTGTCTCTCTCCCTCCTTTCAAAATAAATAAACTTGAAAAAAAATTTTTTTAAATCAAACATGCCTAACTACTCTACTTAAAATATACACCTTGACATTGATGTTTAATAGATTCCTTAGAGTAAAGAATCTCTAAATGAGACTCTCTTTGTTTTATGCTCTGGAAATAATCCTTGTGCTTGTCAATCTTTAAGAAATAGTATATTTAGTTATATCATAATTAAATGTAGTATTTTTTCCTAAAAAATAAAACTGTAATGTTTAGCTTGTACTTAAATTCTTAGACAGAAAAATGAGACTTATGACCAAATGAGCAATTAGTTCTAAACTTCAATTTTAAATGAAAAATGAATTAAAAAAATCACATTTTGTCTTACAAAACTCTGAACACACTTTACCTAGAATTTAGGGCTCATTTGTAATCATAAAGGAATAATAATCAAACTCTCCAGTAAGATGAGTGTTTGAGGAAATGTGAATTAAACCAGCCACCTGGAGAATGTCCAAATATTGCAAAACATATTTTGAAAATATCAAGTGGGCCTTAGGGTGGAATTCCGTAAATAATCAAAAAAGCCAGATGTCTTTGATCATCAAATAATCTGTGGATGTGCGCCAAAGTGTCCTAAGCTTTCCTCATCTGTCTTTTTTTTTAAATAACCTATTTAATATAAAAGTGAGTTCCAAAAATTTAAACTATTTTTGCCCAATCCAGTTTGTCTTTATGAACTCTGATTTTCCAGATCCTAAATTAATGAAGAATCCGATTTCAAAATATTTTAAAGGTCCTCATTCTCTTCCCTAGTTAGCTCAAATCAGCAAGTATGTCCTATGTACCCACTGTGAACAGGGTGGTCTGTTTGTTTCCAAGGGATATAAAAGGACATAAATCCCGCTGTTCACCTCAAATTACTGGGAACTGTTCTAACAAAATAGTTTCATGCAGTATGTGTTCTAGAGTTATTGAAATGAATATCTAAGAATACTGTATTTTTAGCATATAATTCAAGAAATGTTTTAGGAATTTTTACCCACTGTGACAGATTGTAGAAGAATATAGGAAAAGTGTCACATGTGACACTTCCCTTTGACAAAGTAATTTTATGATCTAGCTTCAGAAAGAAGATAAAATAACAGATAATGTAAGGATATGAGTAAGTGATAATTGTATTATCCAGGAGTTCAAAGAAAATCAAGAAATCAGTAGTCATTGCATTTATTTGGGTACTTCATTTGAACTGGAAGAGTTTATTCCTGGTCTACTATTTATTTCTCTAGGGAACTTTCTTTCTTTCTTTCTTTCTTTTTTTTCAATGCAAAGATTTGCCCCCCTAACACTTATATACTCACAAGTTTCATTGTGGTTATGTGTGTGTATGCAGGAGGGGGGTTGAATCTATGTAGAAGTACTTTGTAATGAGAATCTCCAGTTCTGAAATTAAAGTGGTCATACCACTTTTTGGAGTGCGCTAAAATTCCATTGTTTGCTGCCAAATTTGGGAACTAGTTATATTTAATTATACAGTATTTAGTGAGCTGTGTCTATATTTCCTGTTAAATTATATAAATTTTTAGAGGAAAGACTTTGTCTTAGCATCAAGCTTGCTGACCGTTCTCCAAGTTCTCCTCTGATCTGTACTTCCCCTGTAAGCTGTCCACTACACCACCATCAGCACCGTTCCATCCCAAAGCGGGAGCTGCATGTGAGTGAGTCTTGAGTAACTCTGCCGTCTAGAAAACATTTCTTAGTAACAGCAGAAAGCCTGCCTTCCACCTTGGCCTCCTTTCCTGCCCCTACAAAAATTCTTTTCCTGAGGAGGCTTTACATTTTCTGTGTGGTTGTCTGTTGTATTTTCTGCCAGAATGTTCCGTTTGTCCTTTTTTTTCTACTGGGTGAATTCCTTCTTGTCATGTGGCGTCCTGATTCAACTATTAGCTCTTTAGTTATCTTTCTTTGGCCCCACTGTTAGAATTTTATTCCATGATCTGTGTTTGCTTATTTTGTTATAGCATGTTGTGGATAGTTTATCAGCCAGAGTGTAATCAGGGACAGTCATCACACTAGTTATTTGAACAGTGATACTTTCGTGTAAAGAATTGTTAACTAGGTATAAAGGTGTTACCAAGAAAACTGACAAGGCAAGAGGAGAACACCGAAGAATCAGGAAGGTTGTAGCTGTAGGGGAGAGGTTAGGTTATTAAAACTTAGAAACGACAAAACTGAGACAGACTGAGGAGAGGGTGCTGCCCTTGCTGAGTTCAGAACAGGGTCCCTGTGTGCCTGGAATCCAGCAGCCAGCCAGCTGGTGCTGAGATGATAATGACTTATTAACCAAGTGCAAGAGATGATTAAATGTCTCCCTTGTGTTTGACTAGGAGCTTTTTGATATTAGAATTGTATCTTGTTTATCTATTATTCCAAATCCCCCAATGTCTAAAATATAAATCTTTTCATACTCGTTTCAGAGTAAAAGCTAATCTGTCCTCCTGATCTAATATTCATACATGTTGTGCAGAAATACTGATCCTGAACGGACATCTGTCTGGGAAGGTTAGTAAAACATCATGATTCACCCAACTTACTTTTTGAAACCTGGAAAAATACTCAATTACGGTATTAAATCTGGCCCCATGGTTTCAGATAGGAGATCTGGATCAGAAAGGCATATGTAATGGCCTGTATATTACGTACGATGTCTTGTGCAGGTGTTAGTAAAGATTCAGTGAAAAAGAAATTTTTGACTGACTTACTACTGTTACATTATTTTTCAAGCTGATAATTTGGTCACAGATAGTTTTTTCACACACAGGAATTTCTAAAGAGGTAATAAATTTATGAGCTCCGTATAGTTCCTGAGTGCATAGAATTATTATGGTTTATTAGAGCTTTGCAAATGAAGATAGAAGTCCTTTCGTTAGAGCCTTTGAGAAAGAGAACAGAAGATATTTTAAATTTCCAGTAGTTAAATGGTGCTATAGCAGATTATGAGTCAGGAATTAATTTTCATATTGATTTATTAGAAAGGGAGTTAAGCAGGATGGAGGAGTATGTATTTCCTTTAAATTGTGAGAGTCAAATTCCACTAAAACTGTAAACATGTAGAAAGAAGTGTTATTTGGGGTTTCATTAGTCTAATGTTTTTAACTACAGTAGTGGAGGTAAGCCTCTACACTTCTTTGACAGGATTCAGATGGGAACTCCCCGCTAGCTTTATTTCTGTCACTATTACATATTGCTTCCAGTGCATTTTCCTCCAACTAGTATACTAGTTTTCTCTGCTGTGGGCAGAGACATGCCAGTATGAAGATAAGAATTTGGCAGGTAATCCTGAATAAAAATACATTCTAAGTGTAGAAAGTATTTAAGAGAACTTGAATTACTTGAATTCCTTTGAGAAGATTGAAGATTGCTCTGTGAATGTAATACTTTTACAATTTGCATTAACATTCCTAGTGAATTAGAATCATTCTGGAGTTCATTCCAGTTAAAAAAATAATAGAAGTATGACCATTTTTTAAAAACGTTTTTGCTTTTGGCTGCTAGAATAATAAAGATTCACAATTTAAATCTTGGAGGGTCAGTTAAATTTCAAACTCTCCTTAATAATGATGCTAAGGAATTCTTATTTTTTAGCTTCTGTCAACATTTATTGATTTTTCTGACTATTTAAGTACATTCTGTTAGACAGGGGCTGCAGAAGATATAAGAGACAGAAATTTTTGACCTGAAGGTACTTCAAACTGCTTTTGGGGAGGAAAATAAACACAAACAAGAGCTAAGTAATACTGATGAAGTAAATAATACTGGTTGAGGACAGTAGAAAAAATTGTGTAAGAGCAATCACACTTAGTGCCAGTGTTAGATATCAACAAAATTGCCAGATATTTTAGGAGGAGGGTCCCATTGTGGGCTGTGGTAAAGTCACATCATAACCAACGTTACCATTTCAAAAACAAAACGACTTTGTAGAACAAATTGTTTTTTCCTTTTGTCGTACAAGCCAAAGCCCTGTTGGTTTGGTTGAAAGAAATTCAGTGTAGTGAACCATCTTCTACCCAGCGCTTTAAGTATTTGTCTGCATGAGGTAGGCATTAATAGTTACTCAAAAGAAAATCTGAAGAGGTGTGGACCATCCAGCTACATCCTCTTTATACCTCCAAAAAAAAAAGGCTTCGGTCAATTGCCATTTTTACTTTGCTATTTTTCCTGTTCCTTCTTCTTTGCCTATATGACTGTTTCTAGTAAGTGATTTCTTTCCCCAGAGAGTTTTCTGTTTCTTCCCACTAATTTGGCTACTCTTAACCTGTGCTCTGACAAGAGTCCACACATACTTCTGTCATTACACCTCTCCCACCACTGATGGTGATGGTGGTGGTGGTGGTGGTGGTGGTGGTGTGGTGGTGGTGATGTCCTCGTATAAGTGCAGGCTGCTGTAACCAATTATCATAGGCTTGGATGGCTCAGACGACAAACATTTATTTCTCACTGTTCTAGAAGCTGGAGGTCCGAGATCAGCATGCCAGCATGGCGGGGTTCCTGGTGAGAACCTTCTTCTTGATTTACAGAGGGCTGTCTTCTTGCTCTGCCTTCACATGGTGGAAAGAGAGCTCGTTAGCTTTCTGGCTTCTGCTTAAAAGGGCATTAATCCTGGGGCACCTGGGTGGCTCAGTCGGTTGAGCGTCCGACTTTGGCTCAGGTCATGATCTCACAGTTCCTGAGTTTAAGCCCCTTGTTGGGCTCTGTGCGGATAGCTCGGAGCCTGGAGCCTGCTTCCGATTCCGTGTCTCCCTTTCTCTCTGTCCTTCCCCCACTCATACTCTGTCTCTCTCAAAAACTAAATAAACATTAAAAAAAAATTTTAAAAAAGGATACTAATCCTAGCCAAAAGACTGGTAGATACTATTTTCCCCATTTTACAGATAAGGGAATTGGAGAAGTTTAGCTGTTTTTGCTTAGTCTTCCAACAAGGGGTGAATTGATATTAAAATGTTATTTTTACCGTGGAGTCATAGCTTTTAACACTAATACTGTGCTGCTTTCCTCATTAGACTGAGAGCCCCTTGAAAGCAAGAATTGTGTCTTTTGTTAATAATTGGCCAAATGGCTGCCTGAATGGGAAGATAAGCAAAGTGTGAATTATAAAAGTATGTTTAGCCTACATAGCCAAACATAACATATTCTTCTCAGGAGAAGAGCGTTGAGCCATCGTCCAGCGGATGACCAGAGTTCATTGTCTTATTCATTGCCTGCCAGTACTCATGTCAGGCAGCACATAATCAGGTGCTCAGAGTAGGTGGTCACTGCTGTTGAGGGTATTCAGGAGTGCATTTTATTTTATTTTATTTTATTTTATTTTATTTTATTTTTTCAGGAATGCATTTTTTATTTATTTATTTTTTTACATTTATTTATTTTTGAGAGACAGAGAGGGACAGAGCATGAGGAGGGGAGGGGCAGAGAGAGAGGGAGACACAGAATCCGAAGCAGGCTCCAGGCTCTGAACTGTCAGCACAGTGCCTGACGTGGGGCTTGAACCCACAAACTGTGAGATCATGACCTGAGCCGAAGTTGGATGCCTAACTGACTGAGCCACCCAGACGCCCCTCAAGAATACATTTTTTTTTAAATTTTTTAATGTTTTTATTTATTTTTGAGACAGAGAGAGACAGAGCACGAGTGGGGGAGGGGCAGAGAGCGAGGGAGGCACAGAATCTGAAGCAGGCTCCAGGCTCTGAGCCGTCAGCACAGAGCCCGATGCGGGGCTCGAACTCACAGACCGCGAGATCATGACCTGAGCCGAAGTCGGACGCTCAACCGACTGAGCCACCCAGGCGCCCCAAGAATGCATTTTAAGTGTCAGGCACATTCACTGCCATGAAGGAGACACATTTTGTATAAGTGTAGAGTTAGAAGTTGGGAAATCATCCCGATGGTATCGTTTATTATTATTATTATTATTATTATTATTATTATTATTATTATTATTATATGTATCATATTATATTACTCCTCTGTTTTGTTTTCAGCTGTTTCACTGGGGTACTTTCATGTTAGGTCATTAGAGCAGTGACCCTCTGGTGCACCACCTCGAGAGTGATAGAGATCTTGCATCTGTCAGAGGGCAGGAAGGATCTCGGGACCATTAATTCAACCAGCGTGTAATTGCCCACAATGTTCAGGGCACTCTGGGAGGTACTTGGGGATGCATGGATGAGTAGGGCTCTCTAGGAAGGTGAGTCTCCTTCAGGCCGTCATGAGGATTCCTGAAAGTTTCTGTCAGGGAAGGCATGTTTTTCTTTAGGTTGTGTTATAGGCTTCTCCTTGCTTAAGATTAAGGTAATAATCATAATAAGAATTTGTATGTATTTGCAATGTGTCTGGAGCAGTTTCAGGTACTTTATGTGAATTATTTTAAAAACATTTCACAATAAACTTATGGGATAGATATTATTACCTTATTATATAGGTGAGGAAACAGGCCTAGAGAGGTTAATAACTTGCCTGTATTCACATACCTAAAGGGATGGAGCTGAAATTCATATTCAAAGCCAATGCTCTCAACCACGCTGCTATCCTGCCTTCCTCTGTAGCCCGAGCAACCTGGGAAAACAGAACTGTCAGGGTCATTACAAGGTCATCTAGCATCATAGGATCTTTTTGACTCATTGAAGGATACAGACACCTTTTCCATTTTATGGTTGAAGAAACTGACCCAGAGGGTTTGTAAGGCTAAAGTCACACTCTTCTTACCAACTAGCAGTACTGTGTTTGAATAATAAAACAGTTCAGTTCTCCTTGTCTGACTCCCCAATAGCAATTAAACAGGAATAACATATCATGCAGGAACAGAGATCTAGAGTTTATTCTATTTTCCTTCACTTCATTTTTCCTTTCCCTTACTGTGTGGGACATGGATGATTTTCTTGGCTCTGTATATACATAATTACATATCTGCTCAGAGATGACATCTAAGTGCAGTGATTCATGAGCTGAGACTAGATGTAGTTGCACTGTCGCCTAAGTCCTTCCATATCTTTCACCAAAATGCTGATAATTATGCTGCTGGTGGCAGCGGACAGCCAGAGTTGTGATAGGTGTCTGCTGCAGTTTTCCACAGCAGTAACGTGGCAGGGCTTTAAGACTTTCCAAGGGTTTCAAGTGGTGGTCTTTGAAGGCTTGTTTTATTCTTTCCCTTAGGTACTGGAGGCCAGTCAAAGCTATCAGTTCTAGAAGAGTTGTCAGGAAACCTGTCCCTGCCTGTTTCCTGCCAGTAATGCTGCCTTGCAGCAGGCCCCAGGACATTACCATGTCATTTACACTTTTTTCCCCTTTGTAGCCCTCTGGTTATCACCTACTGAGAATGCAAAAGACTTTATTTTCTCTCTCAGTATATTTCCTTCCCATTCCTTTAAGACTTAGCCAAAGTACCTCCTCTGGGAATACTTCTCTGGCTGACTCATTCCCATACCTTCTCTTTTGCCTTTTCAGAATGCCTCTGTTGCTCTGACCAACCATTCAGGAAGGTGCACTCCCTCCATGGCCTTTCTGGCCAGATTCTCCGCATTAGGATGTTGGAATGTTTTGTTTGGTATCGTGGCAGTATCCGGTTTGATTCCAGGAATGGGAATCTTTTTTTTTAATTGCATATTTATTTTTTTTCTGGTTATAAATTTAATAATGTTCATTGTGTAAGATTTTTAAAAGAGATAAAAAGAAACTGTGTGAAATCACCCGTGAATTCACTACCTGTAGATAACCAGAGTTAGTATCTTCGGCCATTTGCTTTTACTCTCACGTGTGAGAGGCAATGTGTGCTTCATCTGGGCATCTGATGTTTATTGTTTGGGACATCTGGGTAGCACCAGCACACTCCCTTAAATTTCTCTCTTTTTTTGAATCCTTTGTCAGAAGCCCCATTTTGGATGCCTGGGATTGTATCACCTGGTGTTAGCAGTGGCTCTTCCTTAGTAATTCCACGAACAGTGTTTGTTTGATCTTAGAACAGTACCTGATAACTTGAAGGGAAAATAGTATCCTGATACAAAAGTATGGAGACACATTAGTTTTGGAGTGTACTCGGGAGATTATCTAGTCTAGTGGCTCCAAATCCAACTGTGTGTGAGAATATCTGGGACTTGTTCAACTGTTGTAGTCCTGGGCCAATTGAAACAGAGTGTCAGGGCTAGAGCCTAGGAATAATAAGCCCCCTAGGAAGTTTCTCTAGGCAGCCCAGCACCATTTAGTGGACTAGAATTTGAGAGCCAGTTCACTGATGTTATTTATCAGATATCTGATGAGAAATTACTGGGAGCCCTGCAGTCTGCTTAGGCTTTGGGAATACCATGATGTCTAGGGTAGACATGGTCTTCTCGCTTATAGGCTTTATGTTGTACTAGGGAAGACAGTGGAAATACCAAGTAAGCAACAATAATCATTATATCATAGCAAGTAGTTTGAAAGTAAGGGACCGAGAGAGAACATTTTTAGATACAGTGGTCAGGGGTATCCTCTCAGGGAAAGACACAAAGTCTGAGGATTTGGAGGCTGAGAAAGAGCCACATGGACGAAGTGTGGGGAACAGTCCCTAGGCTGAGGCATGCCACACACAGACCCTGATGTGAGCAAACTCGGCATGTTTTAGGAATTGAGCAGCGGTATATCTGCAGTGCAGGGAGAGAAGGGAGAGGGGCAGAGATGGGCTCAAGGTTGTTTTCACTAGGTACCTAAATACCCATGGTGGTAACTGGTAGGATGAAGGCCAGAACCTAGTTTGTGGTTGCATGTCCAATCAGTGCTTTCTCTGCTGCTATATTGAGTCAGCTTTGCTTGCCATAGCACAATATCACAGACTGGAGGGCTTAGATAACAAATTTATTGTCTCATATTTCTGAAGGCTGGAGATCCAAGGTCAAGGTTTCATCAGGGTTGGTGTTTCCTGGGGCCTGAGGTTTATTCTTGCACACGGCCACCTTCTTACTGTGTCCTCATGTGGTCTTATCTGTTCTTGTACATCCCTGGTGTCTCTGTTTGTCTCCAAATTTCCTTTTCTTAGGATACCCTAATCACCTCATTTTGACTTAGTCACCTCTCTAAAAGCCCTGTCTTCAAATACAATCACACTTTGAGATACTAGAGATTAGGTCTTCAGCATAGGAATTTGGGGCAGAGCACAGTTAACCCTTAAGAGCTGCCTTCACGTAGTGGACACAATGCCCCATTTGTCATAGGAGTCAGTCTAACAAAGCAAAGCACCTGTTAGTCACCTGGTATTAGGAACAAGAGGTAATTCTTTATTATCACAGTAAATTAAATAATTAATTCAGTTTTTTAAATTGAAATAAATTAATACAGGTGGAGGGGTGGGAGTGGTGTGGAACTGGCTTATGAGATTTTTTTTGTTCCATTGGCTGAGACTTTTTGCAGTTTTAAAACCTTTCCTTACCAGGGAATTCTGTATCTGCCAGGGTTTTTTTTTTTTTCCTTTTAAATTTATTTATTTATTTTGAGAGAGAGAGAGAGAGAGAGAGTGGGGCAGGAAAAGAGAGGGAGGGAGAGTAAGAGAAGAAAGAGAATCCCAACCAGGCTCTGCATTGTGAGCATGGATCCTGATGCAGGGCTTGAACTCAAGAACCATGAGATTGTGACCTGAGCTGAAGTCGGATGCTTAACTGACTGAGCCACCCAGGTGCCCCAAGGATTTTTTGATGCAGAGAATAGAATCCACCCTAGCTGGTTTAAGTGAGATTTATTATGTGATATTAGCTGTTTTATAGACTATTTGAAAGGATGCAGAAACATGCTGTAGGCTAAATTTCTATGAACATTTTCTAGAACTACCTCACGGGACTAGGCTGACAAGAGAATGCCACCAACTCCAGAGCCACGTTGCCTCTGCTGTGACCCACACAGCATACGCACCTTTGTATCACCTGTGCAAGCAAAATGGGTGTCCCGGGCCCATCTTTGTTTCTTCATATAGTTCACTTCTAAATCAAAGCTCGCAGCCGAGTGGGGGAGCCTGATCTCATGGCTGCACGTCCTCTTAGAAAAAAAAAAAAAACACAAAGAATATTTTGGGTGCCCACAAATGAAAATATGACAGATATTGTCTAAATCCACTTTTTCCAAGATATGCTGACATTTGACATCTCCCAGTCATACCATGGCAAAATGGTAACACATGAGCAGGGACCATGTTCATTGTTAAGGCTGAGAGAGGGTGTGAGGGAGATACAAAGAATATAAAGTAGGAGATGAAACAAGGAGAAATCTTAAGAGTCCCATCAGTAAATGCCCTTCATTGTCACAATTGGATTATGTGAGATAAAGGGGTGGCACAAGCTTGTGAAAGAAAGGCTGGTGTGTAGCAAATACAGACCCAGCATTTGAGAGCCTTGGGGCTTCTGTCTTGAGGCTCCTCTCGAACTCGTTTGGCCCCAGTGGAAGGTATTGTAGGTGTGTTCACCTCTGTAATTTATTTTAAACTGGGGAATTCTCTTGGCTCTGTATTTTTTAGGTGGACTACTAGTTTTCTGTATGTAACTTTTCTCTCTTTGGGTGGGGGTGGAAGGCCAAGTGTGCAGATGGCACAGCCACAACTGAGTGTACGCATTATGTAAAGGCAGGGAGAACTATTGTACTATCAGGAAGGGGGCACAGCTAAAATCATAGAGTATGTATTGCTATGTATGCATGCATTTGCAAATGGAATCGTTTAAAGTCAACCCTCAGGCATCACTCATGGTATCACCGTTTTTGGTGCTGAAGGTACACAGCAGGGATGAGAATATATTAGCACTTACTGGTGGTCATTACAATATATTCGTTAAGAAGTAGCGTATAAAGCGCTGACTAAATCTACACACATTGACAACTGCCTTCACTTTGGAACCAAATGTAAAATTTAAAAATTAGCCTTGTTTTTACTGGAGACAGAAGAGCTCCTAATGTCTCGTGCATGTTTATAGTTCTTTTTCCCACTTCAGTGACTTTCCTTCAGCTTCTCTTGTTTTGTAACTTACTGTGGTTAACACAAAGTGAATTTCAAGTGCAGGAGGAATGCATTTTAATTGTGCTTTTCTTTCAACTTGTGTAGGTTTAAAACTTTTAAAAATATGGTGGTCAAAATTATCAATATTGTTAGGGAAGAATACATATTAGGAGTGTCTTATGCTTAGTAAATATATTTTAGGTGACTGAGTGAGTAAATGAATGGATGGTTAAAAGAAATATATCTTGGAACGCGATGTGGGTTCAGGTGTCTTTTCTCCTGCTTACTAGCTGTAATGTCATGATCTCTCTAATCCTCAGCTTCCTTTTCTTTAAACTGTATAATGTTAGGTACTGCATATATATCTTTTAAGGATCAAGTAAGATGATGTTTGTAAAAAATGTGAAATGACGCTGATCTGGCCTCACTCTACATTTCTATCATGACTTTATTCCCTTCTGGGAGATTCCCAGTGAAGATTAACATAACAAAGACACTGGGAAGTTCTCCAACAAAAGAACCTGTTGGCATTTTGAAAATTATGTACACCATATTTTTTGTGAGTGGAAGATTATTAACATGTTTCTAGGATATTTTCCACAAAATAAAATTTGGGAAAGGCTACTGTGTATTAAAATCACGTTCATAATTCTTTTTTAGAGGAAAACATTGGTATATTTCTTTTTAAGACTTTCAAAAGTGGCCAGAGAGCTAATAAAGAATTTGCTGGGGGACACCTGGGTGTCTCAGTTGAGCATCTGACTCTTGACTTCAGCTCAGGTCATGATCCCAGAGTCGTGGGTTTGAGCCTCATGTCAGGCTCCACACTGAGAGTGGAGCCTGTCTAAGATTCTCTCTATTTCTCCCTCTGCCCCTCTCCCCCACTCACATGTTCTCCCTCTCCCTCTTTCTTGAAAATAAAATAAAGTAAGATAAAATAAAGAATTTACTGGGTGCTGAACCTTGTTTGGAATCACATGGAAGGATGGGGTAGTAGCAAGCAGGTGACAGCAAGGCTGGTGTGTAGCAGGCCCAGAGCACCGCTCTCCTGAAGAAGACCTCGTTTGATTTTTACTCCTGCGCATCCATCTTGAGTCCCTACCTCATGGACCAAAGCCTGGCACTCAGGGACAGTCTCTTCCTGTGTGGCTATTACTCTCTGCGTGACTGTGAAGGTCTGGGTTTAATTCTGCAACTGCCTGGTCGTGTGACTACCTCTGCAGTCCTCGAGGGCATTGAGCAAGCCAGCCAGGGCAGGATGCAGCTGTTTTCCAAAGGGTGCATGGCAGTCCCTTCTGTCCGTGAGGCTGTAGCCTCGAATCCATCCGAAGTGGTCATTACTGGAAATGTTGATTTACACATGTGTGATCGTCATCGTGTTGTGGGAAAGATACCCGAAGATGGCGGGGGGAGGTATGGGGAGGGAAAAGGGAGTGGTTTTCAACTCCATCCTTTTATACTGGAAAGTGTTCATTTGTGTGAAATAAAGGAACTTAGAGAAAACATGGTAAAGTAGGACAGGAGGGATTGTTCACAGTTCTCGCAATACATCTTAACCTGATAAACTCAAGCTATCCTTTTCCTGTTAGATTTTGCTTTTGACCTTAAAATGGCTTAAAAATCAAGGATGAAAGCTCATCCATTCCTTTTCTTGGTAGTTCCTCCTTGAAGGAGTTGGGAGTAAAATTGATTCTCCCTGGAGCTGGCAACCCATTTAGCCACCACCTTGGATATGATATTAATTCTTTCCATTATACCAAAGACATTTTCCAAGGTTTCTCTTAAGAATTTCTTTAACATTTTCTCCTGGCTCTTAAATGTATTCTCTTATTCGGAGTTGGTGTAGACTCTGACAGCAGTGGTACTGTAGTACTGAGTGCTTATATCTGTACGGCGTACTGCATGGGAGGTGAGTAAATGCCAGTATCTGAAAAGGAAGATTTCTCAAAGTTTTAGACACAGCCATTGAAAAGTGCCCACATTTCCACTTCTAGAGCTCATTATCCGTTTCCCCGTCCCATGGCTTTCATTTTATTTTCTTTTGATGTGTCCATGTTTATGTTAATTTTTATATTAATCAAAAAATTATTGCTTTAGTCAACCATCCCTATTAAATTTAGTGGAGAGACTTCTTTGAGGAGACAGGGTTGGTTAGTCAGGGATGTATATCTAAAATTCTCTTTGATTATATTCTATCCAGAGTTGTTAAAATAATTGTAAGTCACTTTTGCCGTTAACCGAAAATGAAGGAAAATATAGAATGCTGGTGATTGTCATGCTCCAGTTTGATAGGTAAAAGAGAATGAGTTCCTAAGTTCTGTCACGATGATCTTATATACATCAAATTGAAAAAATTCTGAAATGCTGCAGCATAATTTTATGAATAGTAAATGATTACGTGTGTTTGAGAACATTATTGTGATTTCTGCCTCTCAGTGTCCTGAGTGGTTGAAACAAGGGTATTCTCCTGAGTTTACCCGAACAGAGGCCATATCAGACGCAGAAAGCTCTGATCTTCTTACAGTGGAGCTTAACCTTTTGCCCAAATCAGCTTTTCCCTCACTTTTGTTCTATGACTTAAGAGCTTTTTTTCTCTTCTCTGCTCTGTAGCTCCCTGTCTTTTACCTGTTAAGAGGACAATGTGATCCTTGCAAATGTGGAAAGAGGAAGCGGAAGTAGGCTTTGACCTCTGTCAGTGTACAGAGGCTTCATTTTCTTTCCTCTCCTCTCCCTTTCTTCTGTCCAGCTGACTTCATTGTCTTCTTGCTCATTATCTGACCATGTCCTCCGTAAGACAGCAAACAGAATTGTAATCAAGGCTCTTGCCTGAATGAAGCTCTGAGAATTGGTTACATGAAGCCTTTACTCAAGGGACTCAATATTTAATGTGTTCATGATTGGGTTAATGAAACAGGGAGCAGGTGACAAATTTAGTTTATGGAAGCCCCATGCATGGTAGTAGGCATTTGAAAGGACGTAAACCACATAGCAGAGATTCTAATCAACTAGGGTGGCTTAGATGAAAGGTCACCAATGAAGTGTAATGTGAATTATGCTTGGGTAATTCATATTATGAAAATAATGTAGGCATATTATAGTATGTCATTGCTTCTTATTGCTTTGGAACCTTCATGAAATAGAAAAGGGTGTACTTGTTATTCCTTATAACAGAGGTTTGGATGATTTATATAAAAAAAAAAATTACCTGGACTGCGTATTATAAAAATACATTTACCATGGTGGGAATGAAGACAGAGGAATATCAACAGGGGTGTGGGGGCAGAGATAAGATGCCATTACTGGTACTGGAATTCTTTCTCTCCAAGTACCTTTCCAAAGATTTTCTAGATGTTTTTTATTCTATGGAGTTCATACAGTGACTTCTCTGCTAGTAAAACTCCATTGGTAGAAAACAAGTCTGCAATCCCAAAATAAGTATTTTTATTCTTTTTAAGCATAATCTAAAGCACTTAAAAAACTGTTCTTATAGGAAGAGATAAAAGTAAAATAAACTTTACCATTTAATATTTATTAACTATATAACCCATTTAGTCATATAATACAGTAATATAATTTTACTGAGAGCATTGTGTTTAAATATGGTTCATTGTTTTTAACCTTAGCTTAATTCTTTGTGATATAGCTATTTGAGGATTGATTTCTAAGTATTTTAATATCCTTGGCCTTATTGCTTTTATTTTAATTTATATGCTATATTGCCCCCATTTTAAAGGATGCACTTTGATGAGTTTTGGACTAAGTATTTTGTAATATTTGATTTTAATAGCTGATCTCTAATATTAAAAAATATAGTTAGATCATAATTCATTATTAATAATGGGCATGAAATACACTTTTCAAATAGTTTTCTTCAGTATTTCAGCCTTGTGTTGGATCATTTGTTTAGCAACTTTATTTTTCAGATCCAGATAGATCTTCGATTTTTACCTGGAACATATGGTTGATTAAATCCATGAACGTGTCAGTTTTTCCATTTTTTGCTTGTGTGCATCTGTTCGTTATTAGCGTTATCCTTAATCTGTGTTTTCATCTCAAGAATCTTTTTAAGCGTTTGTCCATTTGTAAACGAATTCACTTATGCTGATATAATCTTGTTTGTAAATCCACTTAGCCAGGCCCAGGTGCTTTGCTGTCTTCCACAACATGCTGAAAGTGAAGAACTGCATGGGCCCTTCCCCTGGGGGGAGTCCCCCCTCTCCTCTCTGGATGCCTCACCGTTCCAGGACCATATGACTCACCGCACCTGGGAGAGTTTGGACAGTACACATTAGGAAAACTTAATTTTATTTTTAAGGTAGAAAAATTATATATACGTATTTTGTATACACACAGAAATTCTAACCTGTTCTTCTGTGCCTCAGGGGTTCATCTTGTAGACCTAACTCTATCAGTGGTTGTCAATTTGTTTACCATAAAGCCATGTAACCCTTTTAAAAAATAACTGATTACAGAGAGGCCGATCATGTAAAAATAGGTGAAGCTACTGCTGTTGAACAGCGTTGAGGAGCTGGAATCTCGTCTGCCTTATTCCTTTCCCGCCTGCCGCCCGCCTGCCTCCCCAGCCAAACCTAGCAGAACACACGTGGATGCGAGAGAGAAGGGAAAACATTTTCTCAGAAATCACGATCACATCTCATTGTGCTTCTCCTTCTCTGTCTCTCTTGGTTTTTAGCTTATGGACACTGACATTCTTGTCAACGACCATTTCCCTCTTTGCCTTTCTTTCCAAAGAGCTTAGAGCCAGTTCCGTCTTTTGTACTAAACATACGGTGTGGCGTTCCATCTGTTCCATTTTTTGCAATATATGGAAATGCATGGAATACATTTAGGATATCAGGCCCACTCCTGCCTCTCTCTTCCTTTCATCCTTTTAAATGCTTTTGCTTGATATTTTTTTAGTTTATGTTTTCTTTTTATATTAAACAAATTAAATTTATTTTAAATTTATTCTCTTTTAGAATAAGTTCAAGGGCTTTGACAGTATCACCTATTTTATTGTTGTCCAAAAATTAATCATAATATTTTTGGGAGAGAAGTTCTAAATAAATTTAAAATGAGCAAATTCAAAATGTAGTGAATGACTTCTAGAAAAGATTTTGGGAACAGAGGCAGGTAAATCCAATGTTACATGAAAATCTTTTTTTACCCACAAGGACTGGAAAATATATAGTTGTATTTTATTATTCTGTAGAATTTTTTGGCCAGCGATTGCCAGTTGGGACGCTAGTTGACAAAAGAGGAACATCTGGGCTCTCTGGTTTTAAATTGGAGGTCAGTTTATAAATGTGTGACTTCTGTGTTGTTTTTGGCAACAAGGTCAGGATTTTAATGCTGGGATTACCGAGTCGGGATTCTTTTCTCTGGAAACTAGGGTCAGTTGTTGTAAGAATACATGGAGACTTAGGAAAGTATGTAATGACAGATCTCATCATTTTTGAATTGGAAAGCAGTGTTAAATCAATTTTATCCAGGGAATTTGCGGTTTTGCAGTCCCATACCTAAATGTTTGGGGAGTCATTATTTTGTGACCCATTCAGAAATTGGGGCATTCATTTTCTGAAATTCACTATTCTGAATATGTTAATTTGTTCATTAGTCCCTGGTTTCTTCAGAGGAGTACTTCCTAAGAAGAGCCTTGAGACTTCACGTTGAGGATGCTGGAGAAGCTCAGAGGGATGACCTCCTGACCACGTGTTGTTTGCCTCTCCAGGAACCAGGGCCAGTTCGCATTGTCATTTGCAATTTGCACTTCTCTACCCCTCCTCTAGGTGCTTGGGTCAGGTTCCAGCCCAAATGATTGACTCTTGGTGTGAGGATTACAATATGGCTGACAATGCCTTTACTTTGGACCTTCCCCCCACAGGTTCTGATAGATGTGATTCGTTTTGTAAAATTTAGTAATTGCATGCATACCATTGAGTGGGAAAACAAGGAAAATTGTAAATAAACTGTCAAAACAAATTCTCATATCGTGTAGCATAAATTGAGTATGGGTGAGTGTTTACAGAGAGTGCTTTATTATTATGATGTTGGTGACACTTTGTTTAAGTTGGGTGATGCCTTGGATTGTACTACTTAGTGGTACTTTCCTCCCTGAGAGGGGTGAGGGTTACTTCTTGGACTTCTGAGAAGTAGGGGTTGAAGTGGGGGTGAAATGAGTGGAATGATTTCTTTTTTCTTATAGAAAAATCTGTTTAAAGATATGCACATGGAGTAAGTCATAAAAATGAGATGAACAAAGGTGTTTTTTACTTGCCTGTGTTTAGTCTTATGCTCTGGTCTGCAGCAGTGAGGTCTGACTGTAGCACCTTGCTTGTCCTTCCCTTGAACTTCAAACCCTTGAACTTCATCTGAGAAGTAGGATATAAATAGCACCCTGGGGTCTTGCATGTGGCCAAATATTGTACTATAATTAGTAAGGTTTATGTCCTGCCATTGCCTTTCCAGAATGATGGCTGGTCAGTAGGAATCAGTGCTTTTATTAGCTCTAGGCTTTGAATGGTTAAGAGAATTGGATCTCATTATATAGGAGTCCTTTGAAATAACAGTAATTGAAATGAATAAACACCAGGTAGGGGAAACTGTAGCATTTAGCTGTCCTTTCATTTGGCTTTTTAACTCCTGTCCTTTTGGTGAGATAGCAGAACAAGGAATCGGAATCATATCAGTGTGTTCTGTCAACTGATTCTAAAACAGAGTGTATACGTTGTATAAATTATGCAAGTTGTATTGGGCCTTAGTTTGTAAAACTTTGAAATGAGATTGATGAAGGGAAGGATGAAAAGCTTAATATTGGAAGGGAGTGTGAAATCAATACAGGGACGTATCAAAGGGGAGTGGTGAAAGAGGGTGGGTGGATAAGCCCAGCTGCTTCTATGAGGAAACAACAACTCTTACTCCTAGTGGGTGAGCCGGAAGCAGTGACTTTTTGTATAACACTTAGAGGCTGGGTGTAAGGCATTAAGACCCAATGTAGGGGCGCCTGGGCGGCTCAGTCGGTTGAGAGTCCGACTTCGGCTCAGGTCATGATCTCGCAGTCTGTGAGTTCGAGCCCCGTGTCGGGCTCTGTGCTGACGGCTCAGAGCCTGGAGCCTGCTTCACATTCTGTGTCTCCCTCTCTCTCTGCCCCTCCCCCGCTCATGCTCTGTCTCTCTCTGTCTCAAAAATAAATAAACATTTAAAAAAAAAAAAAAGACCCAATGTAGAGCTACACATGGTAAATTGGTATGTTGGAAGCAGGTCTGGTGATCCATCACTGAAATAAGATAGCCTTATAATGGGTTTCAAAGAAATCCATGGGAATCTTTAATACATTATATGCCCCAAAAGGGAGAAGGAATGGAAAATAAGAAAGACTGTTGAAAGTTCAAAATTCTTCTGAATGCAACATGTATTTATAGAGATTTCTTTAAGAGGAATATTGGGGTTTAGATATTAAAAGAGAGCTTAAGAATATACATCTACATATATGTGCTTCTGTATAATTATATGTATGTATATACACACACATACTTATGAATATAGAGCCATAAGTATACATGTAATATGTAGGAGTTTGTCTAGCTAGACCTTATTTTAGGTTTTAACTAAAAGTAAGCCTTCTGAGAAATAAATTATAATAGTCTTGGGACGATGTAAGAGTATTGTCTTTGGCCTTTAAAAAATGCTTGAAAATTTTCCTAGCAATATCAAATCATCTCATATAATAACCTATCGTTTGAATAGCCCCTGAGGTTCTTTCCTGCATGCTCTCAAGTTTTTATTGAAAAAACACTTGCAGCCAGGTGCAAATTAAATTTTTTTTTTACTATTAGAAAATGTTATACTTTTGTCTGATCTTTTTCTGACCTCTTAATGGCTTCTCTAAAAATGATTACAATCATTTTCGGATATCTTATATCAGAAATTAACATCAAAAAGTATGGAGCCTATGTATTTTCCTAACTTCATCTTCACTCTTCCTACCTCCTCTTAATAAAAGAAGTCATTTAGAAAGAATCTCTGATTTAGTGTCATTGATACTTTTCCATCATTAAAGTATAATGTGTATGCAGAAACTTCAAGGCTTCTTTTAATCTGGTGCCATTAAATTTACCTACCATCATATGAGTAAATCCTGCTGCTGAAGTGCCCTACCTCATCCTCTCTGAGAAGTAACCTTCTACCCTGAAGGTGATGAGGAATTCCAGATTCATTCATGAAGCCTTTCCTCAACCCCCACCCACTCTACTTCTGCTCTTCCATTGCCTTACCTTCCTAAACCTTAAAAATAACACCTTGTTTTTTATTGTATGCTAATTGTTCTATGTGTCAGCATAGTAATGTATAGTACAGTCATCTTATCCAGCACTAATATATATATATGATTTTCTTATATATATATGTATATATATTGATTTTCATATATACATATGTATACCTAATGCTAACTTTAAATTTAAATTTAATTTTTTATTTTTTTAAGTTTATTTATTTTGAGACAGAGAGAGGGAGAGAATGCATGTGTGAGCAAGGGAGGGCCAGAGATAGAGGGAGCGAGAGAATCCCAAGCAGGCTCTGCACTTTCAGCATGGAGCCTGAGACAGGTTTCGAACCCACAGACTATGAGATCATGACCTGAGCCGAAATCAAGAGTTGGACGCTTAACTGATTGAACCATCCTGATGCCCTCCTGTAGTACTATGTTTTTTTAAAACTGTGGTCAGTGGCCATATTTTACTCTTAAAATTTCCCCAATAGTCCATCTTGGCACAGGGTGGATTTTTATGATTCATTGGTTCACGAGTATAATGCCATAATCAGAAATTACCAATGTTGAAATACTGAGTTAAAATCAGCTCATAGATGAAACCCAGAATTTGGATTTTAATAATGAATTTGTCTTGACAACCTGAAATCTTACCTAGATTTTTAAATGAGTGAAAAATGAGAATTGAGATTAACAATTTACTTACTGTGAAAGAAGTATGCACTTGAAGCTTGAACTTGCTTTTCCTTCCTTCCTTCCTTCCTTCCTTCCTTCCTTCCTTCCTTCCTTCCTTCCTTCCTTCTTTCCTTCCTTCTTTCCTTCCTTCCTTCCTTTTTTTCTTTTTATGATTGTCCAGTTATTCTAACACTTGGCTTTTGTTTAAAAAGAATTTTCAGGACTATTTTTATAAGTCACTCATATCGAAGACTGCCTTTAATCTTCTACATAAATAGTTGTTTAATAATATGGAAGGCCAGCTGGAGTCTAATACCCAAAAGTATTTGTTTCTGGACCAGGGTAATGTTATACATTTGACTGTTGGACAGTGTAGAGATTAGGGGCACTGATTCTCCCATGCAACCCAAAATCCACATGTAACTTTTTTGATTTCCCCTAAACTTAATAGCCTACTTTTGTCCTTATTGATAACATAGTCAATAAGCACATATTTTGTATGTTATATGTATCATATACTGTATTCTTACAGTAAAGTAAGCTAGATAAAAGATGTTATTAAGAATATCATAAAGAAGAGAAAATGCATTTAGAGTGCTGTACTGTATTTATGGGGAAAAAGTCCATTTGTAAGTGGACCCACGCAATTCAAATTATATAAAGGGTCAACTGTTTGACATATGTGGATTAAACAGAATACCAAAAGGCTTTTGGGAAAGTAAACACCAAATTTAGGATGGTTCTGATTTATTTACATTTCATTTAAAGTCTGGGAATAGACAGAGTGACCTTAGCATTGGATGGTAACAGAGCTACCATCATATTCCACTTTCCTTTTGTCTCAGTTGGAGGCCTCACTTAAAATTTAAACAAAAACAAGGCTGATCCAAAGATGACCAATATTCTGAAGACTTAGGAGAGTCCTCTTTAAATTCTGGGGGAAATGCCAGATTACATTTAGGAGGGTAGTTCTCTCATTTTAGAAGGAATGTCGAAACAGACACGGTGACCAGTAAAAAGAAAGGAAAATAACCATTTGTGAGTTCTTCCTCTGTATCAGACATTATGCTAAGTGTTGAGGAAAAATCCTCTTAGATCCAAATAAACGTGTTTAATGATGCTAATAATATAGATGAAAATATGAAGCTCTAAGGGGTTTCATCTCTTGTCCTGGGTTACAAAATTAGTGGTGGTTAGGCTAACATCGAGATCTAGGTCTGTAGACCTCTAAACACCACAGTCTTTCCAGCACATCTGGCTTAATCTCAGTGTAATTAATTTTGAAGTTCTGTTTTTAGGTAGGTAAATGTTTAGGGTTGTTATATCCTCTGACTGAATTGATTCTTTTATCATTATGAAATGACTTCATCCATGCCAATATTTTGTGCTCTGAAATCTACTTTGTCTTATATTAATATAGGCACTCCAGCTTACTTTTTGTTAATCTTGCCTTGTTCAATTTAACTTGTGCCTTTATATGTGAATTGGTTTTTCTTGCAGCAGCATATAATTATGTCTTACTTTTGTTTGTTTATTTATTTTGAGAGAGAGAGAGAGAGAGCGAGAGAGAGCAAGTGCACAAGTGGAGGTGGAACAGAGAGACAGAAAGAAAGAGAATCCCAAGCAGGCTCTACACTGTCAGCGCAAAGACCAACATGGGGCTCAAACTCACCAATCATGAGATTGTGACCTGAGCCAAATTCAAGAGTTGGACGCTTAAACAACTGAGCCACCACCCTGGTCTTGATTTTCTTATCTGGCAACATGTGCTTTTTAATTGTGATATTGAGACCATTTGCATTTAATGTAATTATCAATATGTTTAGGTTTTTAACTATTATCTTGGTGTATGTGTTCTGTTTGTGTTACTTGTTATTTATTCCTTTTCCTCTTTCTGTCGTCTTTGGGATTGACTCTTTTTTTACGATTGTATTTTATCTCTTCTATTGGCTTATGAACTTTTGTTGTTGACTTCTATTATTATTTAATGGCTGCTTTAAGTTTTTAGTATACATCTTTAACTTAGAGTTTACTTTCAAGTAATGTACCACTTCACATGTAGAATAAGAACTTAAGATAGTAAACTTCTGTTTTTTTCCTTCTGACCTTTGTGCTATTGCCATACATTTTATTCATACATACATTTTATTTAATTTTTTTAAATCTTTAATGTTTATTTATATTAGAGAGAGAGAATTCGTGAAAAGGGGAGGGGCAGAGAGAGATGGAGACAGAATCTGAAGCAGGCTTCAGGCTCTGAGCTGTCAACATAGAGCTGGATGTGGGACTTGAACTCACGAATTGTGAGATCATGACCTGAGCTGAAGTCACATGCTCAACCACCGAGCCACCCAGGTGCCCCCGCCTTTTTATTTTTTGTTTTTAAACAAGCACTCACTAAAGTTCCTAGAATCTAGCAAATAACAAGTATATCCAGCACACACACAAAAAAACAAGCTTAAATGAAATGTAGGCTTTCAGTTGACACATTCTGTTTATTTTAAGTACAGTTGTTATTCAAGGGACAGAGTGTTGAACAGTCTCCCTAAACAGCAGTTCCATATGCCATGAATGTAAACTTAAAAATGGCAGCTTAAAGGGAAGTTGCTTTCTTTCTACTCCATGGAAAAAAGTGCTGTTACTTTCTTAACTTCACATTACAGGGTGTGAATTTGAATACCCTCCCCCCTTTTTTTTTTTAACTCTTGGCAAATGGCAGTTGACCGATATTCCCTCATCTTTTATAATGGTAACATTTGCGATGGCAGTGCTTTTAATGCCTGTTAGGGCTTTTTTGGTCAGCAGTGCTCTCTTGATCAAAATAGCGTGCTTTCACCAGCCTATCAGATTTAGAGACATGGCTTTTGAATCTACTAGTTCTTACCCTGTTATGGAAAGTAGTATGTTTCAGGGTTAAAAACAAAATGCTTGTTTGTTTGATAAATATTATTGACCAGTTATGATCTTTTAGGCAATGGCTAAGTTTTGAGTGTGTATGGGTGAAAAAGACTTGATCCTTGTTCTCTGTCCATAACCATTTAGTGTCAAATGATCATTACAACACATTATGATAATTATTGTTGGTTTGTTTGTTTAGTTAGCATTTACTGAGACTCTGCCGTGTGTCAAATACTATTCCAGTATGTATATTCGTAGCAGTGAACGGTTCCCTGCTCTCATGGAGGTAATATTTTAATCAGGTGATGGAGGGATAAAGAAAATGCTGTAAACGTAAGTTAGAATAATGGTATAGATCTTGACAGTGGGAAGGTACTATTTTTTTTAGTAGTTGGGAAAGCTATTGTTCGTAATGTGACAATTGAGCAATGACCTTAAAGAAGTAAGAAGACAGATTATGCAGTTGTCTGAGGAAAGAGTATTCTAGACAGAGCCGTGTATAAAAACTAGAAAACGGGGTGTGCTTGAGTGTAACTGAAGAATCATAAAGAAGCTGGAGTGGCCAGTGGAAAGAGCAATGTTTATCGGGAGGCAGGAGATGAGTTTATCAGGATGGAGAGGAGATAGGGATGGGGCAAGAAACCAGATCACCTGGCCCTTTATGAGCATGGTATTAAGGGTGTGAGCGTCCCCTGTGAGCTAGATAATAATGCCCCTGGAGGATTCTGAGTGTGAGGCTTGAGGAACTCTGGTGTTAGAAGCATCCTGCTGATTGCTGCCCTGTGAAGCAAGGCAGGAAATTTGGGGGTGATGTTGGAGGTTAGAAGCTGACGAAATAGTCTAGGTGAGATTCTGAAGAGCTCGGGCTGAGATGGGGGTATTTGTGTGATGACAGTGTTCAATTCAGGTGATATTTTGAAGAACCCATCCTTGGGTTTGCTGAAGGGCTGGATGTGTGTACAGTGTGAAAAAAGAAGAGAATCAAGGATGGCTGTAATGTTTTTGGCCGTGAACAGGTAGAAGTGAGCTATGTTTAGTAGGGTGTTAAGGAATGGGGTGCAAATGGTTTGCAAGAATTGGATTTTGGACCTGGTATGTTTGAGGTATGTATTAGACTCAAGTCAAGCTATCAGGTAGATGCTTGGGGGCATGGGTGTAGAGTGAGAGGAGAAGTTTGGGCTAGAGAAAAAATTTGTTATGGCATATTATGATTAAGGTAGAAGGACCAAATTCATGTGTACTTTGAGCACTAGACAAAAATAATACTTAAGATTGTCTAAAACAGAACATACTTTATGCAGTTGAAGAATCTGAAGCCTAAAGAAGTAGATTGAAGTGCCCAAGAACACACAGGTTGTTGGTGAAACCCATGTCACTCAGTTCATCATCTACTATTTCTAATCCAGCACACAGTTTGCCTTTCATGAAGCTATAGTAATAGAATGGGGGAAATCCCACTAACTTAAAAAGCAAAGACAGTAAACCGTGGTGGTGGGCAGTGTTTAAGATCCCAGACTCTGGAGCATACTTCCTAGGTTCTAATCACTGTGTGATCTTGCCTCAATAACCTAGCTCCTCTGGGCTTCAGTTTCCTTATCTGTAAATGAGGTTGATAATGATACTTACCTCATAGAGTAACTGAGAAGATTAATTGACATGATATATGTAAAGCACTTGAAACAAAACCTGTTAAATAGTGCCGTCTAAGTGAAGCTGTGGCTCTGATAATGTTAATAACAGCTATAATTATTTTTAATTTTTTTCTAAATAGTTACAAGATGGTCACCAAGTCTGCTTTTTAACCTGAGTGTCATTGGCTCAAATGCAAAATAATGTGGCCTGCTAAATGTTGTCTAAGATTCTTATTTCAGGATGGACGCTAAGAACTTTTTTTTTAAGTTTATTTTATTTATTTTTGAGAGAGAGAAAGAGAGGATGCGTGCATGTGCGTGAGGGACAGAGAGGAAGAATGACAAACGGACTCAGCACTGTCTGTGCGGAACCTGACGGTAGGCTCATTTTCATAAAACAGTGATATTATGACCTGAGGCAATGTCAAGAGCTGGACATTTAGGCTTAACTGACTGAGCCACCCAGGCACCCACCCCATGGGAGCTAAGTAAGAACTTTTGTTACACCTCCTGGGGGACCCAACCTTGGCTTGACATCTAGGGGTATTCAAATATTATGCACAAGCCGTGCTGAAGTCAAATATTCTCATATACCTTCTCTCCAGAGTTATCTGTTCTCTCCCTAATATTTGTATCTACTGGTGCTTGTAACTGGTCAATAACAGACTCTGCTCCTCTGCATTATTTTGTTCTTTAAATTGACGGTATTCTGTGAGAATGGCTAATCTGCCTGTTTATTAAACATTCATGATTTCGTGACATCTCATTTTCTCCACTGATGGCTTTTATGAATAATGCCTTTTTAATAGAGATCTTAATCTTTAACATTTAGGCAATGTCGTGATTATCTACCCTGTAACCTCTCATTGGAGTGTTGTTAGGTTATCATTGCAACATTGTGTACAGATCAAAACAAGTAAGTTCCTGTTTTTAAGACCCTATCCTTTTTGGTTAAGAGTTGGTTTGAGGCATCTTCTTGAGGGTAGAAGAATTGAATATGACCTATTAGTAAAACTTCAATTTTTAGGGAGATAATGAGATTATTTATTAGGATTTTTTATTATAAGGAAGATTTAATGACATAATTTTGGTCAAAACGATGACAAGTCTCTATTTCGTTGGATAGATGATAATGTCTGCTTATTTCCTTCTTATGCCTGACATACTAAGTGTCAAGTAAGGTGAGTTAATAGAGCTATTATTGTCCATAGATGATTGGTCATTGATACAGCGAGCAGTTGGACAGAAGAGATTTTATTCTGCATAGATTGTGCATTTTCAACTAAATACTTAGCCCCCTCTCCCCGCTCGATGAGTTTGCTCTAGTTTTTGTCATGTGGCACTTATGGAATTTTTACTTAGCACATATTCATCTTCTGCCCTTTTCCCATGTAACAAGAATTATTTATCTTTGCTGTCTTGGATGTGAATTTTATCAACAGTGTTTGATAACTTCTTGATCCTCTCTCGTGGTCTGTGGTCCAGTATCCTCTTCCACTTTTTTTGACATGATCTTCTTGTCCTAAGATAAATAAGCCCTGAGTGTGGAGCATAGTCTGTTTATCTCCTGGTCATTAATTCCTTCGGACTGTAGTCATGTCTGTTCCAGTGAGTGCTTTTGGGGCGGAGGAGGAGGGTCACTAAAATGATAAACATCCTCAGAGATTATTACCCTTTATCACCTTACAGCCTTTTGCTTGCATTCTATTAAGGACTGGAGAATCTTTACATTGGCAGTGTGCTCCCCTATAAGCCCACAGGCTGGCACTCTTGACCCTGTGGGCTCTCCAGAACGACATTATGTGGTGCAAAGAGGGGTACTTGGGGGTCCAAGTTAATGTGTTCTCTTTGCCATTGAATCATAGAATTTTAGGGTTGAGAGGATCAGTGAAATCATGGAGATCTGGTTCTTCGTTTTTACTGATAAGGAAAGGAAATTCATAAATGGGAAGTGTCCTTGCCAAAATGAAAGTTCATAGCAATACAGGAACCATAACTAAAATATCTTTTGAGTCTTATATTATGCCCATAGTGAAATGGAAAAAGAAACAGAGTGTTAGAGGAGAAAGAACTTTGGGTTTGCAATTTGAAGATGGGATTTTTATGTTCAGGTCTATTGTTACATAGTAGTTGTGACTTAGAATAATTACCTTTTATTGTTTTTGAAATGTTCATTATCCACTGAATGATGGATTTGTCATTGACCCTCCTTTTACCTAAAATGTGTTGTCTATTCATATATGTTGAGTTATGCCGTATTTTGATATTTAAAATTTGCTCAATTTTTCATTTGATGAAAAATGTTGACTCATATGGAAATAAACTATGACCCCATATTTTTCTCTTCTTCCACTTCCTTGAGGTCAGAGGAAATAGATTTTTTTAACTTATATAATTGTATATTCTTATCTACTTTGACAGCTACACCTCAGGGTCTCCCCTCTCCTGAAAAGAATTATAATAATTTGGCATTCTGTGACCTTCCTGTCACAATAGATGGGTGCTTGAGACTCTGCAAGGATTTTTATCAGCAGTGTTCATCAGTGTTTCCCTGTTAAATCTAAGGAAAATAGTTCATAAGATGTCTCAACTAATGGTTTCAACTTGGGGTTATATCTCAGGCTGAACTGGGTATGTTATCACTGTCTTACTAAAAAGTACTATTTGGCTTTTGTTAAAATGTAAAAAATAAAATAATAATTACTTCTAAATCTGCCACCCAGAGATAACTACTTTAAACATTGTATATACTTTGTCTTTTAAGATGCATGTTTATAGAATCTAATATATATAATTGTACATACTTAATGCGTATATGTATAATAACTGGATATACTGTTTTAGAACATGCTCCTTTCACTGAATGTAACTTCTTGATCAATTTCTCATGTGGTTAAATTTCCTTCTGTAACATCATTTTTAATGCTAGTATTCTTTGTTATGGAACACCATGATTTATTTAAGCAAACCCCTATTATTGAACATTTTAGAACAAGAGTGCAGAGTCTACCTGTGGCACACTTTCCCTATTTGTGTCACTTAAATTTGATGACATTTTTAATTAGAAATCTAATCATAAGATAAGACTTGATAGCGCAGACACTAGAAATTTAATTTCTATCAGTTGAGAAATCCTGTTGGAGGATTTCCATCTAATCACATATTGTTATTTCATATTGATCTCATTAAATTTTCTCTCTGACTTATTCTGACCTCACTTTAAATTGGGTCAGCATGTGTATATGGAAAGTATTTTCTCAGCTATTGGGCTCTATACAATATGGCTTAAAGCCATGCCTAACTCACTCATACTTTATTAATGAAAACAGCAGTATGAATAAACTAGTTGTAGTAGAATACCCCTGATGTATGGTGGGGGCTGAAAATTCAAATGCTTACTGGTGGCAGGCATGAGTGGGAAGGACCAGGTGAAAATAATAGAGGTAATTGGTTATGTTTTTCATCTAAAGGGGCCAGTTGTTAGTTAAATCAAACTAAGTTGTTAACATGGGAAATAAGGATCCAGAGTAACAGAATTTTCTTATTTTTCAAGAAAAGCTGGAAATTAAACTTATTTATGGAAAAACTCCTCATTCTTAAATGTCAGCCATAATTGTTTTAAAACACAGTGCTAAGGAGAGGTGCCTGGGTGGCTCAGTTGGTTGAGCATCCAACTCTGGCTCTTGATTTCGACTTAAGTCATGATCTTGGAGTTTGTGAGACTGAGCCCTGCATTGAGCCCTATGCTGACAGTGCGGAGCCTGCTAGGGATTCTCTCTCTGCCCCTATCCCCCACTCGCTCTCACAATGTTCTCTGTCTCACTCTCAAAATAAACTTAAAAAAAAAAAAGTGTCTTTATTTAGAAAACAGTGCTAAGGAAACAGGAGACCTCTGTGGATCGCACGTAGTCCACAGGTGCTAGGGGTAGAGGTAACCTGGGAGGTAAGTCTTCAGCTCTTTAGGAATCAGGAAATTCTTTGTAAAGAGAAGGTTTTACTTTCTACACTCATTTTTCCAGTGTTACTTTAAGGATAAGTATGATATATAAAAACCAGAAGATTTCAGGTAGGAAATTACTTTAAAGAAAAAGAAAGAATGGCAATTTAAAGCTAGATCTATGCATTTCTAAGACTCCCAAATGAAATTCTGTTTAAAATCTTCAGTTTTCTACATAGCACAGTAAGTGCTTGACAATTCAACCTTATCAGCAGGAATTGTGGCAGGTCTCCTCATAATGTAGGTAATCAGTAAATATCTTTTCATTGAAACAATAACGTACAAGTTGGAGACAGTTCTGATACCACTTATACTACTTAAGTGTGGAATGCATTTGAAGTGCATGTTTCAGAATGGAGGATGATTCTAGAGGCTCTCAGAGATTCACTGAGCCTGATGTAATAGAATATGTCCCGGTATATGAACGTCTATACTGCTAGCTTCTCTGTTCTGCTCCCCTTGTTTAAATTGCTTCCTGTTATTTAGTCTTTGCCGTGCAGAGACTAAACCACCTCTCCGAGGAGAAGTGGACATGAACACCTCTGTGTGGGTGAACTTGTTGATAGGCACAATTTCGAAAGCCCAGAAGGTAACCTGATGGATACAATTGATCTTTTATATATGCCTTTTAAAAAAATTGTTCCCACTGAGTGAAGTAGATATGGTCCCTTTTATTGTAACACATTAGAGGTGGTAACTAAGGAGCAGGGACTGAAGTTGACTGTAACTGGTATGTCCTTTCCATAAAACCAAATAGGGTTTGACTTAATTCCGTGATTGAGGATTATCCAGATTCGGCTTGAATTTTACATTTTTGCTAATTTGTCATCTGGAAGAGAAATATGGTCCCACTGGTGTTGGTTTTCAGGATACATACTCAATGACAGTATAAGGTGTAACCAGTCCAGAGTGCGTACGCTCCATAGCCAGCGGTGGCACTAGAGTGACAATACTGCTGCCTCCACACTGTTTGTTCTTGGCCTCACTTGACGTGTTGATCTTCAGTCCTCATCCATTTGTGTGGCATGGTGACATTAGTGTTTATCACCACTAAGCCTCTTCTGTTGCTCCTCCCTACAAAGTTTTTGAGGAGTTAAAAGTCCCCAGAATAGAGATGACTGTCTGTATGCCTGCTAATTAATTTTTCAAAAGGACTTTGATCTCACCTCCATTTTTTTCTCTGTGTGTATTTGTAACAACAAATAATGACTTCACAACATTTCTAAAATAAGAGACATGCTCCTTTTATAAAATACAAAGAATATAGAAAAACACAGAGAAGGCATTTACAAAATATCTCCAAATTACCATATCATAGAGAATTAGCCTCCGCAAATTCAGGACTAGAAGAATGAATGAGGGGATAGGTAGGTAGGTATGAATAGTGTATTCATATTGGACATGCTGTTTTAAAATTTAAAGCATTACATTTAATGAAATGAAACTAGAGGGAGTTTTGAACTTCTGAATAAGTTTCTTCATTATAAAAGCATTAATATGTAAAATAATGCCTCCAAGATAAGGAAATGAATTAAGAACCAGTAGGAGGTTGGGGTCATCATGTTACTACCACCATGCAACCATCAGAATGGGTGGAATTAAAATAGTGAAAATATAAAGCTTATATGAGGATATAGAACATCTGGAAGTTTCCTATACTCTTGGAGGGAATGTAAAATGATACAGAACCTACAGGAAATTGTTTCTTACAAAATTAAGATTTTAGGGGGCACCTGGGTGGCTCAGTTGAGTAAGCATCCGACTTCCACTCAGCTCATGATCTCACTGTTCATGAATTCAAACCCCAGGTCAACCTCTGTGCTGACAGCTCAGATCCTGGAGCCTGCTTTGGACTCTCTGTCTCTCTCTCTGTCTGCCTCTCCCCCACTCATACTCTGTCTCTGTCTCTCTCAAATATAAAATAAGATCTTAGGATCCAGTAATCTACTGATATTCGCTCCCAAGACATAAAACCTTGTGTCTACAAAAAGATTGGTGTAAGAATGTTTCATAAGTACTTAGAAACAATTGCCAGTAATAAAATGTGGTACATCCATACAAAAGAATTGTATCCATCAATAAAAAAGGAAGGGACTATAAAGGTACACAGCAACAAGGAGGACTCTCATAGACATTATATTGAGTAAAGAAGGCAGACACAAAAGCACATATATGAGTCCATTCATATTATGTTCAAGAGCAAGTAAAATTGATCTCTGGTGATGGAAATCAGAACCGTGGTTCCCTCTGAGGTGACTGGTTGTCCCAGATGATGTCTGTGTTCAGTATCTTCATTGGAGTATTGATGAAATAAGTGTATGTATTTGTCAAAACTCATCCACCTGCACACTTAAGGTCCGTGTAGTTTATTATGTATAATCAGACCTCAACATAAAAATTTTTTAAACAAAGTGAATTTAAGCATTTTACATATTATGGATTATCTTCTGTGAAAAAAACAAAAAGAATGAACAAACTGGTGCTTCCTCCCACTGCCCCTTATGTTGCTTGAATTCCTTTTTCTTTTTTCAGGTTTTAGAGCATTCATACTCTGATCTGCAATCATAATCCCCAGTTGTTTAGTCTTAGTTCTATATTTAAATAGATTCTATGCTCACCACAGGTCCTTTTGCCACAGTTTTTCCATTTCTGAATTCTTTATTTTGATTCATCTCTTGTTTATCCAGATTTCATGGTCAAGTAGTTTTTTTGGTTTGTTTATTCTTAGGGAATACTCATGAATTGTCTATTTCCTGGGTTTTTAAATGTTTGCAAATGCCTGTGTTTTGCTTTTATACTGGAACTGCAAATTAGCTGTATTTAATAGTATAATATTCTTGGGTCATATGTTTCCTTTTTTAAACACATGGCCCCACTATCTCCTGACAGTGAACATTATCATGAAAGTGTCTGTAGTCAGCCTAATTTTGTTGTCTTTCTCCTGCTAGTAGGTGATTGGCTTTTTATACTTGATGTGTATAATTTTTTTATTCTTCTATTCAACAACTTAAGCTACCGCTTGAATTCTTTTCTATTGTGTATAAATTGTCCCGGGTGTGAGAATGCCCTTTTGATCTGCAGTTTGAATTCTTCCTTTATTTTGGAGAGTTTTTGGTGTGTTATAATTTTTTGTACTCCAGTTTCATTATTTAAAAAAATTAATTCCAGAGGTGCTTGGGTGGCTCAGTCCGTTAAGCATCCGACTCTTGATTTCGGCTCAGGTCATGATCTCATGGTTTATGAGATTGAGCCCCATTTTGGGTCCTGTGCTGACAGCATGGAACCTGCTTGGGTTTCTTCCTCTCTCTCTCTCTCTCTCTCTGTCTCTTTCTCTCTCTCTCTCTCTCTTTTTCTCTTGCCTCCCTGCCCATGCCCACGTGCATGCACACACTCTCCCTCTCAAAATAATTAAAACTTAAAAAAAATAATTCTAGTATAATTAATATACAGTGTGGTATTTGTTTCAGGTTACAGTATAGGGATTCAGCAGTTCTAGTGGAATCCCCTGCAGGCCGTTTTCTCTCTTTCTCTCTTTCTGTGATTAGGACTCCCTCCTCTCCTCCGGGCACTTTTTCTCCCCAGAATTAACTCTCTATAGCTCCTACCTTCCATGAAGTTGCTGATTTTCTCCCTTTAGAGGTGCAGTTCTCAGTCCTCACATCAATTTCTTGGGTGTTCAGAATGATTTGATGGGTTTTTTTAAGCTGTTTTTGAGGGACGAGACAAACATAGGATCCCCCTACTACTCTGCCACCTAACTCCTCTCGTGATTCAACAGTTCTATACATTAGTCAGTGCTCATCACAGTAAGCATACTCTTAATCTCCTTCATCTATTTTACCCCTCTCACCGCCCCTCCCCCCTCTGATAACTGTCAGTTTGTTCTCTACATAGAGAACAATGAATCTGGGTTTTTTTATTGTCTTTTTTTTCTTAAAGTTGTTTTGTTTCTTAAATTCAATATGTGAATGAAATCATATGGTATTTGTCTGTCTCTGACCTTATTTTACTTCGCATTACACCCTTTAGATCCATCCATATTGTTGCAAATGGAAAAATTCCATTCTTTACGACTGAGAAATAAGTAATAGTCCTGAAGTAGGTTTATTGTAGGACTGAGTAATAATCCATTGTGTGTATGTATGTGTATATATACACACACCACCTCCTTATCCATTCATCTATAGGTGGACACTTGGATTGCTTCCATGACTTGACTATTATAAATAATGCTGCTATAAACATAGAGGTGCATATATCTTTTCAAATTAGTATTTCGTATTCTTTCGGTAAATACCCAGTAGTGGAATAACTAGATCATATGGTAGTTCTATTTTTAATTTTTTGAGAAAACCCCACACTGTTTGTTTTTTTTTATAATGGCTGCACCAGTTTGCATTCGCACCAACAATGGATCACAGTTCCTTTTTCTTTGTAGTCTGGTTTTTGAATAAGAATGCTTCTTTTCTCTTTGCCGTGTGTGTGTGTGTGTGTGTGTGTGTGTGTGTGTGTGTGTGTGTTACTTCAAAAACACCAATCATCCTTAATTTGATTATCTTGGTTCTCCAGGTGTCACCTTCTCTCTACTTGACTTAATTTTTTTGCCTTTTCCTGCCACAGTCAGCCTGATTATCTCTATCCTTTACACCGTGCCATTAGCTTTTCATCTCTTTTACCCAGTTTGTTTACTACCTACCCAGTGTCATTTCGTGTTCTATGCATCTCCTTATTTCTGCTATCTTCCTTTCATTTTGGCATTTTGTACTATCATCTAGTCTTTGAATCTAGTTTTATGAAGATTTTATAGAATGTGAAACCCTCTCTGAAAGTCCTGTTTCTAGGGTGATATTCCTTACAGTCTTAGTTCCACATCTGTTGTTTGCATGTGAGATCTTTTTGTTGAATTTTTGTGTTTTAGTGTAGTTTGTAATTTGCCCTTATTTCATCTCACTCATGCATCATGGAGACCACTCTTCACAGCATGTTTGTTCTGATCAAATAGATATGAATGTACCTGATCCTGTTTCTACTTTATCCAAGACTAAATTGACTTTCAAATTGCTATGTACAATTTGAGGACTGGCCGACAGCCTCTCTGCAGTACTCATAATCCAAGGGCATGAGAGTGGGGAGAAGTCAGCTGGACCAGAGTGCAGTCTTAGCTGGGGTGACTAACGATCCTGGTGTGTCTGAGCTTTCCTAGATTTAGCGTTCAAAATCCCACATCCCAGGAAACCCTCTTAGTCCAGCCATGCAGTGATGGTTGGTCACCCTATCGGGGTATTCTCTTTTCTACATCTATTTTTATTAAGTTTATTTAGTTTTCAAGAGAGACAGAGAGAGAGAAAGAGAGAGGGAGAGAGAGAGAATGTGAGCAGGGAAGGGGCACAGAGAGAGGGGGAAGACGATCCGAAGCAGGCTCCGCACTGACAGCAGAGAGCCCGATGTGGGGCTCAAACTCATGAACCGCCAGATCCTGACCTGAGCCAAAATTGCCCCCCTTCCACACATTTTTAAGTAACCTAGGCCCTGCACCACTGCTGGTTAACTTGACCCTAACTCTGCCTAGTGTTTTCGAATGTGGCAAGCCTGGGGCACATGGGAAAGTACAGGATTCTCGTGTCAAGCATTATTTTATTTATTTATTTTTTCGACTTCCAAAGCTTCCAAAGCTTTTCTCCAATTGAGAGCATTTAAGTGAGAGTGTTCAGGGTTTAGTCAACTCATTCTTTTTGTTCATTACCACGTCTTGGGAAGAATAACATGGGCAGGACTCAGAGCTCTGCTAGGTCTTGTTTTTTTCTGTCAGGGACCGTGTTTCAAAAGATGACACACATACAGTTTCCTTTCCTTGTTTAATCACTATATTAAAAAAAATTTTTTTTAATGTTTATTATTTTTGAGAAAGAGTGTGAGTGGGGGAGGGGCAGAGAGAGGGAGACACAGAATCTGAAGTAGGCTCCTGGTTCTCAGCTGTCAGCACAAAGCCAGACAGGGCTTGAACTCACTAATGGCGAGACAATGACCTATGCTGAAGTTGGAGGCTTAACCAGCTGAGCAACCCAGGCGCCCCTCCTTGTTTTAATCACTTTAAAAAAGATACTTAAAATTTCCCATTAGCCATTTGAGGAAGTATTTTCCGTAATCTTGTTTGGTTCCTCTATTGTTACCCAGGCCATTATATAATTTTGGTTCTCTTGGTTGGCCACCTGATTTAGCCTGGTATCTTCTTTCTTCTTCTCCCTTCCTGCTCCCACACACACACATGAATCAGCTTCTCCCTCTCCCTTCCTCTCAGTCTCTCTCTCTTCCCCCCTTGTATGTAAGTGAAAATATTCGGCTCTTTAAATAAAAAAATAAAGGTTCGAAAGGGAGCTTAGAACCCACACCCAATCAAAAGGACAATAGATTAGCCCGTGAATTGAAAATGTGCTCCTTTATTGCACGATTTATAAAATTTAGATGCTGTCGTTGAAACTTCTATTTCTAGGGACTGCTTCACACTGAGTACTATATTTAACACTGAAACATTAATGCTGATGTGGATTTTATATTGAGCTTACTCATTCTCTTTAAAGATTTAATTTTTTTAAGCGTAAAGAAGATTATGATCCCCCAACATTGAAATGTAGTAGCTCAGATTCCAAGGATGGTGTTATTTGAGACAGTGAACATTAGGAACCAGTGCCAGCTATCTGTCCCTATCCTCTGCAGAGCTGCCTTAATAATTCTGTGTCTACACGAGCTGATCAAGCAGTTATAACCCATACAGTCAAGAAAAAGAAGCCCAGTTTTAACTGCTATGGTCAGGAAAACAATGCTACCCTGTTGATACATCCTGAAAGAGGATACATTTTTGAAGTTTTTGAATGAGGATGAGAAAACACTGCATATTTAAGGCACACCTTGACCTGTAATGCTGAATTCATCAGCAGGATGTAGCCTGTGCCATCAGAATAAAAGTTGTTTACCTTTACTCTCTCAAAGGTGTTTTGGTATTTTGTTGTTGTTATTTTGGTTTTGGTTTTGTTTGGCTTTCTTTTGTTTTAAGCAGTGGGATTGGTAGTATTCAAAATCCATTTATAAATTTGAAGTTTTGTGCTTTTTTATCTTTTTCATAATTCCTCAAAGGATGTATAATAAGAGAAATGGTCACTTTTATATTTGCTGTTGTTAGCCTGTTTTTTCTAGTCTAGAAAGATAAAGAAGTTTGTTTGCCCGGTCTTCGAATTCTCTTGTATTTGTCTGTCTGTATATTGTATTTCTTCTGAAATTATTTGCTTTATATTGAGCTTTCCAGGAATACATGCAATTGAAAAAATGGGAAAAATTTAAAATTATACCTTTACATCTTATTGGATTGTTTACTCAGATTTATGACTGCTGAAATAGATACATTTATTTAGAAACAGACTAAAGTTGGAAACAATTCCAGGGAGTTTTATTTTATTTACATTGTTTAGCTAAATAAATGAATACTATAACACTTTCCTTCTCCTTTCCTTTGGTGATACTATAATAAAAGATTTTGTTTCTCTTGGAGATGACAGTGTTTTCTCCTCATGGAAAGCAAAATATATTGGAGAAAATTGTTCAGTTGATACTTAAATGTTCATTTGAAACTATGAATGAAAGGCAGCGCATTTATTTTCATCCCTTGTCTGCCTGTCCTCCCTTTTTAGGTAAGGGTGGGGCACTGGGCAGGGGGAATGAGACAGTAAAAGTATCATTTGTTGGCTCTCAGAGCTGTGGCTGGAAATATAATCTGGTCTACCTTCCAGCCACCGCCTTACTTGCTGTTTTATATGGTGTTCACATAATATACAGGAATCTGACTGCAACACACTATCGTGTAGTGAGGAATTCAGAATAAAAGACAGATCCTTCCTGAGGACCTTGGTGTCTTGCAGTGAATACCAAAAGGCCCTTTTTAAAAGGGAAGCAAGCAGCCCCCAAAATGGAAGCCGAGAACAGCCTTCATCTGAGACCTCACTGTAGTAATATGTGAGAGATTTATTTAGAAATTTAATTAGCCTAGTCGTATAAATAACTTCTTAATTATATTTGGCATTTGTAGCCATTCCCTTAGGATTTCCACTTTAAGGTAGGCAGCACCTTAAGCCTAATCACCTATCAAATATTTTAGCTGATGGCACGGTACTTCTAGTTTCTCTGTTTGAATAGATATTTTGTACACTCTCTTCCTAAATATTTCATCATTTTAATTGCAATCAAGATTTGGTCAGAATAGCAAAAATACTGACTTTTCCTCCAAGATGATGTACACATTGTCACCCATCACACTTTGCTTGCTGTCAATATTTTTTTAGACTTGCTATGACCTACTTAAGGGTCTCATGACAAGATTACAAATCCTGGTGAAGTTCTTGCTGCAGACTGCAGTGAATTCAGCATTTGCACTTGTGTTTCCCAGTCTTGTTCCTGTGGAGATCATGGCCAGCCTTGTCATGCAAACCCACCGCCTTCTTTTTTTGGTAGACATGCTTTTGTTGTGAATCTTGGGAAGGACTGCTGCTTTGATTTTGTTGATTTGGATTTCTAGTGTACGCTGCGTGTATCTCTTGGCATTTCAGCAGGAGACACTTTACTGGTACCCTCACCTCACCGTAACTCTGATTTGTCAGCATGTCCTTTCTAAGTCTATATCTTTCAAGGGTTAATCTAATAGTTTCAAAAATGTTCTTGGAGTGAAGCAAGAAATTGCCCCGTAGCAGAGATTAATTTGAAGAGGTTTGAAATGATGAACCACACATAGCAAATTCTCTTTGAAAAGAAGTGTGTTCCTGAGTTATAGCCCAAGATAGGCAAAGGGGGAGGCTGGGTATGAGGAAGAGGCTGCACCTTGATTATAGGCTAGAAAGCAGTGTGCACAATGGAAGGTTATGAATACTGGGCTGAGCAGGAAAAGTTTGTAGGAAGTTGTAGGAAGATGTCATCCATCTTTAACAGTATAGAGCATATATGAAGAAGGACAGATGACAGGGAGAGCGGGAAGGTGGGAAAGGAAATGGAGAGAAGGAGAGCCATGAATAATAAGAGAGTGGAGGGGACGCCTGGGTGGCTCAGTCAGTTAAGTGTCTGACCCTTGATTTCGGCTCAGGTTATGATCTCACAGTTTGTGGGATCGAGTCCCATTGATGGGCCTCTGTGTTTACAGTGTGAGCCTGCTTGGGATTCTCTCCCTCCCTCTCTCTCTGTCCCTCCCATGCTCATCATTCTCATTCTCTCTCCTCTCTCTCTCTCAAAATAAATAAATAAACCAAAAAAAAAAAAAAAAGAAGAATGGAGTAGAACTAAGGTTTCCTAAAGGAAACCCTTTGGCATTCTACCTTAAGTAGGTGAGAGAGTGATACTCCAGCTCCATTGAATATCGCCGAGCAGGACAGAGAGTCAACTGACTTCATGAAGGATGACTCTTTAGTTGAATCAGTAGTGAATTGGTGAAGGTCACCCTTGCTTGCTGGGGATCTGTTATGGACAGAATATTGTATTCTCTCAAAATTCATATGTTGAAGCTAACCCCCATGGGGAGAGTTTGGAGGTGGGTACTTTGGAAGGTCATTAGGGCCGTGAGAGGTGTAGGCTTCATGAATGAGATGAGTGCCCTTAGAAGAGGCCAGAGAGCTGGCTTGCTCTTTCTGCTATGTGAGGATACGATCAGAAGTTGATTGTGCAGTCTGGAAGAGAAGCTCTCGCCAGAACCTACCATGCCACCACCCTGGTGTCAGGACTTCTAGCCTCCAGGAACTGTGCAAAGTACATTTTTGTTGGTTTTAAGCGACTCAGTCTATGGTATTTTGTAATAACAGCCTGAACTAAGGAACGGAAACAGCCCCTCTTTTCAGCATGCTTGTTCCAGTGTCATCCTTACTTGGCTTTTTCATGGCTGCTTGAATGCCTTATTTTATGGCTTAGCTGTTAGTAGGCCGTGGTTGCATAATGTCTCTGTATTCATGTAATGTTCCTGCTCTTTCCTCCTTAGCTCTATTCTGGTTTGGTGGCACTAAATGAATGGGACAGACAGCCATGGATTCACCACGATGAACTGCCAGTCATGAGAGAAGATAAGCCAGTGACTTTGCCCTTAACATACTGCAGCCCTTGCCCTACATTGCATCCCTAAGAATTTGCATAGTATGTGGGCTGCTCTTCTTGGCTACGTTGTGGCGCTTTCCCCAATTCAAACTAGCCAAAAACGTTCGTTATCCTAGAGAAATCTGAGGTGCTGACTGTATGCTGGATCAACTGCTGGCTCTCCAGGAGTTCATTGTACTGACAGAGCTCTCTTCATCCCCTCTGGGAAGATTTCTTTTCTAGCAAGTTCTTTCTGTGCGACTCTAGCCTTTCACACCCTCTTGGAGCTCAAAGTCCCGCAAGATGAAAGCTCTTCTTTCTCATCAGCTCTGGCCGAAGCTCGGAGGGAAGAATCTAGCCAGATCTTGCTCAGAGTTCTGGCTGGAGGGGGGTTTAAAATGTCTGGAGCCTTGTCCCCTCTAAGCTACAGGGTCGTGATAAAATGGTTAGAAAAGATAAAAGGGCTTTGCACAGGGTAGATTCACCTTGTTAGTGTTTCCATGATTTTTGTAATTTCACTGTGACTTGGAAACACTCTGAAACGATGAATCCACTCCTTGAGCTGCAATAATTTGAGGCAGCATTAACACAGCCAAGTGGATTGGTATGGTTGGCTTCGAAAGGGGTTGTATTTGTTCAGATGGTTTTGTGTGTCTCAGATTTGAGCATTCACTGTTCAGTAACCATCCTGAGCTCGCATCCCAGCCCGCTCAATCTTGATGCTGTGTTCCCCGTAGGAATTGGATACCTGGCCCTTGCTGTTCCACACCCACGTGCTAGTGCGGGCTTAAAAGGGCATCTTTTCTGCTCTCTGCAAAATCAAAGCCTGGTCCTCTCTGTTGGTCCGTATGAACCTGAAGCCGAGCATTTGAATTAGACACTTGACATGCCAGTAGCGAAGTTCTTGATACCAATAAAGTTTTTTCCCTGCAGAGGTAGTGGTCTCCAGCTTAACCTGCTTTGCTTCTATTAAAAGGGCGCCAGGGTGGCTCAGTCGGTTGAGCGTCTGACTCTTGATTTCAACTCAGGTCGTGATCTCAGGGTCGTGAGATCGACCTTACATCTGGCTCTGTGCTGGGCGTGGAGCCTGCTTAAGATTCTCTCTCTCTTCTGCATCTCCCTCCGCAACACCCCCCCACCCTGCCTGCTCCTATTTGCTCTCTCTGTCAAATAAAAAAAAATTTTGTATTTAAAAAAATTTAAAAAAAATAAAGCAAATTCTTCAAGTCATGTTGAACCAGAAAGTTACATTTGTAATGATTTAGACATCCAGATCTTTTTTGAAATATTCAGCTATTTAATTGTCATGAAGTCATGACATGTTTAGTTCCAGCCATATTTCTTAAAATAATTTCTTTCTGTGATGCATCAGTAGTTTACCCTTGTACTTTCAAGGATTAATGGGATCAAGTTGGTTCATAAGACTATCTCCTGTTAACACAAAAGCAAACAAACCACCCAGTGAGTGCAATTACGTCTTCATTAACACTGCTGTCTGTTGGAAACTAATGAATTTCCATGTGTAAGTTCAAAAGTGACTCCTGGCTGACATTTTAGATTATCCAAATGAAAGTGACAAGCTCTGTCCTTCATGTTAGTGTGTAAGTTCAAGGGTTAATAACAGTTCCCGTCCAATGTCGAGTCTGACTTTGCAACAGATATTGCAGACACCAAGTGCTGGTCTGGTGCTGAGAATGAATGATGCCATTTTATGAATTATTTTTCCCTGTTTATTTTTTGCCCCTCTAGGCTTAGGATTTTCATTTTTACACAAACAGAATCATATCCAGGAACCTACCTATGAAAGAGGCGGTTCTGCATTGCATAATTTGAGAGGCTCCAAAATGCTGTTCATAACCTCCTTTCAGTGCCTAGTGAATCAGATGTGCTGGGTGGGAGATGAGGAGGCAGATGTGTATTCTTCCCGCAGAAGCCTCTAGCTGAAATGATTATGCTCCCTGAGACTGGCCATTTAGCCTCTCTGTGCTTGCACATTCGTAAGGATTAGCTTATCAGATTTGCTTCAGATCTCATGGGCCATCGTGAGACGTAGAAGCAAGGGGATGAGCAGGCACATTTCCAAGTTGGGTGCCACTAGCTCAGTGACAGATTCTTCAAGGGCAGCTGGAAGGAGGCGGAGGCCAAGAGACAAAGGAGGGAAAACTCAGAATGTACCTTGCTTGTATGGTAACACTGTAGGAGCAGCCTTGCTGGCTCTCTGACATACACGGGAGTTGGGTGAAAATCCTAGCCCCAGCATGGTTGTTTTTAAACAATTAGAAGTCTGAAAATAAAAAGTCGCTAGCTCACAAGGAGGATGGAGTTGTAGTGTTATTCAGTGTGGAACGTGTGTCCTCTGTGCCAAGAGAGGAATGGACGAAGGGAACGGGGTGAGGCAGTTCACCCCATTTTGTGGCAGAGAATGGAGCACTGCCGTGACCTCCTGTGCAGAGGGTGATCAGAGGTTCCTTCTCCTGGGAGCTGCCATTTCAGAAAGTTTCTTCCAGAAAAGCTTCCCTCCTGGGTCGAAATTTTTCCCATTGATTTCAGCCATGTTTTGGGTGATTCTTTAAATGAAGATCTTTTTTAAGATATTAGTAGGCAACTGCAGTGCAGCCAGTGAGTTCTCCTGAGATTCTGCCAGTGAGAGGAGGCAGTTCTGTGCTGGGATCCAGGCGGTGGGGAGCTGGGGATAGTTTTCAGACAAACACCCATTGGTCCTTTTGTTGCAGGCTCTCTCTCAGCCTCCACTCTGCCAACTAAATGGTTTTGCTCTTTGGAAAGTCAGGTGTTTTCATAGAGGTCTCTGAAGATGTTGGAGAAAAATAAGAAATTTATTTTTGCTACTACCTATTAGGTTCTCACCCTGAGAGTCTCAGCCCTTGAAGAGCTTGGGCCTGGACCTGGACCATACTCCTCTGTTGGGGCCTTCTTCAAGTTAATCTTATAAAAGTTGATTGATCAATTGCATTGCCTTTTCTTCCCTCTGGGATCATATGTTGTGCTGTGGTGCTACTCACCTACCTGTGTGTCCCTAAGTGGCCTCTTCCTTTCCCTTTCTCTCTGTGATCCTTTTCATCAGTTAAATCTCAAGTCAGGTGTTGTGTTTGTTCTGGGGGAATTATCGTCCACCTCCCGGATCTGTCAATAAGCGTCTTCTCTGTACTGCTCGGTTCATATCCTGAGTAGCATCCTCCTCAAACTGCATCACAACTGCTGGGCCGCACGTGTCCATCCGTCCCCACATGAGTGTGGGGAAAGTACTGTGATTTACCCATCTCGTGTCTCAGCCTCTCTGCCTGGCACTCAGATGACCATTGAAAGGGAATTGCATTTGGTGAAGGAAGTAAAAATTAACATTTGAATAACAAGTCAAGTTTCTTTTTTCCCTCTCTTTTTGAGATC